>CM039673.1:508771983-509971983 GCA_022496015.1 Hordeum marinum | reverse complement strand
ACACGGAGACGATGATGTATCCCGAAGTTCACACCCTAGCGGATGCTAATCTCCGTTCGGAGTGGTCTGGAGGCACAATGCTCCCCAAGAAGCCACCAGGGCCACCGTAATCTCCTCATGCCCTCGCACAACGCAAGATGCCATGATTCCACTAAGGGACCCTTGAGGGTGGTCACCGAACCCGTACAAACTAGGTTGGGGCAATCTCCACAACTTAATTGGAGGCTCCCAACGACACCACGAAGCTTCACCACAACGGACTGTGGCTCTAAGGTGAACTCAAATGCTTGGGGCAATCTCCACAACCTAATTCGAGCTTTGCACTACAATGATTGAGCTTCGAGGCAATACAATCCGTCTAGGGTTACAATGTATCCAAGCAGAACAAGCTCTAGGTTGCTCAAACACCCAAGAGTAATAAGCTTCTCAAACTTCACTTCCACGTATCACCATGGAGAACTCTAACCTATGCACCAAATGCAAGGGAAAGGGCACACGGAGTGCCCAAGTCCTTCTCTCCCAAATACCACCACAACTACAAATGTTATGGAGGAAATGAGAGGAAGAACGAAGAACAACACGAAGAACTCCAAGATCCAGATCCAAGGGGTTCCCCTCACTTACAAGAGAAAGTGATTGGTAGAAATGTGGATCTAGATCTCCTCTCTCTTTTCCCTCAAGACATAGCAAGAACCATTGGAGCGATTGAGAGTTAGCAAGCTCGAAGAAGGTCAACAATGGGGGAAGAACACGAGCTTAAGAGATAAAGTCCATTGGGGAAGAAGACCCCGTTTTATAGGTGGGAAAAATCCAACCGTTATCCTCACAGCACGCACAGAGCAGTACTACCGCTCCAAGGAGCGGTACTACAGCTAGGGCGATAGTAGGCATATGAAACACTACTGCAACAAGGCAACAGGACAGTAGTATTGCTGGAGCGGTACTACCGCCTGCCCTCGCGGTACTACCACTGGGTAGTATTCGACGGCCACTCAGGTGCAGCACACAACAGAAGACACTATGAGGCAGCGGTACTACCGCGCGTCCACGGATGTAAAAAATTACTTTGATGCTAGCTTCGAGAAAATATCCAGCATTCTAGTACCGGAAGTAATTTGCGGTACTACCACCCGAGGGGCGGAAGTAAAATATTACTTCCGTGCAACTTGTGGTACTACCGCTCTGAGGAGTGGTACTACCGCTAGCCACTGTACTGGCGCACCTTGCTGCCTTCAACTACTCAGCTAGGAAAGCGGAAGGATACCGTAAAACCAGAACTGCCATAACTTCTGCAAATGAGCTCTGAATTGAGTAAACTCAAGTTTGTTGGATTCAGGACGACAAGAGCTATACAAAAGCGACAAAAACTCCAATGGTTTTCTTAAGAAGAGGCAGTTTAAAAATGCCAATGGTATCAAGGTGTGAAACCTCTTTCAATGAAGAATCGACAAAAACTCCAACATCAAAAACATCATAGAAGATGCATATGGACTCTGTTTTTGATGAACTTGAGCTTGTCATGAAGTTGACCATAAGCTCAAGAAACCTCAAAGAGAAAAACCAACCAATAAGCATCAAAGATGATGGTGCCAAGAATGCAATGGTTTGAGCTCTCAACGAACCATATGATTAAGCTACTCACTTGAGAGCCCCCTTGATAGAACGACGATCTATTCTGTAACCTAGGCTCCCAACTACCACTATGAGACCGGTAAAATAGAAAGCCCTATCAATGTTAAACCTTATCCTTGCGCATAGTCCACTTGAGATAGATGATGACAATGTTGTCTTCCTCAAGATGGACCACCTTTCTTGATTGTGTTGTCTTGATGAAGACAAGATGATTGCTCCCCCATGCTCCACTATGGGTGAGCCACTCTTCGGCACATCTTCACAGGTCCATTGTCACCACAATGGACGACAAGCTTCAAGCATGATCTCTCCATGGTGCTTAACTTGAACTTTCACACAGCAACCTTGATGATGATCACCACTTGTTGTCATCCTCCATGGCTTGTATGGGATCTTCTTATTGATGCTCACCCATGGAAACATACCTAACCCCACAAAGAACACTCATAGGGAACATGGGTTAGTACACAAAGCGCAATGGACAATGCTTACCATACCATGGGATCACCTGATCCCTCTCAATACATCTTGTACACTTTGTGTGTTGATCAACTTGAATCATTCTTTGCCTTAATCTTTATCAACCTTGTGTATTATCTTCTCTCTTCACAAAGATGATGTCTTCAAGGTAAACATGAATGTTCACACAATCTTCTTCTTCAAGACATGCTTGCACTGAGATCAACTCTCACATGACCAATATTTGGATAAAAGCTTACATACCACCTTGGCCACCTTATAAACTCCTTGAAACCAACACATGTACTTCAAGAAGTACCTACGGATAAATCCTTCGAATATAACTCAAGGCAACCATTAGTCCATAGGGATTGTCATCAATTACCCAAAACCACACATGGAGAAAAGTGCTCTTACACCTGTCTACTACCTCAGCAAGGTCCTCTCCGCCTCCAAGCAAAACTACCCCCACTACCAGGAGATGTGCTATGGCATATACTTCACCGCCCAGAAGATCAAGCAGTACTTCCAGGAGCATGTCACCATCGTAGTGAGCACGGCGGCGCTGGGCGAAATCATGAGCGGCAGGGACGCCACCGGCCAGATAACCAAGTGGGCCCTTGCCCTTGCCGACTACGAGATATGGTAAGAGCCACGCACCGCCATCAATTCTTAGGTGATGGCCGGTTTCCTCGTCGACTAGGACGAAACCCATCATGTGCTGCCTCCACTCGACTCCACGCACTGGCGAATGTATTTCGACGGCTCAAAGATGCGAGCTGGCCTAGGAGCCGGCATCGTCCTATCGTCCCCGAGGGGAGATCATCTCAAGTACATGCTCCAGATCCACTTCGCCGCATCCAACAATGTGGCCGAGTATGAGGCGCTGGTCCATGGCCTCCGGTTCGGCAAGGAAATCGGGATCCGGCGCATCCTCTGCTTCAGCGACTCTGACCTCGTAGTGCAGCAAGTATCTGGAGAATGGGAAGCCAGGGACGCCAACATGGCCAGCTATTGCCTCCTCGTCCAACAGCTCCCTGGCTCCTTCGAGGGCAGTGAGTTCCATCACATCCCCCGGGCGGACAATGAGGCGGCCGATACGCTGGTGAAGATCGACTCCGCTCGATAGGCCATCCTAGTTGGCGTCTGCCTCGAACGTCTGCTCAAGCCTTCGGTCAAGCCCTCCCCTGAATATGAGTCTATCTTCGTGCAGGCTAACGCAGACAACCCATCATCAGATCCGGCTGCCTAGCCGGTACCATCAGCACAGCCCAGCCGACACCACCAGTTTCGGCTGTCGAGCCGGCCACCTCCGTGGCGGCCGGCTTCGATTCCGCATCTGTCATGATTATAATCGACACCCCTCTAGCTATCTTAGTCCCATGGGCTAGAGAGCTAGTCCCAGGAACTGGTCATCTCGGCCTGGGGGCTCTTGCCGCCTCCGACGCCCCACTTAGGCCCGAGCTGGCTCCCGTCGCTTCTCCCTCATGGGCCGAGCCCTTCCTGGAGCTCCTCTTACACGGTTCCCTCCCCCCTGATGAACCCATGACAAGACAAATCCAGCATCGAGCCCTGGCCTACAGCATCATCAACCACGAGCTGGTTCATCGCAACACCACCTGCATCTTCCAACGTTGCATTGAGCCGGAGAAAGGGCAAGAAATCCTCCTCGACATCCACCAGGGCGAGTGCGGGCACCAAGCCGCCTCCAGGACCCTGGTGGCCAAGGCGATCCGCCACGGCTTCTACTGGCCGACTGCCTTGGAGGAGGCCAAGCGGCTGGTCGATAGGTGCGAAGGGTGCCAACGCGTCAGCACGCAAAGCCACGTGCCGGCTATAGCCCTCCAGACCATCCCTCTCTCATGGCCCTTTGTCGTCGGGGGGCTAGACATGGTGGGTCCTTTAAAGACCACACGAGGCGGCATGACACATTTGCTGGTCGCCGTCGACAAGTTCACCAACTGGATTGAGGCCGCGCCTATCAAGAAGCTAGACGGCCCCACGGCCATCCGGTTCATCAAGGACATCACCGTCTGCCATGATGTCCCCAACAACATCATCACCGACAATGACACGAACTTCGCCAAAGGCGCGATAGCGTGTTTCTGCACCAAGCAAGGAATCCGTCTCGACTTGGTGTCCATCGCCCATCCACATTGAACAACCAGGTTGAGAGGGCAAACAACCTGATCCTGGTCGGCATCAAGCCCCGGCTCGTGGCGCTACTAATCAGGTCAGTGGACTGCTGGATCAAAGAGGTGTCGGCTGTCCTCTAGAGCCTCAGAACCACGCCCAACCGGTCGACTGACTACACCCCTTTCTTTCTCTTATACGGGTCCGAGGCAACCATCCCCACCGACATTCAGTTTGATTCGCCCTGGGTTATCTTGTATACGGAGAAGGATGCGAAGGAGGCAAGAGAAGATGGCGTTAACCTGCTCGAAGAGGCACGCGAGCTGGCCCTGAGCCGGATGACCATCTACCAGCAGAAGCTCCGTCACTACCACATCAAGCGGATCCGGCCACTCTCCTTCCGCGAAGGAGACTTGGTACTCATGCGGATCCAGTGAACTGCCAGCCAGCACAAGTTGTCCTCCCCATGGGAGGGCCCATTCATCATCAGCAAGGTGCTGCACAACAACGCGTACTATCTAATACACGCCCAGAAGCCACAGAAGTGCAAGAGAGACGCCTTCGGCGAGGAGACAGAGCGCCCATGGAACACGACGCTCCTCCGCCCATTTTACTGCTAAAAACAAGTGTATGTATGTATCCTTCCCTTTTGGGCTCATGAATGCTATGGGTGCCCCAATCCAGCTCTTGGGACATGCCCCTTTTCGATCCTTTCAAAGGTTTCTCATCTTCTTTTTGAGCACGGTGCTTGGGTCCGGCTCCCTGGCCCGGGGGCTAGCCGGCTCCTCTCCGAGGCGGACAAGTAGTGTGAGCAGGCGCCCTTTGCTGCCCCACCCTATCCAGCCACAAACTGGCTCCCGGCTGACCGGCTGATGGGACCGCGGGGTAGGAAGGAACTTCACACACGAAGCCCATTCGACGAGTAGCAGCCAGATAGATCTAACTAGACCATGTTTCTAGCAAATCGCCACTGCCGGCTCGATCTAGCCCTAGCCTGACGACTCTAAAGCCCGCTCATTTTTTCCAAGGATGATGCCCCATCCCTGTCCTAGACCAGCTCTCGGTTGGCTGGCAGGCGGGGCGGAAGCTGGAAGGAATCCCGACGTGAAACATGATTCGAAAACCGAAAGGCAAAGAAAGAGCTGGCACGCGCACATTTCAAACAACAAATGAGTTAAACAACAAAAGGCCTCAGTCCCGGGCTTCAGTATGATACAACCCTAGAGGGTGGAAATGCGTCTTAAACAAGCCAGTTTTGTAGCAAAATGGGAAAAGACAAAAAGCATATAGGGCCACTCAGGCTGCCAGCTCAACGACGCACTTAGGGGAGGTCAGGACCTTCGGGTTTGCCTCCGTGGCTTCCGTGGCCTCGGTGTTGCTACCGGTACTGGAGGCGGTGCTCTCGTCGGTGACCTCTTTGTCTTCGGGACCTTGAGGGTTGCTGAAGGAGTGCTCGGCGACCGGCTCGCCATCCATACCAAGAGCTGGCAGAAGTTCGTCCGGGTCAACATACGAGGCTAGCTCGTTGGCCCGACGGACAAGGACGCCTTCATGGGCAACCCGCTCCGCCTCCGGGATGTCACGCATCGTGGCCAGCCGGTCTAGGTTGATGCCAGAATACCCCGAAGTAACATACCGGAGGGCCATCTGCGCGTCGGCTCGAGCCGCGGACGCCTTCCAAACCTCGATCTGGGCCACTGCATTCTCCATACACAGCGCCACGCGGCTATCTAGGGCCCCACGACCCGGCCACAGGGCAGCGATCACCTCCTTGCCGACTGTCTTGAGCCTGTCCATGCTGTGCTGGATGTGGATCAGTCGATTCTCCATGGCCAGCCCAAGCTTCGCCACATCCCAGCCGGCGGTCTCCTTGATCTCCCACCCGTGCTTCCTCAGGCACTCCTGGTGGTCCGTCACAGCTCGCTCGGCGTGGCGTTGGGTCTCCAAGAACCGCTTTGTGCAAAGAAAAAGAATCGTCAAAGCGAGCGAGGCCAAGGAGAAAAGAAGCCGACTGAGGGAAAAGTTTTGAAAGCAAGACTTACGATGGATGGCGTCGTCCATCTCGAGGGTGAACTGCAGTGCCACGTTCTTCTCCCTCCTTGGCGACGTCTCTGCCCGAGCAAGGTCGGCCCGATGCGCCCCAAGCTCACCCTCAAGGTGGGTCACCTCGCTTTGGAGGGCGGCGGTTCGTTGGGCGGCATTAGCCGCCTGCTTGATAGTGTCCTCCCGGGCCACCACCTCCCGCTGCAGCTCCGTGCTTAGGCATTCTTGAGCCGCCTGCCCATCCACCAGCAGGCCGGCCAGCCGATCTCGCTCCGGCGTGATCGCCTGGATGTTCCGCGCCAGCCAGTCCCGCTCGGAGGCCACCTCATCCCTCTTCTTTCGGATGGAGGCCGGGACGTTTAGCTCCCTTGTGAAAAAGATCAACTACGGTTACCAAAAACGCACAAGATCCGTGCCCGCTGCTGAGCAGCCGGTGCAACTCTTGGGGGCTACCCCCAGTGGGTGCGCTCGCGTGCCCCCACTAGGACAGACATACCTTGCACCTTCTTCAACTCTTCTTCCAGCCGGCTAAATGCGTGCTTTCCACGGTTATGGATGGCAACCGCCTTGTCAAAGAGCTCCTGCTGCCTGGCGCTCCTCGCTTGCTCCAGGAGACCGAAGTTAGAAGCAAGCCAAAGAAGATCTGTGTCGGCTGCCTCGCAGCCAGATAGCCGACCTGCATCTCGGGGGCTACACCCAGTGGGTGCGCTCGCATGCCCCGACTGAAAATTCGATAAAGACTTAAAAGATTTACCTCTGCACGCAGAAGGGCCACCTCCACAAACCTGGCCAGCCCTTCGTGACACTATGCCAGGACGTTTCCTAGCTCCCCGGGCACAGGGACTGGGCCGCCAGCCGGCGGAGGCAAGACGCCCGGTACGTGAGCCAGCGCCTCCCAATCCCGGATCACATCCGGCATTGTGCTCCTGGACCGGCCCGTCCCACCACTCGCTCCTGCATCCACCATGGTGTCGGCTGCAGGAGGACACATGATAACCATAAGGGCACGAGAGTCAGCTCCCAGCAGTCCCACTTCTGGCACCGCCACTTCCGGTGTCGCCTCCAGCGCGAAAACCGTGGCCGTCTCGATGGAGGGCGGTGCCACCGCTGGCTCTGCTTGCTGGGCCCCCTCCAGGGCCGGCTCAGGGGCTGCTCCTTCCGGCCAGGCCGCTTCTGCCCCGAGCAGAGACATGACTGTCTCCGCAGATGGCTCTCGTGGCTCGCTCGACGGGGTTCTCATCATACGAGCCGATTCCGCTGCCGAAGTTGACGCACACGCAGGATCCACGGGCCGCCTCCGCCTTCCGTCGCTCGAGGCCCCTGAGCGCAAGGGCCCGCCCCTCGCTCTTGACTCTGAGGCTCGCAATTCCACGGGCCTCCTCTTCTCCTCATGCAGCATGGCTGCATGCTCCTGAGCTTGTCGGCTAGGGTCTCCATCGGGCCGACTGCCAACTCCACATCGTGGAGCTCGATGGGGTCCTTGGAACGAACAAACCCTCAAGCGCCTACCGGGAGATAGACTCAAAAACGAAATCACCCCAAAAATCAAAATACTCACCCAGCGACGATGGGAAGAGCCCGCTTGGCCCGCTCCGGTGGCTTTGTCGTGGCCACTCGCACCCGTTTACGAGCCCCCTAAGCCGACCTCTTCTCTCGACGGGAGGTCTCGTCCACCTGGCTGCGCGTCGGCCCCTCCTAGCTCCGCCCGTGTGGCCCTCGTTAGTTGTGGGGGAAGGCGCGTCCAGGATCTGGACATCATCGTCATCATCATCATCGTCAGTCCAATCTTTGATCGAGGGTCCAGAGGGGTACTCACCAGCCGCTCTAGATCCGCTGGCTCCCGGGTCGCCCATCGCCTCTTCCGCCTCGACCTCCCCCGAGGAGTCGACCCCCTCTTCAATGCTGCCTCCTAGCTCGAAGTCGTCGGCGGTGGACTCGGTGCACTTTGCCTCGAAGATCTGGGGGTGCGGACCATCCGGCGTGTTATGTCGAACAAAAAGCTATGGTCAGCACGGCACATGAGCAAGGTTGTCGGTTGGAAAGACACAAAGGGAAACAAAGATCACCTCAACGGGGTGTACCAGGGGTGGCAGATTGTGACGGCTGTATGGCTCCTTGCCAGAGGACCAAGTCCCCAGTGTCAGCTTGAAATTGGTGATGGAGTTCACCCGTGTCGCCACTCGCGCCATTATCAGCTCGAAGGTGGACAGTCGGCAAGGGTCCCGCCGACCGGACATGTGGCGGATCCGGTGTTGCCTCTGTTAGAGAGCCAGGACCCGGCGCGCGATGAAGGCGGCCACCAGGTCAGACGCAGCCTGGCCCTCTTCGCTCCTCATGGCCTGAAGCCGACGTAGCTCTTCGATCGTGGCCCTGAGCAGGCTAGTCCCCGTCCAGTTTACTACGGAGGACGGGACGTTGACGAGCGCCGGCAACCAGATGTAATCCCGCCGTGGGTCATCGTTCTTCACGTAGAAGAACGTCCGATTCCACTGCTTGACAGACTCAATGTGGGTAATGTGCAGGATATGCAGGCCGCGTGAAGACACCACCGCGCCCCCATAGGCGAACGACTCCTCACTGTTTTTCAGGGCCTTGAGGTAGAAGAGCTTCTTGAACAGCTCCACAGAGGGGAGCAGCCCGAGATAGCCCTCGCACAGGGTCACGAAGCTCGTGAGGTAAATAATGGCGCTGGGGCCGAGGTGGTGCGGCTGGAGATCGAAGGTATCCATCGAAAGATGGAAGACCTGACTTACCGGCAGGCTGAAGCCGTGCGGGAAGTGCGAGGCAAACACCATGTACTGCCCCTCCTGGGGATCGAGCACCACCTCATTGCCCTGAAGTTGGGCGATCATGCGCTCCTCCGGCGGCAGCATATGGGCATGGCGGAGCCATGTGATGTCGCCTTCCGTGATGTCGGAACCGCCCCAACTGCCGGAGGACCATCGGCCATCTCTGCGGTAGATCGGAGCGAGGCAGTGAGCAAGCAGAGCAACAGCGGGGCCACGCAACGACGACAAGAGAAAGAAGGCGACACGGGAAGAGGAGCGCAACTGCCTCCGCCCCTCGCCCTTCCCTTTTAAATAAGGGGGTGGCACCCGGGGGAGGTGGGGATTAACTGCACCCACTCCCCCAGGGAATCCGCGAGATCGTGGACGCTTTGGGACGCAACAGTGGGGATCCAGGCGCAGAGGATCTCGGCATGTGGCGTGAAGCCTACAGGGCTATGCCTACGGCCTAGCGGACTAGGCCCCAGTGTTAGTGCATCTAGTGCCCCTTAGTGATTTTGGTATATTGAAGACTTATAGGTTAAAGTACTAATGTGTTTGTGAGTGTACACATGATCTATAAGTCGACGAGGAGTTTGATATATTCTGAGATTATCGACCCCTAAAAATATATGTCTTCTAGTGAAGACTTTGCTGAAGACTTTGTGAAGACTTTGGTGAAGACTTTGTGAAGACTTTGAAGATGAAGAAGTTGGTGTGACCTTGAAGATACTAAGGAAGATTATGAAGCATGAAGACTTTTGTTTTCGTAGTTTCATTTCCTTTCTTGAGTCATGGGAAACACCGTACTGTTAAAGGGGGCCGAGGTAATACTAAGGATAGTTTCCAACTGATGCTCAACTCAAAATCCTCAACCTATACAATCCTTCGAGTGAAGCCTTTGGAAAACTCTTATGGATCAGACAAGTTCTTCAGTCATGGAGACGAAGTACTTCTGGTTTTTGAGGAAATTGATGTGACTGCGGAGTTAGGATTTCGCCAGTGTGAATTGCCTACAAGTGAGGAACATGATAAGCTGAGGACTTTCATAGTTCGAAATTCCGACCGTTGCTGTGCTTAGCGCCAGCTGCCCCCAATCATTCTTATCCACATAGTGGTCATATCATTGGGGGCATTTATGTCTTATCATGTCGGGTTGCACCCTGGCTATAAATAGCCAACCCCCACAACCACTAGTTGACACTTGTCAATTGAGAGCATTCCATCCTCCAAGGACTTTGAGTGAAAATCATCAATGAGGAAAAACCCACAACCAAACCACCAAACCCAAAGTGATTGAGCATCATTGAAGAAATTCCTGTGTGGAACTGACGCTTGTTACCTTTGAGGACTATGCATCCTCCACACAGTTAGGCGTCATGGTCTCGTGCTTCTGCAGTCAATTGGGGATCACGAAGTGACCTTCGTCTAGAGCATCCAGCAGTAAATTGTGGATCACCGGGTGACCAGTTTGTGAGGGTTTTGGAAGTCTACCCTAAAGACTTACCACGAGTGTTGGGCTAGCACTGTGTGACCTTAGCTCAAGGAGAATACGGTAAGGACTGTGTGTCCTCTGGTTTAAATACCAGGCCGGTCCAAACCAGATGTACGACTGTCACAGCAGTTGGAACTGGGTCATCAAACCATTGTCTTCATCAAGCTACCTGGTTCTATTTCCTCAACCCTTTCATTTCCTATTATAACTGTTGATGAAATTGAACTTTACTGTTTGAAGAATTTGTCTGAAGGCTTTCACAATTTCCTCACCTCAAATTCTTCAAGTTACCTTGTTCGTCACCTGCTTATCCTGTATCACGCTACTTGTACTCTGTGCATGTTTCATTTCATCATGATGACTATGCTGTTGCTATGTTCCTCATACACTTGAGTACTTATTCCGCTACTAGTTATTCATCACATTTCAAATTCCTCAAAGTTGAAATTCGTCAAGTGATGAATTTGTAGAAATCGCCTATTCACCCCCCTCTAGTCGATATAACGCACTTTCAATTGGTATCAGAGCAGGTACTCCCTTGCTCTGTGTGATTTTGGTTTAAACACCTAGAGTTCTAGTTATGTCGACTGCAGGTATGATCAAGGTTTCCGCGAGGTGTCCTACCTTTGATGGGACAGACTACCCCTACTGGAAGAACAAGATGCGTATGCACCTTGAAGCTATTGACAACGATCTCTGGTACATTGTGGAAAATGGTGTGCCCTCTGTCACTCCCACTGTTACTACTGCTGATGTGAAGAGATTCAAGCAACTCGATTCTCAAGCGAAGAATATCATCTGTGGACATCTGAGCAAAGGTCAGTATGACAGAGTGAGTGCTTTGGAGACTGCTAGGCTTATCTGGGATAGGCTGTCCAAAGTCAACAAAGGTGTTTCCACTCAACGTGACTCTCGTGTTGATGTTCTTTGCAATCTCTTCAACTGCTTCAAGAGACTTGACAATGAAAATGTTCAGCAAACTTTTGATCGTCTTACTGATATCTCCAATGAGCTTCAAGCATGGGTGCCACCGATATCACTGACCATGAAGTTGGGAAGAAACTGCTAAGATCTCTTGACTCCTCATTCGATACTCTGGCTTTGATGATTCAAGAATGTGGAGACTCAATACTCAACAAGCTGAGAAGAGAGACCTCTACGGGCCAAGCTATGGAAGATCTCGTGCTCTGAAGGCAAAAGAAATTTCCTCATCTGAAGAAGATTCTGACAGCAGCCTTGGTGATCCTGAAGAACTAAGTCAGGAACTAGCAATGCTTGGGAGGAAATTCTAGAAGTTCTCAAGGAGAGGTGGATTTGGAAAGTCATCAAAAAGTGGCTTGAGGAAATCAGATTCCTCAGAAGACTACAAGAAAAGGACTTGTCATCATTGCAAGAAGCCAGATCACTTTATCTCTGACTATCCTCTCTGGAAAAAGATTCAAAGAAGAAGAAGAAATACAAGGATGATAGTTTCGATGACTCAAAGAAAAAGAATAAATCTTCAAAGTCCTCATCTGCAAAATCCTCATCTTCAAAGTCCTCAAAGCACAAGAAGAATGGTTCCAGAAAGGCTCGAGCATTCATCGGCAAGGAAATGGATTCTGAGGAAGAATCTCAAGAATATGAAGAAGAGGAAGAATCTGAGGAGGAATCAGAATCTAGTGTCGCTAGCCTTGCTCTCGCTACTGCTTTCGTCAGCAAGTCCATCTTCAACAATGAAGAATATGACTACACCAACGACTCTGATGTCAGCAATAATGATTATGCTCCCACCTATTGCTTCGTGGCAAAAGGCTCGAAGGTACATAAACATCATTCCTCATCTGAACCAGGAAAAGGTGAATCTGATGAATATATGAAACCTAGTTATGCTAAACTTGTTAAAATTTCCACTAAGCAACAAAGTGCACTTGAAAAGCTTAAGACAACGCTAGACAAAAGCGATGATCTGTTGAACTATGAAGTGTATTGGAGTCAAACTCTGTCTGACGATCTCAAAAGTCTTCAAACAAAGTATGATAACCTTCAGAGTCATCATAATGACCTCTTAGCCGATCATGAGAAGCTTTCTTATGAATTTCTTCAAAGAAAGCAAGATCTTGAGAAACTGAGGGTGTCACATGAGGATCTCCAAAGGGAAAATGATTCCTTACTGGCTCAACGGATCAGTACCGCTCAGGAAGAATTTGTTCCACCTTGTTTGAAATGCATCGAACGTGAAACTGCTTATTCTTCACCTGAATGTTCAAA
Organism: Hordeum marinum; assembly: GCA_022496015.1. NCBI lineage: Eukaryota > Viridiplantae > Streptophyta > Magnoliopsida > Poales > Poaceae > Hordeum > Hordeum marinum. The sequence goes on along the minus strand of CM039673.1, from coordinate 509,959,206 downwards.
TTCTATTGCTGCAAATCCTTCAACTATTCCTGTGGTCTCAAATTCCCCATCTGAGGATACCACAAGTATCACTGATGACAATGCAGGGTTGAAGGAATTGTATGTGACAGGCATATACAAAAGTCTCAAAGGGCATCAAACCCTTTGCGATGTCCTCAGAAAGCAGATTCTGAACAGGAACCCTAGGAAAGAGGGTATTGCCTTTGTGAGGAAACTCAACGCTGATGGATCCTACTAGACACCTGAGCAGTACCCCAAAACCCCATGGGTTGATGCGAAAGGACCTCCTCTAGATCCATCCACTTTATTTGGCTTTACGTGTGAAACTTCATATTTCTGTGATGAGTCACTTGACTTGAACTACAAATTCTTCAAACATAAGAAAGGTGAAGTATTTGCTAGATTTGTTGGAACTAACTGCAGGAATGGCTCTTCAAAATCTGGGTTCCCAAGAGCTACCTTCAAAATCTTCAAGTGAATGTCCTCACGACACCACTCATGAAGAATAGGAACCCCAGATCAAAGTCCTCACTTGGACCAAATTCCTCAAATGGTCAAAAATATCATTCTCATGCTAATACTTCTGTTTCGCAGGAAAAATCTAAGAGTTATGATGTCACAACCCAAGCAAGTGTCTAGGCTAGCATTGTGTTTGCATCATCATCATCATTATTGCATCAATATGAAATGGGGAGAAAGAAAGAAACCCTAAGCATTTTATGAATTAAAGGAATTCCAAACAAATTGAATTTCAACAAATCCAAAATGCCCATAAAAAATGTTCCCTATGTCTGATAATTAAGGGCATGGATATACCAGGGACCATTTCAATTATTTGAACATTTGAAATATTTGAAATTATTGAATTCAGTCTCTGAAAATGACAAATAAAAATATTATCATTATCACTGCTTTCAAAATAATCTGAAACTTTTGATACAAGTTTGAAATATTCAAACTTGAAGTTATAAAAAGTTTTTAGAATTATTGAAGGGGTATTTGGACCTGCAAGAAATAAACAAATGTCAGAAGAAATCAGAAAACAGAAATAAAGGAAAAAAGAAAAGAGAGAGGAGACTTACCTGTGGCCCAGCACTGTAGCAGGCCCGGCCCAGGACGAAGCGACGCCAGTCATCGTCCTCCTCACGCCAGAAAGACGCCGGGCGCGTGGTCGCCGTGCGCCGGCCACCTCCTCCCTGTCTGGCACCTTGCTGGAAGGCTAGGAGGGCACAAGCGCGAAGCACCTTGCCGCCGTGGCCCTTTCTTCTCTCTTCTCTCCCGCACGCTCTCTCTCTCCCTCGCGCATTCCCCTCTCTGCTCCCGCCATGGCCGCCCCGCTCCTCGCCGTCATGCCGTCGCCCTAGCCAACCCCGAGCCCATCTGAGCCAGCCAAACGCTCCGCCCGAACCCCCTCTACCTCCTAGACGAGCCACGCGTCGCCGGAAGCTCTCTGTCATCGCCACGCCATCTTCTTCCTTCTCGGGTCGCCAGAGGGGAAATCGAAGCTCGCCGTCGATTCCGACCGTCCCCGAGCCCGCTTTCGACGCCCCTGCGTTCGCCGTGAGCCCCTGGTCCTTTTCCCCCTCTTTCCCCCTTCTATCTCGCGTCCTAGCCTCGGATTCCATCGGAGCCCGAATGGCGCCGCCGCCTGAGCTCGTCGCCGGTCGAGTTCCGGTGATCGGTTGGACCTTCCGAGGCCACCATTAAGCTTGCGGAGTCGCGTAGTTGCTGTCAGTGCTAAGTAGGAGCTTTGTCGTTCCCTGACTCGACGAGCCCGAGCTCGCCCGGGCTCCGACCGCCGCCCAGCTCATCGCCGGCGTCGATTCCGACCACCCCAACTCGTGGGAAGGGTCGGAATGGACGTGCGCGTCGACGCTGAGTAGATAGGTGCCATCCGCCGTGGATTTGGTCGCCGGAGGTGGGTTTCCGAGCCCCTCCGCCGTTCCTAGAGTCGTCGGCGGCTCAACGCCGGTGGCCCTGGTCAGTTTGACCACGAGGTTTGACCCCTGACATGTGGGGCCAGCCCCTTGGCTAATTAGAAATTAGTGCTAATTAAACATTTTAATTAATTAAGGTAATTAGACACTGACAGGTGGGCCCAGTTAGTTAATTAAAACAGGATTAGCTTTAATCAGTTAATTAAATTAACCAGACACTCACATGTGTACCCCACATGTCAGGTTTGACTCTGGGCCGAGTCAGCTGACCAGCTGATGTCATCATGACATCATGCTGATGCAATAAGTCAATTTCCTATTAAAAATAATTCCAGAAATTATTTACAACTTTGAAAAATCATATAAATTAATCTGTAACTCAGATGAAAATAATTTATATATGAAAATTTATCAGAAAAATCCAATGAATCCAATGGTGCTATTCTCATGCATGTTAGAGCAACCTAAATAGGTGAACATGGACATTTTAGCATTAGGTCAATATATAGAATTTGAAATGAGAACAACTTTGAACCTATATTCAAATGCATTTAAAATTGACATGATCATTAGTTACATTAGCTCATCCATGCATACTATCATCCCATGATCATGCATCATATTGTTGCATCTGCTTGTATTGAATGTTTCATCTGTGTTGCGGTAGGCCCTAATCCGGAGGATACTACTCTGTACCCTGACGAAGGAGAGAACTCTTCCGCAACCCAGCAAGGCAAGCAACCTCATTGATCATTCCGATAACATCCCACTCTCTCGCTCCTGCGCTCATTTATTGCATTAGGACAAACGATCACATGTCAGTTATACACGGTAGATGATCCTATTCTTATGCATGACCTGATCTTGTCACGGTAAATAGCTAAACCTTGCAACCTAGCATACCTGGTAGATGCTTGTGCCATGATGTGCTTAGCTTACTTTGCCTGCTATGCTTGAAATGCTTAGAGTTGTGTCAAGTCGGATTCATCTGGGTAATGAACTGAGTGAAACAGTGTTGCCCGATGTGATGAGCTTATAATGAATACGATTTGGTAAAGGTTGCAACGAGAGGCTATGTAGGAGTACATAGTGGGTTGTCTCATTGGGACCGTTCTTAGGAACTGGGTTCCGTGTTTGTGATCCAAGACTAGATACTACCACACGTTGGGATACTTAACTGACCCTCTCGACTTATCAGTCGCTTAGTCTTTGGTCCAGGTATTGCAAGTAGTTTCTGGTGTTTATAGCATGCTGGAGGCCGTGCGTAGCGCTGACCCTTGGGGTGGGTTACGACGCGGTAGGCAGTGGCATGGTGTACCAAGGGTCACCCGAATGGTGGGCTTGGGAACCCTGTGCACATCGTATGGGACCGTAGCGGAAACTTCGGCTGGACTTCCGTGCGGGTCAGTCTCAAATAGGCGGTAGCCTGGACTAGAGGTCTTATGTGATTGACAGTCGTGGCCGACTCCCTCGCTGGGCATCCGCTTGAAGGTTGCCGAGGTGCATGGTTTATGGCACACAGCGATAAGTGGCGAGAGTGTGTGTGAAGAAGTACACCCCTACAGGGTATGGAACTATTCGAATAGCCGCGTCCTCGGATATGGACTACTTGGAGAACTTATGTTGTTCATAGAAAACCAAATGGATACCTATCAAAATCCCAAGACAAGTGTGAGTACCGTGGATGGCACTCTTCCGGAAGGGGAAGGTGAGTCCATGGTGGTGTATTGTGATGGAGTTAGTGGACTCGTGTGCAATAGATAAAATTGTAACAAAGAGTTTAAAACTGAATAGTGTAGGTTAGCCATGAGTCGAAGCTGGCTTTCTGCATAAACTCCACCACCCCTTTGTCGATACATGAGCATAAATAGACTAGGTCTGTTTTAAAGACTTGCTGAGTACGATTGTACTCATCCTTGCTTAATTAATGTTGCAGAAGAGAACCAGGACCCATCAGGTGGGTTCTATCTAGACGTTGACGATGCCGAATAGCTGGTGTCCCAGCTACGATCTTGCCCGTGTGGTGAGATGTAGGTAGTCAGGCCATGTGCCTCTTTTATATTTTGCCGTCTGTACTCAGAGAGCTTAAGTTTCCGCTAGCTTGTATGACTATGTTTGTATGACTTGAGTGTCGGGTCATGTGACCCCTATCTGTAAGAACATATTATGCAAGGCTCGTCTGAGCCTCATAAATAAAAGTCATGTTGTTATATGGTTATGTTGTGATGCCATAGTTGTATTTATGCATACCGGGCATGTCGTGCGTACGTGTGACGTGCAACGATATGTATGGGATCCGACACCTAGTCGTGTGCTTTTAGTAGTACTCTTTACGGGAAACTGCCTCTTTGTGCTTCCACCGAGCCATGGTAGCTTGCTACTGCTCCGGACACATTGATTGACTGACATGTATCCTTCTTTGCTGCTGTGTCTGTCCCTTCGGGGAAATGTCTCGAAGTGTAATGGAATCCCCATAGCCTGCTACGACTCGTCTACGTGTAGTGATGACATCCGTGTCTCGCGACGTAATGGAGTCCTTATAGCTTGCTATGACTCGTCTACACATGCTTGAGACCGACACCTGCATTGCTGGGTTATGTATGCCTGTTTCCGTACGGATGTACCACTTGGGTTCTATGACTAGTCATGTCGGCCCGGGTTCTTTGTTGCATGATTGCCAGCGACATGTTCACATACGTGAGCCAAAAGACGCAAACGGTCCCGGCCAAGGTAAGGTGGCAGCCGTGGAGTACCGTGCGTGAGGTCGCAAAGTGATGTGGCTTGTTACCGTACGGAATCATATGACTTAGAATTGGGGTCCCGACAGCGTTGGTATCAGAGCCTGACTGACTGTAGGACTACCAAGCCAAACTGGCCGAAGTTGAGTCTAGAAACACTATAGATAAGTAGGGGAATTGATTGTGGAAGGGAACGTAAGGCTCTTTTACTCCTCTTCCCAAGATGATACTCCAAAAGCTACTGAGTGGGTCCTAGATAGTGGATGCACAAACCACATGACGGGTGACAAGAATCCATTGATGAATTTGCCACTCACTCCATCTCCTCTGAAGCATATCACCTACACAGACAAAGGAAAAAGCAAGGTATTGGGACTTGGTAAGGTTGCTATCTCAAAGGACCGAACCATGGATAAGGTGATGCTTGTTGAATCCCTTGGGTTCAACCTTATGTCTGTCTCAATGCTTTGTGATCTTGATATGGTTGTCGTATTTGGAAAATATCATTGTGTTGTCATCATGGAATCTGACAATTCCAAAGTCTTCGAAGGCTTTAGGAGAGGAGACTTGTATATTGTTGATTTCTCTACAGGTCCTCAACCTACCACTTGCTTACTGGCAAAGTCTTCAGAAGGCTGGATGTGGCATCGACGACTTGGACATGCGGGTAGGAGGAACTTGCACACGCTCATGAAGAAAAAGCACGTCATTGGCATCGAGGGTGTCAAATTCCTCAAGGACCATCTCTGCAATGCATGTGAATCTGGGAAGATGACCAGATCCAAGCATCCCTCAAAGACAATCATGAGCATGACACGACCCTTTGAATTGCTTCACATGGATCTCTTTGGCCCCACTCATTACTCCATACTAACAAATGCTTCAAGTTTGTATGGCTTTGTCATTGTTGATGATTACTCTCGTTACACTTGGGTGCATATTATTCTGTACGAGAATGAAGTGCAGGATGTCTTTAGACGATTTGCTTCAAGGGCCTCCACCAACTTCGGCGTCAAGGTCAAGCATATTAGGAGTGATAATGGGACAAAATTCAAGAACACTAATCTTGATGAATATCTTTATGAACTTGGTATTACTCATGAGTTATCTGCCCCTTATACTCCTCAACAGAATGGCATCGTGGAGTGCAAGAACAGGACTCTCGATGAGATGGCTCGCACCATGCTTGATGAGTACAAGACTCCTCGTCGCTTCTGGCCTGAGGCAATTGATACTGCATGCCACATCATCAACAGGGTATATCTTCACAAATTCTTCAAGAAGACTTCATATGAACTTATGACTGGCAAGAAACCCAATGTAAGTTATCTTAAAGTCTTCGGTGCAAAATGCTGGATCAGAGATCCTCACCATAATTCTAAGTTTGCACCGAAAGCACATGAAGGTTTTATGCTTGGTTACGGAAAGGACTCGCACACCTACAAAGTCTTCAACACCTATCATCACAAGGTTGTTGAAACTGTAGATGTGCGGTTCGATGAAACTAATGGCTCGCAAAGAGGGCACCTTCCTTCTGTGTTAGATGAACAGTCTCCTGAGGAATCCATCAAGCTAAAGGCAACTGAAGATATCATACCCATTGAGGAAGTCATTCCAACGAATGAATACACTCATGCTGATACACCTGAAGAAAATGGTGTTGATGAAAATCCTTAGCCATGTCAACCTGCTCGTCCTAGAGTTGCTAATGAAGTACAGATTGACAAAATCATTGATGATCAATGCACCAGGTCCCCTCACACTAGTAGAAAACAGGGCATCGGTTTGGGCTGGCCAGCCCATTAGTCCCGGTTCAGTCACGAATACGACCTTCTTCAAATTAGATGTGGCAGATGCGGGATGAACTCCTACCATATGATTGCATATGAGCAATTCAAGAAGAATTGGCGGGATTCTTTCTTGACTACGTCATCAATAAAGCCGGACAATACCATCTGCACTTGGACATAAGATGTTAGGGATTGTAAGAGATCTTATATTTTATATATGTAGCTAGTACCGTCCGATATATATACGAAAACTTGTTATACGACCAATCTCTCGGAGAAAGAGAGGTCGATCACTTCTATCTCTATATGTTCATGATGATCTTCTATACTTAATGGTTCCTTCATTTTCTTACTAGCTAGCGTGTCGAGTTCTCTCTATAGTAGCTAGCGTCGACCAAGCACGAAGAAAGAGAGGACACTTCTCTCTATCAATTAGCTAGCTATAACAATATAAAACCCCTAAATTAACTCTCTAAAAACCCCTAAACCCCCCTCCCTTTCAAAATAAAAAAACAAGCAACTGCCAGATGCTGACGCGTGGATGCCTGTTGGTCCCGGTTGGTGTTACCAACCGGGACTAAAGGTCCTCCTGGCTGGGCTCCCCGCAGAGGCCACATGGAGCCCCTTCTATCCTAGTTTGTAAGAGAACCGGGACTAAAGGTTTTGGGCTTTAGTCCCGACACTTTAGTCCCGTTTCCGGAACCGGGACAAATGGGCCTTACGAACCGGGACAAAGGGTCTTTTTTCTACTAGTGTCACTCGCTCAAAAGCTTCACATTTAACTAACTTTTGTGGGCACTTTGCCTTTGTCTCTATCATAGATCCCACCAAGGTTGATGAAGCATTCAAGGAGCCTCAGTGGATTCAAGCTATGCAACCGGAATTGCATCAATGCAAGCTCAACAATGTGTGGGAACTTGTCAAGCGACCAGATCCTCGCAAACATAACATCATAGGTACCAAGTGGATCTACCTCAACAAGCAAGATGAAAATGGCCTTGTGGTGAGGAATAAGGCTCGACTTGTAGCTCAAGGCTACACACAGGTTGAAGGAATTGACTTTGATGAAACGTTTGCACCTGTTGCTAGATTTGAAGCTATTCGCATATTACTTGCTTACGCTAACCATCATAATATCATATTATATCAAATGGATGTGAAAAGTGCAATCCTCAATGGTAAGCTTGAGGAAGAAGTATATGTTGCTCAACCCCTAGGTTTTGAAGACCCTAAGCATCCTGACAAAGTCTTCAGACTGAACAAGGCCCTCTATGGCCTCAAGCAGGCCCCTCGGGCGTGGTACGACTCTCTGCAGGAATTCCTCAGGAAGAAAGGCTTCAAACCCGGTTCACTCGACCCCACTTTTTTCACAAAATCCTATGATAATGAACTGTTCATATGCCAATATATGTGGATGATATTATCTTTGGTTGTACTGACAAATGTTACAGTGATGAATTTGCCTATATGATGAGTAAAGAATATCAAATGTCTATGATGGGAGAGTTGAAATTATTCTTAGATCTTCAAATTCGTCAACAAGACAACGGCATCTTCATCTCTCAAGAGAAATACCTCAAAGATGTTCTAAGAAAATTTGACATGCAAGATTGCAAAGGCGTCAAAACTCCGATGCTTTCAAAAGGCCACCTCTACACTAATGAAAATGGTAAAGATTTCGATCAGAAGGTATACCGCTCCATGATTGGTTCATTATTGTATCTATGTGCATCTAGGCCTGATATTATGCTAAGTGTTTGCATGTGTGCCCGATTCCAAGCAACACCAAAGGAATCACACCATAAGGTTGTGAAACATATTCTTCGATACTTAGCTCACACACCAACACTTGGATTATGGTATCCCAAGGGCTCAAATCTTCACCTCGTCGGATACTCTGATGCTGACTATGCTGGAGATCATGTGGATGCCAAGTCAACCTCAGGCACATGTCATTTCCTCAGACGATCCTTAGTCTGTTGGTCCTCGAAGAAGCAGAACTGTGTTTCACTCTCTACTGCTGAAGCTGAGTACATTGCTGCCGGTTCATGTTGCGCTCAGTTACTATGGATGAAGCAAACCCTCAAGGACTACGACATCAAGTTGAAGAATGTGCCTCTCTACTATGACAACGAGAGTGCCATCAAGATTGCATACAACCCAGTTCAACACTCCAAGACCAAGCACATCCAGATTCGCCATCACTTTCTTCGAGATCATGTACTCAAGGGCGACATCTCCATCGACCACATTCCCACTGAAGAACAACTGGCCGATGTCTTCACAAAGCCCTTGGATGAAAAGAGATTTTGCAAGTTGCGGTGTGAGATAAATATCTTAGAATCTTTGAATGTTCTTTGAAGGACACATCCTAACACTTATGCAAAATTGATAACTTAGATGTGCAACACACAAAGTAATGTTTTTCTTCAATCAGTGAAGAATAATCCTCTAAGTGTGAAAAAATTAATGAAGAATTTGATTCTGAGAACCCTACGACAATTGTACGTAGTGTCTGAAATCATCATTCTTATACGGTGGGTCATGCCACCAACCAAAGTTGAAATTCTTCAAAATTGAGTTTTTTTGTCATTTTTGCAAATTCTTCAAATTACCAAATTCCTCAAGTTTTCAAATTCCTCAACTTTTCAAATTCTTCAAACTTTGAAACTTATGTTATTCATTGACTATATATATATATATATATATATGAGTTTTCAATATCCTCAACAGCATTCACTTATTGCTAATTCTTCAAGTTGATTTTCATCTAAGTGAATGTGATCGGACCGTTTCCCCCTCTATGCTAAACTCAACCCAGTCTGTTCACAAATTCTTCATATGCATTCTACTTTGAAACTCGTTCAAAGTCTTCAGTATGTCCTTGAAAACTGAAGAATTTGCAAACAGAAGATTTGAAATGTTCACTATCAAAATTTTCAACGGTTCCCGCTCAAACGGTTCCGATTCCCGCACCTGGATAACCCACGATCCCCCACTATCGCCACCTCTAAGTACGTGGGTGACACCTGTCACGTGGAGAGCAAGGGTCAGGGGCAATCTTGTCCAAAATCTTTGGGCAGATTGGTTTTCACTCCCTCTATAAATACCCCCTCCCCTTCAAGTGTGCTCGGTTACTCCTCATCTCATCCCTCTCCCGAGATCCAACCTAGCGCTGCCGCTAAAGTCATCATTGCCGGTGATGAAGAGCTTCAGTGCCTCGACCTCGTCGTCGCCATAGTCGCATCGACCGTGGAAGTCCTCATCCCACCGCCGCTATAGTTGTCTCCCTCTGCCAAGCTAGGGCATGGGAGATCTGAACGGACGAACCTCCCAATCTCATCTCTTGTTCATCGTGTTCTTCACAAGGGTAAATAAAATTTATTTTTACTGCCCCTGTTTGATCCTCAAATGCTCCTCATATTCCTCAAAAGGTGTCTATTCTTCATGAACCTTATTCTAAAGGCACCTTACATCTTCACATACTTGATGTTTTCCCCTAAGTAATGATTTTCTTCAAGATTCCTCAATTGTGTGATTTCTCAAAATTGGCACAACTCTGGAACCTGAGACAAAGAACACTTAGTGAAATTCCTCAAGACACCCATGGTCAAATTCCTCTCACCTATTTTATTTAGAAAAATTTCTGACAACGCATATGACCTCTTCAAATTCCTCACACCTATACTCTGTTCATAGGTACAACATGTCCATTGATGAATCACTAGGTTCTCATCAACTTAACTCATTTGCAGCGCTCCTTGAGGAAAAGTTGTGTACTTCTTCAGAGTCCTCAAGAGTTCAAATTCCTCAAGTGAAGAAAATGGTTGATGGAAAGAAACCTCAGAAAGGTGGAAAGAAGCCAGATGTGCACACTGCCTTTGAGATCCCAGAGGATGTGTATGATGAATACTGCACACCTGATGAAGAAACACATGGGAAAGAGATGACCAAGTAGAGAAAGATCTGTCTGCAAAAGATTGAGAGCAGATGGGCAAAGGAATGGAGGGAATATCGTTATGTAACCCCAAAGTACATGATGAAATTTGAAGTGAAACCACCTTGCAGCAGGCCTCCTCTAGCTCAGAATCAACTCATTGATCCCACAAGCCTCAAGACTGGTGAGGACTTTCCTCATCTGTGGGAGAAGTAGCAAGCCAAGCTGGCGAGGAAAGCTAAAGAGGCTGTGAAGAAATTTAATGAGGATTCTGCTGCTGCTGCCTCTGCCGGAGCCTCTGCAAGTGCTCTGAAGAAAATGATGCTGAATAAATGTACTTTGAAGACAAGTTCTTCAACATCAAAACCTTCATAGCAAATTCCTCAAGGTCAAAGGCCTCGGCCAACAAAGTCTTCTGCTCCTGGAACAGTTGCTGCTCAGTCTTCTGCGGCAGCTATAAAGTCCTCAACCCCAGTGCATCTGGCAACATGCAAAAGGACTAAAGGTTTCTCCAGAGTTCCAAAGATCACAGCACGTCCCTCCACCACTGCAAAGTCTTCAACCAGCCCCTCGATGCTGATGCTGAAGAAAACTGTTGGACGAGGTAAAAGACCAAGTCCTCACACAAGCAAGGCTCTGGTGACAATACCCTCAGGTTCTTCAGAGGGTGATGATGATGATGATGATGAAACTGATGATGAGGAATTGTAAGAAATCATCAAACAAAGTCAGCAAAGGGCTGCTACTGCAAAAGGCAGTTCTGTCCCTCTTCTGTTGGATCCCAAAACCATCCTCAACTTCATCAATATATGACATGAAGACCCAAGCACCCCACTTTCTTCACTAAGACTGAATTTTGGAGTGGATCATGTCCTCACCCACTTCATCTCTGAAGAAAAGTGGAAGAGAGAACAGGCTCTGAGAGCAAGGAGGAACAGATCTCGCAAAGTAAAGTTTCTGCGAGATAATGTGATGAACTTGACTCCAAAACAGCTAGGCACAGTTCAGTCTAAGATTCGTACTCTCTCTGAGGATCAAGAGAGGTATGATGTAGAATGGAAAAGAACAAAGGTCAGATTCGTCAGGGCTGCTTAAGCTACAGTGAGGGATCACAACTCTAGGGTTGCATCTCGATCGCAACCACAAAAGCCTTAGTCTGATGAGACTCCTCAGACTGCAGATGAAATTCCTGAGGCTGCTGATGAAACTACTCAGCCTAATGGAACTGCTGCTAAAAATGCTTCTGCACCAGAAGCCACTGCTAGTGCTGCTGAGGAAACTCAGATCACTGATGATCATGCTAGGGCAACCTCCAATGTTGTACCTGAAGAAACTGATAGGCCAACTGAAGACTCTGCTGCGCCTGAAGAAACTGAACCCACCAGGGCGGCTGCATCAGTCGTTCCTGAAGAAACTGGCACTTCTGAGGAAAAGGCCCTCAAAAGAAAAGAATCAACTTCCGAAGCCCCAGCTTTCATGAAGTTGAAGACTTTGTCAAGTTCTTCAACGAGACCAATTGATGCAACTCCAATTTCCTCAGCACCTGCCTACATTATTATGCCATTTGGGGTGGAGTATGTCATCCCAGTAGAAGACGAAAATCATTCTGCTGCTTCTACAGAGCAGATTGATGAAGAAATTGTTGTTGAAGATACTGCTTCAACCCCCAAGGTATCATCGCCCCAGCTTTAGTTAACTGCTGAGGAAGCTGGCATAGAAGAAATTGATGATCAAGTTGACATTGGTGACACTACTCCAGTCATCAGAGATGAATACTGGGAATCTGCACACCCAAATTCACCAATGACAACTCCTCTGATGCTGATTCCTCAGTCACCTGCTCCGGTTGAACAAATACATGAAGAATCTGCAATTTTGAATATTCAAGTGAGTGAAGAAATTCCAGCTACAACAGCTGATATTCTTGATGCTCCCGCCGCAGCTGAGGAACCTGTCCTTCAAATTACTCAGTCTGAAGTTCCTCTCATGGCAAAGGAGATCAAGGGCCGCTTCAAGCCAAATCTTCAACCGAAGCCAAAGATGACATTCAAAGGCTCAGTGCGCCTCAAATTACTCGAAAGAAATTTCTTCAATGAGCGCATGTTCTTCATAGGTCCAAATCCCTATGACTCGGCAAGGGCAGGATGTAACAGATTCTGGACGGCAACACAACTCAACTACTATGCATCAGTTCTTTTTGAGAAGAAGAAAGTCTTCGAGCACCACCGAATTCCTCATGCTGACATGGAAACCCTTCCATCATTCACACACCGGTGCTCCAAGTTCTTCATGATGCAGGCATTCTTCCATTCTGTGTCGACATCTGCGACTGGAATGAAGAACTTATTCTTCAGTTCTATGCCACATTGCATATCAGCGGAAATGCTTCAGACGTCAACTCTTGGATATTGGATTGGATGACAGGATCAACACACTTCACCGCTCAAGCTTCTGAATTGCTTCAGTGTGTACCAGTTCCAATTCCCTCAGATGAAGCCCGCAAACTATTCCATGAGCCTACGCTTCCAAATCAGCTGATGGAAGTGTTGATGAAGACATTGCCTCCTGGAAAGGCTCAACAAAACACCTTTCTTGTGAAGGATCTGCTATATGTGCCCAAGACTGTCTATCGTATCCTCAAAAATATGATATGTCCTCAAAAAGGCCACAATACTGAAGAAGAAGAAGAAGTAGAAGGAGTCATGAAGAATATGCTCTTCGACATCATTCATGGAATTCCCATCGACTTGCATGACTTCTTCATGAGGACATTGGCCAGTGCTGCCTTAGCTCCATTTGAACAGAAGCCCTATGCGCCATGGATCATGAAATTCATCAGGGCAAAGACATCATTTCCCTTCAAGGCTGATTTTCATAATCACTTTGGCTTTCTGCCTCCAATCAAAGTCATCAAGAGCACAATTGCTTCAGTTGAAAGAAAAGGCAAGTCTGTTATTGATGAAGGAACTCGTCCACTGGACGGGCTGTTTCGCAAACCTGCCTCCTTCTCTACAAATGATGACACTGGCGAGCTTCTCATAAGTCTTCATTAGAAGGTCGATCGCAATCACAAGTGGGTAAAGCGTCAACTTGGATACATTGTGCAGAATATGACTGTGATGCAGAACATTGTCGAGAGGAACCACTATTATGCACATGAAAACCTCAAACGCTCTTGGGCTGTACTATCTCACATCATGTCTTCTGATGAACTGGATGAGCTGGATCTTGAAGAACATCCTGACTTCGCTCGTCGTCCTCAGAAGAAAGTCAAGAAAGATCAAATTCCTCTGATGGTCACAAGTTCATTTTCTTCGTCTCGAGAGCGCGATGATGACGAAGACATTGAAGACACTGTCGTAGGCCCTACATCAACAAACGACCCTGACAACACTGGCGCTCCTTCCTCACCAACAACATGAAATTCTTCAAAGGGGCATTAGTCATCACTTTTTCTTCCCTTTTGGTCTTCAATGACAAAGGGAGAGAAAATTTGAGTTAGTCTTCAAGCGGGTCTCTATAAATGGGCTATTTTTTGTTTAAGTTACAACTCTCGTTTTTCCGAAACATTTGTTGATTGAGTTGTAAACTTAAGTCCGATGGTGGTCTGACACTTTTGAACTATTTCCTCGCATGTTTATTTCCTCAAATACCTTAATGCATGCATGCTGAATTTCGTTAGACACCATTTTCGTCACGCATTTCGAATTCTTCATATGATATGTTCAAATGCATGTATGAATTACAAGATATAGGGGGAGTTCTCCACATTTTAACCTGCCATGTGCATTTGCAGTCCAAAGAAAAATCCTCAAATATGCACATCTTCAGGGGGAGCTCTTCTATATCTTGCAATCAAATTCCTCAAACTCTGTACTTTTTCTTTATATGTTTATCCCCGTTGAAAACTTAACCTATTTGTCATCAATCACCAATAAGGGGGACATTGTTAGTGCATCTAGTGCCCCTTAGTGATTTTGGTGTATTGAAGACTTATAGGTTAAGGTACTAATGTGTTTGTGAGTGTACACAGGCTCTATAAGTCAACGAGGAGTTTGATATATTCGGAGATTATCGACCCCTAAAAATATATGTCTTCTAGTGAAGACTTTGCTGAAGACTTTGTGAAGACTTTGGTGAAGACTTTGAAGATGAAGAAGTTGGTGTGACCTTGAAGATACTAATGTACATTATGAAGCGTGAAGACTTTTGTTTTCATAGTTTCATTTCCTTTCTTGAGTCATAGGAAACACTGTACTGTTAAAGGGGGCCGAGGTAATACTAAGGAAAGTTTCCAACTGATGCTCAACTTAAAATCCTCAACCTATACAATCCTTCGAGTGAAGCCTTTGGAAATCTCTTACGGTTTAGACAAGTTCTTCAGTGACAGAGACGAAGTTCTTCTGGTTTCTGGGGAAATTGATCTGACTGAGGAGTTAGGATTTTGCCAATGCGAATTGGCTAAAAGTGAGGAACATGATAAGCTGAGGACTTTCATAGTTTGAAATTCCGACTGTTGTTGTGCTTAGCGCCAGCTGTCCCCAATCATTCTTATCCACATAACGGTCATATCATTGGGGGCATTTATGTCTTATCATGTCGGGTTGCACCCTGGCTATAAATAGCCGACCCCCACAACCACTAGCTGGTTGGCTGCTCCAAGAGAAAACTGACACTTGTCAATTGAGAGCATCCCATCCTCCGAGGACTTTGAGTGAAAATCATCAGTGAGGAAAAACCCAGAACAAAACCACCAAAAGCAAAGTGATTGAGCATCACTGAAGAAATTCCTGTGTGGAACCGACGCTTGTTACATTTGAGGACTGTGCATCCTCCAGATGGTTAGGCGTCATGGTCTAGTGCTCCTGCAGTCAGTTGGGGATCACGAAGTGACCTTGGTCTAGAGCATCTAGCAGTAAATTGTGGATCGTCGGGTGACTAGTTTGTGAGGGTTTTGAAAGTCTACCCTGAAGACTTACCATGAGTATTGGGAGAGAACTGTGTGACCTTAGCTCAAGGAGAATACGGTAAGGATTGTGTGTCCTCTGGTTTAAATACCAGGACGCTCCAAACCAGATGTACGACTGTCATAGCAGTTGGAACTGGGTCATCAAACCATTGTCTTCATCAAGCTACCTGGTTATATTTCCTCAACCCTTTCATTTCCTTGTATAACTGTTGATGAAATTGAACTTTACTGTTTGAAGAATTTGTCTGAAGACTTTCACAATTTCCTCACCTCAAATTCTTCAAGCTACCTTGTTCTTCACCTGCTTATCCTATATCACGCTACTTGTACTTTGTGCATGTTTCATTTCATCATGATGACAATGCTGTTGCTATGTTCCTCATCCACTTGAGTACTTATTCTGCTGCTAGTTATTCATCACATTTCAAATTCCTCAAAGTTGAAATTCCTCAAGTGATGAATTTGTTAAAAATGCCTATTCACCCCCCTCTAGTCGATATAACGCACTTTCACCCAGGCAACGTCCCGTCTGCCCCTGCGGGCGGGCCCCAAGGCATCATTACGACTCGCGTGGCGCATCGTGGGCCGACATGGGAACCGAAGCGGCACGACGGGACCCGAGGCGGCGGGGGCGACCATAGGCTCGCCCGGCCGGTCGGCTCCGTACGAAAGAGATGTGCCGCCTAAATGAAGCTGTCGATTCCCCCTCGTCAAAGTGACACGAGCCCCCCCCCCCCGGCTACGGGGGCTACTGACGGGGTTATTACTCCAAGGTAGGCCAAAGCTAGGGGTTCTTCCCCCGTTTGAAGAAAACCATGCGTCCGGCTAGGCCGCAGCCAGTTGTCATGTCACCGACTGGTTCAAGGCTGGCTGGCCGATAGCCGGTAGGCTTGCTGCCGGCCCGATCGCGACCAGCTGCTCTAAGCTGCCGGCCAGTCCCGCGACTGGCCACCCTATGGCCGGTTGCCCCTTGGCTGGCTCTACCGCTGACCTTCGGGTAGGACAAGCGCCCGTACCTTCCTCCAATGACAAGGTACGACAACAAGACGTGACACCCACGACTATCCCTGGCGTGGCCACAATGACCGGTGACATGCAGGCACACAAGGCTACAGTCCAGACGGTCGTACCGCTGACCTTAGCGGACCGCGACCAGGCAGGACAACAGTGCCGGCATGCCTCAGCCCACTCCATTACCTACCCTTGCATGGCTGTGACATTGGCGGCCATACCAGACACCCCTAGACCTGCTTGGTTTCATTGGATGGATGGGTATGCGTACATGGATGCTCGTGGAGCTGTGTCTAGAGGAGGAAGAAGGAGCAGCCGGCTCGTCTTCCTCCGCTACGAGAGAGGATATGAGAGTTCTATGGGTGTGTGCAAGCGATCATTCGCCTGTCCCTGTTGCATGGGGGGCTTGGCGGGTTTTATAGGCCAACCCCCCGGCTCTTACAATATGCTTTAAGTACCAAAGTGGAGGGACCCGACTGGCAGTCTCTCCGGCTGGCCAGAGGGTCCCGCCGCTCGCGTTGTCACACGTGGGCGGGGCCCACTAGCCGAGCAGTCCCATCTCCTGCTAGGGCCCGCCAGCCGGCTCTATGATTGGTCGTCGCCCACCTGCCCTGGCAAGGGCCATCCGGGGAAGCGTCGTTTAGCTCCAGCCGGCCGAAGTCTTCGGTACGGCCGACGACACTGTAGCCACGCCAGGGCAGGTAATCGAGTGGGAAAGGTGTGCCGGCACTGTTCCCCCACCTTGTCGCACTCACCAGGGTCAGCGTCCGGGACGGTCGAACTGTAGCCATGCGTTGTAGTGCGTAAGCGGCCGCTGTAGCCACAGGGCCGCCCATAGTGTCGGTCACGTCGCGTCGTCGTACCCGCGGACAAAGGGACGGGACGGGGCACGTCTGTCCCAAAGTCAATGGAAGGGCCGGTCCATGGGCAGCCAGCCGTGCCTAGCCGGCGAAGGGCCCAACCGGCTCCTTGATCAGCCGGCCGAGGCGCCAGCCGGCACTGGTTGTGCCGGACGTCCTCCAGCCGGCCACAGCCAACCAGTCGCGTAGTTTTTCTTCGAAGCAAAAGGGGGAATACCCCGTTTCTTTGGCCTACCTAGGGGTATAAACCCCGTCAATAGTCCCCAAAGCCAGCGAGGGCCCACGTACGGCGAGCAATGGGGAGCCGGCGGCTTCCCCGCAGCACCACCCGCCTCTGACTTGAAGGCGAAGGGGCGGCCGGGTCAACCGTTAGACACAACGCCTCGGGTTCCAGCGCGCCGCCCCGGGACATGCGCCAGCACGCGACACGCCACGTGGCGCGTAATGATGTGGTGGGTCCTACGCATGCTGGGAGATGGGACGCCGCCTGGGGCTAGCCTACTAGGACCCAGGCGTAGCCCAATAGGCCTCGGGGCGTAGGGCCGGATCGTCTGCACCCCGAAGCGGCCGTTACGGCCCGGGGCCACCCACGGGCGTGGGGTTTCCGGGGGGGAGTGGGCACAATTGATCCCACGTCCCCGGTCATGGCCTCCCCTATAAAAGGGGGGAAGGGCAGGAGGCGGAGGAACCCGCGCCCCACTTGCCTCCTCGCTGCCCTCCTTCGATGTCGCTCTTCCTTCTTCGCACGCCGTCGAAGTCGAGCCTGTGCCCGCACCCACACGCCATACTGGCGCCGAGATGGCCGACGGACGCAACGGCAGCTGGGCGGCCCTTTCGTCACCGAGGCAGACATCGACGTGCTACGCAAAGCACGCATGCTGTCGTCAGCGGAGCGGGTGGCCGCTCGCGCGCCGGGTGGGCGAGGTAGCGCCGGCGCCGTAGCGAGGGGAACGCGTTGTGTTCCTCCTGCACTTCTCTCGGGGCTTCGGGCTTCCGGTGGGCATCTTTTTCCGTCTTCTTCTTGACACCTTCGACCTCCAGCCACACAACCTTGGTCCGAATTCGATCTTATACCTCTCCGCCTTCGTGGCGCTGTGCGATGGGTACCTTGGCATCCTCCCTTTCCTTGAGCTCTTCAATGCCCTCATCTATCTCAAACCTTTGAAGAGCGACGCATGTGGGGGCACGGTAGTGTGCTGCCGCAGCGTCGCTCGCTTTCCCCCTCTTTCTCTGATTGACTCCATCAAGTGGTGGCATCGAACGTTCTTCTGTGTGAAGAACGTCGACCCGAGGACGGATTACATCCGGCTGCCGCCTTTTGAGGACCGGCAGTCCTCCCAACAGAACAGGCTGGGGTCTGCCTCGTGCAGCGTGTCCTTGGACGAGCTGGCCCGGCTCACGTAGCTGAAGAGTACCGAGGGGCTGGTCGCTGCCGACCTGGTGGCAGCCTTCATCTTCCACCGGGTGTCGCCCCTCCAGATGAGGCCACACCGGATCTGCAACATGTCCGGCCGGCATGACCCTTACCGACAGTCCACTGTCAAGCTGCCGCCGGCTCAGGTGGCGAAGCGGGTGAACACCCTTACTATCGGGACCCTGATCCTAACTCATATGAATCAATACAGTAACATATCATATCACTTTGCGGCCTCACGCACGGTAAGCTCCACGGCTGCAGCCTTACCTTAGCCAGGACCGTTTGCGTCTTTTGGCTCATGTATGTGAACATGTCGCTGGCAATCAAACGACAGAGAACCCGGGCTGACATGACTAGTCATAGAACCCAAGTGGCACATCCATACGGAAACATGCATACGTAACCCAGCAATCCAGGTGTCGGCCTCAAGCGTGTGTAGACGAGTTATAGCAAGCTACAGGGACTCCATTACGGCGTGAGACATAAATGTCGTCACTGCACGTAGACGAGTCGTGGCAAGCTACAGGGACTCCATTACACTATGAGACATTTCCCCAAAGCGTCAGACATAGCAGCAAAGAAGGATACATGCCGGTCAATCAATGTATCTGGAGCAGTAGTAAGCTACCAGGGCTCGGTGGAAGCACAAAGAAGCAGTTTCCCGTAAAGAGTACTACTTAAGGCACATGACTAGATGTCGGATCACATACATACCATTGCACGTCACACGTACGCACGACGTGCCCGATATGCATAGATACAACTATGGCATCACAACATAACCATACAACAACATAACTTTTATTTAAGAGGCTCAGACGAGCCTTGCATAATATGTTCTTACAGATAGGGGTGACATGACCCGACACACAAGTCATACAAACAAGTTCATACAAACCAAGCGGAAGCATAAAGCTGTCTCAGTACAGATAGATGAAAGGGATAAAAGGCACATGGCCTGACTTTCTACAGCCCGCCACAGGGCCTAAGGTCGTAGTATTGGAAATATGCCCTAGAGGCAATAATAAATTAGTTATTATCATATTTCCTTGTTGATGATAATCGTTTATTATCCATGCTATAAATTGTATTGATCGGAGACTTAGATGCATGTGTGGATACATAGACAAAACCATGTCCCTAGTATGCCTCTAATAGACTAGCTCATTGATCAAAGATGGTTAAGATTTCCTAGCCATGGACATGAGATGTCATTTTATAACGGTATCACATCATTAGGAGAAGGATGTGATGGACAAGTCCCAAACTACAAACGTAGCATATGATCGTGTCAGTTTATTGCTAATGTTTTCTGCATGTCAAGTATATGTTCCTATGACCATGAGATCATGCAACTCACGGACATCGGAGGAGTGCCTTGTGTGTATAAAATGTCGCAACATAACTGGGTGACTACAAAGGTGCTCTATAGGTATCTCCGAGGGTGTCTGTTGAATTGGCATGGATCAAGACTGGGATTTGTTACTCCGTGTGACGGAGAAGTATCTCAGGGCCCACTCGGTAATACAACATCACAGTAAGCCTTGCAAGCAATGTGACTAAGTGTTAGTCACGAGATCTTGTATTACGGAACGAGTAAAGAGACTTGCCAATAACGAGGTTGAACTATGTATGGAGATACCGACGATCGAATCTCGGGCAAGTAACATACCGAAGAGCAAAGGGAACATCATACGGGATTAATTGAATCCTTGACATAGAGGTTCGACCGATAAAGATATTCATAGAATATGTAGGAACCAATGTGGACATCCAGGTCCCGCCATTGGTTATTGACCGTAGAGGTGTCTCGGTCATGTCTACATAGTTCTCGAACTCGCAGGGTCTGCACACTTAAGGTTTGGTGACGTTTCGGTAGTATAGAGTTATGTATGGTGGTGACCGAAGATTGTTTGGAGTCCCGGATGAGATCCGGGACGTCACGAGGAGCTCCATAATGGTCCGGAGGTAAATATTGATATATAGGAAGTCCCATTTTGGTCGCCGGAAAAGTTTCGGGCTAATCGGTAATGTACCGGGAGTGCCGGTAGTGTACCGGGAGACCACCCGGAGGGGTATTTCGACCCAAGAGGCTTCATGGGCTGTGGGAGAGTAAATACCAGCCTTTTGTGGGCTGGTGGAAGTCCCACACAAGGCCCATGCGGCTGGGAGAAAAAGGTGGAAAAAGGCAAAAAAAAATAGGGTGAATCCTAGTCCTACTAGGATTGGAGGTGGACTCCACCTCTCCCACTTGATTTGGCCGACCCAATTGTTGGTCCTTTGAGGGACAAGCCTCCTCCTCTCTTCCTCTTATATATACTAGAGGTTTTAGGGTTTTTGTCACTAGATTTTAGCCACGTGCTACCCGTTCCTCTAGTGCATAGTTTCTCCTCTAGATCGGTTTTCTGCAGTGCTTAGGCGAAGCCCTGCCGGAATTGCTCCACCACCATCACCGGGGCGCCGTCACGCTGCCGGTGAACTCTTCTACCTCTCCACCTCCTCTTTCTGGATCAAGACGGTGGAGATCTTCATCAAGCTGCACGTGTGCTGAACACGGAGGTGCCGTCTTTTCGGCGCTAGATCCGAAGGACCGTGAACAAGATCGCGAGACGGTTCGTGATGAGTTCACAGGACGGATCGTGATGAGATCACGGGACGGATCGTGATGAGATCGCGGGACGGATCGTGATGAGTTCGCGGGACGGATCGTGATTGGATCGCGGGACGGATCGTGATGTGATCGCGGGACGCTCGGCGATTTGGATCGTGAAGATGTTCGACTACACCAACCGCGTTTCTTAACGCTTCCCGCTTAGCGATCTACAAGGGTATGTAGATCCACTCTCCCTCTCGTAGATTCTCATCACCATGGATAGATCTTGCGTGTGCGTAGGAAAAATTTTGTTTCCCATGCATCGTTCCCCAACACGTAGCTGGGACACCAGCTATTCGGCATCGTCGACATCTAGAAAGAACCCACCTGATGGGTCATGAGTCTCATCTGCAACATTTATTAAGCAAACGTGAGGACGAACATACTCAGCAAGTCTTTAAAGCAGACCTAGACTAATCATGCTCATGTATCATCAAGGAGAATGGTGGAGTTTATGCAGCAATGCCAGCTTTGACTCATGGCTAACCTATACTACATCATTTTAACTCTTTGTTGAAATTTTAGATATCACACACGAGTCCACTAACTCCATAACAATACAGCACCATGGATTCACTTCCATCTCCTACGAGAGTGCCATCCACGGTACGCACACTTGTCTTGATATTTTTATGCGTATACATTTGATTATCTATGAACAACATAAGTTCTCCAAGTAGTCCATATCCGAGGACGTGGCTATTCGAATAGTTTGATCCCCTACAGGGGTGTACTTCTTCACACACGCTCTCGCCACTTATCGCTATGTGCTCATAAAACCATGCACCTCAGCATCCTTCAAGCGGAAGCCCAGCTAGGGAGTCGGCCACGAATGTCAATCACACAAGACCTCTAATCTAGGCTATCGCCTATTTGAGACTGAATCTGCACGAAAGTCCAGCCGAAGTTTCCGTTATGGCCCCAAACGATGTGCGTAGGGTTCCCAAGCCCACCATTCGGGTGACCCTTGGTACACCGTGCCTACCGCGTCGTAACCCACCCCTAGGGTCAGCGCTACGCACGGCCTCCAGCATGCTATAAACACCAGAAATTACTTGCAACTCCTAGACCAAGGACTAAGCGATTAATAAGTCGAGAGGGTCAATTAAGTATCCCAACGTCTGGTACTAACTAGCCTTGGATCACAAACACAGAACTTAGTTCCTAAGAACGGCCCCAATGAGACAACCCGCTATGTACTCCTACATAGACTCTCATCGCTACCTTTACCAAAACGGGTTCATCATAAACTTACCACATCAGAACAACATTGTTTCACTCCAGTTCATCACCCACATGAAACAGACTTGACACACTCTAAGCATTGCCGGCATAGCAGGCAAAGTAAGCTAAGCACAAGCATCTACCAGGTATGCTAGGTTGCAAGGTTTAGCTATTTACTGTGACAATGACAGGTCATGCAAAGGAATAGGTTCATCTACCGTCTATGACAGACAAGTGAACGTTTGTCCTCATGTAGTAAACAAGAGCAGGAGCGAGAGAGTGGGATGTTATCAAAATGATCAAAGGGGTTTCTTGCCTTGCTGGGTAGCGGGAAGGTTTTCTCCTTCGATGGAATACTCGAAGGTATCCTCAGGAGCAGGGCCTACCGCAATGCAGATAAGTAGCAATCAATACACGCAAGTGCAACAATATGATGCATGATCATGACATGCCAGCATGTATGGATGAGCTAATGCAACTATTGTTCAAGTTAATTTGAAATGAGTTTGAAATATAGGTTCGAAGTCGTTCTCCATTTCATATTCCATATATTAACCTATTAGTAAATGTCAATGTTCAACTACATAGGTTTCTCTAACATGCATGATATTAGCACCATTGGAGTCATTGGATTTTCTGATAAATTTTCATATATAAATTATTTTCATCTGATTTACACATTAATTTATATGAATTTTTGAAGTTTTAAACATTTTCTGGAATTTCTTGATTTATTCTTAAACTAGAAATTCATTTTAATACGTCAGCCTGACGTCACTATGACGTCAGCAGGTCGGCTGACCAGGCCAAGTCAAACCTGACGTGCGAGACCCGCACGTCAATGACACAGGGCTAATCCCCATGCTAACCGGGGTTTGACCCGCAGTTGGGGCCCGCTGTCAGCGGCTAATGGACCTAATTAGCGGGGTAGCTAGCGCTAATGGTCGGCCACATCGGCGTCCACCGGAGCGGGGCCGGCGGTGACCAAACCCGCGGCAGCAACTCAGCGGACTTGCACATCCGGTGGTCATTTTGTGCGCGGAGGGCACTGGAGAGTAGCCCGCGCACGCGCGCATCCAAAGGAGCGGTAGAGGGGGCTCGGGGGCCATCGGAGCTACGGCCGGCGACGAGCTAAGCGGAGGCAGGTTTCGGGCAGCAAGGGCGGGGCGTATATAGCGAGGGGCAGGCTGCAAAGGCAGGGGAAATGACGCAGGGGCTCACAGCGGGCTGGTTGTGGAAGACGGCGAGCTCAGGGACGCACAAATGACCGCGGATCGCTGGAGAAGGGCGTCAGAGCCGGAGCTTGAAGACGATGGCAGCCGCGGCATAGAGGGGCCCCTGGCGGCTTCTGGCTCCACTAGAAGGTCGAGGGGCTCACAACAAAGCTCGGGGCCTACCTAGCGAGGCGAAGGGGCGGCTAGAGCGACGGCGATGGTTTCGGCCATCGCGAGCAGAGGGGGAGAGAGAAGAATGGCGGGGAGGAACGGCTCCAGGCGGCGGCTGGGCCTATCCTCTCGCCAGCACGACGAGGAGGGAGCCAGGCAGGCAGGGAGGAGGTGGCGTGGCGCGTGGCCACGGCTAGCCGCGGTGGAGGCACGCAGCTGCTTCTCCTCCTGGCAGGAGGAAGAAGACGCTGCTACCCCCATGGGCTGGGCCTCTTCATCAGGTAAGGCCCAGGTGATTTTCTCCCCCTTTTTCTTTATTTGTTTTATTTTCTAATTTCTGACATTAGTTTTATTTTATTCTCCGGCATAGATGCTAATTATAAATATCCCAAATATTTATAAAATTAAGTTTGAACATTTCAAACTCCTCTAAAAAGTTTCAGGATATTTTAAAATCGAAAATATTGATATTGCTTTATTTGGCATTTTCAACAACTTTATTATTTATGTTTTTAATTGCTATAAATGTTCAAATATTTAAGATGGCCCCTGATATATTCATGTCCATATTTATCAGACATAGGGGACATTTTAGATGGGCATTTTGAATTTGTTGTTTTTTCACAAACTTTAATTTGGTTTGATTCAAATGAGGGTTTGGGGTTTCCTTTAATCCCCATTTCATGTTGATGCAAAATTGAAATATGATGCACACACATGTTGTCCTATGACAACTAGCTAGGGATGTGACAACTCACCCCCACTCAAAAGAATCTCGACCCGAGATTTTGAAGTCGTCGGGAATAGCGCGGGGTACTCTAGTCGAAGACGATCTTCTCTTTCCCATATGGCCTCCTTTTCACAATGGTGTGACCACTGAACCTTGAGAAACTTGATGTTCCGATGCCGAGTGGTACGCTCAGCTTGATCAAGAATACGAATAGGGTATTCTCGATATGTAAGATTATCTTGGAGATCAAGCGCTTCGTGGTTGACTTCACGGACAGGGTCTGAGAAGCAACGCCTGAGTTGCGAGACGTGGAAGACATCATGAACCTTGGAAAGATTCGGCAGGAGTTCCAATTGGTAGGCAACCTCTCCTCATTTAGTAAGAATGCGAAAAGGTCCAATGTAACGAGGAGCCAACTTCCCCATGATACCGAATCGATGGGTACCCTTCAGAGGCGTAACCCGAAGATAAGCCTTCTCGTCAACTTCATAGATCACATCCTTATGATGATGATCATATTGGCTCTTTTGACGAGATTGGGCTGTTTTCAAGTTTTCACGAATAGTGTGAACTTTCTCCTCTGCATCCTGGATCATATCCGGGCCAAAGAGTTGCCTCTCTCTGGTCTCTGACCAGTTAAGAGGTGTTCGATACCTTCGTCCATAGAGAACTTTAAAAGGGGCTTTGCCCAAACCTGATTGAAAACTATTGTTATAAGCAAATTAGGCAAATGGAAGACATTTCTCCCAATTCATACCGAAAGATATAACACAAGCTCGGAGCATGTCTTCGAGGATTTTATTGGCTCGCTCAACTTCACAACTTGATTGCAGGTGGAAAGCGGTGCTAAAGGATAGATGAGTCCCCATAGCGGTTTGGAAACTTTCCCAAAATAGGGAAGTAAATATACTTCTGCTGTCTGAGTTAATCTCCAATGGAACACCATGAAGAGAAACTATTCGAGAAACATATAACTCCGCTAGCTGGCTAGCAGTTATACACTCCCGAACAGGAAAAAAATGAGCCACTTTGGAAAGGCGGGCGATGACCACAAAGATAGCATTATTCCCTCTCTTAGTCCTGGGAAATCCGGTAATGAAATCCATACGGACCTTATCCCATTTCCATTCAGGAATAGCTAAAGGTTGAAGGGTGCCAGCAGGCCTTTGATGTTCTGCTTTCACGCGACGACAAACGTCGCAATTAGCAACGAACTAAGCAATTTCTCTCTTCATCCTAGTCCACTAGAACCTCTGGCATAGGTCCTGATACATCTTGGTACTACCCGTATGAAAAGTGAGAGGAGAATCATGAGCCTCCTTAAGGATCAGCTGTCTTAAGCATGTGCTCTTGGGAACCACCAACCAGTTCTGAAAGAACACAACACCCTCATCGTCCTTGGAGAAATCTTTAGCGTTTCCGCTAGCAATATTCTCCTTGATTCGAGATATACCTTTGTCATACCACTGGATGGCTACTATTTGATCCTTAAGAGTAGGTTTCACCACCAGGTTGGATAGAAATCCTTGAGGAACAATGTGAAGGTTCAACTTCCAAAATTCCTCATAGAGAAGTGGTTGACTTTGTTGTAACATCAGATTGTTGCAATAAGATTTACAACATAGTGCATCACCCATGACATTGGCTTTTCCCGGGGTGTAAGTTATCCCTAAGTCGTAATCTGTAATCAACTCAACCCATCGTATTTGCCTAAGATTCAAATCCGTCTGGGTGAAAATATATTTCAGACTTTGGTGATCAGTGTAAATTTCGCAATGATTACCCAGAAGGTAATGTTGCCATGTTTTCAATGCATGAACCACAGCTGCAAGCTCAAGATCATGTGTTGGATAATTATCCTCATGTGGATGCAACTGTCGAGATGCGTATGCAATCACATCACAATCTTGCATGAGAATGCAAACTAATCCTTGTCGCGAGGCGTCGCAATAGATAACAAAGTTCTTAGAGAAGTCTGGTGGCACGAGAACGGGGGCAGAGGTCAGTCGTCTTTTCAACTCCTGAAAACTATGCTCGCATTGTGGAGTCCACTCGTAATTTTTATCTTTCTTGAGGAGTTCAGTCAGAGGTTTTGCAACCTTGCAAAAATTCTCGACAAAGCGGCGACAATAGCTCGCTAAGCCAAGGAAACTCCGAACTTTGTTAACCGATTCAGGTTGAGTCCAATCAAGGACGGCCTGAACTCTCTCGGGATTGACAACAATACCTTCACCAGAGATCACGTGGCCCGGATAGGTCACTTCTGGCAACCATAATTCACACTTGGAGAATTTGGCATACAGATGATGCTCTCGAAGTTTCATCAATACCAGCCTTAGATGCTCGGCATGTTCCTGTTCATTCTTCGAGTAGATGAGTATACCATCGAGGTAAACCATGACAAATTTATCCAAATACTCTAGGAAGATTGAATTCATCAAGCGAGAGAAGGTGGCTGGGGCATTGGTTAAACCGAAGGACATGACGGTGTACTCGTATTGGCCGTAATGAGTAACAAAAGCCGTTTTTGGAATGTCCCCGTTTCTAATTCTGATTTGATGGTATCCCAACCTCAAATCCATTTTGGAAAAGGCAGAGGATCCAGCGAGTTGATCATACAAATCATTGATCCTGGGGAGCGGATACTTGTTCTTTATGGTGACCAGATTCACTGGCTGATAATCCACAACCATCCGATCCGATCCATCCTTCTTCTTGACGAAGAGGACGGGGCAAGCCCAAGGAGAAGAACGAGGACTGATGAAACCTTTCTTCAAAGCCTCATCGAGTTGAATCTTAAGTTCCGCTAGTTCTAAGGGTGCCATCTTATAGGGTCTACTGGCTATTGGGACAGTCCCTGGAATGAGCTCTATCACAAACTCAACATCTGTGAGAGGTGGAATTCCTGGCAGTTCTTCTGGAAAGACATCCGAAAAGTCACGGACTACCGGAATATCTTCTAGTTTTTGAAAAGGGCTAGCATTGAGGGACTAGAGTTGGTGCTTGGCTTCTCGAGTGGAGACATTAACTATCTCACCCGAGGGATGTGTAAGTTGAACATTTCTAGTATGAGTATCAATCTTAGCATAGTGGGCTTTCATCCAGTCCATGCCTAAGATGATATTGATGTTCGAAGACATGAGGGCTGTCAAGGATGCTAGGAAGACTAGCCTATCCACCAGAATCTCATTGTCATGGCTCACTCTAGAAGTTTGCCATTTTGACCCAGGAGTCTGAACTACTAAAGGAGTAGCATATCACAAAAAGACATGTTATGCAACTGTGAATAACTTTCTGAGATAAAAGAATGAGATGCCCAGTATAAAATAGAATAGAAGTTGGATGACTATTGACAAGGAACGTACCTAGGATAACATCAAGATCCTCAAGGGCTTCCTGATCAGAAACATAGTTCACTCGTCCACGAGCAGGAGCTGGCTTCACAAAGAAGGCTTTTCCCGGCTTCCCACGTCCAGCTGGTGTAACACCCCGTTACTCCTGGCGGGATCTAGACTAGCCCCACAAACCAACACTAGTCTTTCCTGCGCACTTTGTCCTCACTCGTGCACACCCGGGACCAACTTCCCGGTCGGTCACCCATCCTAGAATTGCTCCAAGCCAAGCACGCTTAAATTTAGAGTTCTTTTAGAGTGGCTCCCGGAAAAGAAGGAATTCTTTGTTGATACGAGTAGTCTATCATTCCTATTAAGCCACGCTCTCACATACACCCCCACTTAAAGGAACCGACGTCCTCGTTGGCCCATCAGGAACGTTCCCTCTTGGCACATGTATGCACGTCCAGTCCAACACATGTGCCATGATGTGTGCCACGACGGGCCACGCACGCCATGCGCCACATGCCCGTGCACCTGACCCGCGCATGCCCGTGTAACCGCAAGGGTTGGCTCTGATACCAATTGTAACACCCCGTTACTCCTGACGGGATCTAGACTAGCCCCACAGACCAACACTAGTCTTTCCTGCGCACTTTGTCCTCACTCGTGCGCACCCGGGACCAACTTCCCCCTCGGTCACCCATCCTAGAATCGCTCCAAGCCAAGCACGCTTAACTTTAGAGTTCTTTTCGAGTGGGCTCCTGAAAAAGAAGGAATTCCTTGTTGATATGAGTAGTCTATTATTCCTATTAAGCCAGGCTCTCACAGCTGGCTTAGCATTGTTCTCAGGACACTCACGGGAGTAGTGTCCTGGTTCCCCACATTTATTGCAGACAACGGTGTCACGGGGAGCAACATTGGCTGAAGGACCTCCAAATGGCCTGGCTGGAGGGTTGGGCTGAGCTGGGCGAGGCGCCTCGAAGGATGGACTCGTGGTGTATCTTGGCGGCAGAGCTGCGTTGGGAACCCACACCTGGCGTTTGTTGGAGCCTGAGCCAAATGCGGGGCTGAAGTCATGGTTGTGCTTCCTAGTGGCCTCATAGTTAGTCTGTCCAGTCTTGGCATTGATAGCCTTGTTGACGAGAGCCTGGAAGGCTGTGCACTCATGCAGGCGCAGATCTCGATGGAGCTCAGGACTAAGTCCCTTGCGGAACCTAGCCTGCTTCTTGGCATCAGTTGAGACTTCCTTCGGAGCATAATGAGCAAGATTGCCGAACTCACG
Source organism: Hordeum marinum (assembly GCA_022496015.1). Classification (NCBI taxonomy): domain Eukaryota; kingdom Viridiplantae; phylum Streptophyta; class Magnoliopsida; order Poales; family Poaceae; genus Hordeum; species Hordeum marinum. Next base: position 509,929,938 of record CM039673.1, on the reverse strand, counting down.
GCTATAGGCATCCACTGACAGTCTGCCGTGAGTGAAAGCACATAACTCCTCTCTCTTGCGATCCATTAGACCTTCCGAGATGTGATGAGTACGAAATGCCGCGCTGAATTCCTCCCAAGTTGGTGCCGAACCTGCGGGACGCATGGCTTCATAATTTTCCCACCATAGATTGGTGGGTCCTTCCAGAAAGTAAGTAGAAGAGGTCACCTTGTTGTCCTCGGATACATTGGCAGCCCGGATCTTGCAAAATATGCTAGTCAGCCAGTCATCCGCGTCAAGAGGGTCGACCGAATGATGATACTAGGTGGGCACAGCTTGACGAAATCACCAAGAGACACGCCATCATTGTGATCATTGCGGGGAGCACGCGTTGTGTTCTACCCAATTCGTCCCAACAGCCTATTGGTCTCCCTTTTGTTCCGTTCAGCTTCAAGCATCACTTCTGCCAAAGAAGGCGCATGTGGTAGGTTCTCTTGCCTTGCTGGCTTCCTTCGCCCTGCTCGGGGGCAAGCACAGGGTCATTCCTAGTTGCCACCATCTTGGGAAAATTAACCCACAACTTAGACATAGAGGACATCAACTCTAAGACATGAGATAAGGAATGTACTGGACAACATGGCATGCAGGGTAAACACCCAGACAACATGGTAATAACAACTGCCATATGAACACCATGATTTATACACACCATGACATAGTTCAGTACAAGCCCAAGCTGAAATACAAACTACAGAGAGATGACACAACTCATCGGAGGCATTACAAGCTTCCTATACATTATCTATCTACACCTCCGGAACTCAACTCTCAACCTCAGTCATATCCCACAAGACACGCAGGACTATGGAAATACGACTACTATCAAACTAGCACTAACATCCACGTACTCAGGCATCGCCGTAGAATGCCTCATATAGGTTACCCCCATGACCCGGGTACTTAACCTGAGGATCTGGAAACACTCTAGCCTGTGATCCCTGGAAACCGTAAGGACATGGATGTGGCCTTGGTCCCCTTGTTGGTGGCAACAGCGGTCTTCGAAGAGGGGTGATGCCTGCAACATCAGGCCAGTCTACGTGTGTTGGCAGATGAGTTCGCGATGGGGTCAGCATCTCCAAATCTCCATGGCCTATCTGCACAACAGGTGCCAACTGCGCCAGGGCTGTCCAAAGACGTGCACGGGTAGCATAGAGCTCCATGGAAAGGGCACGTGCATCACGATCCCTGTTCTCCAACATTTGAGCGGTCACCTGCAGCCTAGGGTCCTCATGAGAATGATCATAGTAGGTTGCACTAAGATAGCTATCCTCTCCTCCTAGAGAAGTAGGAACATAACAAAACTCTGTGTTCTGAAGCAGACCATGGTGAAACCTCATGATAGTCAGCATGGTGTAGGCGGCCTCCTGAACCGCCAAGTCTATGGTGACACCTAATGCATAAGTCCAGTCAAGCGGCTTTGCAGCTCCAGGATATGAAGGATATATCTTAACAGTACACAAATACTGGCTCTGGTTGAAATCTCGATACTATTCCTCCACTATGTAGTCTGGGTACCAACGGTAACCAACCTCCATCATAACTCTAACCAACATGCCCATGTGACCCGGTACATCAATGCACCTGGTTAGACGGACCACCTGACAGGAGGGACAAGGGGGCATCTGAAATAGAGAATGATGCAAAGACATTAGAGACTCTAGTAGAAATTAGACAGCATAACGGCTGTAATTGCTCAAAAAGGATTTTGAGACAACTACAACAGATTGGAAAAGCATAACCACTCGACTTTGTAGACTCATATCTCTTTTCCAACTATTTGTCACACAAACAATACTAAGTACCAACATTAACCTGCAAACAAGCTAGCTAATAGTCCATGGTAAGTAACTCGTCATCCTAAGCAATAGATGAGAAGCCTAGTTCTTATCCCCGTAGAAAAGATGAGAATGACTCAGAATAGAATAACTTGGGAAGAGGAGTAAAAAGAGCCTTGCGTTCCCTTCCACAATCAATTCCCCTACTTTTCTATAGTGTTTCTAGACTCAACTTTGACCGGTTTGCCTTGGTAGTCCTACAGTCAGTTAGGGTCTGATACCAACGTTGTCGGGACCCTGATCCTATGTCATATGAATCCAGACTGTAACGTATCACATCACTTTGCGTCCTCACGCACGGTAAGCTCCATGGCTACAGCCTTAAGTTAGCCGGGACCATTTGCGTCTTTTGGCTCACGTATGTGAAACATGTCACTGGCAATCAAATGACAGAGAACCCGGGATGACATGACTAGTCATAGAACCCAAGTGGCACATCCGTATGGAAACAGGCATACGTAACCCAACAATCCAGGTGTCGGCCTCAAGCATGTGTAGACGAGTCATAGCAAGCTACAGGGACTCCATTACGCCGTGAGACATAAATGTCATCACTGCATGTAGACGAGTCGTTGTAGGCTACAAGGACTCCATTACACTGCGAGAGATTTCCCCAAAGGGACAGACACAGCAACAAACAAGGATACATGTCGGTCAATCAATGTGTCCGGATCAGTAGCAAGCTACCAAGGCTCGGTCGAAGCACAAAGAGGCAGTTTCCCATAAAGAGTACTACTAAAGGCACATGACTAGGTGTCGGATCCCATAGATACCGTTGCACATCACACGTACACACGACATGCCCGACATGCATAGATACAACTATGGCATCACAACATAACCATACAACAACACAACTTTTACTTAAGAGGATCAGACGAGCCTTGCATAATATGTTCTTACACATAGGGGTCACATGACCCGACACTCAAGTCATACAAACAAGTTCACACAAACCAAGCGGAAGCATAAAGTTGTCTGAGTACAGACAAATGAAAGGGGTAAAAGGCACATGGCCTGACTATCTACAGCCCGCCACAGGGCATAAGGTCGTCGTTGGGACACCAGCTATTCGGCATCATCGACATCTAGAAAGATCCCACCTGATGGGTCCTGAGTCTCATCTGCAACATTTATTAAGCAAACGTGAGTACAAACATACTCATCAGGTCTTTAAAGCAGACCTAGACTAATCATGCTCAGGTATCATCAAGGAGAGTGGTGGAGTTTATGCCGCAATGCCAGCTTTGACTCATGGCTAACCTATACTACATCATTTTAACTCTTTGTTGAAATTTTAGATATCGCACATGAGTCTACTAACTCCATAGCAATACACCACCATGGATTCACTTCCGTCTCCTACGAGAGTTCCATCCACGGTACTCACACTTGTCTTGATATTTTTATGAGTATATATTTGATTATCTATGAACAACATAAGTTCTCCAAGTAGTCCACATCCGAGGACGCGGCTATTCGAATAGTTTCATACCCTGTAGGGGTGTACTTCTTCACACATGCTCTTGCTACTTATCGTTGTGTGCTCATAAAACCATGCACCTCGGCAACCTTGAAGCGGATGCCCAACGAGGGAGTCGTCCACGACCGTCAATTAGACAAGACCTCTAGTCCAGGCTATCGCCTATTTGAGACTGAACCCGCACGGAAGTCCGTCCGAAGTTTCCGCTACAGCCCCAAAGGATGTGCGCGGGGTTCCCAAGCCCACCATTCGGGTGACCCTTGGTACACCGTGCCACTGCCTACCGCGTCCTAACCCACCCCTAGGGTCAGCGCTACACATGGCATCCAGCATGCTATAAACACCAGAAACTACTTGTAACTCCTGGACCAAGGACTAAGCGATTAATAAGTCGAGAGGGTCAACTAAGTATCCCAACATGTGGTAGTAACTAGTCTTGGATCACAAACACAGAACTCAGTTCCTAAGAACGGTCCCAATGAGACAACCCGTTATGTACTCCTACATAGCCTCTCATCGCACCTTTACCAAAACGGGTTCATCATAAACTTATCACATCAGAACAACATTGTTTCACTCCAGTTCATCACCCAGATGAAACAGACATGACACACTCTAAACATAGCAAGCATAGCAGGCAAAGTAAGCTAAGGACATCATGGTACAAGCATCTACCAGGTATGCTAGGTTGCAAGGTTTAGCTATTTAGTATGACAATGACAGGTCATGCAAAGGAATAGGTTCATCTACCGTGTATGACAAACAAGTGAACATTTGTCCTAATGCTGTAGACAAGAGCAGGAGCGAGAGAGTGGGATGTTATCGGAATGATCAAAGGGGTTGCTTGCCTTGCTGGGTAGCGGGATGGTTTTCTCCTTCGATGGAATACTCCGAGGTATCCTCAGAAGCAGGGCCTACTGCAATGCAGAAAAATAGCAATCAATACACGCAAGTGCAACAATATGATGCATGATCATGGCATGCCAGCATGTATGGATGAGCTAATGCAACTATTGTTCAAGTTAATTTGAAATGAGTTTGAAATATAGGTTCAAAGTCGTTCTCCATTTCATATTCCATATATTAACCTATTAGTAAATGTCAATGTTCAACTACATAGGTTTCTCTAACATGCATGATATTAGTACCATTGGAGTCATTGGATTTCTCTGATAAATTTTCATATATAAATTATTTTCATCTGATTGACAGATTAATTTATATGAATTTTTGAACTATTAAACATTTTATGGAATTTCCTGATTTATTCTTAAACTAGAAATCCATTTTAATACGTCAGCCTAACGTCAGTGTGACGTCAGTAGGTCGGCTGACCAGGCCAGGTCAAACCTGACATGCAGGACCCGCACGTCAGTGACAAAGGGCTAATCCCCGCGCTGACCGGGGTTTGACCCACAGCTGGGGCCTGTTGTTAGCGGGTAATGGCCCTAATTAGCGGGGCAGATTAGCGGTAATGGCCGGCCATGTTGGTGCCCATCGGAGCGGGGCTTGCGGCGACCAAACCCGCGGCGGCAACTCGTCGGACTTGCACATCCGAGGGTCATTTAGTGTGTGGAGGGCATCAGAGAGTAGTCCGCACACACGCGCATCTAAAGGGGCGGCAAAGGGGGCTCGGGGGCCACCGGTGCTATGGCCGGCGACGAGCTGAGCGGCGGCAGGTTTCGGGCAGCAAGGGCGCGGCGTATATAGCGACGGGCAGGCCGCAAAGGCAGGGCAAATGACGCAGGGGCAAATAGCGGGCTGGTTGGGGAAGACGGCGAGCTCAGGGATGTGCAGATGGCCGCGAATCACCGGAGAGGGGCGCCGGATCCGGAGCTTGAAGACGATGGCAGCCACGGCACAGAGGGGCTCCCGGCGGCTTCTGGCTCCACTAGAAGGTTGAGGGGGTCACGGCAGAGCTCGGGGGCTACCTAGTGAGGCGAGGGGCGGCTAGAGCGACAATGCTGCAGCGGCAATTGTTTTGGCCATGGCGAGCAGAGGGGGAGAGAGAGAGGAATGGCGGGGAGGAACGGCTCCAGGCGGCGGTTGGGCCTATCCTCTCGCCTGCGCGATGAGGAGGGAGACACGCAGGCATGGATGAGGTGGCCGGGCGCGTGGCCATGGCTAGCCGCGGTGGAGGCATGCAGCTGCTTCTCCTCCTCGCAGGACGAAGAAGACGCTGCTGCCCCCCATGGGCAGGGCCTTTTCTTCAGGTAAGGCCGAGGTGATTTTCTCCCCCTTTTTCTTTATTTGTTTTCTTTTCTAATTTCTAACATTAGTTTTATTTTATTCTCTGGCATAAATGCTAATAATAAATATCCCGAATATTTATAAAAATAAGTTTGAATATTTCAAACTCCTATGAAAAGTTTCAGGATATTTTAAAATCTAAAATATTGATATTGCTTTATTTGGCATTTTCAGCAGCTTTATTATTTATTTATTTTAATTGCTTTAAATATTCAAATATTTAAGATGGCCCCTGATATATTCATGTCCATATTTATCAGACATAGGGGACATTTTAGATGGGCATTTTGAATTTGTTTGTTTTTCACAAACTTTAATTTGGTTTGATTCAAATGAGGGTTTGGGGTTTCCTTTAGTCCCCATTTCATGTTGATGCAAAATTGAAATATGATGCACACACATGTTGTCCTATGATAACTAGCTAGGGATGTGACACTTATGACGTTCAAGCTGAAGCCTTCCTCGTGGTCCTTCGGCATGGAGCCGTATGACCGCATCAACCGGCCTCCCCTGGTGAGTTTTTTCACCGAGGCGGTTCCTTTTTGATTGGTATTCCCCAGCCGGCAGCCAGCTGGATAGCTTACGTTGAAGTGTTGACCGCAGCTGCTGGTGCGACAGAACACGCCGGATGGCCCGCAACTGCAGATCTTCGAGGCGGAGCGTGCGGACTCCGACTCTGAAGACTTCCACACGGGAGGTCCCGCGAAGGAAGGAGTGGACTCCTCGAGAGGGGCCGACGAGCCGGCAGATCCATGAGGCGGTGCTCCTGTTGGAGCCAAAGGGTCTGGAGTAGCCGGGAAACCTAGCGGAGCGGGTGAGTTCCCTCATGCCCCCTCCATCCAGGACTGGACAGACGACGACGATGATGACGATAACGATTTGATGATCTTAGACGGGCCTTCCCCCGCAGCGCGTCAGGACCAGAGGAGCGAAGAGCGATCGGCTCAAGGCCCGACAGGTGAACCGGTCGGCCGGGGGAAGAGGCCGGCTCAGGAGGGGCCGGCGGCCCCGCCGCCCGGCCCGAAGCAGATCAAGATGGCCGCGCGGAAGCCGTCGTCACGTGCCAAGCGGGCCCTTCCCCTCGTTGTTGCGTAAGTTCTTTATCTTTGTGCTAGTTTTCTTGTTTTTGCCTCGCGAGCAGGTTGATGACCAGTCCTTGGGCGTTGCAGCGACCCCATCAAGCTCCACAAGGAGGAGGCGGCGGGGGAGCAGGCGGACGCCGCCGGCCGGCTGGCTCGCGAGCACACGGCCACCCAGTGGGAGGAGATGAGGAGGCTTGCAGAGCTACGAGCCTCTCGGTCCGGAATGCGGGGAGGGGCCACGCACTCCGGGACCTCGAGCAGCCAGCGGCAAAGGGAGTGACCGAGCCTCTGCGGGCCTCGGACTCGGTAGCGGAGTCCGCTCGCATGTTGAGGCCCCCATTGAGCGAGCCGTGAGGGGCGGCTACGGAGCCGCCAGCACCTCCGTCCGTGTAAGAGACGGTCCAGGCGAGGGAGGCAGTGACGGAGCCGGCCCCCGAGGCGACCCGCCCTGAGGTGCCGGAGGTGACCCCGCCTACTGCCGAACCTGCCAGGATCGAGGTGCCAGAGGTGCCGGCAGCCCCACAGGCAGCTTCGGAGGCACCGCCAAAGGCGGCAACCATGGAGGTGGAGGTGCCCTCCGGTGCGACTGACGCACCGAAGCGTCCAGGAGAGGAGGCGGCGACGGCACTAGGCGGGGGGGCGGCAGGAGGCGACTCTCGGCCCCTTGCCGTCATCAACCAGCCCCCGGCGGTTGGAGCCGCGGCGAGCCTAGGAGGCAGCGGCGGCCAGGCACGGAGGGCCTTGCGGTCGATGCAGGAGGTCATCCGAGACAGGGAAGCACTGGCGAGCGTGCCAACTTTGCCGGCCGCCCAGGCAGGCGGCCCGGTCCCGTCCTTTGCGGACTTGGACAGTGTCCTGGACCGGTGCTAGCAGGAGCTGGCCCGGTTTGGGAGGCGGCAGATGCCATACTTCAGCGTGCAAAGGTAAGCTGACACTTCTTGCCTTAGAGTTTTCAGTGGGGGCGCGCGAGCGCACCCACTGGGTGTAGCCCCCGAGATGCGGGCTGACTGACTGATTGATGGGCATCCGGGACGGATCTCCTTTTAGCGTGTTTTGACCCTTGCCCTCCTTTCTTGCGGCAGGAGGGAGCTTCTCTCTGGTAGAAGCTATTTGCCGAAGCGGTCGCCATCCACGACCGCGGCAAACATGGGTTCTACCGCCTGCAGGAGGAGCTGGCACGCGTGCAGGGTAGCTTGCCCTTTGTAGGAGCAGCATGTAGCCCCCGGGAATCGGCTGACGTTGGTTGCGTCTTGTAGGCGAGCTGGCCACCCTTCGGGGGGAGAAGACCGGGCTTGTCGCCGAACGGGACCGACAGGCGCGAGACGTCCAGGTGGCCATGCAGGAGACGGACCGGCTGGCCGCGTTGCTGGTTGACAGGGAGGCGGCCTGGGATCGGCTCAAGGCCGAGGCAGCAAAGGAGGTGGCGGCCCGGGAGGCGGTCGTCATGGAGGCGGCTGACACCGCCTTGAGGACCGCGTCCCTTCAAGGCGAGGTGACCCGCCTTGAGAAGACGCTTGAGGAGGTCAAGGGCTCCCTCTCCACCTCGGAGGCGGCTCGGAAGGCGGAGCACGAGGCGGTGCTCCACTTTGCCATTGGGGTGGACGACGCGATCGAAGGTAATTGCCGATTTCTCTCTTTCCCCAACCGGTTGCTCTTTCCTTCGCTGTTTTTCGTGCTTCATCTTGCTTTTTCTTTCCTTCTTTTCTCCTTCCCTCCAGTGTGTTTCCCAGAAACTCATCGCCGTGCTGCGCGTACCATTGAGGAGCACCAGGAATACCTTCGGGTGTGCGGCCGCTCCATCGAGGAGCATGCCGCGTGGGATATGGACGAGATTGGGATCGCCATCGAGATGCGGATGACCCATCTCGAGCGGAGCATGGAGTGGCTCAAGACCTCCGGCAAGGAGGTCATTGCCGCACTATGGTCGGACCGCGGGGAGCTCCGACACATCGCGTGGCTCAGTGGCTGGAGCACGTCGTCTCCCGCTTCGAGGCCTGGAAGGCATCGGCCGCCCGAGCCAAGGCGTAGATGGCGCTCTGGTTTGTGACGTCTTGGTACCACGGCATGGACCTAGGCTGGCTGCTGACCATGCGGGATGTGCCAGCAGCAGAGCGGGAGACCCACGAGCTGGCCCTTGTCCAGCGGGCCAACGAGCTCGCGTCATACGTAGACGCGAACGAGTTCCTGCCGCCCCTTGGCGAGGACGGCGAGCCGTCGCCCGAGGACTCCTTCGGCATCCCTCACGGCCCGGCGGATGACGAAGTCGCCGACGAGAGCACCGACTCGAGCGGCGAGACGGCCGAGACCGAGGAGCCCACCTCGAAGGCCAAGGAGGCCGACCCCAAGACTATGACCACCTCCGAGGCATGGACCGAGCCACCTCGCGACGCGCCAGCTGGGGGCGTGCCGGCTAGCGACACGCCGGTGGCCTAAGCCCCCAGACATCTTTTTTATCTTTTTTCTGCATGTAAAAACTTGAATCCACCCACTGGGGGTGTTTGTGTAATGAACCGAATGCTTGCCATGGGCCACTTTTGCCTTCAATATTTATGTTATGAATATCTTGTTGTTTTTTTCCTTGTGACTCATGCCTCCTCATCCTTATCCTTTTTTGCCCGCCTCGACTCTTTCCATTTCTATTCCTTTTCCCCTTTGGCTTTGACCCCGCCAGCCTGACAGCCAGGAGCCGATCTGTAGCTGGGTCGGGGTGTCCGCCTCAAGGGAGACGGTTCAAAACTTTAGGAATCGCGAAGTTTTTTTGGGATAAGTAGAGTGGTAGAGACGCGGCAAGGGTCCGGCTGGGCCTAGAAGAGGTCTCCCCTTGTTTTGACCTTTCGTGTGAGCCAAACCTTGCCGCCCCGAGGCCCCGTTAGCCCAACAGCCAGGGGCGGGTCTGTAGCTGGTAAGAGTGGGGAAGCTTGGCCGGCTCACATTACTTAGCCATTTTTAGGAGAAGTGTTTCTAGGTCCAGTCGGCTAGCCCCTGGGCCCGAGCGCCGGTGAGTGAGGAATGCTTTGAAAGAAACAAAATAGGGCGCGCCCCAAGAGCCGGCTTGGGACGCCCATTGCATTAATAGGCCCAAAAGGACAGGGGAACATACATACATTGATTTTCCTCAGCAGTAAAACGGGCACGGGAGTGCTGCGTTCCATGGGTGCTCCGTCTCTTCACCGGAAGCATCTCTTTTGCACTTCTACGGCTTTTGGGCGTCTATCAGGTAATACATGTTGTTGTGTAGCGCCTTGCTGACGATGAACGGGCCTTCCCAAGGGGAAGACAACTTGTGCTGTCCGGCGGTTCGCTGGATCCGCCTAAGGACCAGATCCCCCTCGCGAAATGAGAGTGGCCGGATCCGCTTGCTGTGGTAGTGTCGGAGCTTTTTCTGATAGATCGCCATCTTGATCAAGGCCAGTTCGCGAGCCTCCTCAAGTAGATCGACGCCATCTTCTCTTGCCTCCTTCGCGTCCTTCTCCGTGTATAGGGAGACCCAAGGCGAATCGAACTCGATGTCGATGGGGATGATCGCCTCGGACCTGTACACAAGGAAAAAGGGTGTATAGCCGGTTGACCAGTTCGAGGTGGTCCTGAGACTCCAAAGGATGGATGGCTGCTCGTCGATCCAGCAGCCGGTCGACCTTACCAGCGGCGTCACGAGCCGGGGCTTGATGTCGGACAGGATGAGGCCGTTCGCCCTCTCGACCTGGCCGTTTGACTGTGGATGAGCGACGGAGGCCAGGTCGAGCCGGATCCCTTGCTTGGAGCAGAAGCGCGCGAGTGCGCCCTTGCGAAGTTGGTGCCATTGTCAGTGATGATGCTATGGAGAATGTTGTAGCGCATCGTGATGTCGTCCATGAACCGGACGGCCGTGGGGCCGTCTAGCTTCTTGATTGGTTGCGCCTCGATCCACTTGGTGAATTTGTCAACGGCCACCAGCAAGTGCGTCATGCCGCCTCGAGCGGTTTTGAATGGACCCACCATGTCCAGCCCCAAATGGCAAAAGGCCACGAGAGGGGGATGGTTTGGAGGCCATTGCTAGCAGGTGGCTTTGCGTGCTGAAGCGTTGGCAGCCCTCGCACTCGTCAACCAACTTCTTGGCCGCCTCGAGAGCCGTAGGCCAGTAGAAGTCGAGGCGGAAAGCATTGGCCACCAGGGTCCGGGAGGCGGCATGATGCCCGCACTCGTCCTGGTGAATGTCGAGGAGGATCTCCAGGCCCTTGTCTGGCTTGATGCATCGCTGAAAAACGCCGGTGGTGCTGCGGTGGACGAGCTCGTTGTTGATGATGCTGTAGGCCGAGGCCCGGCATTGGGTTTTCCTAGCCAGAGCCACGTCCGAAGGCAGCTCACCTCGCAGAAGAAACGCCAAGATGGGTTAGGCCCACGAGGGGGCCGCGACGGCAGCCGGCTCAGGAGCCCCGGGACTAGTTGATCAGTCACCAGGGTCAGCTCGCCAGCCCCTGGGACCGGCTCGGGAGCCCCCGAGGCTAGTTGGTCAGCCCCCGAGTCTGGCTCGCCGATCCCCGGGGCCGGCTGGTCGACGACCATAATGATAGCCGCGCCGCCGGGACTGGCTGCCTTGGGCGCCACCGGCTCGACCGGGGCCGGCTGGGAGGCCGACGGTTCGAGAGCCAGTGGCGAAGTTGTCGGGGGGGGGGGCGGCCAGAGCCGTCGATGGGCTGGCGGCATCCATCGGCACGAAGATTGACTCTGATTCTAGGGAAGGTTTGATCGATGACTTGAGCAGCCGTTTGAGGGAGACGTCGGCTAGGATGGCCTGTTGGGTGTAGCCGATCTTCGCCAACGCGTCCGCCGCCTCGTTTTCCACTTGGGGACGTGATGAAACTCATAGCCCTTGAAGGATCCGGTGAGCTGTTGTATGAGGAAGCGGTAGCTGTCCATGTTGGCGTCCCTGGCATCCCATTTGCCTGAGACCTGCTGCACCACGAGGTCGGAGTCGTCGAAGTAGAGGATGCGCCTGATGCTGATCTCCTTGGCGAGCCAGAGGCCATGGACGATGGCCTCGTACTCTGCCATGTTGTTGGAGGTGGCAAAGTGGATCTTGAGGACGTACTTGAGCTGATCACCTTTCGGGAAGGAGAGGACTATGCCGGCACCCAGGTCGGTCTTCATTTTTGAGCCGTCAAAGTGCATGTGCCAATGCGTGGAGTCTGGGGGAGGCGGGACGAACTCCGTCCCTGCCCAGTCGACGAGGAAACCCGCCAATGCCTATGACTTGATGGCGGTTCTTGGCTCGTATCGGATCTCATGATTGGCGATGGCTACCCACTTGGCGATCCGGCCGGTGGAGTCCCGTCCACTCATGATCTCGCCAAGCGGGGTTGTGCTCACCACGGTAATGGTATGCTCTTGGAAATATTGCTTGACCTTCTTGGCGGCGAAATATATGCCGTAACACATCTTTTGGACGTCACGGAGCCGGGTTGGCTTCGGGATGCGTTCAATTGCGCGGATCTTCTCAGCGTTAGCTTCAATGTCGTGGGGACACGAAGAAACCCAAGAGTTAACCAGCGGGAACGCCGAAGACACACTTCTCCGGGTTGAGCTTGATCTTGAATTCACGCAAGTTCGCGAAGGTATCTTGGAGGTCATCAAGGACGTTGACGTGCTTCTTGGTTTTGACGACGATGTCGTCGACGTAGACGTGGATGTTCCTACCTATCTGAGGCAGGAGACACTTCTGCATGCACCGTTGGAAGGTGGCGCCTACGTTCTTCAGGCCGAAGGACATGATGATGTAGTAGTAGGCCCCGAAGGGCGTGATGAAGGAGGTCTTAAGCCGGTCTTCCGGATCTAGCTTGATCTGGTGGTAGCCGGAGTAGGCGTCCAGGAAGGACATCAAGTCGCAGCCGGCCGTGGAGTCGATAATGTGATCGATCCGCAGCAGGGCGAATGGGTCCTTGGGACATGCCTTTCAGGCTAGTTTAGTCGATGCACATGCGCCAGGTCTTGTTCTTCTTCAGCACCAGGACTAGGTTGGCCAGCCAGTCCGGATGGAACACTTCCATGATAAACCCGGCTACGAGCAGCCAGGAAATCTCTTTGCCTGTAGTGCGCCGCGTCCCCTCGGAAATGCGGCACAGGAGTTTCTTAACCGGCTTGACGTCTGGCCGGACATATAGTTTGTGCTTCGCGAACTTCCTCGGAACACCCGGTATGTCCTTGGGGGACCATGCGAAGATGTCCCGATTTTCACGGAGGAAGTCGACGAGTTTGCCTTCCTATTTGCTGTCGAGGCGGGAGCTGATGGTGACATAATGAGCTGGGTTGGCCGGGTTGAGCGGGATTTGCTTGGTGTCTTTGGACGGCTGGAAGGAGGCCTCGCCGACGGATTGCGAGGGAGAAGCCGGCACGGCCGGCTGGGCGGCCGCAAGGGCCACGAGCCGGTCGAGCCGCCGTTTCTCCTCGGCGATTTCCAGGGCCTCGGCCAGCCGGCTGCCGTCTCGAGCGCACTCGAGTGACATCTTGTAGTTGCCCTTGATGGTGATGATTCCCTTGGGGCCTGGCACTTTGAGCTTGAGGTAAGCGTAATGCGGGACCACCATGAGACTGACAAGAGCCGGCCGGCCCAACAGCGCGTGGTAGGGGCTCGCGAGGTCCACGACCTCAAATAGCACTGGCTCGCGGCAGAAATGGCCGGGTCTACCGAAGAGGACGTCGAGCATGATCTTGCCGATAGGTGAGAAGGACTTCCCAGACACGATGCCATGAAAACCGTCCGGCTCGCCTACAGGTCTTCTGTCTTTAACCCCAGCTTATGCATCGTGTCCAGGTAGAGAATGTTGATGCTGTTGCTGCCATCTACCAGCACCCGCGGGAAGCGGCAGGCTCGCTCCTTGGTGGCGATGGTGAGATCGAGGACCAAGGCATAGCTGCTGGGATTCGGCATCATGGCAGGGTGATCGGCCTGGCTCCAAGTGACCGGTTTCTCCGACCAGTGCATGAACTGGGGAGGTGTCAGCATGGTGGCATTCACCTCCTGACGGAGCTGGCGCTCTGCATGCTTGCCCGTCTCTTCACTGGTGAAGACGACATAGTAGCCGTCCTGGTTGGGGAACTGGCTGATTAGACGACCGTCGTTCGGAGCCGTTGCCGTCGCCGGGGCAGCAGCTTGGGCCGGGGCCGACGCACGGGCTGGCGGCGCGGGAGGAGCCGGAAGGCCGTCCCCCCGGGGCAATCGCTATGAGAAGCTACACTGTCGAAGAGTGTGCATAGAGGGTTTGGCCCCTGAATGGTTCTTGCAGGGAAGATCGAGCATTTGCTCGAAGGTGAGCTTTGGCTGCCATGCAACCTTGTCGGTGCGCTGGCGCTGGCCGGAAGGCTGGGCAGCCGGCTCTTTATCCTCGAGGGTATTGACCTGCCGGCTCCCGTAGCGGGGATCCGGCTGGTCGTTCTTGCGCTTGTTGTTCTGCGACTGTCGGTTGTTGGCAGCCGGTCGGGTCGTGGCCGGTGTTGTCGTCGCCTTGGCCGGCGGGGTCGTCTTGACCCGGATGGCCGAGTTGGCCGTCGCGTATTTATCCGCCTTGGTCATGAGCTCTGCCAGCGTGGCCGGCTCGGAGCATAGGAGCTTGTGCTTGAGAGGGGTGCCGTCCCGACAGCCCTCGATGAAATATTGCACGGCTTGTACCTCGTGTACCCCCTCACAGGAGTTGCAGAGCTCGGTCCATCGAGTTAGGTAGTCGCGGAGGGATTCGTTCGGCCCCTGAACGAAGATGGCGAGTTCACGGGGACGGCCAGGACGCTTGTAGGTGCCAATGAAGTTGCGGACGAAGGCCTCCTCGAAGTTCGTCCAGGTGTTGATGTTGTTGGCCGCTAGGCTATTGAGCCAGGTGCGGGCCGAGCCAATCAGCATGAGGGGGGCGTAGCGAACGGCCATGCGCTTATTCCCCCTGGCGATGCCCACCGTGGTGGTGTAGTCGGTTAGCCAATCCTAGGGTTTGGCGGCGCGTTGTATTTCGGCGTGTCCCTAGGGAGCGTGAAGCCGGTTGGGAACGGCTCGGTGTGAATCCGAGGGCCGAAGCAGGCCAGACCAATCGAGCCCTCCTCTTTGAGGAGAGCGGATTGCGCGAGTCTGTCGATGTGTTTGCGGGCATCATCCTTGCTGCGGGGGACGCGTGGTCCGAGCCGAGCCGAGAGTTCGAGACGGACGGTGGGTGGCATCAACTGCCGCGACTCGTGTCATGGCGGCGGCGTGTGCCCCCGGCTGTGCCGGCTGTCGGATGCCGGTGCTTCGTAGTGGCGGCGGCTATGAGGCGGCTCGTTGGTGCGCCAGCTGCTAACAGCGGGCTGCTCACTCCACGGTATCTGAGAGGGCCAGGGGTTGTTCGCTTTGACCCAGCGGCCGAAGACGCGAGGCGAGCAGGAGTACCGGGCCGCCTCGCGGCTGACAATTCCCGTGCCCTCGCGTTCAGGGCAGGGGCCGTGAGTGGCGACGCCGCCTGGTGCGAGCAGATGCTGCTGCGCATCAGTAGCATCGATGAGCTCCTTGACGTGGCGATCGTGGGCGGCACGCTCTTCGCCCTCCAAGGTGGCCAACTCCTCGTAGGCCACCTTGAGGGCCCGCAGGTTGGCTGCGGGGGTGTCGTAGACGGGCATTTTTCCGCCGAGGATTTCGGCGACCACGCGGCCATGGTCGTGTACAGCCCCACGCCGGCAGGGCTCGGCGCCAGCCGGGGTGAGACCGTAGGCGGAAGCGTACTCCCGCTGTGCCGCCTCCATGCGGCGCCGCCTGGCCGGGAGGGCAGTGGCATCCTCAAACAGGATGCGGCGACCTGCCTCGATGTCGGCCGCGGCGGTGTTGGGTTTACCGTCGGGGCGATCGGAGTGCTTAAGCCCCGGAGGGCCGCACCAAGCGGCTCGGACGTGCTGACGCGGGCGGCAGCAGCGATAGCCACGACCCGCGCCCGTCCGAATGTGGTGGAGGAGGTGATGGCCATCACTCCCATTCGATCGTGGGACCTGCTGGGCTGAGCCATAGCGAGTGCACCCACTGTTGTGGGCGGGCCGGCGCAAACGAGCACCCCCACGGGGTACTCATCAGCGGCCGGAGCCTCGGCGAGGCTGAGCCTGCCAAAGCGCTCGGTGAGCGCGTCGATGTCAGTCGCCAAGCCGACGGAGTTGCCCGTAGGGCGTGCTGAGGCAAGCCCCACGAGCTCCCCATGGTTTCGCCGGGACGAGCGGTGACGGCGGGGAATGGCGAGGGGTCCTGCCCGGAGCATGAATCCGACCGGTGCCGTGTATGGCCCCACGGTGGGCGCCAACTGTCGTCGTTTTCTCACAACAGATACCATGGGGTGGCTTATCATAGGTGTTGGGGCCAAAGGACGCCGATGGGCCCCGGGTGTGAGATTGGGCACAAGAGGTGATGACACACGATGTACCCAGGTTCGGGGCCCTCCGAGGGAGGTAACACCCCTAGTTCTGCTTGGTTTTGTTGGATGGATAGGTATGCGTACAGGGATGCTCCTGGAGTTGTGTCTAGAGGAGGAAGAAGGAGCAGCCGGGTCATCTTCCTCCACTACGAGAGAGGAAATGAGAGTTCCGTGGGCGTGTGCGAGAGATCGTTCGCCTGTCCCCGTTGCATGGGGGGCTTGGGTGGTTTTATAGGCCACCCCCCCTGCTCTTATATGATTTAAGTACTAAAGTGGAGGCACCCAGCTGGCGGTCTCTCTGGCTGGCCAGAGGGTCCTGCCGCTCGTGTCATCTCATCGTGGGCGGGGCCCACCAGCCGGCTCTATGATTGGTCCTCGCCCACCTGCCCCAGCACGGGCCGCCCGGGGGAGCATCGTTTAGCTCCAACCAGCCGAAGTCTCCGAAACGGCCAACGGCACTGTAGCCACGCCAGGGCAAGTAATCGAGTGGCGAAGGCATGCCGGCCCTGTCCCACCCCCCCCCCGACCGGTCGTGCTCACTAGGGTGAGCGACCGGGACGGTCGGACTGTAACCATGCGCAGAAGTGCGTAAGCGGACGCTGTAGCCACAGGGACGCCCGTCGTGCTGGTCACGTCGTGTCGTCGTACCCGCGGACAGAGGGACGGGACGGGGCATGTCCGTCCCAAAGTCGACGGAAGAGCTGATCCGTGGGCAGCCGGCCATGCCCAACCAGCCAAGGGCCCAACTGGCTCCTTCATCAGCCGGCCGGGTGCCAGCCGGCGCTGGCTTGCACGGACGTCCTCCAGCCGGCCATAGCTAGCCGGCCACGTAGTTTTTCTTCGAAGCGAAAGGGGGAAGACCCCGTTGCTTTGGCCTACCTAGGGGTATAAACCCCGTCAGTAGTCCCCAAAGCCGGCAGGGGCCCACGTCCGGTGGACGGCGGGGAGCCGGCGGCTTCCCCGCAGCAGCACCCACCTTTGGCTTGAAGGCGAAGGGGCAGCCGGGTCGGCCGTTGGACGCGATGCCTAGGGATCCGGCGCTCCGCCTCGGGACCTGCACCGGCACGCGAGACGCCATGCGGCGCGTAATGATGCGGCAGGTCCCGCGCACGCGGGGAGACGGGATGTCGCCTGGGCCTAGCCTACTAGGACCCAGGCGTAGCCCAATAGGCGTGGCGCAAGGCCAGATCCTCTACGCCCCGAAGCGGCCGTTACGGCCTGGGGCCACCCACGCGTGTGGGGTTTTCGGGGGGAGTGGGCACAATTGATCCCATGTCCCCCGGTCGTGGCCTCCTTATAAAAGGGGACAAAGAGCAGGAGGTAGAGGTACCTGCGCCCCACTTGCCTCCTCGCTGCCCTCCTTCGTTGTCGCTCTTCCTTCTCTGCACGCCATCGCGCTCGAGCCTGCGCCTGCACCCACACGCCGTACTGCCGCCGCGATGGCCGACGAACGCAGCGGCAGCTAAGGCGGCTCTTTCGTCACCGAGGCAGACATCGATGATCCTCGAACCTAGGTACATCATGTGTCCATCATCGTCTGTGCCTAATCCTGCTCCCGAAGTCCACCAACGTCCTTCGGCCCCAACCACTCTCGATAAGCCTACCCATGGCATCTCTTGTGAGAAAATGACGACATAGTGGGTAAAATTGCCATCCTTAGGTACAAGTCAGTTGTGGACTTCTTCTCTCACCTCGCGAAACCCTAAGGGAACAAGACACAAAGGGCAACATGTTTTTCTTGCCCCACCCACCACCGTAGGCCCATCACCAAGCCCATGACAAGGACAAGTCATAGTAACGCTAAAATAAAGGATCCAAGTTGGCGGCGGCAGCTGGTGATGCGGTCGAGCACCATTTTGTTTTGGATCGACCATGGCGGTGTGGAGGTCCTAGTGGACTAGCCAGTGGCATGCATGTTATGGCCTTCAGTCAGATCTGAATTCGCCAGTGCCACCTGCGGGTTACACGGCAGTAGAGATAGGTGGTGGCGCGTGCACACGTTGCAAGATGGAGATTCGTTGAGAAGATCCAGGTGAAAACATTGCTCTCGCCTACTTGCCAAGGCCGCGATGATGGCGCTCTTCTGCGTCGTCACCTTTCTAGAGGCATTGTCATGGAGAAGCTCAACACTTCTATCTACTACCTCCGTGAGAAACCTTAGATCAATTGATCGCATGACGGTAGTGCTCTTGTGTTGTTCCCCCTTTCTGAGCATCATTCTTGGAGATGTACATTGGCTCGAGGGAATAGTGGGCGGTTTCTGCAGTTGAGTGGCTTTTCTAGTGACACATCGATTATATGGAGTCTCCTCGATAGGGTCTTAGCGCAACAGGGTCTCGGCAACTGATGTGTGATGATGGAGGCGTGTAGGGAGGTCATGTCGTCTGGCCCCATGGAGGGTTCGATGTTAGGCCTAGCAAGGTTGATGCATCAGTACCTCCTTTGAAGATGGATTAGTGGAAGACGATGGCGGTGGCCTCTGAGAGTCCGTCGGACTA
Organism: Hordeum marinum; assembly: GCA_022496015.1. Taxonomy (NCBI): domain Eukaryota; kingdom Viridiplantae; phylum Streptophyta; class Magnoliopsida; order Poales; family Poaceae; genus Hordeum; species Hordeum marinum. The sequence goes on along the minus strand of CM039673.1, from coordinate 509,911,365 downwards.
GTGTGTGCTGGAGACCCGGCAATGTGGCTTGGCTGGGGACTCCAGATTAAGATTTTAGGCTTTGGTGCAAGGTCTGTTTGGTATTTGTCTCTGACAATTGGTCCACCAAAATATGAGCCAGTGACGGATAACCCATTTTTTAAGGAGAAGACCATCCTCAGGAGCCAGCAGCAGATGTGATCATGGATGAAGAGCGAGCGACCAAAACTGCTGCTAAACCAGCTGATGTAGAGGGTGCATATGATGTGGTGGTCACTCATATGCAACATAACACTCATTCCAAGACTGCAACAGTCTTGGTCAAAACAATAGTTGAGCACAAACCCTCTCCTTCGCATGGGTCGGATCATAAAAGGCACATGGAGGCATATGAGGACATGGACTTATCATCTCTTCATCAAGAATATGTGAACCGTTTGATACGTCTCCAATGTATCCACTTTTCCTAACACTTTTGCTCTTGTTTTGGACTCTAATTTGCATGATTTAAATGAAACTAACCTCGACTGATTGTTTTCAGCACAACTACCATGGTGTTGTTTTTGTGCAGAAATAAAAGTTCACGGAATGGAACGGTTTTTTTGGAGATTTATTTTGGAATATTTGAGGAATTATGGAGTGAGAAGACACCTGAGAGGGGGGCGAGGGTGCCCACACTCCACCAGGGCATGCCAGACCCCCTAGCAAGGCCTGGTGGAGGATGGACACCTCGTGGGTCCCCCAACACTAATTCCAACACTATAAATTCATAGTTTTCCAGAAAAAAATCAGAGAGAAGGCTTTACTTTGTTTCGAGATACGGAGCCCCCCACCTCCTATTCTTCATCGGGAGGTCAGATCTGGAGTCCGTTTGGGGCTCCAAAGAGGGGAATCTTTGGTCTTCATCATCATCAACCCTTCTCCATCACCAATTCATTGATTCTGCCCACCGGGAGTGAGTAATTCCTTCATAGGCTTGCTGGTCGAAGAGGAGTTCGATGAGATTCATCATGTAATCGAGTTAGTTTTCTTAGGGATTGATCCCTAGTATCCACTATGTTCTAAGATTGATGTTACTATGACTTTGCCATGCTTAATGCTTGTCACTAGGGCCCGGATACCATGATTCTAGAACTGAACCATTTATGTTATCATCATTATATCTACGTTCTTGATCTGATCTTGTCTAGTCATATGCACCTACTACGTGTTATGATCCGTCAACCCCATAGTGACAATATTTGGGATACTTCACGGTGTTGACAGTAGTTTCAGGAGTTCATGCATTCACTAAGTGCTAATGCTTTGTTCAGGTTCTCTATTAAAAGTATGCCTTAATATCCCTTAGTTTGCTTATGGACCCCGCTGCCACCGGAGGGTAGGAAAAAAGATGTCATGCAAGTTCTTTTCCATAAGCACGTATGACTATATATGGAATACATGCCTACATTACATTGACGAACTAGAGCTAGTTCTGTGTCGCCCTAGGTTATGACTCGTATATGATGAATATTATCCAACAAATACTCTGATGAAATGCCTACGATCTTTCCACTATTGTTCCCGCTAAGTTAGTACTCTTGCTGCTACTGTTCCACTTGCTACAAAATCACTACTGCTACTGTTATTGTTACTATTACTATTACCACTGCTACCAAACTACCATATTATTGTGCTACTGATCACTTTGCTGCATATATTTATCTCCAGGTGTGGTTGAAATGACAATTCAACTACTAATACTCTCAAATACTCTTTGGCTCCCCTTGTGCCAAATCTATAAATTTGGGTTGAATACTCTACCCTCGAAAACTGTTGCGATCCCCTATACTTGTGGGTTTTCGAGACCTTTTCCTGGCACCGTTGCCGGGCAACATAGCTATATTTGCTGAGTCACTTGGGATTTATATCAACTTATCACTATGAAGAATCTAAAGGATACTAAAACCAATATTTTTTCCTCTAAGACGACGGGAGGTAAGGAACTCCCATCACACTCTGCACTAGATTCACCTTTTGCTATGAGTACTTGCAACACCATCACATGCTATTAATCCTGATGTTGATGATGCTACTTCTTCTATGAATGATGTTTATGATGATGCTAATACCGTGCTTGATGATACTGTGCCATTAGGTGAATTTATTGATGAACAAATTGCTAGAGCTAAAGAGAATGAAATTATTGAAACTGCAGAATCTACTGAAACTGATCAGAACTTTGAAACTAATGATAATGAAACACCTAATAGGCCTAGCTCTCCTAGATTTGCAATTCCTTAGATACATGAAGGTTATGCTTTAGATCGAGAAATATCTAGAGAGATTCTTGCTTGTAAGGATAGGAATGATGTTAAGAAACTACTATGCAAGTATAAAGAAAAGACATTGAATGCTAAAATGAAATGTGATCCTAAGTTTGCTACTTCGCCTATTGTCGGGCATATACCCTACGGTATGACCCGAGAGACAGTTATAAACCAGTGACAGTTATAACCCAGCTGAAAGTTAAAGTCCCGGAGACGAGTCCATTAAGATGAGTACCTGAAGATGAGTCTTGAAGATAAGCCCTAGTTGTAAGTCCCTAAAGATGAATCCTTGAAGATGAGTCTTGAAGCCGCCTGACATAAGCCGCCTGGTTCTAAGCTGCCCTGTTGTAAGCCGCCCGGCATAAGCCGCCCGGTTCTAAGTTGCCCTGTTGTAAGCCGCCCAGTTAAGTCGCTAGGTTGTAAGCTGCCCAGTGTAAGCGCCCGTTTGAGAGAAGAAGCCCAGGACTCAAAAACCCATGAAGAGAAGCCCACAACGGGAAGTCATAATAGGTTAAGTCTCAATCCGACTTAGACTCTACGTGTAAGCCACCCCTTCAAATTATATAAGGAGGGGCGGGTCACCCCAAGAGGGTCAAGGTTTTAGACGTCTCAATAGACAAGTCTTAGATAGACAAGTCATGAGAGATAGATAGATTAGAGACACTCGAGATTAGAGGTAGCGATTCCGCACCCTTGTAACTGAGATGATCTTCATCATCATCAATACAAGACAAGCAGGACGTAGGCTTTTACCTCATCTTGAGGGGCTGAACCTGGGTAAACTCGTGTCTCTTGATTCCCACCAACCCCTTCCAGCCACCACATAGTTGCGCTTCCGCCCCGAACCTAGGTCCGTTCACCTGGACATCTGCCGTGACAAATCCACAACTGTTGGCGCCCACCGTGTGACTCGCACGATGGTGTTGTGTTTTTGGAGGGATATATTTAGGGATAGAGAAGTTTGTAATGTTCAAATGAAGAGCTGATACAAGTTTGAGATCGAGAAGAGAAAATTAGGGTTACGTGCGGCGCCTTACACGAACCACGACAACCCATTGATGAGGAGCTAGATCAACTTCAAGTTCGCTGTATTGAAAGCCAAGTCCAAACAGAAGTTCCTGGCACAAATTGTTCCATTGGAGAATCACCAAGCTAGTACTGCCGTGAGTCGCCGTTTTCGTTTTGGTTCATTGATTAACCATCAACAGCAAAGGAAAAGTCCAGGAAAAAGAAAGAGGCAGATGTAAACTTTCTAAAACCAATTACGACCTAGAAATGGGCGGGGTTGTGGATTCAGGTCTTCGCACCATCGCCGGCTCGCCCTGACTATCCGAACCACCGGAGGAATGGTCTGGCCTCCCGTCTAAGTCTGCCTCGTGCCTTCCATCCCGAACCGCTGCTGCGCCTTGAGCCACTACTGTCCACCTTGCCTGGCCTTGAGCAGGCCACCTGCCTCGCTCGCGACGCCGCGAGCCAGCCTGCCGCCTCCACTGGCGCTGCTGCAGCCTACTCCGAGCCGCGTCGGTGTAGAGTCGCCGGCCTGTGGCCAAGAGCCGCCCTGTCGTGCCATCCTCCGTGCTCCAAACCAACCACGGCGGCACCTCCGATTCCTGTCCTGCCTTATGCAGCCTCCGCTGCGAGCCGCCCGCACCTGGCCGGTCTTGCTCTCATTGCGAGTCGCCCGTGCCTCGCCGTCTCTCCAACCCGGCCTTTGAGCCACCGCAAGCCTCCACCGGCCCAAACTCACCCCGCCTTTAACACTCTCCCTCGCCTCGCCTGCTTTTCCTCATGCGTGCCTGCCTCTGTCCTGGCTCGCGGCGGTTCTCTCTGACCCTGCTACACCGCTCCTCACCTCCGAGACCTCGCCAAGCTGCCCCCCGGTTGCAGTCCTCGCAGCAGCAGCTGGCTAGAGCCGTGCCTCGCCTCCACACGCTCGTACTGCGCGCCTGTCGGCTCAGCATGTTCGTCGATCGTTGTCGCACCCCATTGCTGGCTCACCAGATCCACGCCCTGCCCGCTACGGGAACAACCCGCCACCGCCTTTGCCCTGCTCCACTTCTACCGTAGCAGGCTCTCCACCTCGACTCACCGCACTTGCCTCCGCCCTGGCTCGCGCCGTTGTGGCCTCACCCCGAGCCGGCCTCGCCTACTTACCTCCGACATGGTTGCCGAGCCGCCGTCATTCTGGCTCATCTCATCCTTTCCTTGTGCGATCTTTGCCGCGAGCCGCCGCCATGGCGCTGCCTCCGTACGAACCGCTCGGCTCCGCATCCGCCGCGCCTCCGCACGCATGAGCCGCCCCGGTTCTGCTTCGGCGCCGTACGCCACCATCACCGCCTGGACTCGCCTCGCCACCGTTGCCGCCTAGGCTCACCTCGCCCAGCTGTTGTAGCCTGACCTCAACCGGCGTTGGCTCGAGTCGATCTGCCTCTGCTGTAGTGGCCCCGCCGCAGCACCGTTCCACTCCGGTTTGCCAGGGCCAACCGCGGCCCGCTTTACTCCGGCTATGCCGCTCGCCGGTTGCCCCCTGCGCCACCCCGTGCCGCTTCCTAGCATCCTGGCTCCGGCCGCTGTTTCTGAACCAGATGACGCTCGCCGCTGTCCATTGTGCCTTGACTGCAAAAAGAAAGAAAGAAAGGAGTGGAAGATAATAGATAAGAAAGAAGTGGGGACTAGGATAAAAAAAAAACATGTGTGTGACGATGATCGTCTACAACGGGACGTGCACGTGCGTGACGACGACCTAGTGGGCGCAGCTGTGTTCCGCCGCAGAGGTGGCCGAGAACTCATGATAGCATCGACCGCCTAGACATGCACTCACTACGGACACCTCGTCCAACAGAAAGAATCAGGTGATATTTTTCTAACTATTTATTTAATATAATTGAATATCATCGAAAGGTTTTACTTCCAAGCTATGTTATTATGCAGGTCGATTAGCTCATGGACAAAATACAGTCCGGTCTCGCGCGCCTTCATCGGAGTCCGCGTCTGCATATGCGCTATGACAAGCTACCAGACGGATGTATACAACCCGCCGGTCATATGATTGGATCTACATCAATACGTCGGCAGACAATGAAACAGCCGTCTCTCGTGACCGCACCGGCTTACAATGTCGCCGTCGTCTTTCGTTGTCGCGTCGTCTTCAAACGCCGTGGCTGATTTCTACGTCTACATCAACATGCCAGGGGCCTTATACACCAATATGAGCCGCCAAACAGACGTTTGCAAGACGCCGCCCACAGTCAAATGTACATCAACATATCGGTGGAGTGCTCGCCTGTACGAGCCGCCCAACGGACGCGTGCAAGACGTCGCCCATAGTCTGATCTACATCAGCATATCGGTGCAGTGTTCGTCTACATGAGCCGCCCGACGGACAGGTGCACAAGTCGCCGCCACTGAAGTTTGGTTAACTTCAACAACCAGCCAGAACGAACCATCGACCGGATCATTGAAACAATTCATACGAGATCATCTATAACCTGCCACGGTCAAACCTCAACCTTTAGTGGAGATTCTCAAGCCGCCTCTTCGAGTCGACTTAAGACTCAGGGGCAACAGACATGCCTCGACATATTTTGTCGTTTTCAACGAGAACCTAGGAACATTGCAAGAAAAGTTAAACCCGATCCTGGGGGCTACTACATTAATTGGCGGAAGAATTAAAAGCTGCCCGAGAGGACGAGCTGCCATGTGCGAGTGTTCAAACATGGGTACACTACCTTACCAGCGAAACAGTTAAAGTCGCCAAGAGGACGAGCCGCCATGATGCAACCGTTCAAACATGGGTGCCCGAATATATTGGATCATCATAAGGTCGCTTGGAGGCTTCTGCCGTTTCTTCATAAAAGATGGCGACTTACAAGATGGTGCACAAGTTGATATCATAGACAAGGTCGTTTGGGGGCTTTCAACCCACCTGGTTAAGCTTCAACCCACTCGATCAGGCTCTTCCGCCGTAGTAAGGCGGGTTATATACCCAAAAGTTGACTCCGTCAACAAGGTCATTTGGGGGCTTCCAACCCACCGGGTTTAGCTTACACACCCTCTTGATTGGCTCTTAAGCCATCGCAAGTTTGAGTTAAACCTGCCTGTATGCTGATGCTGCTCCGCTATGTGACCCGCCGAACTCTTGCCAGTTAATCTCGATTAGAGACCCTGAGCTGTTATAACATATTTGGCAGCCACTCTTGCTAGAGACCCTATACTGCTCAAGGTTAAACCGACGGCTCTTGTCATGTGAGGGACGGCTTACGGAAAGAAAGGACAAACTCACTCATCTGCTGCCGACACTCCGCTATGTGTGCCGTTTTGTACTCTTAAACAGTTACTCTTTTAAAGACCCTACACTATTTAAGGTTCAAACGACGGATTTATGTCACGTGAGAGGCAGTTTATGGGCCATCAGGGTACTCATGCCCTGCTGCATCTCTTTCTGGTTCGTTACGCTCTTATCAGTAAATATCGCCTAGAGACCCTGAGTCGTTCAATGAAATTGACGGTCAATCTCGATAGAGACCCTATGCTGTTAAAGAGTTCTAGTAGCGAGTCCACCTAGAAGAACCGTCATATGAGTTATCGAAAAAGCAAGAACATCATACATTGCATCATACATTACATCATATTCACATGTCATGTCGTCTTATCAAGTCGGGTTAGAGCAAGGTTACGAAAGAAGGAGCAAGGTTATAAAAGATTTAACATCTCCGGGTTGTGCTTTTTCAAGCTGCCCTTACAGAACATATTCTGTCTTGTTTATTTTTGCAGGTCTTGTCTATTAAGATGAGCCGCGTTAGAGTGGAAACTTGATTATTTTGAAGAGCCGCCCTATCAGATATAATGCCATGTCATCTAAATGACCGGCTCTCGTATTTCTTCAATTGTGCTCTGTGGTAATCTACAACACTCATGGATTTATCAAATATATGTTTGCCGGGTTGCACCGCAACCGTGAGCAGGGATTTCATGTGAGAGACAAAGGAATTATTCCAGGATATTCATTCCAGGTTATATTACAACCACGGTCAAAGATTTATTCAAATTAGATTAATATCAGTTCCAAGAGAACTTTTGAAGTTCATTATGATGAGTCATATTACTCTCACACAGTCCTGAGTCACCGCAGGCAGTCGACCCAGCACTTGGGGGCTACATTATCGAAGTCCAGTTTATATCAAATATGCAAGTCCCATGTCACTTCAAGCATGCACCATGACACTTGGGGGCTAATGCAAGCCAGTTTTTCAAATCATTACATTGTCAACAAGACCCTATTATCTCAAGGATATGAGCCAACCTTTCTATATTTTTCTAAAGTCCCAACCCAGTAATTCTTACTGACCCGGCACTTGGGGACTACACCGCTTAGATCAAATTTTCTAAAGTCCCAAGTCGCTATAGGCATGCGATCGGGCACTTGGGGGCTATAGTATTCAGTTGTAAAAACAGATTATGAGGTTTAAATTGAAGACCCATCCCATCACATACTAATGAGCGGGCTCTTGAGGGCTACACCCGCTGAAGCTTTATAAGGTATAAGACAGTTACAAGTCCCAGGCTGCTGCAGGCAAGACAACCTGGTACTTGGGGGCTACACATTCAAGGAATTGCAAAGCAACAAGTCATCATGGATAAACTTGGAGCTTGGGGGCTACAAGTAATATGGACATATCAAAAACTTTGAGGAGAATTGTCAAGATGTTAATTATGGAGTTCAGTTGTTAGACCAGGCATCACCAACATTCATGACCCGGCATTATAAAAGATCATAACCCGCCAGAGTTTATATAAGTCGCCCTGCTTCACAACAATGGAAGTTCGGATCTATGTCATGAGGATTTCTTATTTTTCATTAAGCCAAAGTATTGGAAGCCGACTCAATGGCGTATGGGTATTATATTCCCAATATTATTCAAAGGACACTCGCAAGCAAGACAATTTTCAAGACGACTCATTCATATGCAGAAAAGACCTGGATTTCTGAGGAGCCACTTCTAAGCCGGCCAAAGGAGCAACTGGCCACTTAACATATTTACTATTCCTATTTCAGGAGGTTACAATGAATAAATTCAAGCTAACCTGGGGGCTAATTTCGGGGATATACCCCGCGGTATGACCCGGGAGATAGTTATAACCCAGTGACAGTTATGACCCGGCTGAAAGTTAAAGTCCTGGAGACGAGTCCCTGAAGGTGAGTCTTGAAGATAAGCCCTTGTTGTTAGTCCCTGAAGATGAGTCTTGAATCCGCCCGGCGTAAGCCGCCCAGTTCTAAGCTGCTTTGTTGTAAGCCGCCCAGTGTAAGCCGCCCGGTTCTAAGATGCCCTGTTGTAAGCCGCCCGGTTAACCTGCCCGATTGTAAGCTGCCCGGTGTAAGCCGCCCGTCTGAGATAAGAAGCCCGAGACTCAGAAGCCCATGAAGAGAAGCCCACAATGGGAAGTCATAATAGGTTAAGTCTCAATCCGACTTAGACTCTACATGTAAGCCGCCCTTCAACTTATATAAGGAGGGGCGGGTCACCCCGAGAGGGTTAAGGTTTTAGACGTCTCAATAGACAGGTCTTAGATAGACAAGTCATGAGAGATAGATAGATTAGAGACACTCAAGATTAGAGGTAGCAATTCCGCACCCTTGTAACCGAGATCATCGTCATCATCATCAATACAAGACAAGCAGGGCGTAGGCTTTTACCTCATCTCGAGGGGCCGAACCTGTGTAAACTCGCGTCTCTCGATTTCGACCAACCCCTTCAAGCCACCACATATTTGCGCTTCCGCCCCGAAGCTAAGTCCGTTCACCCGGACATCTACCGCGACAAATACACGACACCTATCTTTGTTACTGATAAGGATTATGAATTCTCTGTTGACCCAGAGTTAATTACTTTGGTTAAATCCGATCCTTTTCATGGCTATGAAACTGAAACTATGGCAGCACAACTTACTAAGTTGAATGATATAGCCACCCTATTTGCCAATGATGAGAAGATTCGCTACTATTATATTCTCAAATTATTTCTATTCTCATTAAAGGGTGATGATAAGATATGGTACAATACTCTTACTCATGGTTGTGTGCGTTGTCCCCTGGATATGATTTACTACTTCTCTAAAAAATATTTTCCTGCTCATAAGAAACTAACTGTGTTAAAGGAAATATTTAACTTTCTGCAAATAGAAGAAGAGAGTCTCCCAAAAGCTTGGGGGAGGCTTCTCCAATTACTTAATGCTTTGCCTGATCATCTTCTTAAGAAAAAATGAAATACTTGATATCTTCTATAATGGACTAACACATGCTTCTAGGGACTTCCTAGATAGTTGTGTTGGTTGTGTTTTCAAGGAACGAACTGTTGAACAAGCTGAGGAACTATTGAATAATATATTGAATAATTATGATGATTGGACTCTCCCTGAACCACCAACTGAATCCGCCCCGAAAAAGAGTGATACTTATTTCTCAGTCCTGAGGATATGCAAGAGGCAAAGAAATGTATGAAGGAAAAAAGGTATTAAGGCCGAGGATGTTAAGTATTTACAACCTATTTAAGAAATACATGGGCTCAACACACCACCACCTCCACAGGTGGTAGAGATAAATTCTTTATTAGAGTTTGATGAAGGTGATATCCCTTACAATAAACATCCTAGTCAATGCTTATATGAGTTTGATAACTACATTATGAAACAAGAGGACTTCAATGAAAATGTTATGAAACACTTGAAATATAATTATGATATGATTGCTCTCTTGAGTGACTTGTTATTTAAAATCAGTAATGATGTTAGAGGTGTAGGAAAATATGCATCTATGGTTCAAACTCAGTTGGAACAAGTTGCTAACTCTCAAATAGAATTTCTTGATGAAATGAATATTAATATGTATAATCATGTTATTAGAGTAGTAACTAGAGGAGGTAGAATGACCCACGAACCTCTTTATCCTGAAGCTCATCCTAAACGAATTGAACAAGAATCTCAAGGAATTCGTGTTGATACCTAGTCCTTCTAAGAAGAAAAAGAAAAAGAAAAATGATAGGAATTTGCATGCTTCTAGTGAACGTGAAATAAAAAAAACCTCCTCATGATAATCATAATATTTCCATTTCTAATGTTGAAACTCAATCTGGTAATGAACATCCACCTAGTGATAGTGACAATGATTTTCATGACGATACTCAACCTAGTAATGATAAAGAACCAGAAAATGAAGTAGAAACAAAACATGATGTTGTTCTTGATAACCCAGAAACTAAAAATAAACGATATGATAAAAAAGACTTTGTGGCTAGAAAACATAGTAAAGGAAGGGAACCATGGGTTCAGAACCCCATGCATTTCCCACCCAACCATCTAAGAAAAGAATGATGAAGATTTTGAACGCTTTGCTGAAATGATTAGGCCAGTCTTTTTGCGTACCCGCTTAACGGATATCTTAAAGATGCCTCCTTATGCTACGTACATGAAATACATCATCACTAATAAATGGAAGGTACATGAACTTTTAAGGATGGAGTACCTAAAAAACATGGAGATCGTGGAATACCAACTATACCTAGCTCCATAAAAGGAAATGACGTCAAAACTACTTTATGTGATTTGGGAGCTGGTCTTAGTGTTATGCCTTTCTCTTTATATAAAACACTTGATTTGAATAAATTCACACCTACGTAAATACCATTGCTAATGTCTGACAAATCAACAGCCATACCGATCGGTATTTGTGAGGATGTGCTTGTTGTTGTTGCAAATGTTACTATCTTAACATACTTTGTTATTCTTGAGATGCCCGAGGATGACAACATGTTGCTTATCTTTGGTAGACCCTTTTTGAATATAGTAGGGGTTGTTATTGATTGCAATACACGCAAAGTCACTTTTCATATCAACGTAATGAGCATATGATGCACTTTCCAAAGAAACAATTCCAAGTAAAATGTGTGAATGTTATTGAAAATTCTTCGACACTCATTATTGGAAGCTTTCAATTACCTCTACCTACTATCAAAAATAAATATGAGATTATTAAGGTCGGGGATATGCCTATCCTAGTTGAGGTAACTTAGTGTTTTATGAAAGTTCTTCAGTTTGATGCTAATTGAAAGTGCTTGTTAATAAGACTTGATCAACCTTATTAATGAATCATTTTTGAGAGGTATGAAGTTGATGAATTCAGTAGACACAACTCTCTGTATCCACTTTCAGTTTTTTGTTTTTCTTAGTAAATAAAATAAAATGGCAGACTTTTCTAGTTTTCTGTTTTCCCCATGCAATAAAAATGACGCAAAAATAAAAGTTCTTAGAATGCCTTGAAAATTTAACATGAATTTTTTATAATTATTTATGAATTTCTGGGACAAATAGTACTAGAGGGGGTGCACCAAGTGGCCACGGTCCACTAGGGTGCACCAGATCCCCCTAGCACGGCCTGGTTGAGGGTGGGCCCCTGGTGGGTCCCCTCACTTATCCCTTTAGCCCATGTCAACTCCTACCTCCTGAAAAAAAATTGACCATTGCTTTCTCCCTCGTGCTCTTGCTCAAGAACCCATGGATTTCGATCTCTTTGCTCAAAGCTCTATTGTCGAAACTATTTTAGGGGATTCCTTCCCGGTCTGTAACTCCCGCATTGCTCCAATTAGTTTTTGATTTAGTGGTTTATTTTCAGTATGATTAGCTACTCTTGATGCTGTTGTAGATGAGATCGCATATTGAATTCTTAGAGTTGTAAGTAATTTGAATGCTTGATATGGCCTCTATGCAACCCTAGGAGTAGTTGCTATCAATCTTATTTAGTTTTGTTAACAAAATTTTGTGCACTAAAAAATTCCAAAATTTAATTTGTAGAAAATAAGATGAATTTATTTAGGAAGTACTTCTCCCAGAAGAATGCTAAGGGAATTATTGGGGAGTCATCTGATAGTGACCTACACATTCCAAGGAAGGAACAAGTGAGACCCTGCGACTGACCACATATTCACTTTATGGAGGAAGCCGATTTCTATCAAGAATTTTCTCAATTTATTAACAATGCTAGGCTGACCAACTTCCTCGCAGATAAGTGTGAACACTATCACATCCTCACAAATTCCATTGTGCAAACTTTTAATGCCCTAACTAGGAATAACCCTCCTAAGGTGCAGTTTAATTTATATGCTGAAATTTACAAGATACCATTCACCGACTTTTGTGACATATGCCTGATTCCTTCTGACGGGGAGAGCCTAGACCAGCAAAGTTTGAGGATTTTCTCCTCACTTTAACAATGGATGATGACGGAGGCATGTCGAAAACCACTGCCACTAGTTTGCATTTTCCTTTTGTGCACTACTTTGCTATATTCATTTCCAATTGTTTAACTGCTACGGAAAAGATCGGTGCACTTACTACTCCGGACCTCGCCATTTTGTGACATGCATTATATAATGATCACACTTTTAGCCTAGGAGTTATTGTTGCACGACGCCTACAACTTAACAAGAGCAATGGCAAGATACATGGTGACATTTACGCTACTCGCTTAGCGAGTCGTTTAGGAGTTCAGATACGCCCTCATGATTATCTTTTGTCCAAGGTTTATATAGACTACAGGTCATAATGGATCACCACTTTATTGAAAAGGCTGACCACTCTCATAATATTCGCTATAATATGATATTTAGCATCATAATCCGTGATTTTAACCCATTGCCTGCACCTGCTTTGTTTGATTCTATTGCCAGGAACAGATATAGAATTATGCGAGACGATATCATCGCCTATTGGAATAACCAAGCTACGGCAGAGGAGGAGTCCCACGAGTGGGATGCTTACGTACCTCCTCCACCGCAATTTAACATGGGACCATACGGCTACTACGGATGGTGACTACCAAGCTAGGCCAAAAGCCTAAGCTTGGGGGAGTAGGTATTCCCACCGACATTGCATTCATATTCACACATTTCATTTCAGTTGTCGGTGTCCACACTCTTTCATTGTATTATCCATGCTAGATTTATTTTTCTCGTATTCTTCTGTAACATCCCAAAATTCCATTTTGGAATGTTATGAAATATAGCTATGCATCACCATCATGTTGTTTCAGTGAAATGAATTGTTGAAGTTTCCCTTTTGGACTTCTGAAAGGCCATCTCTATTTCTCCATCATTTGTTTTTCCTATCTTGCCAAAACCCTAAAATATTCAAATATGAGAGGAGGAACATGACACTCCATATCAAGGCTATTTTTGTGAAGTATTTGAACCATAAAACCCAGGGGGTTATTTGAAAATTTATTGCAAAAAGAATTAAAATCAATTTAGGCATTTTCTGAAAATAATTTTTTTGAAGTACTTATTTTGGCCGTGCAAAAATGTTCATTAAATTGCATTTATTCCCCTGGTCAACTTAACATATATATGTTCATTTTTTGGAAAGATTTTCATTGCCATAAAGTAGTTTCCTTTCTCTGTAAATTGGAAAAAGGAAAAAAATCGCGTATTAGGAAAGTCCACCGGCCCACCACACCCACGCCAGATCCGAATTTAATTTGGATCAGCCACCGACACTGCAAACACCGCTCCCCTCTCTCTATCGCATGGGACCCACCGACCGACCGCGTGATCCCCGCGGTCAAGCCCTTCCTTTCGCCCCCACCTCGCCGACGAGATCCACTCCCACCCGGATCTCCCTCCTCCTTCCATTTCCTGACCCCTCGAGGCCCCTATATAAAGCCCTTGCCTCACCGCGTTCCATTCCCCCCTCGAAAACCCACTCCCCTCGCCAGAGCATCGCCCCCGCACCTCGCTGGAGTTCGGCCTCCAACCGAAGCTCCCCGACCTCCTGGCCGTCGCCCCCGTCACCCCCACACCCCACCGTCACCACCTATCATCGCCGGAGGTCCGCCGCCGTCGACTGCAACCTTCAGATGTCACCCCCGACCACCAGAATGCCGCCCCTGAGCACCACCGAGCCACCGCCGCCGTCGACCATCGCCGGAGACCTCGTCTCTCTCTGTAAGCCACCGCCCCCCTAGACCGTCCGATCTAAATCTAACGCCTACGATTAGATCATTTAAATCCCCGAACCGATATCCCCTAAAGCTCGGTCATCCGCTCGCTAAACCCCGCACGCACATCACCTCGGCCAATCACAACATGACACGTAGCACATTGTCCATTAGTTTATTTTTTTCTTTTCTGTTTTTGTTTTAGAAAAACAGAATAGTTTGTGTTTTTGTTTTTGTTATATCTTTTAGGATATTTACATTTTTTTATTGATTCTTTTTGCAACATGTCAAAAATTTCATGTAGTTTCTGTCTGTAGTTTTAGTTTTCAAATTTGAACTTTTTAAATTTGAATTTTGTTAAATTTGATCAAATCACTAAAACTTGAATAACTTGAGTTTAAAAACTTATTTTTGAGTGATTCTTTTTGCCACTGTTTTGTATTAGTTAGGTTTATCATCCTGCTTTGTTTGAGAATTTTTAGGATATTTTAGATTAGATTCTTTAGCAAAAACAGATTATGTTTAGTTCTTCTTAGGGTTTAACTAAATTGTTTTTATTTTAGTTTATTTTGATTCTGTTTTAGTTTAACTTTCTGTTGTAGTTCTTCTAGTTTTCTATTGTTCAACATTAGGAGATTTATTTTCTGTTAACAAAAATATTTTTTTTTGTTTTGTGTTCTATTTTAATAGGTAAACATTATTTTCATCATAAGTATTGTTTAGTAAAAAGTTTTTGTAGTAATTATTTTGCACAAAAGTTTTATGATGAAATACTTCTTGTTTTCTAATAAAATTTTAGTATTTATTTTCTGTTATGTATTTATTAGTTGCTGAAAACAATTTTTGTCTTGTTATGTCTTAGTAGAAGCCTTGCCACAAAAAGTTGAGAGGTTTTTCTACTTTGTTTAATTTCTTTCTTTTGATTGTGCTATTGATTGTTGTAGTATTATTAGTTTACTTGCTGTTGTTTAAATCATATTGTGGTTATGCTTATTGTGTGCTTTGTTTGATTCGTTAGATCATCCAAAGTGCGAAGCTTGTTACCTAGAGTCACTCGAGTACGAGGATCGGTAGCAAGGCAAGTCACTTTTATCATGTTTTACCCATGTTTTTATTGCAGTAGTTCTACCATCTCCCCATTTTGCATGCAAAGTAGGTAATTTGGAAATTTTATTACTTGATGTAGTATCAGGTGGTAGGCACCCCTCAAACCCTTTGACACTTTGGCCCAGGGAAACGTTGATTTAATTTTACTATGCTATTAGTAGACGGGGTTGGTTGTGTGATTCATGAGAGTTGTGAGATAATAATTACAAGACCTACATGATGATCAAGACTTTAAGACTCTAAGTTTTCAACATACCTCTGGGTGGATGATGGTTGAACGGCACCTTGGAGAAGCCAGTGGTTAGCCTAGGTGTTGCTGGAGAAGTGCTAGTATTCATGCGCAACAGTCCACCCAGGAACAAAGAGATGGATGGATGCTTCAAGAGACCCGAGGCTTACCTGCACAGCCACAAGCCATTATGGGCTCTGGCCTTGTTGGATATTGTGGTGACCCTGGACAGGCGGTGCTACGAGATGTAGAAGAATGGTAGGAAAGGATGGGCACTAACAGAGTCTCAGAGGAACCCCTTAGAAGACCATGTTTTGATCATCCGTTCCACAAACACCCTGAAGTGCGAGGAATCCAACGAAGGCGATCAAATCTTGTGGGGAACATGTGCAAAACTTTGCAGAGTACACAAACCTAATCGATTAGCCGTGTCCACGGTCATGGACAACTTGAGCCAAAGGAACTGAAACTATCTGGATTTCTCAACACAAAGAATTATAATGATGTGGGTATTAATGACAACTTGGGTATGATAATTGGTTAGTGGAACCATCTCATTAATCAACCAACATTGTAGTAAAAACTTCTGTTTTGCCCCTCTCTTGTTGTAGGAAAAATTGGCTTTACGCAAAACTTACTACCCCCACCTGCCATATATGCATATAGAATAGATGATTATTTTCACCCCTATCTTTTGTGACATTGCCGGCATATTCAATATGATGACCTACACGGCTGCAACGTATCATGTTGCAGAGTACTTTTCTGACCAGAAGTGAGGATACGCTCTACGCTCGGTGAGATGCCCTTGGAGTCAGATGGACTCGACTACCTTTGAAGCTTCGGCAAGATTTTGGTTTAGTTTATCTCATGAGTTGGCCTTCAGCCACTTTATTGTAATTCTTATTGTAATAAAGGAATCAATATGATATTTCGCTTAATAAAGTTGTGTGATTTTCCTTTGATATATACATTGATGTACCGTGTGTGTACCAGCATGATCTTGGGATGGTACGGAAACACCGGAGATTCGACCGTTTTAGGTCGGTTCTCTACATCTTCTTGTGTGTTTGACAAACTTTGAGAAAATCCAAAAAAATACTTCTTGCTTCTTGTAGGTTTAGTTAGTTATAGTACTAAAAGAAAACCCAAAAAGATTTCGCATTTCTTCCTTTGCTTGTTAGGAGTTTGCCCGTGTAAATAGTTTTTCTCGTTTTCGTTTTCCTTCTATTATTTGCTTTCTTCAAGAAAAACTAAATGCTCTAAAAATATTTTAGTATGATTCTCTGAAATTCTTTTTCTTTAATCGAGTCATACCAAGTAGAAAACAACAATGAAAATATTGAATCGCTCTCATATGCATTACGATTGATCTAACACAGAGCCCATGTTACTTTGTTTTCTCCTCTTGAATAAAATGTTTGTAGATTCCAGCTTAGTCCACGGCACTCTTGCACTATTATTATTTTAATCTCATTCGATTGTGCAAGTGAAGCGCAATAATGACGACATTTGAAGAATTGACTGTCGCAGAGAAAAGTAGGTATGAACTCAATTTGTTCTTGTTTTTGTAAATATGTTTAACCTGGTATCCATGATTCAGCGCATTATGATTGAACATGTTTGCAATGACCAATTAGATATTATATTGGTTCATGTCATGCTCAAGTAGCTAGGAGTGGATAATGATTATCTTGGATGTCAACATACATTAAAATGGTTGTGATGTAGTATGATGATATGGTATCCTCCTCTGAATGTTTCAAGCGGCTTTATTTGGTACATGTCCACGCATTTAGTTGAATCAAAACCAAAATAGCCTTCATGATATTTATGTTCATGATGTCCAGATCCTACTCAAGATAGCATTCAATGTTTATTATTCATAATGCATGTTTATGATCGTATTCTCTCTCTAGCTTGCCGCTTCTCAACCTATTCACTAGCCTTCACCTGTACTAATTGGGAATTCTGCTTGTGCATCAAAATCTTAAACCAAAGTTATTTCAGATGAGTCCACCATATCTACCTATATGCAATATTACCCTGCCGTTCCAAGTAAATTTGCCTGTGCCACCTCTAAAATTTCAAATGAACATCTATTTTGTGTGCCTGGACCACTCATGGAGCGACAAGGGGTGGTCAGTATCTTCCATGTTAAGCGGGTTACTCTCATGACGACTGTTTATTCACCCATCCTTGCATGAGAAGGGCGATAATAGGGATTCCCAGCCCCAAAATCAAAATAAATGCAAATATTTAAACAAAACTCCCAGAAGAATGTTGTTGGTTTGGACTGTACCCGTGGATTCGGCTCGCCGTGGAGTGTGTTTGTTGGAGGAGGGGTTACACATTTTCTTTTACCGCTGAGGAACCGCCACTAATTTGTTTAACATGAAAGATATTGATAGCACTTGGTTGTAAAGTTGACATGAAGGGCATACCTCTCAAAATTATACTGATCTCTTATTTAGTCCTTGAGCTTTGGCACCTCCCAAATCCCTGCTCCCCTCTGCGAAGGGACTATCTATTTACTTTAATGTTGAGCCATCACCTTCTAAAATAAGCGCCAGATCTGAGAGCGCTATTGTCACCCTCATGCATTGTGTATAGTTGTCACGCCCAAGATGCGGTCCTATCCTTATTTTGGCATGAGGGCCTCAACGGGGATACAAGCGCATCTCGTCGTGTTGCCAGAATGGATATCATTACAAGTACATGTACAGAAGAGATGAACAACCGAATCTACTAGATGTCGAACCCAAACCTCACATCATGATTTGTTGGAAGATAGCCTAGGTAACTACATGAATTTCCACCTAAGAACTCCCAAAACATTCTTGGTTATGCAATTTGGTGTTGGGGATACAAGGAGGAAATATCTCACACAACTAACAAGTCCTACACCCCAACTGTATCCATCCTTCAACACATAACCAGAGTTCTCGGAACTCCAGCTATCTCGGACCCTCGAAAACACAACGATACCAAACATGGCAGTATCCCGGACGCCTCCCCAATACTGGGTGACTCCGACCTTATCTCTCCACAAGAAGTATTGAAGTAATTTCGAACATCTTCCGTCCTGAGATACTAAGGAAACTGAATGATAGTGATGTGTCAAGAATCCACAAGAGCTCAACTCCCTGATAGAAATCAAGTCAGACAGGAGGCACAAAGACAGAACTCCGTCACATCGGCATCATAGAGATTCCAAAATATCCGCCTAATCCTAATTTTTTTTTTTTGAGTGATAAGAGGGTAAAATCAAAATTCCTAAGTCGTAATTCCTCACCAGTGCATAGAAGAGGAGTAAAAAGAATCCTACTCTCCGATATAACTAGACTCAAAATAATTTTTCTCTAGACTCAGCTTGGCCAAGTTCGATCAATCAAGGGGGCTCCTGGGTCGGTACAGGCTCTGATACCAACTTGTCACGCCCAAGATGCGGTCCTATCCTTATTTTGGCATGAGGGCCTCAACAGGGATAGAAGCGCATCTCATCATGTTGCAAGAATGTATATCATTACATGTATGTATAGAAGAGATGAGTATATGGAATTGGCTTACACTCGCCACAAGCTACATCAAGATGACATCAATACAACAACATACTCAAACATCATACATAAGAGCAGGGTCCGACTACGGACGAAAACAAACAACAAAATGACATTCATCCTTGCTATCCTAGGCTGCCGCCTAGAACCCATCCTAGATTGATGAAGAAGAAGCAGAACTCCAAATCAAAACATACATCGCGCTCACGTTCAATCATCGCATTACCTGTACCTGCAACTGTTTTTGTAGTAATCTGTGAGCCACAGGGACTCAACAATCTCATTTCCAAGGGTATTAAGACTAATAAAGCTTAATGGCTGAGGTATGGTTAAGTGGTGAGGCTGCAGCAAGCGACTAAGCATTTTTTGAGTGGCTAACTTACGAATACAGAAAGTAAAGTATGGTGGTCTACGCATAAAGGACGCAAACTCATAATGATCACTAACTAATCCTGAACACCTACTTACGTCAAACATAACCCTACCGTGTTCTCTCTCTCGAAGGACTCATGAGAAGAGACAATCACGGTTACGCACATAGTTGGTGTATTTTATTAGATATTACTTCAAGTTTGCTATGACCGGGTGTTAAACAAAGTATCCAAGTTTGCCACATAACCGTGAGCACGACTTTCCAAAAGATTTAACCCTACACGGGTGCTCCAACTCATCCATCACAAATTAACCACACGCCGCGGGAATAACCTCGACCATGGATCTCTTGATCATCCTAGGCAATTCCAAAGGAAATCCGACACCTCGAGATAGCCCGAAGAAGATCAGAGTTCCTCACGCAAGACATTCGAGAAAGGTAAAACAAATCCAGCAAGGCCTCCCGACGTGTCGATGAACCCGATAAGAGCCGCGTATCTTGATCTCTAGACACGACTGGATGGGACTAGCTACAGGGAAAAAAACAATCCCTGAGTTTCCTCGAGGCGACCCCGCAGGCAGCCCATTTTGGACCAACACTCATGAGGAGCACTTGCTCGGGTTGTTGATTAATTATCCACGGGGTGATCATGCCCTATGCAAATTTTAGTTGTTATTAAGAAAATAGTACCAATGTTGGGCCTTGCCAGACAAGTTTTATCCTAAAATTAAGATCAAGGGGGTCCCCATAACAACCCCGAGCATGTTAGGAGCGCTCAATTATGGAACATAACACCGGTTCACAAGTAACTAGGGCGGCAAGAGTGGAACAAAACACCGAGCAAAAGGCCAAGCCTTCCACCCTTTACCAAGTGTATAAGTGCATTAAATTAAATAGCAATAATATTGTGATAACAAAAGAATGTCCATGTTGTCACATGGAAGCAATTGCACCTGCAGCTAGAAACGCTATAAGAAGGGCTGAGCAAGCGGTAACATAGCCAAACAAAGGTTTGCTAGGATGTGGAGGGGTTAGAGGCTTATCATGGCAATGTTGGGAGGCTTGACAAAGAAGTGGTAGGTAGCGTGACATAACGATAAAAGAGGGACAACTAGCATAGCAATGATAGTAGTGGTATCCAGGGAAATGTGTCATCTTGCCTGAGATCCCACTCGAAAGAAGAATGAGTCCATTTAGAAGACGGTTCAACGTAGTCGAACGAATCCTTACACTCTGAACGCTTTCAAAACTCTATCGAGAAGAAGCAAACCGGAAACAACAATCAACACACTATACACCACAACATATGCATGATATGATGCGCAGACAAATATGATGCATGTCCGGTTTAATATGCAACGCGTGGCATGGCATGGCAAGAACAACAAACAACTACTACATATTAAGTGAAGTTCAATATGCAACGAGTTGTAGATTGACGAAACTCCATGTTCGAATTATTTAGTTCACTCTCGTTAGGTACTCATCAATATTAAATGTTTTGAACATGGGTGATCATGACATAAGGCAAAGATGGAATTAAGCAACTTTAATGGGAGAGGTACAACATACATATATCAAATAATAACTCTCCATATTATGAGAAAAGTGGTTAATGTTGTTTATCATGGCAAGAGGTGAAGCATGAACAACTATATCGTCTAGGCATTTTAAATGGGGACGGAAGCAACATATAGCATTTCCGAAACATCCCCATAAGCATAATATGAATTTGGTCCAGATCTGTACTAACCATATTTTAGAGTTGTTAAACAGCAAAATAAAAGTCACCATGTGATTTTACAGATTTTTTTAGTCAAGTTACATATGTGGAACATTTTTATCGGAGGTACGGTTTATTAGTTATGAAATAAATCATTTTAACATGGCATTGATGCAAATTAATACAAACAGAAAGTATAAGTATTTTTATCATGTGTGAAAGTGGTATATTATGAATCTACACAAAATTCTAAGCATCTTACATATATAAAGTTTTCTCATATGATGCACGGATAATTAGATATTAGCAATTTAAAAACGAGGGTTTTTCCATAAATCTAAAATTCACAGGTTAATTAGCAAAATTCGCCAGACCGGGAAAAAAATGAATCGGGCCGAATCTACACATTGGGCTGACAGCTGCATGGGCGATAAATAGCTAAAGGTGCTCAGGGCGGGGAATAGGCAGCACTCACCATGGGCCAATAAGCCCGGTTGACGGCTGGCTGGGCCTGGGCGGCACATCTGGGCCGGCCCACCTGGCAGTGGCGACGGGGGCGTCGAGCTCCCCATCCCCGAGCCGAGAAAGGCCAGTGACTGTTGGCCAATGACGCCGACGACAAGAGGGGCTCCGGCGAGCGACGGCGGCGAGCAACGGCGGCGGCCGAGGGCGGATCCGGTAGGGCTGGACCGGATCCAGGCGGATCTGGGCCCTAGCACCTATCTCCGGCGGTAGAGGTGCGGGATCTGACGACGGTTGAATCGGCGGAGGCCATGTCGGGGCTCCTGATCTGGCTCCCATGGCGGCTGGCAAAGGCGGGGACGGCCTGGGTCCGGCGAGGCGGCGACCTCAGGGGGCTTCGGCGCTCCGGCCACGGCGAGAGGCAGCGAGGAGAGGCCCTCGCTCTGGTGGCGCGAGAGCCTCGCGGGACGGGCACTGCGGGGCGCCTAGACGTGGCGCCTACGGGCGGCAGCGCGATCCGGGCCCGGGGCGGGCCTAGATGGGCTTGGAGGGCCCACGTGGTGGCAGAGAGGAGGCTGCCGCTAGGTGGCGGCTAGGGGTTGGGGATGCACGGAAAATGAGGAGAACTAGGGTTAGGCCAGATTAGGAAGGGGGTTGTTCAAATAGGCAAGGGGGGCTAGGATTAGCAGTTTTTGTCCATTTTCGGACCGTTCGATCTCGATCGGACGGCCTGGAAGCAAGGGGGCTAGGGGGCTGTGGCAGCTATGTAGATGGGCTATGTGGAGGTGAGAGGGAGGTTTGCGGCCTGTGACCTAGGGTTTTTAAAACACCATAAACGTTCGATGAATAACCCGATGATGGTGCCGCTACAGGCGACCGTTGGGGTATCAAACAAACTCAGAATGCGATGAAATTTGGCAGGCGGCCTACCTACACTATAATAAGACCGCACGCCAGGTTTTGTCCCAATCCAGGAATATTTTATATGCACTTGAAAAACAATATTTTTTTGATGCCTCGGGCGCATGCATGTGCGGTTGGTCTCGAAACGGTCGACGACACGAACGAAGAGAACCGACAACTACCAACGGATGCAAGTTTTCAAAAACGAGTGACGATGCTATGCAGATGATGCGAATGATGCGATGATGAATGCAACAACCAAACGAACCACGTGACGAGAATGGAAACAAAAGGGGAATCTTCTAGAGCGTCGGTCCCGGGCTGTTACAATAGTGAATCTTCGATGCCTCATGAGTGGATCTTTTCTACCATCAATTACAATGTTTAGTCGCTACTTGAACTTTGAAGGTGCTCTACATTGATGTTTTGCAGTCTCAGCAAGGGCTAGCGAGATACCACAATTGTTATATTATATCATGATTGTTTTGATAAATTGTTTGCACTTGAGTTATCTTATTATTGCTCGCTAGTTGCTTGTGTCATTGATATGTGTTAATATAGTCTTTAAGAGTTATTTTTGATATGGTTAGTCATGATCTTTGCTGAAAACCTGGGTGCTACTGAAGCATATGTATGTAAACAAGAACAAAAGAGTTCGTAAATTTGTTTCTTCCTCACTTTCAGCTTGTCAACTGAATTGCTTGAGGACAAGAAAGGGTTTAAGCTTGGGGGAGTTGATACGTCTCCAACATATCCACTTTTCCTAACACTTTTGCTCTTGGTTTGGACTCTAATTTGCATGATTTGAATGAAACTAACCCGGACTGATGTTTTTTCAATAGAACTACCATGGTGTTCTTTTTGTGCAGAAATAAAAGTTCTTGGAATGGAACAAAAAAATTGGAGATTTATTTTGGAATAGTTGAGGAATTATGGTGCCCACACTCTACCAGGGCGCCAGGCCCCCCTGGCGCGGCCTGGTGGAGGGTGGACACCTCGTGGGTCCCCCGACCCTAATTCCAACGCTATAAATGCACATTTTACCGAAAAAATCAGACAAAAGGATTTACCTCGTTTAACGATATGGAACCGCCACCACCTCATGTTTTCATCGGGAGGCCACATGTGGAGTCCGTTTGGGGCTCCAGAGAGGGGCATCTTCGGTCTTCGTCATCATCAACCCTTCTCCATCACCAATTCCATACTGCTCCCCATCGGGAGTGAGTAATTCCTTTGTAGGCTTGCTGGTCGGTGAGGAGTTGGATGAGACTCGTCATGTAATCGAGTTAGTTCTGTTAGGGCTTGATCCCTAGTATCCACTATGTTCTAAGATTGATGTTACTATGACTTTCCATGCTTAATTCTTGTTACTAGGGCCAGAGTGCCATGATTATAGATCTGAACCGTTTATGTTATCATCATTATATCTATGTTCTGGATCTGATCTTGCCTAGTCATATGCACCTATTACGTGTTATGATCTGTGAACCCCATAGTGACCATATTTGGGATACTTCACGTCGATGACCGTAGTTTGAGGAGTTCATGTATTCACTAAGTGCTAATGCTTTGTTCTGGTTTTCTATTAACAGGAGGCCTTAATATCCCTTATTTTCCATATGGACCCCGCTGCCACGGGAGGGTAGGACAAAAGATGTCATGCAAGTTATTTTCCATAAGCACGTATGACTATATATGGAATACATGCCTACATTACATTGACGAACTGGAGCTAGTTCTGTGTCGCCCTAGGTTATGACCTTTATATGATAAATATCATCCAACAAAAACTCTGATCTAGTGCCCATGATCTTTCCACTTATTGTTCTCGCTAAGTTACTACTATTGCTACTACTGTTACACTTGCTACAAAATCACTACTGCTACTGTTACCGGTATTGTTACTGTTAGCACTGCTACAAAGCTACCATATTATTGTGCTCCTGATCACTTTGCTGCAGATAATTATCTCCAGGTGGTTGAATTGACAACTCAACTACTAATACTCTCAAATATTCTCCAGCTCCCCTTGTATCGAATCAATAAACTTGGGTTGAATACTCTACCCTCGAAAACTGTTGCGATCCCTATACTTGTGGGTTATCAAGACCTTTTTCTGGCACTATTGTCGGGGAGCATAGCTATATTTGCTGAGTCACTTGGGATTTATATCAACTTATCACTATGAAGAATCTGAAGGATACTAAAACCAAGATTTTTTTCCTCTAATACGAGGGGAGGTAAGGAACTACCATCACACTCTACACTTGATTCACCTTCTTTTATGAGTAAGCTTGCAACACCACCACATGCTATTAATCCTGATGTTGATGATGCTACTTCTGCTATGAATGATGCTTATGACGATGCTAGTACCATGCTTGATGATACTGTGCCATTAGGTGAATTTCTTGATGAACAAATTGCTAGAGCTAAGGAGAATGAAATTATTGAATCTCCTGAAACTAATGAGAACTTTGAAACTGATTATTATGAAACACCTAAGAGGCCTAGCTCTCCTAGATTTGAAATGCCTAAGATACCTGAACGTTATGCTTTAGATGGAGAAATATCTAGAGAGATTCTTTATTGTAAGGATAGGATGATGTTAAGAGACTATTGTGCAAGTATAAAGAAAAGACTTTGAATGCTAAAATTAAACGTGATCCCAAGTTTGTAACTTCACCTATCTTTGTTACTGATAAGGATTATGAATTCTCTGTTGAGCCAGAGTTAATTACTTTGGTTGAACCTGATCCTTTTCATGGCTATGAAACTGAAACTCTGGTAGCACACCTTAATAAGTTGAATGATATAGCCACCCTATTTGCTCATGATGAGAAGATTCGCTACTATTATATTCTCAAATTATTTTCGTTCAAGTTAAAGGGTGATACTAAGATATGGTACAATAGTCTTACTCTTGGTTGTGTGCGTAGTCCCCAGGATATGATTTACCACTTCTCTGAAAAATATTTTCCTGCTCATAAGAAACAAGCTGCCTTACAGGAAATATTTAACTTTGTGCATATTGAACAAGAGAGTCTCCCACAAGCTTGGGGAGGATTCTCCAATTAATTAATGCTTTTGCTGATCATCTTCTTAAGAAAAATTGAAATACTTGATATCTTCTATAATGGACTAACTGATGCTTCTAGGGACTTCCTAGATAGTTGTGTTGGTTGTGTTTTCAGGGAACGAACTGTTGAACAAGCTGAGGAACTATTGAATAATATATTGAAGAATTATGATGATTGGACTCTCCCTGAACCACAAATTGAATCCACCCCGAAGAAGAGGGGTATCTTATTTCTCAGTCCTGAGGATATGCAAGAGGCAAAGGAATTTACGAAGGAAAACGGTATTAAGGTTGAGGATGTTAAGAATTTACCACCTATTGAAGAAATACATGGTCTCAACACACCACCACATCCACAAGTGGTAGAGGTAAATTCTTTATTAAAGTTTGATGAAGGTGATACCCTTACAATAAACATCCTAGTCAATTCTTATATGAGTTTGATAACTAGATTATGAAACAAGAGCACTACAATGCAAATCTTCTGAAACACTTGAAATATAATTCTGATATGATTGCTCGCTTGAGTGACTTGTTATTTAAAATCAGTAATGATGTTAGAGAAGTAGGAAAACATGCCTCTATGGTTCAAACTCAGTTAGAACAAGTTGCTAATTCTCAAAGAGAATTGCTTGATGAAATGAATAATAATATGAATGATCACGCTATTAGAGTAGTAATAGAGGAGGTAGAATGACCCAAGAACCTCTTTATCGTGAAGGTCATCCTAATAGAACTGAAACAGAATCTCAAGGAATTAATTCTGATACACCTAGTCCTTCTAAAAATAAAAAGGAAAAGGAAAAGAAAAATGATAGGACTTTGCATGCTTCTAGTGAACCTGAGATAGAAAAACCTCCTGATGCTAATAATGAAGTTTCTATTTTTGATGCTGAAATTCAATCTGGTAATGAACATCCACCTAGTGATAATTATAATGATAATGATGTTCATGAGGATACTCAACCTAGTAATGATAGAGAACCAGACAATGATGTAGAAATAGAACCTGTTCATGGTCTTGATAACGCACAACCTAAAAATAAATAATATGATAAAAAAAGACTTTGTGTCTAGAAAATATGGTAAAGAAAGAGAACCATAGGTTGAGAAACCCATGCCTTTCCCACCTAAACCATCTAAGAAAAAGGATGATGAAGAATTTGAATGCTTTGCTGAAATGATTAGGCCAGTCTTTTTGTGTACCCGTTTAACAGTTATCTCAAAGATACCTCCTTATGCTATGTACATGAAAGACATCATCACTAATAAATGAAATATACCTGAAGTTGAAATTTCCACCATGATTGCTAATTATTATTTTAAGGATGGAGTATATACCTTGAAATATACCTTGCTCCATTAAAATAAATTAATTCAAAACCGCTTTGTGTGATTTGGGAGTTGGTGTTAGTGTTATGCCTTTCTCTTTATATCATTGCAAATGGCTGAAAATCAATAGCCATACCTATCAGTATTTGTGAGGATGTGCCCATTGTTGTTGCAAATGTTACAATCTTAACAGACTTTGTTATTCTTGAGTTGCCCAAGGACGACAACATGTCGATTATCCTTGGTAGACCCTTTGTGAATACTGCAGGGGCTGTTATTGATTGCAATAAAAGCAAGGTCATTTTTCATATTGATGGTAATGAGCATATGGTGCACTTTCTGAGGAAACAATTCCAAGTAAATGGTGTGAATGTTATTGAAAATTCTTCAACACTCATTATTGGAAGCTTTCAATTACCTCTACCTACTGTCAAAAAGAAATATGATATTATTATCGTTGGGGATATGCCTATCCCCGTTGAGGTAACCTAGTGTTTTATGAAAGTTCTTCGGATTCATGCTAACAAAAAGTGGTTGTTAATAAGACTTGATCGACCTTATTAATGAATTATTTTAGAGAGGTATGAAGTTGTTGAATTAAGTAGACACAACTCTTTGTATCCACTTTTAGTTTTCTGTTTTTCTTAGTAATAAACAAAATAAAATGCCACGCTTTTCCAATTTTTGTTTTTCCCTCGCAATAAAAAAAGAGATAAAAATAAAAGTTTTTAGAATGCATTGAAAATTCAACACGAATTTTTTCTAATTATTTATGAATTTGTGGGACAAATAATACCACAAGGGGCTGCACCATGTGGCCACGCTCCACGAGGGTGCGCCAAACCCCCTAGTGCGGCCTGGTATAGGGTGGGCCCATGGTGGGTCCCCTCACTTATCCCTTTAGCCCATGTCATCTCCTACCTCCTGAAAAAATTCACCATTGCTTTCTCCCTTGTGTTCTTGCTCAAGAACCCGTGGATTTCGATCCCTTTGCTCAAAGCTCTATTTTTGAAACTATTATAGGGGATTGCTTCTTGGTATGTAACTCCCCCATTGCTCCAATTAGTGTTTGATTTAGTGGTTTATTTTCAGAATAATTATCTACTCTTGGTGCTTTTGTAGATGATCTTGCATGTTGAATTCTTAGAGTTCTAAGTTGTTTGAATGCTTGGTATGGCCTCTATGCATCCCTAGGAGTAGTTTCTATCAATCTTATTTAGTTTTGTTAACAAATTTTTGTGGACTAATTTTTTCAGAATTTTATTTGTAGAAAATAAGATGAATTTCTTTAACATGTGCTCCTCGAATAAGAATGCTAAGGGAGTCATTGGGGAGTCATCTGATAGTGACCTACACATTCCAAGGAAGGAAGAAGTGAGGTTGTGCGAACGGCCACATATTCCCTTTATGGAGGAAGTCAGTTTCTATCAAGAATTTTCTCAATTTATTGACAATGCTGGGCTGACCAACTTCTTCATAGATAAGTGTGACCAGTATCACATCCTCACAAATTCCTTTGTGCAAAGTTTTCATTTCCTGAGTAGGAATAACCCTCCTGAGGTGCAGTTTAATTTATATGCTGAAAACTACAAATACCATTCACCGACTTTTCTGACATATGTCTGATTCCTTCTGACGGGGAATTAAGAGAGCATAAACCGGCAGAGTTTGAGGATTTTCTCCTCACCTAACAGTGGGTGATGACAAAGGCGTGTCGAAAACCACGGCCACTAGTTTGGATTTTCCATCTGTGCAATACTTTGCTATATTTATTTCCAAGAGTTTAACTGGTAAGGAAAAGGTCGGTGCACTTAGTGCTCCGGACCTTGCCATTTTGCGATGTGCATTATATAATGATCACACTTTTATCCTAGGAGCTATTATTGCATGACGCCTACAACTTAACAAGAGTAAGGGCAAGATACATGATGGCATTTACGCTACTCGCTTAGCGAGTCGCTTAGGAGTTCAGATACGCCCTCATGATTATCTTTTGCCCAAGGTTTATATAGACTACAGGTCATTGAGGGATCACCACTTTATTGATGAGGCTGACTACTTTCATAATATCCACTATAATCTGGTATTTAGCATTATAACCCGTGATGTTATCCCGTTGCATGCACCTGCTTTGTTTGATTTTGTTGCCAGGAACGGACATAGAATTATGCTAGATAATATCATCGTTTGTCAGAACAACCAAGCTGAGGCAGAGGAGGAGCCCCAGGAGTGGGATGCTCAGGTACCTCCTCCACCGCAATTCAACATGGGACCAAACAGCTACTACGGATGGTGACTACCAAGATAGGCCAAAAGCCTAAGCTTGGGGGAGTACGTATTCCCATCGACATTACATTCATGTTCACACATTTCATTTCAATTATCGGTGTCCACACCATTTCATTGTATTATCCATACTAGATTTATTTTTATCGTTTTCTTCTTGTGTATTTGAAAAACTTTGAGAAAATCCAAAAAAATATTTCTTGCTTCTTTTCAGTTTTTTTCAGTTTAGTTAGTTGTAGTATTAAAAGAAAACCCAAAAAGATTTCACATTTCTTCCTTTGCTTGTTGGGAGTTCTCCCATGTAAATAGTTTTTCTCGTTTTTGTTTTCCTTCTCTTATTTGGTTTCTTCAAGAAAAACTAAAAACTCTAAATATATTTTAGTGTGTTTCTCTGAAATACTTTTTCTATTATCGAGTCATACCAAGGATAAAACCACAATGAAAATGTCGAGTGGATCTCATATGCATTACAGTTGATCTAACACAGAACCCATATTACTTTGTTTTCTCCTCTTGAATAAAATGTTTGTAGATTCCAGCTTAGTCCACGACACTCTTTCACTATTATTACTTTCATATCATTCGATTGTGCAAGTGAAAGGTAATAATGATGACATTTGATGAATTGACTGTGGCAGACAAAAGCAGGTAGGAACTCAACTTGTTCTTGTTTTTGTAAATATGTTTAACCTGGTATCCAAGATTCAGTGCATTATGATTGAACATGTTTGCAATGACAATTAGAGATTATAGTTGTTCATCCCATGCTCAAGTAGCTAGGAGTGGATCATGATTTATCTTGGATGTCAAAATGCATTAAAATGGTTGTGATGTAGTATGATGATATGGTATCCTCCTCTGAATGTTTCAAGCGGCTTGACTTGGTACATGTTCATGCATGTAGTTGAATCGAAACCAACATAGCCTTCATGATATTTATGTTCCTGGTGTCTATATCCTACTCATGATAGAATTCAATGTTTATTATTCGTAATGCATGTTTATGACCGTATTCACTCTCTAGCTGGCCGCTTCTCAACCTATTTTCTAGCCTTCACCTGTACTAAGTGGGAATTCTTCTTGTGCATCAAAATCCGTAAACCAAAGTTATTCGAGATGAGTCCACCATATCTACCTATATGTGGAATTACAATGCCGTTCCTAGTAAATTTGCATGTGCCACCTCTAATATTTCAAATGAACATCTATGTTGTGTGTCTGGACCGCTCATGGAGCGACAGGGGGTGGTCAGTATCTTCCATGTTAAGCGGGTTACTCTCATGATGAGTGTTTATTCACTCGTCACTGCGCGAGAAGGGCGGTAATAGGGATCCCCAGTCCCAAAATCAAAATAAATGCAAATAATTAAACAAACACAAGAATGTCGTTCGTTTGGACGATACCTGTGGATTTGGCTCGCCGTGGAGTGTTTTGTTGGTGGAGGGGGAGTAGACATTTCCTTTTACCGCTTGGGAACTGCCACTACTTTGTTTATAATGGAAGATATTGATAGCTCTTGGTCGTAATGTTGACAGGAAGGGTATACCTCTCAAAATTATACTTATCTCTTATTTAATCCTTGAGTTCTGGCACCTCTGCAAATCCCTACTTCCATCTACGAAGGGGCTATCTATTTACTTTAATGTTGAATCATCACCTTCTAAAATAAGCGCCAGATCTGAGAGCGCTATTGTAATCCTCATGCATTGTGTATAAGTAATGTTGGATGCATCATGACTGGATCTTTTCTACCATGAATTACAATGTTTAGTCGCTGCTTGAACTTTGGAGGTGCTCTGCATTTATATTTTGCGATCTCTGAAAGGGCTAGCGAGATGCCACTATTGTCATATTATATCATGATTTTTTGATAAATTGTTTGCACGTGAATATCTTATTATTGCTCATTAGTTGCTTGTGTCTGAAAGCACATTTGCTCCCTTGGTGGTTTTCGTAATTCATAACAACATATAAGTCAATGAACTAATGTTTCTACCAAGTATATTTCAAGAAAAGTTCAATGATAGGGATGGCAAAAGGATTGTGGAGATTGTGGAATTACCCCAAGATGCAAGGAAATAGGTTGGCCAAGCTTCAAGAAAGAGGACTATACATTTTACATTTGCAAGATATCACTTTGAGTCCATATGAAAGCCAATACTATTAAAAGGGGGTAAGGTTTTGTTGGTGAACAAAATGCTCATACATGCATAAGTGATAGTCACCAAAAACATCCACAAACTCTCCCACCAAAGTCTGTCCATAGCAAAACATTCAAAATCGGTGGAACCAACATTCCCATCCCGGTGCCACTGATTCCAAACCCTAGACAGACTCAGCCAAACCCTAACCCTTCGGTGCAACCGATTCCATATCGGTGCCACCAAGTTCACGTTGCCAACTTTCTGTTACGCAAATTCACATTTTCGGTACCACTAAGATTGTTGGGTCGGCGTCACCGAGATTGGAAATCTAACTGTTGGTCGCCTTATCGGTGCAACCGAGATTCCTATATCGATCTGACCAATATTCAAAACTTGCCACCTTTTGGTCACTTCGGTACCACCAAGATTAACACATCGGTCTCACTGAGTTGGTCATTTTGTGTGTCACAGTTGGATTTTTGGGGATGCCTATATATACCCTGTTGGGGAACGTCGCATGGGAAACAAAAAATTTCCTACGCACACGCAAACCTATCCATGGTGATGAGCATCTACGAGAGGGAGAGTGGATCTACGTACCCTTGTAGATCGCTAAGCGGGAAGCATTAAGAAACGCGGTTGGTATAGTCGAACATCTTCGCGATCCAAATCGCCGAGCGTCCCGCGATCTCATCACGATCCGTCCCGTGATCCAATCACGATCCATCCCGCGACACATCATGATCCGTCCCGCGAACTCACCACGATCCGTCTCACGATCTGTCCCACGAACTCATCATGATCCGTTCTGTGATCACATCACGAACCGTCTCGCGATCTCGATCACGGTCCTTCCGATCTAGCGCCGAACGGACGGAACCTCCGCGTAAAGCACACGTGCAGCTTGATGACGATCTCCACCATCTTGATCCAGCAAGAGGAGGTGGAGAGGAGAGAGAGTTTACCGGCATCGTGATGGCGCTCCGGTGATGGTGGTGGAGCAATTCCGGCAGGGCTTCGCCTAAGCGCTGCAGAAAACCGATCTAGAGGAGCACCGGTGAAACGGGTAGCACGTGGCCGTAAACTGTGTCCAAACAGCACCCAATCCACCAATATATAAAGGAGGGAGAGAGAGGAGGTCTGGCGCAAGGAAAAACTCGAATAGGAGTCGGCCAAACTAGAGGGGGAGGAGTCCTACTCCTCCACTCCTAGTAGGAGTAGGACTCTTCCTTTTCAGCCTTTTTTCCACCTTTTCCTTTAGGACTTTTGCCTCCTGCACCATGGGCCTTGGTGTGGCTGTTTTTCCATACCACTAAGGGATGGTTATTATTCTCCCACAGCCCATGGACCTCTTGGGGTCGAAATACCCCTCCCGGAGGTCCCTCGGTATACTACCGGCACTCCCGGTACACTATCGATGAGCCCAAAACTTTTCCGGCGACCAAACTGGGACTTCCTATATATGAATCTTTACCTCCGGACCATTCCAGAGCTCCTCGTGACGTCCGGGATCTCATCCGGGACTCCGAACAACCTTCGGTCACCACCATACATAACTCTACACTACCGAAACGTCACCAAACCTTAAGTGTGCAGACCCTGCGGGTTCAACAACTATGTAGACATGACCAAGACACCTCTACGGTCAATAACCAATGGCGGGACCTAGACGTCCACATTGGTTCCTACATATTGTACGAAGATCTTTATCGGTCGAACCTCTATGTCAAGGATTCAGTTAATCCCGTATAACGTTCCCTTTGTTCTTCGGTATGTTACTTGCCCAAGATTCGATCGTCGGTATCTCCATACCTAGTTCAACCTTGTTACTGGCAAGTCTCTTTACTCATTCCGTAATACAAGATCCCGTGACTAACACTTAGCCACATTGCTTGCAAGGCTTGTTGTGATGTTGTATTACCGAGTGGGCCCTGAGATACCTCTCCGTCACACGGAGTAACAAATCCCAGTCTCGATCCATGCCAACTCAACAGACACCATCGGAGATACCTGTAGAGCACCTTTATAGTCACCCAGTTACGTTGCAACGTTTGATACACACAAGGCACTCCTCCGATATCCGTGAGTTGCATGATCTCATGGTCATACGAACATATACTTGACATGCAGAAAACAGTAGCAATAAACTGACACGATCATATGCTATGTTTGTAGTTTGTGTCTTATCCATCACATCATTCTCCTAATGATGTGATCCCGTTATCAAATGACATCTCATGTCCATGGCTAGGAAACCTTAACCATCCTTTGATCAACGAGCTAGTCCATTAGAGGCATACTAGGGACATGGTTTTGTCTATGTATCCACGCATGCATTTAAGTCTCCGATCAATACAATTATAGCATGGATAATAAACGATTATCATGAACAAGGAAATATGATAATAACTAATTTATTATTGCCTCTAGGGCATATTTCCAACAGTCTCCCACTTGCACTAGAGTCAATAATCTAGTTCACATCACCATGTGATTCGCATTGTTATGAATCTAACACCCAATGAGTTCTGGGGCTCGATCATGCTTTGCATGTGAGAGAGGTCTTATAATTCACATGGTGTCATCTCAACGGATTTAGATGATGCCCTATTTAAAGTGAATGTAGTTGTCTCTAATGCATAACCCCAAAAATTATAGTAGTAAAATGATAAGAGACATCACCGTATGCACTATATCAATAGAGCATGACTATGATGTTCGGACACACCATCACACCATGGTGTTCCAGGTGGCGTTAGTTGTGAAACAAATTTCACATTGTCTTAAGTTGTATGCCAAACTCGTAACTCAGATATTCACCTCCACAATCATATCGTGGTCATTTTCATCTTCTTGTCACGATGATCTTTAAACTTCACTCTGAATTTGCTTGAACCTTTGAAACGGTTCAGACTTGTGTTTCATTAAGTAAATATACACTATATCTACTCAAATCATCAGTGAAGGTAAGAAAATAACGATATCCACTGCACGCTACAAGACTCACTAGATTGCATACATCAACATGTATCATTTCCAATGAATCACTTGCCCACTCCATCCAACGGGGTCCTTTAGTCATCTTGCCCAAGAGGCATGGTTCGCATGTCTCAACCGATTCGAAATCGAATGAGTCCAAATATCCATCAGCATGGAGTTTCTACATGCGCTTTATACCAATATGACATTTAGCGGTAGTGCCACAAGTATGTGGTACTATCATTATTAACTTTGTATCTTTTGACATCAATGTTATGAACATGTGCTACGATCAAGATTTCAACAAACCATTCTCACTGGGTGCATGACCATTGAAGGTATTATTCATGTAAACAGAATAACCATTATTCTCTAACTTAAATGAATAACCGTATTGCAATAAACATGATCTAATCATGTTCATGCTCAACGCAAAACACCAAATAACATTTATTTAGGTTCGTCACTAATCCTGAAGGTAGAGAGAGCGTGCGATGTTGATCACATCAACCTTGGAAACACTTCCAACACATATCGTCACCTCACCCTTAGCTAGTTCTCCGTTTATTCCGTAGCTTTTATTTCAAGTTACTAACATTTAGCAACCGAACCGGTATCCAATACCCAGGTGCTACAAAGAGTACTAGCAAGGTACACATTAATAACTCATATATCAAATATACTTCTATCAATGTTGCCAGCCTTCTTATCTACCAAGTATCTAGGGTTGTTCCGCTTCAGTGACCGCTCACCTCATAACAGAAGCACTTAGTCTCGGGTTTGAGTTCAACTTTGGGTTGCTTCACTGGAGCAGCAACTAACTTGCTATCCATGAAGTTTCCCTCCTTGCTCTTGCCCTTCTCGAAACTAGTGGTTTGATTAACCATCAACACTTGACGCTCCTTCTTGATTTCTACCTTCGTGGTGTCAAACATCACGAACAGCTCAGGGATCAAAATTTCTTTCCCTGGCATGTTATAGTTCATCACCAAGTTCTAGTAGCTCAATGACAGTGACTTGGAGAACTACATCAATGACTATCTTATCTGGAAGATCAACTCCCACTCGATTCAAGCGATTGTAGTATCCAGACAGTCTGAGCACATGCTCAACGATTGAGCTAATCTCTTTCATCTTGCAGGCAAAGAATCTCGTTGGAGATCCTATATCTCGCAACTCGGGCACGAGCCTGAGATCACAATCTCAGCTCTTAGAACATCTCATGTGTTCCGTGATGTTCAAAACGTTTCGGAGCCTCAATTCTAAGCCGTAATGCATGACGCACTAAACGATCAAGTAGTAATCGAAATGTGCCTGTCAGATATTCACAACATCTACAGACGACGCTAGATGGGGTGGCGCACCGAGCGGTGCATTAAGGACATAAGCCTTCTGTGTAGCAATGAGGACAATCCCCAGATCATGGACCCAGTCCGCAATTTTGCTACCAACATCTTTCAATTCTATTTCTCTAGGAACATATAAAAATACAAGGGAGCTACAGCGCGAGCTAGTAATCTACAACATAATTTGCAAAGACACTTTCACTATGTTCATGATAATGAGTTCAATTAATCGTATAACTTAAGAACTCCCACTCAAATTGACATCCCTACGATCATTTGAGTGATACATGATCCAAATTAACCAACTAAAGTCCGATCATCACGTGAGTTGAGGTGGATGCAATGGTGAACATCATCATGTTGATCATATCTACTATATGACTCATGTTCGACCTTTCAGTCTCTTGTGTTCCGAGGCCATGTCTGTACATGCTAGGCTCATCAAGTTTAACCCGAGTGTTTTGCATGTGCAACACTGGCTTGCACCCGTTGTATGTGAACGTAGAGTCTATCACACCCGATCATCACGTGGTGTCTCAACACGACGAACTTTCGCAACGGTGCACACTCGGGGAGAACACAATTTATCTTGAAATTAAGTGAGGGATCACCTTATAATGCTATTGTCGTCCTAAGCAAAACAAGGTGCATAAAAAGGATTAACATCACATGCAAATCATAAGTGACATGATATGGCCATGAACTTGTGCTTTTGATCTCCATCTAGAAAGCACTGGCATGATCTCCATCGTCACCGGCATGACACCATGATCTCCATCAACGTGTCGCCATCGGGGTTGTCATGCCCTGCATGCTTCTACTACTATTGCTACCGTTTAGAGATAAAGTAAAGCATTACTTAGCGCTTAATGATTGACACGCAGGTCATACAATAATTAAAGACAACCCTATGCCTCCTGCCGGTTGCCGTATTCATCGACATGCAAGTCGTGATAATCTATACATCACATGATCATCTCAACATCACATATATCACATCATGTAATTGGTCATATCATATCACAACATACCCTGCAAAAACAAGTTAGACGTCCTCTAATTGTTGTTGCATGTTTTACGTGGCTGCTACGGGTATCTAGCAAGAACAATTCTCACCTACGCATAAACCAAAACGGTGATACACTAGTTTGCTTTTCAACCTTCTCAAGGACCGCCTTTGTCGAATCCGATCCAACTAAAGTGAGAGAAACTGTCACCCGCAAGCCATCT
Source organism: Hordeum marinum (assembly GCA_022496015.1). Taxonomy (NCBI): domain Eukaryota; kingdom Viridiplantae; phylum Streptophyta; class Magnoliopsida; order Poales; family Poaceae; genus Hordeum; species Hordeum marinum. The sequence goes on along the minus strand of CM039673.1, from coordinate 509,874,341 downwards.
AGGCAACAAGTTGCGTTGAGGGAACCGGTCTCTCGTAAGCGTACGAGTAATGTTGGTCCGGGCTGCTTCATCTCACAATCCTGCTGAACCAAAATACGACCAAGGGAGGAAGAAATCTAAGCATCAACGCCCACAAACCTTTTGTGTTCTACTCGAGATCTCATCGAACCATCAACCTAGCTCTGATACGACTGTTGGGGAACGTCGCATGGGAAACAAAAAAATTCCTACGCACACGCAAACCTATCCATGGTGATGAGCATCCACGAGAGGGAGAGTGGATCTACGTACCCTTGTAGATCGCTAAGCGGGAAGCGTTAAGAAACGCAGTTGGTGTAGTCGAACATCTTCACGATCCAAATCGCCGAGCGTACCGCGATCTCATCACGATCCGTCCCGTGATCCAATCACGATCCATCCTGCGAACACATCATGATCCGTCCCGCAAACTCATCACAATCCGTCTCATGATCTTGATCACGATCTGTCCCGCGAACTCATCACGATCCGTTCTGTGATCACATCATGAACCGTCTCGCGATCTCGATCACGGTCCTTCCGATCTAGCGCCGAACGGACGACACCTCCGCGTTCACCACACGTGCAGCTTGATGACGATCTCCACCATCTTGATCCAGCAAGAGGAGGTGGAGAGGAGAGAGAGTTCACCGGCAGCGTGACGGCGCTCCGGTGATGGTGGTGGAGCAATTCCGGCAGGGCTTCGCCTAAGCGCTGCAGAAAACCGATCTAGAGGAGCACAGGTGAAACGGGTAGCACGTGGCCGTAAACTGTGTCCAAACAGCACCCAGTCCACCAGTATATAAAGGAGGGAGAGAGAGGAGGGCTGGCGCAAGGAAAAACTCCAATAGGAGTCGGCCAAACTAGAGGGGGAGGAGTCCTACTCCTCCTCCACTCCTAGTAGGAGTAGGACTCTTCCTTTATAGCCTTTTTTCCACCTTTTCCTTTAGGACTTTTGCCTACTGCGCCATGGGCCTTGGTGTGGCTGTTTTTCCAGCCCACTAAGGGCTGGTTATTATTATCCCACAGCCCATGGACCTCTTGGGGTCGAAATACCCCTCCCGGAGGTCCCCCGGTACACTACCGGCACTCCCGGTACACTACCGATGAGCCCGAAACTTTTCCGACGACCAAACTGGGACTTCCTCTATATGAATCTTTATCTCCGGACCATTCCGGAGCTCCTCGTGATGTTCAGGATCTCATCCGGGACTCTGAACAACCTTCGGTCACCACCATACATAACTCTACACTACCGAAACGTCACCAAACCTTAAGTGTGCAGACCCTGCGGGTTCGACAACTATGTAGACATGACCGAGACACCTCTACGGTCAATAACCAATGGCGGAACCTGGACGTCCACATTGGTTCCTACATATTCTATGAAGATCTTTATCGGTCGAACCTCTATGTCAAGGATTCAGTTAATCCCGTATAACGTTCCCTTTGTTCTTCGGTATGTTACTTGCCCGAGATTCGATCGTCGGTATCTCCATACCTAGTTCAACCTCGTTACTGGCAAGTCTCTTTACTCGTTCCGTAATACAAGATCCCATGACTAACACTTAGCCACATTTCTTGCAAGGCTTGTTGTGATGTTGTATTACCGAGTGGGCCCTAAGATACCTCTCTGTCACACGGAGTAACAAATCCCAGTCTCGATCCATGCCAACTCAACAGACACCATCGGAGATACCTGTAGAGCACCTTTATAGTCACCCAGTTACGTTGCAATGTTTGATACACACAAGGCACTCCTCCGATATCCGTGAGTTGCATGAGCTCATGGTCATAGGAACATATACTTGACATGCAGAAAACAGTAGCAATAAACTGACACGATCATATGCTATGTTTGTAGTTTGGGTCTTATCCATCACATCATTCTCCTAATGATGTGATCCCATTATCAAATGACATCTCATGTCCATGGCTAGGAAACCTTCACCATCCTTTGATCAACGAGCTAGTCCATTAGAGGCATACTAGGGACATGGTTTTGTCTATGTATCCACACATGCATTTAAGTCGCCGATCAATACAACTATAGCATGGATAATAAACGATTATCATGAACAAGGAAGTATGATAATAAGTAATTTATTATTGCCTCTAGGGCATATTTCCAACATACCCCTCCACCACCACCTACTCGAAAGAGAAGCACTCATAACTATTCCATACCTATCCTATCATATTTTCTAAGAGGGAACCACCTACCCTTGTGTTGAGATAAAGATCTTCCACTCCAACCATATGGATCTTGATTTCTAGCCTCCCCTAGTTGATTTCCACCAATCCCATCTCTTCCACCAAGCCAAATCTGTGAGATAGTGATTGTGTGTTGAGGAGTCTATCATCTTGAAGCACAAGAGCAAGGAGTTCATCGTCATTACCGAGCCTATTACCTTTTGGAGGGTGGTGCCTCCTAGATTGGTTAGGTGTCACTTGGGAGCATCCTACTTCGTGTTGTGGAGTTGAACTAAGAAGTTTGTAAGGGTGAGGATATCGCCTACTTCATGGAGATCTACCCATAGTGAGGCTACTCCTTTGTGGACGGAAGTCATATGGAATAGTCAAGGTTGCTACTTCATGGACCCTTATGGGTGGAGCCCTCCATGGACTCTCGCGACTGTTACCCTCCGTGGGTTGAAGACTCCATAAATGGGGATGTACGATAGTGCCACCTATCGGATCCATGGAAAAAATCATCATGTCTACAATTGTGTTTGATCTTCCTACCCTATCCCTTTTACGCATGCTTGTTGTTATTTTCCGCTGCTATACTCTTAGACTTGCATGTGTAGGTTGAAAATTGACTTGCCATGAATGCTAAAACTGCAAACACTAAAATTAGGGAAAAGGCAAAACTTTTATTTGGTCAAGTAGTCTAATTACCCTCCCCCCTCTAGACATACTTTCGGTCCTACAAGTGGTATCAGAGATTTGGTCTCCATTGCATTGGTCTCACAAACTAGGAGAGTATGGCATCTAGTGAGGGTAATTATCACCGTAGAGGTTCATACTTTGATGGTACTAATTTTGCTAGTTGGAAGGACAAAATGAAGATGCATATTCTTGGTCATAACCCCTCTGTTTGGGTTGTTGTTCGTGTTGTCTTGCAAGGTGAATTCTTTGGTGATGGAACAGAACCGGATCGTGAAGCGACCGCGGAGGAATTGAAGATGTTGCAACTCAATGCTCAAGCATTCGACATTCTCTTTAACTGCCTATTCCCCGAAGAATTCAGTAAAATCAGCCGTCTTGAGAATGCAAAAGAGATTTCAGATACTTTGGTTGATATGCACGAAGGAACCGAGTCCATGAGAGAATCCAAGTTAGATGTTCTTCAAAGTCAGCTTGACAAGTTCAAGATGAAGGATGGTGAAGGAGTCGCAGAGATGTACTCTAGGCTAGCTCTCATCACCAATGAGATTGCCGGCTTAGGAAGTGATGAAATGATAGACAAATTCATCATTAAGAAGATACTTAAAGCTTTGGATGAGAGATATGACATGGTGTGCACATTAATTCAAATGATGCCCAACTACAAAGTTCTCAAGCAAACAGAAGTGATTGGTAGAATTGTTTCTCATGAGATGACACTCAAAGACAAAGAAGAGCTCCGCAACATGTCTAGTGGTGCTTATAAGGCCACAACTGATGCTCCCACAACTTCAAGCGACAACCTTGTCACCAATGAAGAGATAAGCCTCATGGTCAAGAAATTCAACAAGTTCTACAAGAATAGAGGCAAAGAAAGAAACTCCAACTCAATATATGATGAAAAGTGTTCGTCAAGTCGTCACCGCAATTGCTACAATTGTGGGAAACCCGGACACTACTCCAATGAGTGCATGGATCCCTACAAACGAAGAGAAGAGTCACCTAGAAGTCGAAGCTCAAGGAATGAATCACCTCAAAGAGAGAGAAGGAGTAGAGATGATCGTTATGAACGAAGACCCTCAAGGAGAAGTAGGGATTTGGAGAAGAAGGGAAAGTACACCAAGAGATACACAAGAAGAAAACATCAAGCTCATGTTGGTGAACGGGTTTCCAGCTCTGACTCCGACAACAACTCCGAGAGAAGCTATAACTCCGACTTTGACTATAGTCAACATGATGGTGTTGTCGGAATTGCTTTAGTGACTACCAACTCATTTGATCTATTTGATTCACCAAACGAAGGGAGTGGAAGTTGCTTCATGGCTAAAGGCCCCAAGGTATCACACCCCGAATATCTTCATTTCGAGAGTGATGAAGATGATTTGCTTTGTGATGATGACTTGCTATATGACAAAACTAGTGATGTTCATCAAAATGAACTTGATAATTCTCATGCTAGTCAACATAGGTCGATTAACGATGATAAGATGAAAATAGAAGAACTAACTAAATAACTTAACACTCTTAAGTTAGCCCATGAATCTACTCTCGAATATCATAGAGAGCTTGTAAGAACTCATGAGAAGCTATGCTTCGAGAAGCTCAATTTGCGGCAGGAACATGAATTTATTAAAGCTATCAATGATGATATCCGAAACAAGACTTCATCTTATCTTGCCAAATGACTACTCTTGTCTACATTCATGCCACAAGTTAAATCTAAGCAAACTAGTAACAAAGGCAAGAATGGTTCTTCATCTAGTAGAAACAATAAAAATGCTAAACCCAACGATGTTGCTCCTAGTAGTTCTATTGATTCCACTAATGATGATTCTCTTAGCCAAGTTACACTTGAGCAAGAAAATGCTTTATTGAAAGGAATTATAGAGAAAGGTATCTACAAGAGTCTTGTCGGGTGTAAGCAATTTGAGGAAATTGTATGCAAGCACGGAGGATACCGGAAGAATCGTGATGTTGGCTACTTCAACGCTAATGGAGTTGAATGGGAACAAGGTAAATATCTCGAGCCCAAGTTTGTTCCTCGGATAATTATGAAAATACTCTTCCCAAAGGGACAAACACTCAAGATAACCTTCTACCGCAAGACCACAAGCTCAAGGGCAAGAACAAGCTTCAAGAGGACATTGACTCATATGAAGATGAATCCCTAGCTATGGTGAAGTGGGTTCCCAAGGCTACTTCAAGCTCAACGTCTACAAAGGCTACTACAACACCAATGATCCCCATCAACTTGATGTTGGTCCCTAAGAAGAAGAACTAGAAAGTTCTTGAGGGGTGAATCCGCCAATGAAATTCACTCACATTCATTATTGGCAAGATCTATTTGTAATCAACATCAACTCTATGCAATAGTTCAAGGAGTCACACATTCCCTCAAAAGTAAGCAAGGGACAAGGTAATCAACAAATCAATGGACATCATCACACATGCTTTACACTCCATGTCCATAGATATCCTTGTATTTGTCTCTTGTGTGTTGGGACTAACCCATGTAGGTGAGAAGAGTAAGGAAACAACAAGGATGCTCCCAACTCTTGGTGATCTTCATCAACTTTGAGCATCCACCACTACCTCACCAACATGAAGTCTTCATCGACAAAACCCAAGGTTAGTTTATCCCTCCTATGGGGGGGTGTCAGATCAAGGAGGAGCTTTACTCTAAGACTTGAGTCAAAGCATCTCTTAGTACGTGACAACATTAAATGCTTTTAATGTAAAAGTGGTAACCCCGCTTGTGCTTAAACGATGAGTATGATCTATGATCAAATATTCTTACTTAGATCCTAAGTCAAATACTCATATATAGATGACTTCATCATTGCCCAAGTGCTTGTTAGATACTAGAGTGTTTGTGCATGTTTGTCATGATTTCATTTGACATCTTATTGTGTGAGCATGTTGGTCTGTATTCATTTTCTCATTCGAGGACATCCAATTGTTGCTATTTGGTTTTTGATTTTTAGTTTGCCAATTGGATGGACAAGAATGCCTAGGACCACTCTTTATTTATCTATGCTTTCTCACCTCATACTCTATTCATGCTGCATCACAAATTTTGAACAAGTGCTTTTCGATCCCTCTGTGTGTGGAGCACTCGGAGTTCCGTAACGACAAGGACTTACCATTAAAACCTCCCAAGTGCATCTCGGTGGAACCAACCCCAAAATCTCGGTCTCACCGAATGCCTAGGGTTCATCTGGTTTTCTATCTCGATACTACCGATTCCATATTCTCGGTTACACCGAGTTTCCTTGTCAACTAACAGTTGAGGAAGTCGGTGACACCGACAATATAGAATCGGCATCACCAACTGTGGCGGGTATATATACTGTGGACCCCGACGCTTTGAGATTCATCCTCAAACCATCGCGCCTCAGAACCCTAAGCTACTGTTTTTGAGACCCCTGGTCATCACCCTTGTCCCCCTGCGCTCCTTTGCCGCTGGGAATCACCACCGTCGACGAAATCTTCTCCATTGTCGCCGCCGTAGCGGATCAGTCACTGCATTAGGGTGCAGATTTGACCTCCTTTGCGCTCCCCGTCTGATTCTTGCGCACTGGATTTGTTTTTTATGAGCCACCTATTGCACGTCTTCCTATCCACAAGAAATTCCCATAGTCTAGCGAATGACCAATTTTCTAGGGTTTGCCTTCCGCCCGATGGAACTCGGTGGAACCGAAGCAAACAAATTGGTGTCACCGATTTGTCTTTCTGTGTTGCTGAGAACTGTCTCGGTGAAACCGAGTACTTCTTTTCGGTCCCATCGAAAAGAGTGCCAAGTTTATGATAATGGGATAGTCAGTCTTGGTAGCACCAAAAACTTTGCTTCGGCTGGACCGATATTCATGTGACCGAACGCAAAACCTTGGAAATCTTTTGTTCAATCTTTCAAAAACCAGCCTCATTTTGTGATGACTCATCTTCTTCTGCTCTTCTATACTCTATTCACAGGGTCAGTATGTCAGATGCTGAGGACAGTCAGAATTTGCCAGAGCAGGGTGTTGACATGAGTTCAAGCACAAGCCCATAGCCTAGTACATCTTCAGATCCAGGCACCCCCAGCTCCCATGGGTTGCCCAAAGCTGCTACTAGGACCAGGAAGAAGCTGAATTCAGATGAGGAGGATTCAGACTTTGTCCCTGAGGAGATTCTTGCTAAGAAGCAAGAGAAGGCTGCTAAGAAGTCTGCTACTGAAGCCACTTCTTCCAGGAGAGTTGTTAACAAAGTCTATGCTAGCTCTGAAGCTATGAGAGCACCTGAGAGTGTTAGAGCTACAATGACTATTGAGCCCCCAAGGAAGTCTATGCCTAAGAAGGCAGGGGAGAAGAGAGCCAGAAAGAGGATAATCCATGTGACTGACAGGCCTACATCTATGTTTGAAGACCCAGAGGAGCTTGCTGGTGCTGCTGCCGAGGAAGAGGAGGAAGAACATGTTGAGAAGAACTCTCCCAAGAAGAAAAGGAAGCTTATGGCTGATGCTATGCCAAAGACTGGTACATCTAAAAGCACCAAGTCTGCACCCAAGAAACCTGTTGTTGTGAAGCCTAAGTGGACATACTACAACAGGATAGAGCTTTGGTAACACAATTTGTGTTACTACAGGCTCAAAAGTGTGTTACTATGCCATATAGTAACATAGTTTGAAATGTGTTCCATTAGACCGTGCTACTAAGTGATGCCAACGGTGACACATAGTATATGTTACCATATATTAGAAAATGTGTTACAGTTACATTAAAGTAACATGCGTAATATGTGTTACCAAACACGTTGGTAACACATTTTTGGAATTCTAGTAACATCCATAGTAACATGTTTTCATAGACGTAGAACATTGATGGCATGTTTTTGTAAGTATAGTAACACAAATGGTAACACATTATTTTAGTGTCGGAACAAAACTAGTAACATAATATCCAAATATTGTAACACTATATTATTTAGTTGTCAACTATTCTACTAACAAATTTTGTAACTATAGTAACACCATCGGTAACATAAAAATATTAACCACAAAATTCCATATCCATTTTATGTAATATAATTTATTTAATAAAATCAATGTAATTGCATAAATAGTTAATCATTTATTGTTATGCTTGGCAGCATCAAAATAATATAGAAATTGAAGCGCAACAAGTATATATATTTTCAAAATGAAGATTTTGATTACAAATATAAAAGAATGTATGATACATATGCATTACAATAAACATGTCATTCATATCATTTGAGCATAGAAAACACAACTATGGAGAATATTACAGCATATCACTTGCATCAATTCAATGAAAGAAAAAGATCTTATGGATGATATTACATTTTCAATCTATCAATGTACAACTACGATTATTGGTAGCTAAAATCATCAAATATTATTTGCTTCTTGATCCAAGAGTTCAACTGCAGCTCAATTATCCTTTGCTCTAATCTGTAAAAGAAAATTGCACCTTAGATATATGTGATTAAATGTACACAAATATGTTTTCATAATGTGAAACAGAAGATTTGAACTTACAAAACCTGAAGGCCAAGCAATTAAATATCCTGAAGAGAAAGCCTCACCAATTGTCTTGCAATCAAAAACTTCCCTGACCAACTCTTCAATATCAAGAATAGGTTGATCTATGCTTACAAGAGAAAATTCAGCACCTAACTCAATACCACCAGTCTTAGTTCTTTGATCAGTACTTCAAATAGTACCATACGCAACATTCCGCTTGTTGGGATATGTTGAAGTCTTCAAAACTACTTTAGAAGTAACCTATATTATGGTCAATATTAGCATTCAACAACAATGCAAATAGAATTTGCATGAACAATATGAGCTCCTTTTAATGTCAGCCCAATATAGGTGCTCCAATCTTTTCTTCCCCTAACACTTCCTGCAGGGCATCACCTTCCCATGCGACTCAACAATTTGTGTCCCAGAACAGATGAAACCTACGAAAAGAAGCATGTGAATGGCGAGGGTAGAGAAGTAAACAGTAGCACATGAATGCACTATCACCTTAACATAAATCAAAACAGAGAGAGGAGGTACAAGACCAAGGGTCCAGCCACACCCACACTCCGATATAAAGTTGTTGACATATGGATTCAACACGGGTTTAAGTTGAAAACTGTACAGATTATGCAAACTGAGTATTATTCAAGCGACAGATAATATTATGTTAAGCAGTAGGTGATAAGAGAGCAGCAGCATGTTGCCTCATGTGCCATCAAATAAGTCGTTCATGAAGCAGCAGTCGGGGTGGCCACAGTGTGCCAACAAACAATATTAGTTTGGATGTTCGCCATGATATTTCTACATCAGACGTATGCGCAACTACAATTCCACCAACAATTCAGGGTGATATAAATTCCATAACTATATCAGGCACACCGAAAAGTGATTCAAATGCAAATATATCTAATAATTTAAAGATGCATGAGATGTCAAAATCTTCGAAGAAGCAAGAGGCTCCTACAAGTAGATGTCCTGATGATGTTGACTGCTTCCCTAAACAGAACAGAAAACCGAAGTACATAGGATCATCAGGTGATGGTGAAAGTCTTAAGCATTTTCTCTGTTCCTAATTTCAGTCATTTGAGTCTAGTGGTTATTTACGCAGGCAAAATTGTTGCACTAGACCGGCTGCATCCAGAATAAAAGAGCAGAGTAGGGTTTGATCATGATAGTCTTAGGGCATCAAAGAAAGTGACGAAGGAACCTAATGAGCCATCCTAGCATCATCCATCTGAGTTTGAGATTAACAAAAGCAATCCTTCAATCAAGGGAACTCCAGAAAGCTTTGCACCTGTATAGGGGAAATAATTGGTACAGGAAAAAAAGTCAATTCTCCACAAGAATGTTGCAGCTTGAAGTTGAAGCAGTTGGTTTGAAAAATAATTTACCACAGTAGTTGTTCATGTCTTTCATTTCATCTTTGACTACTATATATAAAAAGACACATAATTACTAGACTACTTTACAGTTTTATATGAAACATTAATTAACCAGTTTAAGGTCTACAATATTTCTATATAAGTTTTATTAGATTTAAACAATAGGCAATGGATCGATCTAGCAGAAATTTAGAACACACACATATATCAATGGATCGATCTGATTGATGGATTAGATATTGTCACATTGCAAAACTATAGTCAGACACAACCGTACATGCTTTATGGGCCTTTCTACAGTGATGGTTTAATTATTTGTCTACGTATGGGCTAATTAAGAAATTACCTGCGGCCATTAGGCATCTACAGTACACATTGTGCTATGAATTGATGAGGGGGGCGAGCGATTAGCAACCCCTCCACGTGGCAGCTTTCTGAGCAGAACCTTTAGTCCCGATTGGTGTTACAAACCAGGACTAAAGGTTTTCTTTTAATAATTTTTTTATTTTTGTTTTTCAAAATTATTTTTTTATTTTCAAATGTGTGAATTATCTGACAATTTAATCTCTAATCACCCCTTCTCACTGCTTTTGAATTATTTGACAATTTAATCTCTAATCACCACTCATTCCAAATCATCTAACTTCCCAGCCGGTCACCCATCCTCTCACTGCTCTAACCCGAGCACGCTTAACTTTCGAGTTCTATCATCCTTTGTTTCCAAGTCTGCACTTGTTGTTTTTTTTGACAATACTAAGCTATCAATCTTATTAACCCTTAGGTCTTGATGTCATATTATTTAATTTTTTGAATTCCAAACAGTTGTTAAAATAACAAAATAAGAAATAATAATATTGAATTTTTATGGAAATAAAATAAGTAATATTATTATTGTATTCATTTTTTGCCATATATTCAATTCATATGGCATAATTAATATCTTTAAATCTATAAATCGAAATTCAACAAATAATAGATCCATTATTATCAGAAAAATGTGAGGAATCCAAATATGACATCATTTATTTATTTTTAAATAAAATTATTTTTTAATTTTTTTGTAGGAAAAATCTTCTTTTTGAAATAACTTTTTTTACTTTTGGAATTTTGAGAATTTGAGAAAACTTCACCGGGTAAACCCAGGTGAAATCGAGTCCCAATTTTTCTCTAGTTTTTTTTGATATAATAAACTTTTTTTTGACGTCATATGCACAAGTTATGGCCGTTTTACTTTTTTTCATTTTTTTGCAGAATCGGTCAAAATTCATATTTCAAAATTTCTATACCAACTAGACACTAAAACCTAACTACATCTCAAAGGATTTTATTTTTTGAAGATTTTATCATTTTTGTTTATTTTCTGGAAAACTCAAAAAGGTAGTTCACAGGGTGGGTAGAGTTTGAAAATTTCAGAACCCCTTTAGTTCGGGTTGGTGTCCATCCAATCATACCGTCGACTACATATGCTAGCATCGTCCTAGCCAGAGTTAACCCATTTCTTTGAGCTAAATGACCCTGAAATTGAAAAGCACTACAAATGAACTCTAAAAAGGTTGAAACTTGGCATGATATAATCATTTCACCCACAAAGCTTGTGCTAAAAAGTTGAGAGGGTTACGGCAAAAACTGGATGCACTTCGTGTACAAACTGGATCATCTCCTTCGAAGTATCAAGGTTTTAGACGAAAACCCATCTGTTACAAAGGCATTTCATTTTTATTTATTTATTTCAACTCCAGACTTTTTGTGCATTCAATATGCACCATACTACAACATGTTAAAATCTATAGAAAGAACGAACTAAAAAAATAAAAAACAACAATTAAATGACTAAAACAACTATATAAGCAAAACAATAATGTTTTAATTAAAATCCTAATTTAAATTATTCTAAAAATAACCAAATAAATCTTACTGTGACAACAATCTAACACATGACTAGGATAAAAAATAATTAAATTAAAAACTTTTCGTAAACTCAAGTTATTCACAATCTAGTGTTTGAAGCAAATTTGAACAAATTCAAATTTAAACCATTCAAACTTGAAAACTAATGGCACAAACATAAATTAGACAAAATTTTGAATCTAATGCAAAAAAGAATCACTCAAAAACATCAAATATCCTAAAAGATATAATCAATTTAATACAGAAACTAAAAACAGAAAACAAATATAAAAACAGAAAAAAAAACTTTCAAGGACCCCTTTAGTCCCGGTTCGTGTCTCCAACCGGGACTAAAGGTCTAACCTTTAGTAGCCTCAACCCCCTTTAGTTCCGGTTGGTGTCTCCAACCGGGACTAATGCTCACATTAGTCCCGGTTCGTAATGCAATCGGGACTAAGGTGTACATCGAGCTATGATGAAAGCCCTGTTTTCTACTAGTGGATCTGACCCATGCTCGCCACTCATTGTCTCCGCTCCTGCATCAGTATAGTTGTGTTTCACCTAGCATGCACCTCAGATAATTCGTAGCAGTCAGATCAGGGAAACGATGGGCGTTCAGATCCGTACCAGCCATGAGATCGTACTCCTTCCTAATGTAGGTGCCGGAAGTGAAGACCAACGAAGTCGTCGCCACAACGAACCAAACAGCGCCGAGGCAGGCCGACGAAGCGGCAGATCGATACGGGGGTTGATGAGGTGGGGATGGAAGGGGGGTTGCAGGTGGCGGCCGCGCTGGGCGTTGGAGGCGCGGTGTGTTGGGCGTTGGAGTGCGGCAAGGTAGCTGCCTCGGCTGGATGTGGATATGGGTTTGAGGCCCAATTTATTTAGACTGTTTTAGTTAATTGAAGGGAAATCCCTAAAAAATGTTAATTGAAGGGAAAAGTAAGCGTGGAAGTTAGAGATTTTTTGCGCAAGGAATTAATTTTTCACCATCGAGAACTGCAGGGAAATTTGGGTCTACCTTATTTTTATCCAAGGAGAACAAATGAAAATTGTTTTCGAAGAACCAGGACATTGTTACATATATTTTTTGGTTGGCATGGAAATTTACCAAAAAGTGTTTTTGGCATGGAAAAATAGAGTATATTTTGTTTATTATCGATTGAAGGGGAAATTAGATATATCTAAATAGTAATGACTTTATAAAACTGATTTACGTCACATGTGCTAAATAAACTATAACACGGTTTCCTGGCTAACTAGTTGATATAAAAAACATGGAGCTTGAAGCTCTGACAGACCTTGGAGGATGTTGTGATTGGGACATCCCCGATGATGGGACAGTGGACGCGATGGTGTTGTCATGAACATCGACGATCGGCTGACAGATCTCGCTCTTGATCGGCCGTCTCAACCAAGATCACGTCATTCCCACACGGCTACACATGGAAGCTATGACCGATGTGGGAGAAAGCTACGACCGACAATGCTAGAAGCTGCGAATGGCTCAGGAGCATGTTGTGACCAGCATGGCTGGCGACCTTTGATCCGCGATGGGAGCGCATGCTATTATGCTACAAAGTGGCAGCGACAATATGCGTCAGCTATGACCTATCGCCGACGGTGTTGATATATCCGACAGGCTGGCACATCAATCTAGGCTCCTCCTTTGTTCAACCTCCATGACGACGGAGCATAAGGGGAGGGTATCCCAGCTACATCCACGATTGAAAAAACGTCCATGCTTGCAGTAGTAAAAGAAGAGGGAATTTTGCGACCTTGATGGTTGGTTAAAGAAAAATATTGTAACTTGACCGGCCGATATTGCTTCTCATCGGTTGCCTCAACCAAGATCGCGTCATTCCCACACGGCTACACATGGAAGCTATGACCAGTGTGGGAGAAATCTATGACCAGCCCGACGGCATGTTGCAACCAGCAAGGCTGGCGAATTTTGATCCACGCTAGGAGCACATGCAGTGATGCTACAAAGTGGCGGCGACGATATGCGTCAGCTGCGATCGACCGCTGACGATGTTGTAACGATACATCCAAGAGGCTGGCACATGATTCTAGTCTCCTCCTTTGTTCCACCTCCACAGCAACAGAGCATAAGGAGACGTATCCCAGCTACATCCACGATTGAAAAAAATTGATCGTACTTGCAGTAGTACCAGAAAAAGGAAATTTGCAACCTCGATGATTTATTAAAGAAAAACATTGTAACTTGACCGACCGATATGGCTCCTCATCGGTCGCCTCAACCAAGATCGTGTCATTCTCACATGACTGCGCATGGAAGCTACGCCCGGTGTGGCAGAAAGCTACAACCGACAATACTAGAAGCTGCAACCTGCCCGGGAGCATGTTGTGACCAGCGAGGCCGGCTACTTTTGATCCGCGTTGGGAGCGCATGCGGTGATGCTACAAAGTGGCGGTGACGATATGCGTCAACTGCGAACAACCGTTGACGGTGCTGTAACGACATATCCGAGAGGGTGGCACATCACTCTAGTCTCCTCCTTCCTTCCATACCCATGGCAACAAAGAATAAGGAGAGGGGATACCAGCTCGCTTCTGATCAGTCATCTCGATCAAGATCGTGTCATCCCACACGACTACCCATGGAAGCTATGACCGATGTGGGAGAAAGCTACATGATGACAAAGAATTATAAAGAGAGGGGATACCAGCTACACCCATGGTTTAAAAAACGATTGTACTTGCAGTCAGACCAGTCAAATAAAACCTATGATCTCGATGATTTGATAAAGAAAAAAAATATAATTCTGCCTCGGGCGTTAACCGGATGACACGGGCAGTTGGTTTAGCTTTATGGACCGTCCACCCAATTGAAAAAAAACAGTCGAACCAAGTGTTCTTATAAAAAAAATTGAATGGTCTTTTTGTAAACCCATCTTTAGACTTATTTTCAAGTGGCCGCAAAAAGAGAAAAAATCATGTGAATAAGATGGGGATTTGTCACGAATCGGTGGAAATCCATCCACTATCCCCTTCCGCCGCCGCTTCCAACATCGGGCGCAACCGCCCCTTTCGCCGTCGCCCTCGGCCAGTGCGCTGACGCCGCCCCACGCCACTAGGAGCCCAGGACCAACACGCCGGCACCTACCCGTACGACCGTGCCACCGCTGCTGCATGCTGGTCCAGTGACCCCAGCCGTCCAGGGGACGCCATCGCCGCCGCCTGGTCTGGTAATATGCCTTCGCCGCGTGGGCCCGGGCGCGCTGCGTCGCGCCCCGGACCCCTCCGTGCTCGTGCTCCGCGCCGTCGGCCGCTGCTACATCTGCGCCGAAAGCGAAAACTCCGAGACCGCCTGCATGCTCCTCCTGGAGCTGTACGTGCACGCGGGCTGCCCCCGTCGACCGGAGGGGGAGGCCGAGCTGCGGGCTGAGGCGCGCATGGGGGGCGCTGTCCTGGCGCAGACGGATCGTGCGGGTGAAGGGTCGGGTCGACGCCATCCCTAGGGACGCCCGCGGCCTCATCCTCCTCATGGCCAGCTTCGGCGTGCCCACGGAGTTCCCTCTGCAGGAGTTCTACGAGCTGCTACTTTCCAGTGGCTACTTGACATGCGTCGAGGTGCTCAGATGCTCCCAGCTCTTCATGAAGAAGCTGCGTGGTGGGGGCACCCTGCCACACCTTTTGCATCGGCCCATTCTAATTATCCCTGCTTCCTGACTAATCAAGACTGTTCTTCTATTGCAGATGTTGTTGCTGATATGCTGAACAGGGGAAGTTATCGCGAAGCGATTTGTGTGATCCTTGCATTTGACCTCCAAGAGGCGTTCCTGCTCGCGGACGTACTGACTTACATCGTTGACAAGGTTGTGCGCAATAGGAAGGAGCAAGAAATCAAGGTGGAGTGTGATTTGGCGGGATCGGTATGTTTTGTCGTTTTCTCATGCAATCAGTTTATCACTACTAACAAGAGAGTTAACTGATGTATGTGGTAAGAAGGATTTAATGACAAACCTAGCAAATTCTTTCCACTATTGCGTAGATTCGAGAGATGCAGATCAACCTTTACGGCCAGGTCGTGAACCGGCTTCTCCAATATCTTGAGACTGAGCCAGATCAGGTTTGAGAGTGGTAGCTAGACCGTACGACCAATCTATCTTCTGTTGTTGCAGTAAAGACCAAGTCTGTTTAAGGAATTATAGGAAGACATGTTAGTTTTGTCCCATGTCACTTATCTATCTTCTGCATTTTCATGATTATATATACATAGTAGTTTTACCTGAAGTTAAAGCTGAGTTTACAGGACACTAAGAAGTAAGAACCATTGTATGTTCTTGTAGATGGTTGGCTGATCTTACACCCTTCAGAAAATTCGTAAGTATGAGGTCTTCCACTCAACATATAAACCCAACTTTTTTTTTGTTTTTCAGTTTCTCATGTTCTACCATAAAGCACTAGTTGTCCATATATGTATTGAATTTAACTTGACTCTTTTCATTTGTTATGAAATTTTGCTCATGCCCTTCACCAAATCTTCCCTTTTAGGAACTTTTGCAAGTGGAGATTAGAAGGATTATTCTAAACTGGTGGATGAAGCAATGTGTTCTTTTAGCGGACTTTTATATGTTTGCATAGTTTTTGCTCTTCAAAATGAAGCTTGGAATGTTTCAGAAATTTTTAGCGGACTTAAGTTTCATGTATGACAGATTGTCATTGGAAATATACACATTTTTGTTGCAGAAGTTTTATGTCAGACTTTCTATCTTGTAAACTAAGTTTACGTATGTTCGAACTTAAACCTGGATGGCTGATTCAATATTTTCTTCTTTGTCGTTGTGAACAAACCTTTGCATGTGTAATTCAACGTGTTTTTGTTTTGGTTATTTTATAGTTAATCAAACAGGCAAATAAACACTAGCATAGAGTAGAGGATTCGGCCATCACACACATCTCATGCATCAGATCAAATTCACTAGTAACTCACAAGTTGTCTCATACAAATTTAACTACCATCTAAATTTCCAGCAAACGTTAACAGTAACAAGAGAACAAAGAGATTCGGAGATTAGTTCCTAGTCAATTCAAGTTGTAGATGTAGCAGTTGTAGGTAATGAAGAAGAACAACCGTGGAGAGCTGAGTTGCAGAAGATCTGCAAAGGAGGTTGAGGTGTTGCAGAAGAATAATAGCAGAGGAGTCTTGGGGATGCAATACATCAGTCACAGATACGCTAGAAAAAGATCAGCGGGGCCTCGCGTAGATTACCAGACTGCACGACCGCCTTGCCTGGTGATTTCCTCTGGTTTGATCCCGCTTGACGCCAGGAGAACGAGAGCGAGGCCTCACACGGCCTGCCAGATGCCGTTGCTAAGGTGTCTGGTGGTCGCGTGACTATTTGTGAATTTGACGAGAGCATGGCTTCGTGCCTGGTCGTGTCGTGTGGGTGCAGGAATGACCGATCTATCTGACGGCTATGTAGTTGTGCGTGTGTATCTGGCCAACTCTGTTTGCTAGGTGCACGACCTAACTTCCAAGGAAAATCGATCAGCTACTTCTACTAGCTCCTGTGTACGTACGTGTACAAGTATTCTAGCCGGAAGGAATCGCCACCGTCCACCGTGTCGGACATTGCTGTCAGCCTGGACCGCCTCCACCTTATCCGTTGTGCCAGCAGCCTTGTCTCACCATGCACTATCCACTTCTTCTCACAACTCTCTCCCTCCTCACCGTTCTCTTTCGAGCTCCTGTTTCAGAGAAGGTCGCCAAGTCATCCTAAATTTTGCATAAAAATATGGTTAATATGATATTTACTACAACCATACTGAAAATAATTTGGTATTTACCAACCAAATTGTATTGCTTTTTCATACCATATTACCAAAGAATGAAAAGATTATTACCAAAACAACAATATATTTATAAAAAATCATGTTGACACATGGGCCCTATGTGTCAATGTATTTGTGATCCATGTATGCAATTGATTTTAGTTTTTCTAGTCCCTTGTATAATAGAGCCTGTAACACTATGTATCAACCATGATTATGTTTACTACGTTGAACTACGTAGCACATTTCACTAACACATATTTATATGTTACCATCCCAAAATATACGTAACACATTGGACCAACACATATTTATATGTTACTATTGCAATATCCCTGTAACACATTTTGAGGCTTACATAGTATGTGTTACTGCCTGTCGTTGGACACAAAATAGTGTGTTACAGTAATTTCACTTGTCACACATTTTTCAATGTGTTACATGATTGTGTTACTTAAAGTCTGTTTTGTATATCCAGGCAAATTCCAGCTTCTGAAAAGAATAATGGGACCACCTCCAGATTTGAGGATGAAGATGTTATGTCTGCTTTGATGAAGCTTAGGCCACACCTTCCAGTACATAATGCCAGCTATCCACTTGCTGAGGATATGAAGAAGAGGAAGGATTCTAGTTTGAGGACTTGGAGACTTGTTGATCCATATGCCCAGAGAAAGAAGACGACTACAGATTCTACACCAAGGAACAACAGGATTTCTATGAGACTATGCTCCTTGACAAGAGATCAGCTGTGAGTGATATGAGGTATGTGGACTGGAAATTCATCGAGGAAAATAAAGACTATTTTCCAAGTGTCCAAGATAATTTCCACTGCATTGGTTTGGATGAGTTTGTTGGCAGAGAACTTACTGCTTGAAATGATGAGATGATCATGCAATTCTACTCCACTGCACATTTCTACGGAGATGGTAAGATTGTATGGATGACTGAAGGAGCAAGGTATGAGTCTACTGTTGATGAATGGGCTGCTATTCTAGGAGTCCTAGAGGTACATGATGATGACTTGGATGTATACTCAGAATCCAAAGAGAGCCACAATGTTATGGCAAATATGTACAATGAGATCCATGCTGCTAACGTGAAGTCTCACAGTCTAGGATCCATCTACTTTCTCCAGGCTGGCCTTCGTACCATGAACACCATTCTGAGGCATACTTTGATGCCCAAGTCAGAAGATCACAAGATGATCCGTGGCTACTCCATCAACATGCTGATCCATCTTGACACACAAACCAGGATTAGAGTTATGGACTTAATTGTTGAGACAATTAAGAGGGTTGTTGCTGACCAGAAGCGCTCTTGCTGCTACGCACCCTACATCCAGATGCTCATAAATTCCAAGTTGGAGAAGAACATATGTGCTCTGGACAAACCCCACTTGCCACTACAGCCAGATCTCAAGGACAACATCATGGAGATGAACCCAGATCATCCCACTTCAGCTGCAGCTCAGGCAGAGGCAGAGGCAGCTAGAGCCACTAGTGCTCAAGTTCCTAGATCTAGAAGTGAGCACATGGATCTTTTGATCTCATCAGTTCAGGGTATGCAAAAGGAAATTAAGGGGATTCTGGACAACCAGAACAGTCTTGTGAGGATCTTTCAAACAAGGATCAAGACCCTTAATGATAAGGTGGACAAGGTGACTAAGACAGTCATAGAGCTTCAGAAGGAAGTTAACTCAGTGCACATCCCTCGGGCTTCTTCTTCCAATGATGATGATGATGAGGAGGATGGATCACCTTTCAGGACGAGCACACATTTCACTACTCAGGCTACATCAGCCACAGTGCCTGCTCCAGACTTGAGGCCCTCTTGATCAGCTCCTGCTACCGTCACCTCAGCTCCTGCTCCATTAGCTCCAGTTCCTCTAGCTGCCACTCCAACTCCATCCACGGCATCTGTAGAGATCTTTGCCGACGCTGTTCTCTTGACTCCTTCATCAACAACCGGAGGAGATCAGCCCAAGAACACTTAGATATATGCCTTTGAACTTTTTGGTAACTTGTTGCCAAAGGGGAGAAGTGTATATAGATCTTTAGGCTTCGAGTGAGAGAGCGTTTTGGTATTTATTGCTTTTCAAAAACAATTGTCGTTGTTTTTTGGTTGATGTGATATTCTTTTGGTTGCTTTGCTTGTGATACACTTTTGTGTGATGCTACTACTTCCGAACACCTTATTACAAAGGGGGAGAAGTATGCTTCATGAGATGATCTTTCATCTTTGCTTGATTGTGTTGTGCAATGATGTTCATTCTAATTATTCTCGCAAACCACCAAGTTGTATGTGACATGTAAGAAGTGACCCATGTACCTAATCGATTGTGCATTTGCATTCAAACGCAAATTTAAAAAAATGCACAAATTTAGGGGGAGCTCTTGCTTATCACATACTTCTCAAAAGCGATGATTATATTCATTGATTATATCTTTGTCGAAGCTTTGATCTATATGTTGTCATCAATTACTAAAAAGGGGGAGATTGAAAGCACATTGGCTCCCTTGGTGGTTTTGGTAATTAATAACAACATATAAGTCATTGGACTAATGTTTCTACCAAGTATATTTCAGGAAAAGTTCAATGATAGGGATGACAAAAGGATTGTGGACATTGTGTAATTACCCCGAGATGCAAGGAAATAGGTTGGCCAAGCTTCAAGCAAGAGGACTCTACATTTTACATTTGTGAGAAATCACTTTGAGTCCATAGGAAAGCCAATACTATTAAAAGGGGGTAAAGTTTTGTTGGTGAACAAAATGCTCATATGTGCACAAGTGATAGTAACCAAAAACATACACAAGCTCTCCCACCAAAGTCTGTCCATAGCCAAACATTCAAAATCGGTGCAACCAACATTCCTATCCCAGTGCCACCAATTCCAAACCCTAGACAAACTCAACCAAACCCTACCCTTCGGTGCAACCGATTCCATACCGGTGCCACCAAGTTTAGGTTGCCAACTTTCTATTACGCAAATTCACATTTTCGGAACCACTGAGATTGTTGGGTCGGCGTCACCAAGATTGAAAATCTGACCGTTGGTCACCTTATCGGTGCAATCGAGATTCCTATACCTGTCTGACCAAGATTCAAAAGTTGCCACCTTTTGGTCACTTCGGTACCATCGAGATTAACACATCGGTGTCATCGAGTTGGTCATTTGGTGTGTAACGATTGGATTTTTGGGGATGCCTATATGTACCCCTCCACCACCACCTACTCGAAAGAGAAGCACTCAGAACTATTCCATACCTATCCTATCAGATTTTCCGAGAGAGAACCACCGACCCTTGTGTTCAGATAAAGATCTTCCACTCCAACCATATGGATCTTGATTTCTAGCCTCCCCAAGTTGCTTTCCACCAATCTCATCTCTTCCACCAAGCCAAATCTATGAGAGAGTGATTGTGTGTTGAGGAGTCTATAATCTTGAAGCACAAGAGCAAGGAGTTCATCGTCATTACCGAGCCTATTACCTTTTGGAGGGTGGTGCCTCCTAGATTGGTTAGGTGTTGCTTGGGAGCCTCCTACTTCGTGCTGTGGTGTTGAACCAAGAAGTTTGTGAGGGCAAGGAGATCGCCTACTTCATGAAGATCTACCCATACTGAGGCTAGTCCTTCATGGACGGAAGCCATATGGAATCGTCAAGGTTGCTACTTCGTGGACCCTTATGGGTAGAGCCCTGTGTGGACTCTCGCGACCGTTACCCTTCGTGGGTTGGAGACTCCATAAACTTGGATGTATGATAGTGCCACCTATCGGAACCATGGGAGGAACCATGGGAAAAATCATCGTGTCTACAATTGCATTGAATCTTCCTACCCTATCCCTTTTAATCATGCTTGTTATTATTTTCTGCTGCTATACTCTTAGACTTGCATGTGTAGAGTGAAATTGACTTGCCATGGATGCTAAAACTGCAAACACTAAAATTAGGGAAAATGCAAAACTTTTATTTGGTCAAGTAGTCTAATCACCCCCCCTAGACATACTTTTGGTCCTACAATGTCGTTGATATGAGTTAATATAGTCTTTAAGAGTTATTGTTGACATGGTTAGTCATGATGTTTGCTGAAAACTTGAGTGCTACTTAAGCATCTGTATGTAAACAAGAACAAAAGAGTTCGTAAAAGTTTTTGTTTCTCAGTCTCAATTTGTCAACTGAATTGCTTGAGGACAAGCAAGGGTTTAAGCTTGGTGGAGTTGATACGTCTCCAACGTATCCACTTTTCCTAACACTTTTGCTCTTGTTTTCTAGTCTAATTTGCATGATTTGAATGAAACTAACCCGGATTGATGCTGTTTTCAGGAGAACTACCATGGTGTTGTTTTTGTGCACAAATAAAAGTTCTAGGAATGGAAGAAAAAAAATTGGAGATTTATTTTGGAATATTTGAGGAATTATGGAGCCAGAAGCCACCTAAGAGGGGGGCCAGGGTGCCCACACACCACCAGGGCACGCCACCCCCCCCCCCGTCGCGGCCTGGTGGAGGGTGGACACCTCATGGGTCCCCCGACCCTAATTCCAACGCTATAAATAAATTCACATTTTTCGAAAAGAATTAGAGAGAAGGCTTTACCTCGTTTCATGATACGGAGCTGCCGCCACCTCCTGTTCTTCATCGAGAGGCCAGATCTGGGGTCCGTTAGGAGCTTTGGAGAGTTGAATCTTCGCTGTTCATCATCGTCAACCCTTCTCCATCACCAATTCCATGATGCTCCCCACCGAGACTGAGTAATTCCTTCATAGGCTTGTTGGTCGATGAGGAGTTGGATGAGATTCATCATGTAATCGTGTTAGTTTTGTAAGGGCTTGATCCCTAGTAACCACTATGTTCTAGGATTTATGTTGCTATGACTTTGCCATGCTTAATGCTTGTCATTAGGGCCCGAGTGCCATGATTCAAGATCTGACCGTTTATGTTATCACCATTATATCTATGTTCTTGATCCGATCTTGCCTAGTCATATGCACCTACTACGTGTTATGATCCGTCAACCCCATAGTGACAATATTTGGGATACTTCACGGCGATGACCATAGTTTAAGGAGTTCATGTATTCACTAAGTGCTAATGCTTTGTTCTGGTTCTTTATAAAAAGGAGGCCTTAATATACCTTAGTTTCCTTATGGACCCCATTGCCACGGGAGGGTAGGAAAAAAGATGGCATGCAAGGTCTTTTCCATAAGCATGTATGACTATAAAAGGAATACATGCCTACATTACATTGATGAACTGGAGCTAGTTCTGTCTCGCCCTAGGTTATGACTGTTATATGATGAATATCATCCAACAAATACTCCAATCTAGTGCCTACGATCTTTCCACTTCTTGTTCTTGCTAAGTTAGCACTATTGCTGCTACTGTTACACTTGCGACAAAATCACTACTACTACTGTTACTGTTACTGTTACTGTTACCACTGCTACCAAGCTACCATATTACTGTGCTACTCATCACTATGATGCAGATATTTATCTCCAGGTGTGGTTGACAACTCAATTGCTAATACTCTCAAATATTCTTTGGCTCCCCTTGTGTTGAATCTATAAATTTGGGTTGAATACTCTACACTCGAAAATTGTTGTGATCCCCTATATTGGTGGGTTATCACCGTCTAACACGACAACATGACAAAGAAGACATCATAGTGACCTTAATGAAGAATAAATACGAGGTATGCTTCCTATGTGTGGCCCTCAAGCTCCAAGTTATTTCAATAAGTGATGACTTGGAGGTTTAACCAAGTCGGTTTTGATAGTGTAGCCCCCAAGTGTCGGGTCACCATGTATGGTGAGCCAGAACTTGCTCTTTATACTTAGCAATCTTGTAGAACCGATTGGTGTATCCCCCAAGGGCCAGCTCATCATAATATGATGGGCCATGTCTTTACTTTAGTTATGTAGATCATTTCTGTCTTTGTAGAGAATTGGATGATGTAGCCCTCAAGTGTCGGGTTAATTGCTAACAATAACCTGGGACTTCAATTTGTATGAACGTGTACTGTCAAAGAGTGTAGCCCTCAAACGTAGGGTTAGCTACCTACAACAACATGGGACTATGTAGACAAGAACTTTGTATTTTGAAATTGCTGAACTGTAGGCCCCAAACGCTGGGTTGTCTTGCCTGCGATGACTCGGGGTTCAATATATACCATGTAACTCCTTGTATTATTCTTTGAGAAAATATGTGTCTAAAGATGAGCGAGAAATTTTCTGGCTCACTGAAGAGTTGGTCTCAAAGAAGGGAAAACGTGAAGAGGTTGAAAACTAGAGCCGGTCTACCAATGTTGCGGCCAAGCAAACCATTGAAAAACTAGAGAGCCTCAAGGTAGAAGCGTATCAAATGGAGCATATGCTCATTCAAAGGGCCAATACTATAGAAACCAAGACAAAAGAGGAAGAAGTTGTTTAAGCCACCTGAAAAAGACTTTATGCGACATTTGTGTGGTTGTCTTCAATAAGTGATCTTGACCCAGCTTATGTAATTACTCCATTAGCATATGACAACTTACACTTTATCTGACCCAACAACTTATTTTCCAGAGAAACATGGTGGAGAGAATCTGAGGACCCCCTATGCGAAGCTAAGGATCTTGTATAACCTAATCAAGCAACTTTTCATTGGGAGCTGCGAGGCTATCATCACTGTGAGGGGTTGGGAGCAGCCCCCAGGGAGGATGGCTGATGTGCTTAGAGAGCTATACATAGTCCCAGCATCGATCAAGATTCGTAAGGAGCCAGCCTGCAGGAAGGGAGGTCTCTGTGGCCTGATCCTTGCCAAAGCCTATCATCCAGAGTTGAAGCCAGAGCTGTTAGCCAGTGGGTTCCCATAATTCAATGTGGATGGCTTAGAATTCACCATGGAAGACTACCAAGACATTTTGAAGGAGACCTGACATCATGCATGTGCCATCACTTGAACGATTGATCTAAACACATACCAGCCGGATTATGACGAGGATAAGAGGAAGATCAGCTTTCAAGCACCGATGTCATTTGAGTTGGTGATAAAAAACAAATACCCAATTGCGCCATCATCCTCCAAGGCACCTGCCGGCTTAGGTACTCCTTCCATGTCAGCTCCTCATTGAGCATCAGCGCAAGATGATAGTGAAGAGCCCCTTGAAACTCATCATCATATTTTCAAGATAGGGACTATTGGTGGCGAGGAGACAGTGGATGATGAAGATGACAAGGACGAAGCCCTCAAGCTAACAAAGGATACCAGTGAACACCCAACATATGAAGGTAATGCAAAGAACATAGGTAAGCCGAAAATGGAAGGGAAGACACGATGTAAGGCCGGCCAACGGCAGACCAGCAAGGTACAAAATAGATGTTGATTTTGCAAAAAAAAAACAGACCGTAACGGCTTGTATTAAGTTGTGTGTGGATGAACCCATATTTTGCGAGAGATAATCGTAAGGTATCTCAAAGGCCGGCTTATGCCTTGCCAGGTTTATCGTATTCACTCATATATGTCATTTGTCACATGGCTTAAACCGTTGTGATCGACTCAGATAGATTCGGTGTCAAGCTAAGTCCATGATAAGAATCATAGTTGATGGATCTATAAGATGCATAGTTGGGTCATATATTTGCGAGTAGCTTCCGACTTATAGGGCAGATATAACCATGGGTTAGAAAGGTATAAGCTAAACTTTGTAAGTTACATGCCCCCAAGTAACCATATGATATCAATGATAAAGACTCAACGCACACTTGATGTGTGATGAAAAAAACCATGTTCCAGGGAAGACAACTTTATTCATAAATCATAATATAACATAGGGAGTACAAGTTGAAAAACATTAGTACTATATATAAAAAATATGTATAGTAAGGATATAGCAAAGCTATGTTCCATGGCCGAGGTGTTTCCTCCTCGGACGTATGTGATTTATCATGCTCACGTATATCAATGAGGTAATAAGACCCGTTCCCAGATTCTTGCTGACAACAAAGGGTCCTTCCCAAGGTGGGGAGAGCTTGTGCATTCCTATCTGTTAAGTACACCACGAAGCACTAAGTTACCCTCCTGGAAAATGCGGCTTCGAACTCTACAACTAAGATATCGACGTAGGTCTTGCTGATATATCACTAATCTTGATGCTTCATACATCTCCAACATATCTATAATTTTTTATTATTCCATGCTATTATATTATTTGTTTTGGATGTTTTATATGCATTAATATGCTATTTTATATTATTTTTGGGACTAACCTATTGACCTAGAGCCTAGTGCCAGTTTTTGTTTTTCCTTGTTTTTCAGTATTGTAGATAAGGAATATTAAACGGAGTCCAAACGAAATAAAATGTTCGTGATGATTTTTCTTGGACCACAAGACATCTACCAGACTTGGAGAGGAACGTAGGAGACCTGCCAAGAGGTCACGAGCCACCCTGGCATGGCCAGGGGGGCCCTGGCTTGTGGCCCCCAACAGGTCCTCTAACCCTAATCTTCGACCTATAAATTCCCAAATATTCCCCCAATACCAAAGGGAGCAACGATAATACTTTTCCACCGTCGTAAGCCTCCGTTCCCGAGAGATCCAATCTTGGAGCCTTTTCCGGTAATCTGTCAAAAGGGAATTCAATCACGGAGGGCATCTACATCAACTCCATTGCCCTTCCGATGATGCGTGAGTAGTCCACCACAGACCTATGGGTCCATAGGTATTATCTAGATGGATTATTCTCTCTCTTTGTGCTTCAATACCATGTTCTCCATGATCTTCATGGGGACCTATTCGATGTAATACTCTTTTGTGGTGTGTTTGTCGAGATCCGATGAATTGTGGCTTGATGATAAACTTATCTATGAATATAATTTGGTTCTTCTCTGAATTCTTATATGCATGATTTCATATCTTTGCAAGTCTCTTCAAGTTATTGGTTTGGTTTGGCCAACTAGATTGGTATTTTTTGCAACGGGAGAAGGGTCTGTGTCAAAACCAATGATCTCGGGTAGGGGGTCCCAAACTGTGAGACTAGAACCAATGGTAACAGGAGACGAAGGGGACACAGATTTACCCAGGTTCAGGCCCTCCTATGGAGGTAATACCCTATGTCCTACTTGATTGTATTGATGATATGGGGGATACAGAGTTGATCTACCTCGATATCGAATAGCTAACCCTAGATGAGTTGGTTTGTCCCTACACCCTAAAACCCTCTGGCTTATATGGATGCCAAGGATACC
The DNA here is from genome assembly GCA_022496015.1 of Hordeum marinum. NCBI lineage: Eukaryota > Viridiplantae > Streptophyta > Magnoliopsida > Poales > Poaceae > Hordeum > Hordeum marinum. The sequence goes on along the minus strand of CM039673.1, from coordinate 509,847,612 downwards.
TAGGGTTTACACATGGTCGGTCACGGCTCGAAGAGATAAACATGCCTATTCGCTACATAAATCGTGGAGTACAAGCCGTGCTTCCTGAAGCTTCCATCTTGGAGATTATGCCTTCAAATATTCCCGTGTTCGGTAAGTGGCCCATATAGTCCGGCCGATAGAAATAGGTCGGCCTCCCGAGGACCCCTTAATCCAGGACTCCCTCAGTAGCCCCCGAAATTGCCTCCAAGGCCAAGGGTCCTAGCTTCAATTGCTTCACACGATCAGAGTCTTTGACTTGCAAGGTGAGTTCCTTCCGCTGAATAGAGTTCAGCCTCCGATTACAAGTAGCTTCCGAATAGTGGCTCCTCCAAATATTGTGAATAGATCGGCCTTGAAGGACAAATGTCATGGGGGTAACATAACATCCCCTGACGAACTCTCTGATGAAAGGTCACGGCCCGCCACGACCGCTAGGCCAGTTACAAAAACTTGATGCACGGTTCAAGGCCGTTCTATCAACACGATCTATCAATGTGTAGATCGTGTCCCGTTTCACATGGGATATGTTTAATCATGCATGTGCAAATACACGCACGTCTCGGGAAACGGAGGGATTCAAGGCACGGAAGAGGGAGCTCAAATGATAAGCCCCATAAAAGGGAAGAAAACCCCCAAAGCTAATCACGCTCCTCATCTGCTTCCCCTGCTTTCCATTCCTCTGAGCCTCCGATGCCCAGATCTAAATCTTCCGCCACCCACCTCCGAACTCACCAATGGCGGGTTCCGGCTCCAATGGCAAGTGGGAGGCTTCAATGGTCACCAACCAGGATATCATCGACCTCAAGAAGGCCGGTTACCTCTCCGCCAACATCCCTCACCGTGCACCAGAGGAGGGACAAGTGATCCCCACTCCCCGGCCGGGCGAAATGGTGGCCTTCTATCACACCCTATGTTTGTAGCACATTGTTATGATTGGGTTTATAAAATTTGGATCCAACTAAAACTTTTTCTATATGTTTGTGCTTGCTTGCTATGTTGTTTGCTTATTTGTTGATTGGGTCTTATGGCACTGCTAGGTTCTATTCCACTCCATAATCATCTTCCTTGCTCCAAACCCCTTGCCCAATGATCATGCCATGTGAATAGTGCCGATAAATATTTTTATCAAATTTTGTTTTAACCAAAAAGGATCTATTTGATTTAAGTCTCCAAAACCCCCTGAGATGAGGTTTGCACTGCAAGTCCTCAAATCAGGTGGACCCTTCTTTTCCAAGGGATTTATTTCAAACCTACTATATATATGACTTCTCAAAACCCCCAAATATTATTATTTTCAAGATTATTTTCATGTTTTATTTAAAGGCTTTTTCTTAAGGCCAGAAATGGTTTTTCCTAGGGAAAAATTATTTAAATGCTTTAAAACTATTTGAGAAAATTTAGAGAAGCTCAATGGACATATATTTTCCATATATATGAGTTTCAACACAAGGGCTTGATCAGATCACGGGAAAAACCCCTCAAAACCCTTTCTGTTCACATCAAACTTTTGGAGTGTTTCCATAAGAAATATTCTCAATAAATTCTAGGAAAATTTTAGCAAGTCAACACTATCATGGGTGATGATCTTGCAAAGTTTCATCTCAATCCAAGTTGGTTTGTTTCATCAAACCATCCCAAAACCATTACTGTCCAGAATCAAATTTGAGGAACTTTACATTGTGAAGTGTCTCCCCTTGGCCTCAAACTTTGTGGGCATGCTCTAATGGGCAAATAGTGATGATACACTAAGTGGTGCATCAAGGGTTAAAGCCTAGCATCATGGGATCTACAAAAATCTTATTCTGCCAATTTCTAGGGTTCACCAAATTTCCATTGGCAACTTTTTCTCCTTGAGCTCAAATTTGGTGAAGCATCTCATTTTCACCTAACCTTTGGCCCTGGTAAATATCTCTGTAAGGTGGGGGCATCTTCTTGCCCAAAACACCACCAAACACCTTCTGGTGATTTGGTGAAACCCCCATTTTCACCCCTCTCTCTCTTACCCTTGGCCCCAACTTTTTACCACAACCTCCTATGGATGCATTTCACCTCCAATAAGATTTGCTTGGCCAAAGCCCAAGCGTAAGGTGGGGTAAAACCCCTATTTCTACCATGGCAGCATCATTTTCTATCCTCCCCTGCCCATTTCTTTTCTCCCCTAGCTTCCCTTAGCCTTCAAGCATCCAAAGAGCATCTCCAGGCCCTCCAGGTGCTATCAGACAAGGTGAGGCACCCCAGAGCGCGCGCAGTAACAATGCCAGCCATACGCACGCTCTGGAGCGCGCTACAGTGCGCTCCCGTAATGTAGCTGCGTCCCAATGGCTGCCTCCGACCACCTCGGGCCGCCCTGGCTTGTCCCCTTTGCCTCCCTTGGCGTCCGCAATATGCCGCCTGGTCGGCCCCCTCCTCTCTCTCTCTCCAGCGGCCCCTACACGCATGCCTGGCGCTGTGCGGCTCGGCCAACCAACGGGCTCGCACGCGCGCACGCCTCCGCCTCTCTCTCCTCTCTCCCCGGCCTAGACCCCGCCCATGAAGCCCCTAGACACACAAGTTCTATCCCCCGTGGCCTGTGGCGAGCACCCCGTGCCTCCTGCTCCCCCCTCCTCGTTCCCCCTCTTCCTCCGCTCCTCCGCCATGCCCAAAACACTCTCCCCCGTGGTCGGGAGCCTCCTCCCGACCCAAACCCTCGCCGGCGCTCCTCTCTGTCCCCGGCGACCCCACAACCCTCCTCCGACACGCGACGCCCCCAGGAGCCTGCTTGTGCCCTCCATTCCCTCCGCCATGGCCTAAAGCGCTCCGGTGAGCCCCTCCTCCGTTGCTGTCGCGAGGAGAGGGATGATAGGTGGGGCCCACCTGTCATCCCCTCACCCCCTCTCTCTCTTGCTGGCAGGCCGGGCCCGCGGGCAGGTTTAAAAGCAAACCTACCGCGCGTGGCTCCTCGCCTGGGCCGGCTTCCCTCTTGGGCCGGCTTCGGCTAGGCATTTTGGCCCGAAAGGGGCACAGTGGCCTCTTTCCTTTTCTTTTTCTCTGTTATTTGCAAAAATCCCTCAGGCTAATATATGTATCCAATGACATTATTTCTTCCACCTAAATTCATAAAATAATTCCTAGAATTTAATAGTGTCGTTTGTAAAAATGTTAGAAAACGTTTTTAGTACTGATTTATTTTAAAACCTCTATTTAGGCAAAATATTTTTATAATCAAAAATATTTTTCGCAACAAAGCCCTAAGAGGATATTTTTAGTATGACTTTTAGTATTTATCAGAGTAGGTGGACATTTTTGGTAGTAGTTTGAATGCTCTGTTTTGGGTCATTACTTATTTTTATCGTTATTTTATCGCAATGATAGATTGCGCTGTTAACGAACAAGTTGGACCCGAAGACTTTGATGACCCCGGAGACTTTGTTGAGCCAGGCAAGCAGCCCTTTGACCATGATAAGAAACCATTATTTTTGCATGTCATATTGCACCTTACTTTCATCGCATTTGATCATGTGTTGTGGTGTTCCCCTTTCGGTGGGATGCCTTCGGTACTTTTCCTTTGACACTTGCATCGTGCATGACCCTACCACCTTATGAGGGTTGTGCGGGTGGGAGTAGTTAGGTTGCTAATGGATGCTACACAAATGGGATGGGACTTATGCATAGTGATGGCAAGAAAGGAAGTGATTCTTTCAAAGACTTTTCGAAAACCCCGTCGGGTGCCACTAATGCCCGAGGGAGATGATGACGAGATGGGTGACCACTTCAGAAAGAAGTGGTGTACCAGAACAAGAGAGTGTTGTGGTTTTCGAACGGATTGGTGTAAGTTGCGACCCTTATTCCATCCTTACATGTACGACCACGATACCCTTTATGGGATGGGTCTTTGTTGATTACTATGGTTGGTGCTAGCAAGGAGCCCGCATTACTAGTGGCAAGAGTGAAGTGGTCACTCTTGAGACGGGGTCGTCCCTGAGTGGAAGGTCATGTGCTGTCTTTATAGGCACCGGGCACACCGTTGCGTGCCCTAATAGATGATACGAGTGATGTATATCATGAGGGATGGCACCAACGAGTGGACTCTTTGTTTAGTATCACCATGGGAAAGGCATTGTTCGGGTGCTTACCTCGGGTATGTTAAATACCGCGAGCCGTGGATGACATGGAAGTTCCTCGAGTCTTGTGGGTAAAGTGTGCAACATCTGCAGAGTGTTAAACTATTCGAATAGCCGTGTCCATGGTCAAGGACAGCTGGATGACCGCTCTTGTGCTATGTCCAAATATTTTCACATGGGTGTGTGGGTGTGTTGGAGACACAGGTGGTACTTGAACTAAGTCCGATGACTTAGCATGGGAAGTGATCTAAGTCCAATGACTTAGCTTGGCATATGAACACGAGGTGTTCAACCTCTGCTTATGTTGTTATCTGTAACATGTTCATAGGGATATCTGCTAATCGTTGATGCATGATCACTAGTTACTTGATTATGGCAATTGCATTCAAATTAGCTTTCCGCAAAACCACCTACTTAGTGCTATAACATGCATCATTGTTACTTTGTTCCACACTTGGGTTGCTTGCGAGTACATTCAAAGTACTCATTGGCTTGCCACTGGTTATTTAATTGGCCAGGCATGGAAGATCAGGAATATGTTGAAGAGTTCGTTGGGGACGAGCATGCGAACTAGGACGCTTCCCCATCAGAATGCCTGTAGGTTAAGGCAGATGGCATGGGTTCACGCTTTCGACCAAGATTCCACTGCTTGTTCTGTTTTAAGTGTTTGGCCCGTGTAGCCCTATCTATGTAAGACTAAGACCTTCGTGGTCATTATTTGTGTAAGACGTTAAGTATGAATGTAAGACTCTTGTTATTCAGCTTATGTGTGTTCAGTGAGCATCGATCTCAGGGATCACTGTATACATGCATTCGGTGATCTCGACTTATGAGTCGGGGTCCCCACAGAGCTGGTATCAGAGCTATCCTGACTATAGGAAGCCCTTAGTTAGCATGGATGTTAGTTAGGATAAAAGTCGTTTTCAAAACTACACCTAGCATTGCAACTTAGGAATTCTGCACTATTTACCTCTCCTATGCTTCACAACACTTTGCTGACTCTCCTCCTTTCAAACCTTTGTAGATGGCCGTCGTACTTGAAGCCTTCCTGACATCCGGCTTTCCCTTACTCCTTGGAGATAGCCTGGAGAAGTGCCAGTTTCGCCAACCACCCGTTTTCCTCTACCACGAGCACTGGGTTGATGCCGTCACGAAGGAGTACCACATGGATGTGGTCGTGAAGGCAAATGACTCCCCGACTAGCTGGTTCTTTGAAGGACCACGGATGGAGCCCGTGATACTCGCAGTCGAGACAGCTGCACGCAAGGCACTCTTACACCTTCGAGACAACATTCCAGAGATGGTTGATGAGCCAGCTACTCGTTACCTTCCCTTCAGGAAGGATGACTTTGGCGAGAGTTGGACTCTGATTCCGACCAAGGAAGATGGCACACCGCTCAGGTTCCAGACTTACATCAGCCTCTCTGCCGATAGTCTAGTTCACAACTTGATGAAGGAGTCTGTGAAGCTCCACTAGGAACTTCACCACACCGCAGAGCAACTTCGACAAGCCAAGACGAAGCCAGACAAGATCAAGAAGGATGGAGCCCCTGAGGGACGACCAGCTGTAGCTTATCGAGGAGGAGTACCCCCAGCGAGTGATGCACGTACGCGTAGTTGTCGCATGAGTGCGAAGGAGTACCGTGAGCTCTTCACCGACCCGCCTGCAAACCGTCGTTGGGATGGGCCTCCTCGTTCCCCGATCCCTTCGACCGGGAACGATGCTCGTTCAAATGATGAGCAGGAGGAAGACCTAGAGGAGCGTGACTACGAGATCGAGCACTCTACCACCTAAGTCCGAGAACCCCTAGGGTAGGATCAGTCATGTATCCCTCATGCGAAGTCGAGTCCGTGTAATGGTTCATATGAAACCATGTGTGCTTGTTGTTTGTTTTGTTGTTTGTGTTCCAATGAAAGTTGTGCTTTTTCCTTAGGCAACATGTAAGTGACTCCATCGTCTATCTTAATATTTGTTGTTGGTCTTTTGAACTTTGTTTCAACACACTTGCACTTGACCGACCCCCTTAGGTGCGCTTTGCCATTATTGCTCATCCTCTTGTCGACCCCAGTTGTTTGACTTGGCTTCTCCAAATAGGATGATGACTGCTACCCGCAACAGCTCCTTCACCAACCCCGAAGTCGGCAACTCGAGCCAGCAAAAGGGAGCTGGTGGAGCTGCTCACACTGGAGAACACCAGGAGCAGCCACAAGGCGACGTTCCCCCGCCACCTCCTCCATCGGAGATCATGACCATAGCTCAGTTTCTCCAAGTTCTCCGGGAGGAGCGCCAAGCCAACAATGCTGCTATCCAGCAGATGGCTCAGGCTCTCGTGAACAACCACCAGCAAGGTAGGAACGACAATGGCTGCTCCACGCTGTCTGAGTTCATGAGGAACTCACCCCAACCTTCACTGAGACTGCTGAACCATTGGATGCTGATGACTGGATCCGCACCATCGGGGACCTCCTTGCACTGGTCAACTGCAATGAGGACCGTGAGAAGGTGCTTTATGCCTCTCACTACCTTGGAGGTACCGCCCGAGCTTGGTGGGATAGATTCAAGGTCATGCAAGGAGAACGTGTGATCACGTGGAATGACTTCAAGGAAGAATTCTGCACTACCCATATTCCTTCTGAGATCATGGCTATCAAGAAGAGAGAATTCCGAGCGCTAAAGCAAGGAAGTGGCTCTGTCAAGGAGTACATGCAGAAGTTCAACCTGCTATCAAGGTATGCACCTAAAGACGTCATCACGGAGGCTGCCAAGAAGGAACGCTTCATGGAAGGACTTCAACAGGTCCTGCAATACCAACTCATCATCTACGACTGTCGCACTTTCTTTCACCTAGTGAACAAGGCCCTCATGCTGGAAGACAAGTGTCATGCCATTAACGACACTCGCAAGCGAAAGATGATCAGCAAGGGAAGCTCAAGCAACCAGAAGCGTCGCCCATGGCAGCCATCCCCAGCCAGGCCAACCCATCAGCCGTAGCAGGCTAGACCTCCTGCACCTCGTCCGAGCTACCAGCCTCAGCAGTATGCCAATCCCAGGCCAGCCTATAACAACAACCCCAATAACAACAACAGTGACAGAAACTTCAACAACCCTGGGCAAGTCACTTGCTTTGGATGTGGTCAGTCTGGACACATCTCTAAGCTTTGCCCCAATAGGAAGCCAGATGCACCGTGCCCCAATGCGCCAGCTCAAGGTCAAGCCCATGGAGCACCGCCAAGGAACCCGGCTACCCGCAACCAGCCCAACAATGGCAAGGGTCGTGTGAATCACGTCACTGTAGAGAAAGCCCAGGAAGACCCGGACATCATACTTGGTACGTTCCTAGTCAACTCAACCCCAGCAACAGTATTTTTTGATTGTGGAGCTTCGCATTCTTGTCACCCAAAAGTTTGCACTAGAGAGTGGCATGAAACCTACACCCCTGGGTAGTTGTATGCTGATACAAACCCCTGGTTCAGTTATGAAGTCTCGGATAGGGTGTAAGGGAGTGAAGATTGACAACAACGGGGTAGACTTCCTAGCAGACCTTATAGTTCTGGATTCACCGGACTTGGATGTTATCCTTGGCATGAATTGGTTGACTAAGCACCAAGGCTTGTTAGACTATGCCAAGAGGATTGTCACCATGACCAATAGCCAAGGAATGGAAGTCAAGTATGTCCCCAACCCTGCCTCCACTCAAGCCCCTCAGGCTAACTGCCTATCGGGGGTTGAGTTGGATCAAGTGCTAGTGGTATGTGAATACCCGCACGTGTTTCCTGATGAGCTGCCTGGAATGCCTCCTGACCGCGACATTGAGTTCATCATTGAGCTTATGCCCAGATCAAGGCCCATCTATAAGAAGGCTTATAGTATGGGATCCGAAGAGTTGGTTGAGTTGAAGAAGCAACTAGCAGAACAGCTCAAAAAAGGATTTATTCGCCCTAGTGCCTCTCCTTGGGGATCGCCAGTTCTATTTGTGTCAAAGAGGGACGGGACTACCAGACTTTGCGTCGATTACCGTTCTCTTAATGAGGTCACGATAAATAACAAGTACCCACTCCTCAAGATCGAAGACCTGTTTGATCAGTTGAACGGAGCCAAGGTGTTCTCCAAGATCGACCTCATGTCTGGGTACTATCAACTGAAGATCAGACCCCTAGACATCCCGAAGACGGCATTTGTAACCCGGTTCGACATGTATGAATATACAATCATGTCATTCGGGTTAACTAATGCCCCTTCCTACTTCATGTACCTCATGAATAAACTCTTCATGGAGTACTTGGACAAGTTCGTTGTTGTCTTCATTGATGACATACTCGTCTTTTCCAAGTTGGAAGAAGAACATGAGGAGCACTTGAGATTGGTCCTAGAAAAGCTTCGAGAGCACCAGCTTTATGCCAAGTTCAGCAAGTGTGAATTCTAGCTGCATGAAGTTAGATTCCTCTGTCCTGTGTTGACTACAAATGGATTATCAGTAGATCTTGCCAAGATTGAAGCCGTGACTGAATGGCAAACACCAACCACCGTGAAGGAAGTCAGGAGCTTCCTCGGACTCGCAGGATATTACCGCAAGTTCGTGGAAGGGTTTTCGAGCATTGCTCGACCCATTACCCAGATTTTGAAGAAAGACAAGAAGTTCGAATGGACAACTAAGTGTGAGGAAAGTTTCCAGGAGCTCAAGAAGAGATTGACCACAACCCCTGTTTTAGCAACCCCTGGTATTCAGAAGGAGTTTGTGATTTATTGTGATGCATCAAGAACCGGACTTGGAGGTGTTCTGATGCAATAAGGCATAGTCGTAGCTTATCTATCCAGACAGCTACGTCCTCATGAAGAGAACTACGCAACTCACGATCTTGAGTTGGCAGCCGTGGTTCATGCCTTGAAGACATGGCGACATTACATTCTGGGGAAGCGATGTGAGATATTCACAGACCACAAGAGTTTGAAGTATATCTTCACTCAAAGAGAGTTGAACATGAGGCAGCGAAGATGGTTGGAATTGATCAAGGATTACGACTTTAGTGTTCAATACCACCCCAGTAAGGCCAACGTGGTAGCTGACACCTTAAGCAGAAAGGCTTGTTCCTTGAATGCTATGATTAAGAAAGGCTACCCGCCTTGTATGAAGAATTTGAAAGCTTCGGCTTGTAATTGTTCGCACCCAGATTCCTCGCCAACCTCGAAGCAAAGCCTACCTTGATGGATGATATCAAAGAAGCCCAGAAGGGACATGAGAGCATTGAAGGCATCAAGAGTAAGATCAAGGCAGGCAAGGCCCCAGGATTCTCCGAGGATGAACAAGGAGTTGTATGGTTCGGGAATCGCATATGCATACCCAACAAAGAGGAACTCAAGAACCTAATCTTGCAAGAAACTCATGACACTCCATACTCCATCCATCCCGGGGGAACCAAGATGTATCAAGACCTCAAGGCAAGGTTCTGGTGGCATGGCATGAAACGGGAGATAGGCACGTTCGTGGCTACATGTGACATATGCCAGAGGGTCAAGGCTGAGCATCAGCGACCCATTGGACTACTACAGCCCCTCAATGTCCCTGAATGGAAGTGGGACAAAGTCGGGATGGATTTCATCACTGGTTTACCAAGGTCAAGCAACGAACATGAATCCATTTCGATCATTGTTGATCACCTGACCAAGGTAGCCCACTTCATCCCCATCAATACGACCTACAATGGGAACCAGTTGGCCATCCTCTACATAAACCAAATTGTGAGCCTCCACGGGGTTCCTAAGGAGATTGTGTTAGACCGAGGAACCCAGTTTACCTCAAGATTTTTGGAATAGGTTCCAAGAAGTGTTGGGAACCAAGATCTCCTTCAGCACTGCTTTTCACCCTCAGACCGGTGGCCAAACAGAGCGAGTAAACCAGATACTCGAAGACATGCTCCGAGCTTGTGTTCTAGCATATGGATCAAAGTGGGAAGATTGCCTACCATTCGCCGAGTTCTCCTACAACAACAACTACCAGTCGAGTCTTCAGATGGCACCATTTGAGGTTTTGTATGGGCACAAGTGCCGTCCTCCCCTCAACTGGCCAGAGACCAGAGAAGGGTTGGTTTTTGGGCCAGACATCCTCCATGAAGCCGAAGAGCAAGTGCAACTTGTCCGAGAATGCCTCGAGACCGCCAAGACTAGGGAGAAGAGCTACGCCGACTCCCACCGATGATACATGAGTTTCTATGTTGGGGACCATGTCTACCCACATGTCACGCCTCTCAAAGGGAACCAACATTTCCACATCAAGGGGAAACTCGCACCAAGATTCATCGGCCCCTTCAAGATCACCGACAGGCGAGGAGAAGTTGCATATCAACTAGAGTTACCTTCCGAGCTGTCAGATGTGCACAACGTCTTTCATGTGTCATAGCTCCGGAAGTGTCTGCATGTTCCCAACCACCCCGACCTCTACAAGGACATCGACCATCAAGCATCGATCTTGAGCCAGATCTCACTTATCGTGAGAGGCCAGTTCGCATCTTGGATGAAGTCGACCGTTGTACCCGAAGCCGCACCATCAAGTACTTCAAGGTCCAGTGGAGCAACCACATTGAAGCAGAAGCAACCTCGGAGCATGAAGATTATCTTAAATCGGAGTTCCCTTATCTTTTTAGCGCTTAGCCTAGGAATCTCGGGGACAAGATTCTTGTAAGGGGGAAGGTCTGTCACACCCTGTGTTTGTAGCACATTGTTATGATTGGGTTTATAAAATTTGGAGCCAACTAAAACTTTTTCTATATGTTTGTGCTTGCTTGGTATGTTGTTTTCTTGCTTGTTGATTGGGTTTTATGGCACTACTAGGTTCTATTCCACTCCATAATCATCTTGCTTGATCCAAACCCCTTGCCCAATGATCATGCCATGTGAATAGTGCCTAAAACTATTTTTATCAAAAAAAATTTAACCAAAAAGGATCTATTTGATTTCAGTCTCCAAAACCCCCTAAGATGAGGTTTGCAGTGCAAGTCCTCAAATCAGGTGGACCCTTCTTTTCCAAGGGCTTTATTTCAAATCTACTATATATATGACTTATCAAAAACCCCAAATATTATTTTTTAAAGATTATTTTCATATTTTATTTAAAGGCTTTTTCTTAAGGCTAGAAATGGTTTTTCCTAGGGAAAAATTATTTAAATTCTTTAAAACTATTTAAGAAAATTTAGAGAAGCTCAGTGGACATATATTTTCCATATATATGAGTTTCAACACAAGGGCCTGATCAGATCATGGGCAAAACCCATCAAAACCCTTTCTATTCAGATCAAACTATTGGCGTGTTTCTATAAGAAATATTCTCAATAAATTCCAGGAAAATTCTAGCAAGTCAACACTATCATGGGTGATGATCTTGCAAAGTTTCATCTCAATCCAAGTTGGTTTGTTTCATCAAACCATCCCAAAACCATTCCTATCCAGAATCAAATTTGAGCAACTTTACATTGTGAAGTGTCTCCCATTGGCCTCAAACTTTGGGGGCAATCTCTAATGGCCAAATAGAGATGATACACTAAGTGGTGCATTAAGGGTTAAAGCCTAGCATCATGGGATCTACAAAACTCTTATTCTGCCAATTTCTAGGATTCACCAAATTTTCATTGGCTACTTTTTCTCCTTGAGCTCAAATTTGGTGAAGCATCTCATTTTTACCTAACCTTTGGCCTTGGTAAATATCTCTGTAAGGTGGGGGCATCTTATTTCTCAAAACACCACCAAACGCCTTCTGGTGATTTGGTAAAACCCCCATTTTCACCCCTATCTCTCTTACCCTTGGCCCCAACTTTTTACCACAACCTCCTATGGATGCATTTTACCTCCAGTAAGAGTTGATTGGCCAAAGCCCAATTGTAAGGTGGGGTAAAACCCCTATTTCTACCCTGGCAGCATCATTTTCTATCCTCCCCTGCCTATTTCTTTTCTCCTCTAGCTTCCCTTAGCATCCAGGCATCCAAAGAGCATCTCTAGGCCCTCCAGGTGCTAGCAGACAAGGTGGGGCACCCCAGAGCGCGCAGGCAGTGGCAATGCCAGCCATACGCATGCTTTGGAGCACGCTACAGTGCGCTCCTGCACTGTACCTGCGGCCCAATGGCCGCCTCCGACCACCTCGGGCCGCCCCGGCTTGTCCCCTCTGCCCCCTCGCATCCGCAATATGCCGCCTGGTTGGCCCCCTCCTCTCTCTCTCCGGCGGCCCCTGCACGCGTGCCCGGCGCCGCACGGCTTGGCCAACCTACGGGCTCGCACGCGTGCATGCCCCCGCCTCTCTCTCCTCTCTCCCCTGGCCAAGACCCAGGCCACGAAGCCTCCAGACACACAAGTTCTCTCCCCCATGGCCTGTGGGGAGCACACCGTGCTTGCCGACGCATAGCGCCCTCGATGAGCCGGTGGCCCGCCTATTTAAGGTCGCCCCACGCCTCCTGCTCCCCCGTCCATGTTCCCCCTCTTCCTCCGCTCCTCCCCCGTGCCCAAACACTATCCCCCATGGTCAGGAGCCTCCTCCCGACCGAAACCCTCGCCGCCGCCGTCGGGTTTCCTCCTCGCTGGCGCTCCTCTCTCTCCCCGGCGACCCCGCAACCCTCCTCCGACGCGCGACGCCCCCAGGAGCCCGCCTGTGCCCACTGTTCCCTCCGCCGTGGCCTGAAGCGCTCCGGTGAGCCCCTCCTCCGCTGCTGTCGCGAGGAGAGGGATGACAGGTGGGGCCCACCTGTCATCCCCTCACCCCCTCTCTCTCTCTCGCTGGCAGGTCGGGCCCGCGGGTAGGTTTAAAAGCAAACCTGCCGCGCGCGGCTCCTCACCTGGGTCGCCTTCCCTCTTGGGCCGGCTTCGGCCAGGCATTCTGGCCCGAAAGGGCACACTGGCCTCTTTCCTTTTCTTTTTCTCTGTTATTTGCAAAAATCCCTCAGGCTAATATATTAATCCAGTGACATTATTTCTTCCACCTAAATTCATAAAACAATTCCTAGAATTTAATAGTGTCGTTTGTAAAAATGTTTTAGTACTGATTTATTTTAAAACCTATATTTTGGAACCTTTTTGCCTTTGTTATTTTATTATCAAAATCTTTTTCACAACAAAGCACTAAGAGGATATTTTTAGTATGACTTTTAGTATTTATCAGAGTAGGTGGTCATTTTTGGTAGTAGTTTGAATGCTCCGTTTTGGGTGATTACTTATTTTTATCGTTATTTTCTTGCAATGATAGATTGCACTATTGACGAAGAAGTTGGACCCGAACACTTTGAAGACCCCGGAGACTTTCTTGAGCCAGGCAAGCAGCCCTTTGACCATGATAAGAAACCATTTTTTTGCATGTCACATAGCACCTTACTTTCATTGTATTTGATCATGTGTTGTGGTGTTCCCCTTTCGGTGGGATGCCTCCGGTACATTTCCTTTGACACTTGCATAGTGCATGACCCTACCACCTTATGAGGGTTGTGTGGGTGGGAGTAGTTAGGTTGCTAATAGATGCTACGCAAATGGGATGGGACTTATGCATAGTGATGGCAAGAAAGGAAGTGATTCTTTCAAAGACTTTTCGAAAATCCCGTCGGGTGCCACTAATGCCCGAGGGAGATGATGACAAGATGGGTGACCACTTGAGAAAGAAGTGGTGTACCAGAACAAGTGAGTGTTGTGGTTTTCAAAACGGATTGGTGTAAGTTGCGACCGTTATTACAACCTTACATGTACGACCATGATACCCCTTATGGGACGGGGCTTTGTTGATTACTATGGTTGGCGCTAGCAAGGAGCCCGCATTACTATTGGCAAGAGTGAAGTGGTCACTCTTGAGACGGTGTCATCCCTGAGTGGAAGGTCATGTGCTGTCTTTACAGGTACCTGGCACACCATTGCATGCCCCCATGGATGATACGAGTGATGTATATCATGAGGGATGGCACCAATGAGTGGACTCTTTGTTTAGTATCACCATGGGAAAGGCATTGTTTGGGTGCTTCCCTCGGGTATGTTAAATACCGCGAGCCGTTGATCACATGGAAGTTCCCCGAGTCTTGTGGGTAAAGTGTGGAACCTCTGCAGAGTGTTAAATTATTCGAATAGCCGTGTCCACGGTCAAGGAAAGTTGGATGACCGCTCTTGTGCTACGTCCAAATATTTTCACATGGGTGTGTGGGTGTGTTGGAGACACGCGTGGTACTTGAACTAAGTCCGATGACTTAGCATCGGAAGTGATCTAAGTCCGATGACTTAGCTTGGCGTATGAACACGAGGTGTTCAACCTCTGCTTATGTTGTTATCTGTAACATGTTCAGAGGGATATATACTAATCGTTGATGCATGCTCACTAGTTACTTGATCATGACAATTGCATTCAAATTAGCTTTCTGCAAAACCAGCTACTTAGTGCTATAACATGCATCGTTGTTACTTTGTTCCACACTTGGGTTGCTTGCGAGTACATTCAAAGTACTCATTAGCTTGCCACTGGTTATTTAATTGGCCAGGCATGGAAGAGCAGGAATATGTTGAAGAGTTCGTTGGAGACGAACATGCGAACTAGGACGCTTCCCCGTCAGAATGCCTGTAGGTTAAGGCAGATGGCATGGGTTCACGCTTTCGACCAAGATTCCGCTACTTGTTCTGTTTTAAGTGTTTGGCCCATGTGGCCCTATCTATGTAAGACTAAGACCTTCGTGGTCATTATTTGTGTAAGATGTTAAGTATGGATGTAAGATTCTTGTTATTCAGCTTCTGTGTGTTCAGTGAGCATTGATCTCTAGGATCATTGTACACATGCATTCGGTGATCTCGACTTATGAGTCGGGGTGCCCACACCTTCGTACCCCACTTTATCAGGGGGCTGAGCTTCCCACTCCACCCCTTCATTAGGGGGTTGATGTTATTCTACGGCCTCGACTTCCACGACCTCCCACCGAACACTTTTATGCACATCTCGGCGTTCATCCTCGTCTACGAGGCTTTCCTGCGTGTCGAGCCGCACTTTGGGCTATGGTTCAAAGTGTTCAACGTCAAGCCGAAGTGTGTCGGAGGGAAGCACGCAGACGGTGGCGAAGCTATCGTCGGCAAGCTCGCTCACGTCATGCGGCCATCGAGCACTTTCATCAACACTATCAAGGTGTGGTAGAAGGAGTGGTTCTACATCACCGAACCACGGGAAGAAGGTCAGATTCCCGCTGCCGAATTCAGATCTGGTCCCCCCATCATATTAGCTTCATGGCTTGAAAAGGGCCTCAGTTGGGTATCGAGAAAGGAGGTGAGCAATGTGCAAAAGCATGTCAGCTCCAAAGTAGAGAAGGTCATCACGTTGACCAACATGGTCCAGGTCTTCCTCCGAAGACGCATCCTCCCCTGCCAACGCAGGGATACTCCCTTGTGGGCTCGTCAGCTTGATGATGCACCCACCATCCTGAATGTCTTCTGCCCTATGTCAGAGAAGCTGTGGAAGGCGCTCTTCAAATCATAGAAGAGCTGGCCATCCGAAGAAGAAGACAAGGGTCTGCACACCGACGAGCCCGCCTTCGAGGTATTCTATTAACTTCTATTGTTCAACTTCATTTTCCATAAAGAAGACATCTAACACTCCTTCCGATCACCCTCTGCAGTCATGGCTGAAGAAGGTCATGACAATAAACAATCCGGCACACCATCCCGAAGACTCGAGGTCCGGGCTATTGGCGGCGATGCTCATGGTGAAGCCGTACAAGCCCCCCGCGAAGAAGGCGGAGAAGAGGAAACCAGGCCAGGGCGGCCCTCGCTTCAGGGACTAGTTAGAGACTGTGTTCGGGAGACACATGCCTCCTAAAATCAAGAGGAGCTCGAGGAGGAAGAGGAAGAGGAGAAGGACGAAGTCGGGGGGAGGCGATTCCCCCCTCGCAAGAAAGTGGGCAACATTATCGGACGCCCCAAAGGAGGTACTTCCTCCCGCTCAGAAGAGAGCAGACTGGGCACAGGTGATTGTGTCTGATGACATCTTGGACTCAGACACTGAGTCTGATGACCTCGAGGCGGATCCACGAAGGAGCCTTAGGGTCAAGCCCCCCACCTGAACGTTAGGATCCAAAGACCCCTTGTTCATCCTTTAGCAGGTTTATTGTTTATTAACACGTAGGTGCTTTATCGATTTTGTAGCACGCCGCGCATCTTTCTCACCGATCAAATATCATATGGGGGACACCGCCTGCCGAGCGAGCAGAGAGAAGGAATGTCTCGCATCCCACCACCCCTGGCGCTGCGAAGGACACCGCGGAGGTGTCATCCCAGCATACTCCTATGGAGCCGGGCACCGACGACGGGGAAGACAACACCATGACTGAGGCTAAGCCTCAGCCACTGAAGACTGGGGGCGATACCCATCCGAATACTGAGGAGGCTGGACGAGCGGGTGCTCAGTGCCCTCCGAGGACCTCTCCGGAGCACACCATGCTTCCGGATGCAACGGTTCAAACCCCAGTTGGTGATCGGGATATCCGATCATCACCGGGGCCACCGACCAATGGGTGGTCGGTCATGGAGGAGGCTCTATCAAGGGCCTCCATTTCTGAAGAGCACCGTACCTTTATGGGAGTGGTATTGCAGAACACTCATTCTATCGAGAACACACTGAAGGAGGCCTTTAAGGGTCTCCTGGCGTGTTTTCAGGTAAGTCACTCGATACTCTTATTTGCAAAGTTTTTATTTATTTCTATTATATACATGGAAGCCCCCGATCCCTAGCTGAGTTTTGAAAAACTTACCTAGGGGTCAATCATGTATCAGATACCGGACTAGATACAAATTATGTGTCCGGCATGTTAGGATAGCCCCTAATAAGGTCCAACATATAATCAGGTTGACTATAAATCGGGAGTTGAGAACCCATGTAACATGTCAATTGTATGTGTAATGCAGGCTTCGTCATTAGCGGCAACAATAAATGGTGCCGAGCTTGACGAGCTGAATCGTAAGCTTAGGCGCTCCAAGGATGAAACTGAGGCCCTCAATCGAAATTCAACGAGGCACAAGGTAGGTCAAAACAAAAGCCGAATACCTTTGCCTGAACTCCTTTGTCTGAATATTGTTAATGTAATTTTTCATTGTGTTTAATGTATGCGCAGCTTCGACAACAGAGGTAGAGAGGCTTAAGGCCGAGCTTCAGCAAGCGAAGGACCAAACGGCTGTCGAGAGGGCGGTGGCCAAAGAAGCGGCTACCTCCCTCTCCGCCTTGTGAGCCACCAGCGATAAGCCTGAGGCTCGTGTGGTGGAGGTCAAGAAGGAGCTCAATGACGCCAGCTAGAAGTGCAAGGCCCTTGAGCAGAACGGCAAGGAGAGTGCGATCAAACTGTCCGCCCTGAAGGTTGAACCTCAAAAGGAGCGGGTGGACAGACGGTTATATGAGGAGCAAGTCCGCCAAGCGAAGCACATAACGAATGGTAAGCCATACTTACTACAATGCGTCTTTGAGGATAGCAAATTCCAATTGCTTACCCAGGTGTGGCGTTCCTCGGGCACCTCCTTCGATCTGCAAAAGAGCGTGGCGGATGCAAATCAATTGTTCGCATCGAGGGAAGGAGACGAAACTCGATTATTCTGGGCGCAGTTCGGAGCCCCTGAGCGTTCTCCTCTTCTTGTGGAGCAGCTGAAACAACTGATGGAGCTGCACCAGATGGCGAAGCCAGCCATGAAGGACCTTTGCATATGCCTATGGCCCGCCGAGCCTCTACCAGACAACTACTTTGTCCTGGTGCAGAAGTTAATTGCGGCTTCGCCCCGTATTGACACCGTGAGGCGCTCCTCCTACATCGAGGGAGTTCGGATGGCCCTTGCAAAAGCTAAGGTGCACTGGCCGGGGATAGATCCGATGAAGGTAGCCACCGCCCCGCCGCCTCCCAGGAAGGAGCATAGACGCCCTGAGCTATACTTCAATGGAGTAATGGAAATTGCTCGGGTGATAGCGTCGTAGTGTTCGGGCAATAATATGTTTGAATGAATTGTAACGTGTCCGAAGACTTATAGAAATGTTTAATGTTATAAGTTATTATGCTTTTATGGTTTTGCATTCCTTTATAACTCCTGAGTGGCTGTTTGATACAAAAAGATGCGAGTCGCCATCTTCAGCCCCCATGTAGATACTACATGGGGTGTCTATGCCAATGCACTGTGTCCATTAGCCGAGTTATCAGAACCCGAAGATGCTAAAGTGCAGCAGACTAATCAATCAGACTATAGTGCTTTATTTCTTTCACTTAGCCGTAGAGGCCTGAAAAGGACTGTGGGGGGCTTACGATTCGCTAAAGACGTGTTGTGATGTTCGGAAGAACCGCGGCTAAAGCCGGTATTACAAGGTTTGCATAAAGGACGAACCACTCGTATAACACGGAATAACCACTTACGAGAATTGAAGTATGATAGTTCGAGCTCGGATTAACAGACCGGATCTCGCGTACTATGACAGTCAGTTTTCGGCTTTCTCCCTTGAGGTGCTTGACTAGACTATCTGGAAGCACAATCGCAGGGGTGATACCATTGCCCTTTTAGCCAAACGAGCGGAACGTAAAGGAGCAAGCATAGGAGCCGGGCAACCCAACTATTGCCCAAGACATAGCTCGGAACCGATGCATATAAAGTGAATGCCAAGACACCGAACGCATGATAAAATGTACATAAGGCAATTTATTATTAAACTCGAACCCCCGGTCTATTAGCCGGTTGCTTCACAACATACCAAACAGGTTCATGAGAAGAGGGAGAAAAAAGAGAAAATATGTGCCGAAAAGGATAGACGAGACAAACATGTGTAACGCTATTATATGTTTCTCAACAACTCTTATAACTCGAATTGCCGAAGTAACTATTTACACGTATTTGAAAGAAAGAAATTATAAAGGAGTGGTTGTACCAGGGGTCTTCGATTGATGGTCTGACATCCTCAATATGCCCCATTGCTAGTTGACTCCTGCTCTTAGATGCACCTTGACGGGTGGTAGTGTTCGGCGAACGGATCTTGCAAACAAGGACTTGAGAAGCCGCCGAATTGTAGATGAGCTTTACGCCATTGGCAGGCATTTTAGTAGTACCTGCGTTGTGTCTGAAGACATGTTGATGGTAGTAGTTCGGACCAGACGGACACCCATCTTTATTTCCCCACCGCTACCCATGGAATTTTAAGTGCGAAGTTGTGCCTCCTTGACATGTACTTTGCTGGTCTTAGGGTTGTGTGGTGGGGGCGAGTCCCTATTGAAGGGGGGAGGAAGGATCTGCGTTTTCGGCCTGAAGCCAAACTCGCTTCCCAGCCTTACGTGCCTTTATGGCAGATGTCAAAACTTGTTGATCATCTTTATAACTAAATTCGACCGCCAGGGCGAGTGCATGTTCCTCAGTTCCAAGGGAGCGCTCCATATTGCCGTTACCAGTGATGACCCCTTTGGGGCCCGACATCTTGAGCTTGAGGTATGCGTAATGCGGGACTGCGTTAAACGAGCGAATGTTGTCCGGCCATGTAGCACGTGATAGCCGCTGCAGAAGGGCACAATGTCGAAGATCAAGTCTTTGCTGTGAAAGTTATCGGGCGAGCCAAACACAACTACCAGGGTTACAGAACCCGTACATTGGGCCTCCACGCCTGGGATCACTCCTTTGATGGTAGTGTTATAGGGTTTGATCCTTCACGAATCTATGCCCATCTTTTTCACCGTGTCCGAGTAAATTAGTTTAAGGCTACTTCCTCCGTCCATTAGGACTTTTGTGAGGTGATACCTATCTACAATGGGATCTAGGACGAGGGACGTTGATCACTCATGATGGATATTGGTCAGGTGGTCGCGCCGATCAAAGGTGATCGGATATGCCGATCATGGTTTGTACTTCGGGGCTATGGGCTCTATGATGTAGACATCCCGAAGGGCGCGCTCCTCTCCTTCTTAGGTATGTGGGTTGCGTATATCATGTTCATCATCTTGACTTTGGGAGGGAATTTCTTTTTTCCACCACCAATCGGACCCCGAGGCTCATCCTCATCCTCGCCGCGAGAGCTTTTACCTTGGTCCTCGGTTGGGATCTTGTCGGCCTATTTAAACACCCAACAATTGTGGTGTGTGTGGTTGGAGGGCTTCTCCAGAGTCCCATGGATTTATCAAGTCCTTTCCATGATCTTCTCCAGCACGGTGGGTTCGTCGCGTTTGCCGTTAGGAGGCTTCTTCAGCTGCCCGGGTTAGGAGTTGCGGAATCCAGCATTTACAGCCGTGTCATCGTCATAACTATTATTGTGTCGGCGCTTGTTCTTATTGTGCTTTGGTTTTCCATTGCCGTCCCAAACTTCAGAGCTTGGGGATCTTCGGAATTGTGGTTGCGTCTTGCTAGCCAATTATCTTCACCCGCGCAAAAGCAGGTCATGAGGGAATTAAGGGCAGACATGGTCTGATGTTTATCCTGGCCAAGCTTGCGGGCTAGCCATTCGTCCCGAATATTGTGACAGAAGAAAGCTATTTCCTTAGCGTCCTTATAGTCGAGAATTTGGTTATTCTTAGTCAAGAACTGATTCCAGAATTGCCGAGCAAACAAGTCGGGCTTCTAGACGATGTTGCTGAGGTCGGAAGAATCCGGCGGCCGAACATAGGTTCCCTCGAAGTTGGAGCGGAAAGCATCCTCCAGTTCTTCCCAGCATCCAATGGAGTTTTCCAGGAGGCTGTTTAGCCAGTGCCGAGCTGGCCCCTTAAGTTTGAGGGGGAGGTATTTGATGGCATGGAGATCATCTCCTTGGGCCATGTGGATATGAAGGAGGAAGTCATCAATGCATACGGTTGGGTCAGTTGTCCCATCATACTTGACGGGGTTTATACCCCCAGGTAGGCCAAAGCAATGGGGTTCTCCCCTCTTCGCTTCAAAGAGAAACCATGTGGCTGGCTCGACAAGGCCGGCTGGAGGGTGCATGATGCGAGCCGGCCCCAGCTGGCGCCTCGGCCGGCTGGTCAAGTGGCCGGCTGCCCACGAGCCGGTCCCTTCGTTGGCTTTGGGACGGACACGCCCTGTCCCGTCCCTCTGCCCACGGGTATGACAACGCGACGCGATTGGCCGGACGGGCGACCCTGTGGCTACAGTGGTCGCTTATGCACCGCCCCACATGGCTATAGTTCAACCATCTGGGCGGCTAGCCCTGGTGAGCGCGGCCGGGCGGGGGAACAGTGCCGGCATGCCCTCGCCACTCGATTGCCTGTCTTGGCGTGGCTACAGTGCCGCCGGCCGTACCGGAGACTTCGGCCGGTTGGCGCTAAACGACGCTCCTCCGGGGGGTACGTGCCGGGGCAGGTGGGCGAGGACCAATCGCGGTGCCTGCCGGCGGGCCCCGATGGGAGATGGGACCGCTCGGCCGGTGGGTCCCGCCCACGACAAGACCACACAAGCAGCGGGACCCTCTGGCTGGCCGGAGAGGCTGCCTGCCGGGTTCCTCCATTTTGGTACTTATAGTATAATGTAAGAGCCGGGGAGTTGGCCTATAAAACCACCCGAGCCCCCATACAACGGGGACGGATCCACGGGCGAATGATCACACACACACACGAGACTCTCATACCCGCTCTAATAGCCGAGGAAGACGAGTCAGCTGCTCCTTCTTCCTCCTCTAGACACAGCTCCACGAGCACCCTTGTATACATATCCACCTATCCAACGAAACCAAGCAGGACTAGGGGTGTTACCTCCCTCGAAGGGCCCTGAACCTGGGTACATCGCGTGTCATCACCTCTTGTGCCCAATCTCGCACCCGGAGCCCGTCGGCGTCCTTTGGCCTCAACACCTTTGATAAGCCACCCCATGGCATCTGTCGTGAGAAAACGACGACAGTTGACGCCCACCATGGGGCCATACGCGGCGCCGTTCGGATTCATGCTCCGGGCAAGACCCCTCGCCATTCCCCGTTGTCGCCGGTCGACCCAGCGAAACCATGGGGAGCTCGTGGGGCTTGCCTTGGCACGCCTTGCGGGTAGCTCCGACGGCCTGGTGGCCGACATCGACGCGCTCACCGAGCGCTTCGGTAGGCTCAGCCTCACCGAGGCTCCGGTCGCGGATGAGTACCCCGCGGGGGTGCTCGTCTGCGCCGCGCAGCCCACAGCAGTGGGCGTACTCGTTGTGGCTCGGCCCAGCGGGTCCCACGATCGTGTGGGGGGTGATGGCCATCACCTCCTCCACCGCCTCCGGACGGGTGCGGGTAGCGTCTACCACTGTCGCCGCCCACGTCGGCACGTCCGACCCGCTTGGTGCGGCCCTCCAGGGCTTAGGCACTCCGATCGCCCCTACGGCAAACCCCGACACCACCGCGGCCGATCTTGAGGCGGCCCGCCGCATCCTGTTCGGGGATGCCACCGCCGTCGCTGCCAAGCGGTGCCGCATGGAGGCGGCGCAGCGGCAGTATGCCTCCGGTTACGGTCTCACCCCGGTTGGCGTCGAGCCCAGTCGGCGTGGGACCGTGCGCAACCGCGGTCGCATGGTCGTCAAGATCCTCGGCGGCAAGATGCCCGTCTACGACACCCCCGCAGCCAACCTGCAGGGCCTCAAGGTGGCCTACGAGGAGTTGGCCACCTTGCAGGGCGATGAGCGTGCCTCTCACGAGCGCCACATCAAAGAGCTCATCGATGCTGCTGACACACAGCAGCATCTGCTCGCGCCAGGTGGCGCCGCCACTGAAGGCCCCCGACCCGAGCATGAGGGCACGGGGACTGCCGGCCCCCAGGCGGCCCAGTACTCATGTTCCCCTCGCGTCTTCGGCCGCCAGGTCGAAGCATACAACCCTCGGACCTGTCAAGCACCGGGGAGTGAGCAGCCGGCTGTTAGCAGCCGGCACACCAACGAGCCGCCTCGCAGCGGCCGCGACAATGAAGCACCAGCATCCGGCAGTCGGCGCAGCTGGGGGCACACGCCACCTCCGCAACGCGAGTCGCGGCAGTCGACGCTATTGGGGAACCCTGCATGGGAAACAAAAAAATTCCTACGCACACGCAAGATCTATCTATGCTGATGACCATCTGCAAGAGGGAGAGTTGATCTACATACCCTTGTAGATCACTAAGTGGGAGCATTTAGAAATGCGGTTGATGTAGTCAGACGTCTTTGCGATCCAAATTGCCGAGCGTCCCGTGATCCAATCACGATCCGTCCCGATCTAGCACCGAACGGACGGCACCTCCGCGTTCAGCACACGTATGGCTTGATGACGATCTCCACCTTCTTGATCCAGCAAGAGGGAGCGGAGAGGTAGAAGAGTTCTCCGGCAGCGTGACGGGGCTCCGGCGATGGTGGTGGAGCTATTCCGGCAGGGCTTCGCCTAAGCACTGCAGAAATCCGATCTAGAGGAGAACCTATGCACTGGAGGAACGGGTAGCACGTGGCTGAAAATCTTGTGCAAAAACCCTAAAACCTCCAGTATATATAATAGGGAGCGAAGAGAGGCCTTGGCGCAAGGTCCAAGCCCTCCTTAGTTCGGACGAAGGGGTTAGAGAGGAGGATTCCTCCTCCTCTCCTAGTAGGACTAGGATTCCTCCCCTTTTTGCCTTTTTTCCACTTTTCCCTTTGGGCTTTTCTTTCGCTAGCCGCATGGGCCTTGTGTCGGACTTCCACCAGACCACTAAAGGCTGGAATTCACTCTCCCACAGCCCATGTAGCTTCTTGGGTCGAAATACCCCTCCCGATGGTCTCCTGGTACACTACCGGCACTCTCGGTACACTACCGGTGAGCCCGAAACTTTTCCGGCGACCAAAACAGGACTTCACATATATTAATCTTTACCTCCAGACCATTCGGGACATCCTCGTGATGTCCGGGATCTCATCCGGGACTCCGAACAACCTTCGGTCACCACCATACATAACTCTATACTGCCAAAACGTCACCGAACCTTAAGTGTGCAGACCCTGCGGGTTCGAGAACTATGTAGACATGATGGAGACACCTCTATGGTCAATAACCAATAGCGGGACCTAGATGCCCATATTGGTTCCTACATATTCTACGAATATCTTTATCGGTCGAACGTCTATGTCAAGGATTCAGTTAATCCCGTATGATGTTCCCTTTGTTCTTCGGTATGTTACTTGCCCGAGATTCGATCGTCGGTATATGTATACCTAGTTCAACCTCATTACCTGCAAGTCTCTTTACTCGTTCTGTAATACAAGATCCCATGGCTAACACTTAGTCACATTGCTTGCAAGGCTTATTGTGATGTTGTATTACTGAGTGGGCCCTGAGATACCTCTCCGTTATACAGAGTAACAAATCCCAGTCTTGATCCATGCCATCCAAACAGACAACCTCGGAGATACCCGTAATGCACCTTTATTGTCACCCAGTTACGTTGCGACATTTGATACACACAAGGCACTCCTCCGGTGTCCATGAGTTGCATGATCTCAGGGTCATAGGAACATATACTTGAAATGCAGAAAACTGTAGCAATAAACTGTGACAATCATATGCTACGTTTATAGTTTGGGTCTTGTCCATCACATAATTCTCCTAATGATGTGATCCCGTTATCAAATGACTTCTCATGTCAATGGCTAGGAAACCTTAACCATCTTTGACCAACGAGCTAGTCTACTAGAGGCATACTAGGGACAAAGTGTTGTCTACTTATCCACACATGTAATGTGTTTCCAATCAATACAATTATGGCATGGATAATAAACAATTATCATGAACAAGCAAATATAATAATAAAAACTCTATTTATTGCCTCTAGGGCATATTTCCAATTATCTCCCACTTGCACTAGAGTCAATAATCTAGTTCACATCACTATGTGATTTACATTGTAATGAATCGAACACCCATGCAGTTCTGGTGTTGATCATGTTTAGCTCTTGGAATAGGTTTAGTCAACGGGTCTGCAACATTCAGATCCGTGTGCACTTTGCAAATATTTATGTCGTTCTCCTTGATGTAATCGCGGATGGAATTGAAACATCGCTTTATGTGTCTGGTCCTCTTGTGAAACCTTGGTTCCTTGGCCAGAGCAATGGCACCAGTGTTGTCACGGAACAGAGTCATTGGATTCAGTGCACTGGGCACTACTCCAAGATATGTCATGATTTGCTTCATCCAGACACCTTCCTTCGCCGCCTCCGAGGCTGCGATGTACTCCGCTTCGCATGTAGAATAAGCTACCATGCTTTGCTTGGAACTGCACCAACTTACCACTCCCCCGTTGAGAATAAATACGTATCCGGTTTGTGACATAGAGTCATCCAGATCAGTGTCAAAGCTTGCATCGACGTAACCCTTTATGACGAGCTCTTCATCACCTCCATAAATGAGAAACATTTCCTTAGTCCTATTCAGGTACTTAAGGATATTCTTGACCGCCGCCTAGTGCTCCAATCCAAGATCACTTTGAAACCTTCCGGCCATACTTATGGCAAGGCTGACATCAGGTCTTGTGCATAGCATTGCATACATGATAAAGCCTATGGCTGAAGCATAGGGGATGACACTCATCTTTTCTCTATCTTTTGCAGTCACTGGGCATTAAGTCTTAGACAACTTCACACCTTGTAACACAGGCAAGAACCCCTTCTTGGCCTGATCCATTTTGAGCTTCTTCAAAACTTTATCAAGGATGTGCTCTGTGAAAGTGCTATTAAGCGTCTGGATCTATCTCTATAGATCTTAATGCCTAATATTAAAGTAGCTTCTCCTAGGTCCTTCATTGAAAAACTCTTGTTCAAATATTCCTTCACGCTTTCCAGCATTTCTATATTGTTTCCAATCAGCAATATGTCAACCACATATAATATTAGAAACACTATAGAGCTCCCACTCACTTTCTTATAAATACAAGCTTCTCCATAAACTTGTATAAACCCAAATGCTTTGATCACCTCATCAAAGCGCTTATTCCAACTCCGAGATGCTTGCACCAGTTCATAAATGGATCACTAGAGTTTGGAAACTTTGTCAGCATTCTCTGTTTTGACGTCCATCTGCCAAATTTCATAGTCGAAATAAGCAGCTATTGCCAACATAATTCTGACAGACTTAAGAATCGCTACGGGCAAGAAGGTCTCATCGCAGTCAACTCCTTGAACTTGTTAAAAACCCTTTGCCACAAGTCAAGCTTTATAGACGGTGACATTACCGTCCACGTCCGTCTTCTTCTTAAAGATCCATTTGTTTTGAATGGCCTTTCGCCCTTTAGGTAATACTTCCAAAGCCCATACTTTGTTTTCATACATGGATCCCTCTTGGATTCCATGGCCTCTAACCATTTCTCAGAATCCGGGCCCATCATCGCTCCTCCATAGCTCGAAGGTTCATTGTTGTCCAACAACATGACCTCCAAGATAGGGTTGTCGTACCACTCAGGAGCAGTATGCGCCCTTGTCGACCTACGAGGTTCAATAGTAACTTGATCTGAAGCTTCATGATCATCATCATTAACTTCCTCTTCAACTATCGTAGGCTCCACAGAAACATCTTTCTGTGCCGCGCTACTCTCTGGTTGAAGTAAAGGTTCAATAACCTCATCAAGCTCTATTTTCCTCCCACTCAATTCTTTCGAGAGAAACTCTTTCTCAAGAAATGTTCCATTCTTAGCAACAAACACTTTGCCTTCGGATCTAAGATAGAAGGTATACCCGACTGTCTCTCTCGGGTATCCTATGAAGACGCATTTCTCCGCTTTGGGTTCTAGCTTTTCAGGCTGAAGCTTTTTGACATAAGCATCACATCCCCAAACTTTCTGAAATGACAACTTTGGCCTCTTGCCAAACCACAACTCATATGGCGTCGTCTCAACGGATTTTGATGGTGCCCTGTTTAAAGTGAATGCAGCTGTCTCTAATGCATAACCCCAAAATGATAGTGGCAAATCAGCAAGAGACATCATAGAATGCACCATATCTAATAAGGTTCGGTTACGACATTTGGGTACACCATTACACTGTGGCGTTCCAGGCGGTGTCAACTGTGAAACAATTCCACACTGTCTTAAATGACTGCCAAACTCATAACTCAGATATTCACCTCCTCGATCAGATCGCAGGAATTTAATCTTCTTGTTACGAGGATCATCAACTTCACTCTGAAATTGCTTGAACTTTTCAAATGTTTCAGACTTGTGTTTCATTAAGTAAATATTCCCATATCTACTTAAGTCATCAGTGAAGGTGAGAAAATAACGATATCCACCGCGTGCTGTAAAATTCATTGGACCGCACACATCAGTATGTATGATTTCCAATAAGTCACTTGCCCGTTCCATTATTCCAGAGAACGGCATTTTAGTCATCTTGCCCATGAGGCATGGTTCACATGTGTAAAGTGATTCAAAATTAAGTGACTCCAGAAGCCCATCAGCATGGAGCTTCCTTATGCTTTTTACACCAATATGACCTAAACAGCAGTGCCACAAGAAAGTGGTACTATCATTATCAACTGTACATCTTTTGGCATCAATGTTATGAACATGTGTATCATCACGATCATGATTTAATATGAATAAACCCCACACATTGGGTGCATGACCATAAAAGATATTACTCATATCAATAGAACAACCATTATTCTCTAATTTAAATGAGTAACCGTCTTGCAGTAAACAAGATCCAAATATAATGTTCTCTCTTAACACGGGCACTAAATAACAATTATTTAGGTTCATCACTAATCCCGATGGTAATCGAAGAGAGAGTGTGCCGACGACGATCACATCAACCTTGGAACCATTTCCCATGCGCATCGTCACTTTGTCCTTTGCCTGCCTTCGTCTATTCCGTAGTTCCTGTTTTGAGTTGCAAATGTGAGCAACCGAACCGGTATCAAATACCCAGGCACTACAACGACAGCTAGTAAGGTACACATCAATAACATGTATATCATATATACCTTGTTTGTCATTGGCCGCCTTCTTGTTAGCCAGGTACTTGGGGCAGGTCCGCTTCTAGTGACCAGTTCCCTTGCAATGAAAGCACTCAGTTTCTGGCTTGGGTCCAGCCTTGGGCTTCTTTACAGGAGTAGCAACTGCTTTGCCATCCTTATTGGTTTTACCCTTCATGCCCTTGCCCTTTCCCTTGCCATTCTTCTTGAAACTAGTGGTTTTATTGACCATCAACACTTGATATTCTTTCTGGATTTCAGACTCAACGACTTTTAGCATCGCAAACAGGTCAGTGACTGACTTGTTCATCCCGTGCATGTTATAGTTCATCACAAAGCTCTTGTAAGGTGGCAGTGATTGAAGAACTCTGTCAGTGATTGCCTCTGGAGGAAGGGCAACTCCCAACTCCGCTAGACGAGTCGAGTACCCAGACATTCTGAGTATATGTTCACTGATAGACCCATTCTCCTCCATTTTGCAAGCATAGAACTTATCGGAGGTTTCATACCTCTCGATCCGGACATTCTTCTGAAAGATAAACTTCAACTCCTAGAACATCTCATATGCTCCATGACGTTCAAAACGTCTTTGAAGTCCTGGTTCTAAGCCATACAATATTGCAGACTGAACTATTGAGTAATCTCCAGAACGTGCCTCCCAAGAATTCTTAACGTCTTCGGATACAGATCATCACGTGGTGTCTCGACACGACGAACTTTCGCAATGGTGCACACTTAGGGAGAACACAATTCATCTTGAAATTTAAGTGAGGGATCACCTTATAATGCTACCGTCGTCCTAAGCAAAACAAGGTGCATAAAAGGATTAACATCACATGCAAATCATAAGTGACATGATATGGCCATGAACTTGTGCTTTTGATCTCCATCTTGAAAGCACCGACATGATCTCCATCATCACCGGCACGACACCATGATCTCCATCATCTTGATCTCCATCAACATGTCGCCAACGGGGTTGATGCGGCCACCATGCTTCTACTACTATTGCTACCGTTTAGCGATAAAGTAAAGCATTGCATAGCGCTTAATGATTGACACGTAGGTCATACAATAATTAAAGACAACCCTATGGCTCTTGCCGGTTGCCGTACTCATCGACATGCAAGTCGTGTTATTCTGTATAACACATGATCATCTCATACATCACATATATCTCATCACATAATTGGCCATATCACATCACAACATACCCTGCAAAAACAAGTTAGACGTCCTCTAATTGTTGTTGCGAGTTTTACGTGGCTGCTACAAGTATCTAGCAAGAACAATTCTCACCTACGCAAAACCACAACGGTGATACATAAATTGATTTTCAACCTTCTCAAGGACCGGCTTCGTCGAATCCAAACCAACTAAAGCAGGAGAAACAGACACCCACCAGCCCTCTTTGTGCAACGAAGTTACACGTCAGTCGATGGAACCGGTCTCTCATAAGCGTACGAGTAAGGTTGGTCTGAGCCAATTCATCCCACAATACCGCTGAACCAAAACACAACCAAGGGAGGAAGCAATCTAAGCATCAATGCCCACAAACTTTTTGTGTTCTACTCGAGATCTCATCTACACATAGACCTAGCTCATGATGCCACTGTTGGGGAACGTTGCATGGGAAACAAAAAAATTCTTACGCACACGCAAGATCAATCCATGGTGATGAGCATCTATAAGAGGGAGAGTTGATCTACATATCCTTGTAGATCGCTAAGCGGGAAGCGTTAAGAAACGTGGTTGATGTAGTCGAACGTCTTCGCAATCCAAATCGCCAAGCATCCCGCGATCCAATCATAATCTGTCCCGATCTAGCACCGAACGGACGGCACCTCCACGTTCAGCACACGTATGGCTTGATGATGATCTCCGCCTTCTTGATCCAGCAAGAAGGAGCGGAGAGGTAGAAGAGTTCTCTGGCAGCATGATGGGGCTCCGGCGATGGTGGTGGAGCTATTCCGGTAGGGCTTCGCCTAAGCACTGCAGAAATCCGATCCAAAGGAGAAACTATGCACCGGACGAACGGGTAGCACGTGGCTGAAAATCTTGTGCAAAACCCCTAAAACCTCCAATCCCTCCATGGTTCGGCCGAAGGGGGAGGAGAGGAGGATTCCTCCTCCAATCCTAGTAGGACTAGGATTTGTCCCCTTTTTGCCTTTTTTCCACTTTTCCCTTTGGGCTTTTTTCCCCTAGCCGTATGGGCCTTCTGTGGGACTTACATCAGACCACTAAGGGCTGGTATTCACTCTCCCACAGCCCATGTAGCCTCTTGGGTCGAAATACCCCTCCCGATGGTCTCCCGGTACACTACTAGCACTCCCGGTACACAACCGATGAGCCCGAAACTTTTCTGGCGACCAAAACAGGACTTCCCATATATCAATCTTTACCTCCGGACCATTTTGGACCTCCTCATGACATCCGGGATCTCATCCGGGACTCCAAAAAACCTTCGGCCACCACCATACATAACTCTATACTACTGAAACGTCACCGAACCTTAAGTGTGCAGACCCTGCGGGTTCGAGAACTATGTAGACATGACCGAGACACCTCTATGGTCAATAACCAATAGTGGGACCTGGATGCCCATATTAGTTCCTACATATTCTATGAAGATCTTTATCGGTCGGACCTCTGTGTCAAGGATTCAGTTAATCCCGTATGATGTTCCCTTTGTTCTTTGGTATGTTACTTGCCCGAGATCCGATCATCGATATCTGTATACCTAGGTCAACCTCGTTACTGGCAAGTCTCTTTACTCATTTCGTAATACAAGATCCCGTGGCTAACACTTAGTCACACTTCTTGCAAGGCTTATTGTGATGTTGTATTACCGAGTGGGCCTTGAGATACCTCTCCGTCATACGGAGTAACAAATCTCAGTCTTGATCCATGCCAACCCAACAGACACCCTCGGAGATACCTGTAATGCACCTTTATAGTCACCCTGTTATGTTGGAACATTTGATACACACCGGCACTCCTCCGGTGTCCGTGAGTTGCATGATCTCATGGTCATAGGAACGTATACTTGACATGCAGAAAACTATAGCAATAAACTGTGACGATCATATGCTACGTTTATAGTTTGGGTCTTGTCCATCACATCATTCTCCTAATGATGTGAACCCGTTATCAAATGACATCTCATGTCAATGGCTACGAAACCTTTACCATCTTTGATCAACGAGCTAGTCTACTAGAGGCATACTACGGACAAAGTGTTGTCTACTTATCCACACATGTAATGTGTTTCCAATCAATACAATTATAGCATGGATAATAAACAATTATCATGAACAAGGAAATATAATAATAAACACTTTATTTATTGCCTCTAGGGCATATTTCCAATAGAGCCGCCCACCATCCGTCTCGAACTCTCGGCTCAGCTCGGACCGCGCGTCCCTCGCAGCAAGGACGACGCCCGCAACCGCATCGACCGACTCGCGCAATCTGCTCTCCTTGAGGAGGAGGGCTCGATCGGTCCGGCCTGCTTCGGCCCCCAGATTCGCACCGAGCCTTTCCCAACCGGCTTCACGCTCCCTAGGGACACCTCGAACTACAATGGGGCCGCCAAACTCGAGGACTGGCTGATCGACTACACCACCGCGATGGGCATCGCCAGGGGGCATAAGCGCGTGGCCGTTCGCTACGTCCCCCTCATGCTCATCAGCTCGGCCCGCACCTGGCTCAACAGCCTGGCAGCCGGCAGCATCAAAACCTGGACTGACTTCGAGGAAGCCTTTGTCCGCAACTTCACCGGCACCTACAAGTGGCCCGGTCGGCCCCGTGAACTTGTCATGTGCGTCCAGGGGCCCTCCGCGACTACCTCACTCGATGGACCGAGCTCCGCAACTCGTGTGAGGGAGTACACGAGGTACAAGCCGTACAGTACTACATTGAGGGTTGCCAGGACGTCACCCCTCTCAAGCACAAGCTCCCGTGCTCCGAGCCGGCCACGTTTGCCGAGCTCATGACCAAGGCAGACAAATACGCCATGGCTAACTCGGCCATCCGGGTCAAGATGACCCTGCCGGCCAAGGCAATGACAACACCGGCCGTGACCCGGTTGGCTGCCGACAACCGGTAGCCGTAGAACAACAAGCGCAAGAACGACCAGCCGAATCCCCTCTATGGGAGCCGGTAGGTCAATACTGTCGAGGATCAAGAGCCGGCTGCCCAGCCTTCCGGCCAGCGCCAGCGCACCTGCAAGGGTGCCTGGCAGCCAAAGCTCACCTTTGAGCAAATGCTCGATCTTCCATGCAACAACCATTCAGGGGTCAAACCCTCTACGCACATGCTCCAGCAGTGCAGCTTCTCACAACAATTGGCCCGGGGGACGACCTTCCGGCTCCTCCCGCGCCGCCAGCCCGTGCGCCGGCCTCGACGCCGGCAACGGCCCTAAACGACGGTGGTCTAATCGACCAGTTCCCCAACTAGGATGGTTGCTATGTCGTCTTCACTAGTGAAGAGACGGGCAAGCACGTAGAGCGCCGGCTCCGCCGTGAGGTGAACGCCACCATGCCGGCAACTCCCCAGTTCATGCACTGGTCGGTGAAGCCGGTCACTTGGAGCCAGGCTGACCATCCTGCTATGATGCCAAATCCTGGTAGCTACGCCTTGGTCCTCGACCCCACAATCACCACCAAGGAGCGAGCCTGCCACTTCACACGGGTGCTGATAGATGGCGGCAGAAGCATCAACATTCTCTACCTCGACACGATGCGCAAGCTGGGGCTGAAGATAGAAGACCTGCAGGCGAGCCGGACGGTTTTCCACGGCATCATGCCTGGGAAATCCTGCTCCCCTGTCGGCAAGATCACGCTCGACGTCCTCTTCGGCGGACCCGGCCACTTCCGCCGCGAGCCAGTGCTGTTCGAGGTCGTGGACCTCGCGAGCCCCTACCATGCGTTGGTGGGCCGGTCGGCCCTCGTCAGCTTCATGGCGGTTCCACATTACGCCTACCTCAAGCTCAAGATGTCGGGCCCCAAGGGAATCATCGCCATCAAGGGCAACTACAAGATGTCACTCGAGTGCGCTCGAGACGGCAGGCGGCTGGCCGAGGCCCTGAAAATTGCCGAGGAGAAGCGGCAACTCGACCGGCTCGTAGCCCTTGCGGCCAGCTAGCCGGCCGTGCCAGCCCCTCCCTCGCAATCCACTAGCGAGGCCTCCTTCTAGTCATCCAAGGACACCAAACAAATCCCGCTCGACTCGGCCAGCCTGGCTCAGTGCGTCACGATCGGCTCCCACCTCGACAGCAAATAGGAAGGCGAGCTCGTCGACTTCCTCCATGAGAATCAGGACATCTTCGCATGGTCCCCCATGGACATGCCAGGTGTTCCGAGGAAGTTCGTCGAGCACAAACTACACATCCGGCCGGACGTCAAGCCTGTCAAGCAACGTCTACGCCGCTTCTTCGAGGAGAAGTGACGCACTATAGGAGAAGAGATCGTCTGGCTGTTCGCAGCCGGGTTCATCATGGAAGTGTTCCACCCGGACTGGCTGGCCAACCCAGTACTGCTACTGAAGAAGAACAAGACTTGGCGCATGTGTATCGACTACACTAACCTGAACAAGGCATGTCCCAAGGACCCATTCGCACTACCACGGATCGATCAAGTCATCGACTCCACGGCCAGCTGTGACTTGCTGTCCTTCTTGGACGCCTTCTCTGGCTACCACCAAATCAAGCTGGACCCGAAAGACCGGCTCAAGACCTCCTTCATCACGCCCTTTGGGGCCTACTACTACATCACCATGTCCTTCGTCCTGAAGAATGCAGGCGCCATCTTCCAACGGTGTATGCAGAAGTGCCTCCTGCCTCAGATAGGTAGGAACATTCCCGTCTACGTTGACAACATCGTCGTCTAAACCAAGAAGCACTTCAGCCTCCTCGACAACCTGCGGGAGGCTTTCACGAACTCGTGCGAATACAAGATCAAGCTTAACCCAGAGAAGTGTGTCTTCGGTGTTCCAGCCGGTCAACTCTTGGGTTTCTTCGTGTCCACCCGCGGCATTGAAGCTAACCCCGAGAAGATCTGCGCGATCGAACGCATGCTGAAGTTGACCCGGCTCCGCGACGTCCAGAAGTTCACCGGCTGCCTTGCCTCGCTCAGCTGGTTCATCAGCCGTCTAGGAGAGAAGGCTCTGCTCCTCTATGGGCTCCTTCGCCAGATGGATCTAATCAAGTCAGGTCAAACCAAGAGGCCGGGCATCTTCGACTGGCCTGACGAGGTGGATGAGGCCTTCCGCGGCCTCAAGAAGGCTCTCACCCGCGCACCTATCCTGGCTACGCCGACTGAGAAGGAACCGCTGCTTGCCTACATCGCTGTGACCACCCGCGTCATCAGCGTCGTCCTGGTGGTCGAACGGCCAGAGGATGGCAAGTCCCTGCCGGTCCAACGACCCGTCTACTACCTCAGCGAGCTCCTCTCCGCGTCCAAGCAGAACTACCCCCACTACAAAAACACGTGTTACGACATATACTTCTCCGCCAAGTGTTGGAAATATGCCCTAGAGGCAATAATAAATTAGCTATTATAATATTTCCTTGTTCATGATAATCGTTTATTATCCATGCTATAATTGTATTGATCGGAGACTTAAATGCATGTGTGGATACATAGACAAAACCATGTCCCTAGTATGCCTCTAGTAGAGTAGCTCGTTGATCAAAAGATGGTTAAGGTTTCCTAGCCATGTACATGAGATGTCATTTAATAACGGGATCACATCATTAGGAGAATGATGTGATGGACAAGACCCAAACTACAAACATAGCATATGATCGTGTCAGTTTATTGCTACTGTTTTCTGCATGTCAAGTATATGTTCCTATGACCATGAGATCATGGAACTCATGGATATCGGAGGAGTGCCTTGTGTGTATCAAACGTCGCAACATAACTGGGTGACTATAAAGGTGCTCTACAGGTATCTCCGATGGTGTCTGTTGAGTTGGCATGGATCGAGACTGGGATTTGTTACTCCGTGTGACGGAGAGGTATCTCAGGGCCCACTCGGTAATACAACATCACAACAAGCCTTACAAGCAATGTGGCTAAGTGTTAGTCATGGGATCTTGTATTACGAAATGAGTAAAGAGACTTACCGGTAACGAGATTGAACTAGGTATGGAGATACCGACGATCGAATCTCGGCCAAGTAACATACCGAAGAACAAAGGGAACGTTATACGGGATTAACTGAATCCTTGACATAGAGGTTCGACCGATAAAAGATCTTCATAGAATATGTAGGAACCAATGTGGATGTCCAGGTCCCGCCATTGCTTATTGGCCGTAGAGGTGTCTCGGTCATGTCTACATAGTTCTCGAACCCGCAGGGTCTGCACACTTAAGGTTCGGTGACGTTTCGGTGGTGTAGTGTTATGTATGGTGGTGACCGAAGGTTGTTCGGAGTCTTGGATGATATCCCGGACTTCACGAGGAGCTCCGGAATGGTCCAGAGGTAAAGATTCATATATAGGAAGTCCCAGTTTGGTCGCCGGAAAAGTTTTGGGCTCATCGGTAGTGTACCGGGAGTGCCGATAGTGTACTGAGAGACCTCCGGGAGGGGTATTTCGACCCCAAGGGGTCCATGGGCTGTGGGAAAGTAATAACCAGTCCTTAGTGGGCTGGTGAGACAGCCACATAAGGCCCATGGCGCAGGGAGTAGGTTTCCTAAAGGAAAAAGGTGGAAAAGGCCAAAAAGGAGCAATCCTAGTCCTACTAGGATTGGAGGAGGAGAGTCCTCCTCTCCCACCTTTCCTTGGCCGACTCCAAAGGGTGGTGCCTTGTGCGCCAGCCCTCCCTCTCCTTTCCTCCTATATATACTAGTGGACCGGGTGGCTTTTGGACAGATTTTACGGCCACGTGCTACCCGTTTCACCGGTGCTCCTCTAGATCGGATTTCTGTAGCACTTAGGCGAAGCCCTGCCGGAATCACTCCACCACCATCACCGGAGCGCCGTCATGCTGCCGGTGAACTCTCTCTCCTCTCCACCTCCTCTTTCTGGATCAAGACGGTCGAGATCGTCATCAAGCTGCACGTGTGCTGAACGCGGAGGTGCCGTCCGTTCGGCACTAGATCAGAAGGACCATGATCAAGATCGTGAGACGGATCGTGATGAGATCGCGGGACGGATCGTGATGAGTTCGCGGGACAGATCGTGATCAAGATCGTGAGACGGATCATGATGAGATCGCGGGACGGATCGTGATGACTTCGCGGGACGGATCGTGATGTGATCGCGAGACGCTCGGTGATTTGGATCGCGGAGATATTCGACTACACCAACCGCGTTTCTTAACGCTTCCCGCTTAGCGATCTACAAGGGTATGTAGATCCACTCTCCCTCTCATAGATGCTCATCACCGTAGATAGGTTTGCGTGTGCGTAGGAAAAATTTTGTTTCCCATGCGACGTTCCCCAACAGTGGCATCATGAGCTAGGTTGATGGTTCGATGTGATCTCGAGTAGAACACAAAAGGTTTGTGGGCGTTGATGCTTATATTGCTTCCTCCCTTGGTCGCATTTTGGTTCAGCGGGATTGTGAGATGAAGCGTCCCAGACCAACATTACTCATACGCTTACGAGAGACCGGTTCCCTCGATGCAACTTGTTGCCTAGATGGCTTGCGGGTGACAGTTTCTCTCACTTTAGTTGGATCGGATTCGACAAAGGCGGTCCTTGATAAGGTTGAAAAGTAAACTAGTGTATCACCGTTGTGGTTTATGCGTAGGTGAGAATTGTTCTTGCTAGATACCCGTAGCAGCCACGTAAAACATGCAACAACAATTAGAGGATGTCTAACTTGTTTTTGCAGGGTATGTTGTGATATGATATGGCCAATTACATGATGTGATATATGTGATGTATGAGATGATCATGTGATGTAGAGATTATCACGACTTGCATGTCGATGAATACGGCAACCGGCAGGAGCCATAGGGTTGTCTTTAATTATTGTATGACATGCATGTCAATCATTAAGCGCTATGTAAGGCTTTACTTTAGCGCTAAACGGTAGCAATAGTAGTAGAAGCATGCAGGGCATGACAACCCCGATGGCGACACGTTGATGGAGATCAAGATGATGGAGATCATGGTGTCATGCCGGTGACGATGGAGATCATGCCGGTGCTTTCTAGGTGGAGATCAAAAGCACAAGTTCATGGCCATATCATGTCACTTACGATTTGCATGTGATTTTAATCCTTTTTATGCACCTTGTTTTGCTTAGGACGACAGTAGCATTATAAGGTGATCCCTCACTTAATTTCAAGATAAATTGTGTTCTCCCCGAGTGTGCATCGTTGCGAAAGTTCGTCGTGTTGAGACACCACGTGATGATCGGGTGTGATAGACTCTACGTTCACATAAAATGGGTGCAAGCCAGTGTTGCACATGCAGAACACTCGGGTTAAACTTGACAAGCCTAGCATGTACAAACATGGCCTCGGAACACAAGAGACCGAAAGGTCGAACATGAGTCATATAGTAGATATGATCAACATGATGATGTTCACCATTGCAGCCACCTCAACTCACGTGATGATCGGACTTGAGTTGGTGAATTTGGATCATGTATCACTCGAATGATCGGAGGGATGTCAACTTGAGTGGGAGTTCTTAAGTAATATCATTAATTGAACTCATTATCATGAACATAGTCAAAGTGTCTTTTCAAATTATGTTGTAGATTACTAGCTCGCGCTGCAGCTCCCCTATATTTTTATATGTTCCTAGAGAAATAGAATTGAAAGATTTTGGTAGCAAAATTGCGGACTGGGTCCGTGATCTGAGGATTGTCCTCATTGCTGCACAGAAGGCTTATGTCCTTAATGCACCGCTCGGTGCGCCACCCCATCTAGCGTCGTCTGTAGATGTTGTTAACATTTGACAGGCACGTTTCGATGACTACTTGATAGTTTAGTACGTCATGCATTACGGCTTAGAATTGAGGCTACAAAACGTTTTGAACGTCACGGAACATATGAGATGTTCTAAGAGCTGAGATTGTGATCTCAGGCTCGTGCCCGAGTTGCGAGATATAAGATCTCTAACGAGATTCTTTGCCTGCAAGATGAAAGAGAATAGCTCAATCGTTGAGCATGTGCTCAGACTGTCTGGGTACTACAATCGCTTGAATCGAGTGGGAGTTGATCTTCCAGATAAGATAGTGATTGATGTAGTTCTCCAAGTTACTGTCACTGAGCTACTAGAAGTTGGTGATGAACTATGAAATGCCAGGGAAAGAAATGTTGATCCCTGAGCTGTTCGCGATGTTTGACACCGCAAAGGTAGAAATCCAGAAGGAGCGTCAAGTGTTGATGGTTAATCAAACCACTAGTTTCGAGAAGGGCAAGAGCAAGGAGGGAAACTTCATGGATAGCAAGTTCGTTGCTGCTCCAGTGAAGCAACCCAAAGTTGAACTCAAACCCGAGACTAAGTGCTTCTGTTATGAGGTGAGCGGTCGCTGAAGCGAAACAACCCTAGATACTTGGTAGATAAGAAGGCTGGCAACATTGATAGAAGTATATTTGATATACGAGTTATTGATGTGTACCTTGCTAGTACTCTTAGTAGCACCTGGGTATTGGATACCGGTTCGGTTGCTAAATGTCAGTAACTCGAAATACAAGCTACGGAATAAACGGAGAACTAGCTAAGGGTGAGGTGACGATATGTGTTGGAAGTGTTTCCAAGGTTGATGTAATCAACATCGCACGCTCTCTCTATCTTCAGGATTAGTGACGAACCTAAATAAATGTTATTTGGTGTTTTGCGTTGAGCATGAACATGATTAGATCATGCTTATTGCAATACGGTTATTCATTTAAGTTAGAGAATAATGGTTATTCTGTTTACATGAATAATACCTTCAATGGTCATGCACCCCGTGAGAATGGTTTGTTGAAATCTTGATCGTAGTAGTACACATGTTCATAACATTGATGTCAAAAGATACAAAGTTAATAATGATAGTACCACATACTTGTGGCACTGCCGCTAAATGTCATATTGGTATAAAGCGCATGAAGAAACTCCATGCTGATGGATATTTGGACTCATTCGATTTTGAATTGGTTGAGACATGCTGACCATGCCTCTTGGGCAAGATGACTAAAGGACCCCGTTGGATGGAGCGGACAAGTGATTCATTGGAAATGATACATGTTGATGTATGCAATCTAGTGAGTCTTGTAGCATGCAGTGGATATTGTTATTTTGTTACCTTCACTGATGATTTGAGTAGATATAGTGTATATTTACTTAATGAAACACAAGTCTGAATCATTTGAAAGGTTCAAGCAAATTCAGAGTGAAGTTTAAAGATCATCGTGACAAGAAGATAAAAATGAACGCGATATGATCGTGGAGGTGAATATCTGAGTTACGAGTTTGGCATACAACTTAAGACAATGTGAAATTTGTTTCACAACTAACGCCACCTGGAACACCATAGTGTGAAGGTGTGTCCGAACATCATAGTCATGGTCTATTGATATAGTGCATACTGTGATGTCTCTTATCGTTTTACTACTATAATTTTGGGGGTTATGCATTAGAGACAACTACATTCACTTTAAATAGGGCATCATCTAAATCCGTTGAGATGACACCGTCTGAATTATGGTTTGATAGAAACCTGATCTGTCATTTCTTAATATTTGGGGCTGTGACACTTGTGTGGAAAATGTTTTCACCTAATGAGGTCGAACCCAAGGCGGACAAATGCATCTTCATAGAATACCCTAATATCAGTTGGGTGAAACTTCAATCTCAGATCCTAGTGCAAAGTGTTTGTTGCTTAAACGGATCCTTTCTCGAGGAAATGTTTCTCTCGAAAGAATTGAGTGGGAGGAAGATAGAACTTGATGAGGTTGTTAAACCTTTGTTCAACCAGAGAGTAGCGCAGCGCAGAAAGATGTTTCTGTGAAGCCTACGTTAGTTGAAGAGGAAGTTAATGATGATGATCATGAAGCTTCAGGATCAAGTTACTATCGAACTTCGTAGGTCGACAAGGATGTGTACTGCTCCTAAGTGGTACGACAACTCTGTCTTGGAGATCATGTTGTTGGACAACGATGAACCTACGAGCTATGGAGAAGCGATGATGGGCCCGGATTCCGACAAATGGTTGGAGGCCATGAAATCCGAGATAGGATCCATGTATGAAAACCTAGTGTAGACTTTGGTAGACTTGCTCGTTGGATGGCAGGTCGTTGAGTACAAATGGATCTTTAAAATGAAGACAGACACTCATGGTGAATGTCACTACTTGTAAAGCTCGACTTGTTGCAAAGATATTTGTGACAAGTTCAAGGAGTTGACTATGATGAGACTTTCTCACTCGTAGTGGTGCTAAAGTCTGTTGGAATTATGTTAGCAGCTGCTGTGTTTTTAATTATGAAATCTGGCAGATGGATGTCAAAACATCGTTTCCTTAACGGTTTACTTGAGGAAAGGTTGTATGTGATACAACCAGAAGGTTTTGTCAGTCCTAAGGATGCTAAAAGGTGTGCAAGCTTCGGTGATCCTTCCATGGACTGAAGCAAGCATCTCGGAGTTGGAATATACGCTTTGATGAGGTGATCAAAGCTATGATGTTTATACAAAGTTTACGAGAAACTTGTATTTGCAATAAAGTGAGTGGGAGCACTATAAAATTTCTTATAAGTATATGTGGATGACATATTGTTGATCAGAAATAATGTAGAATTTCTGGAAAGCATAAAACGGTTATTTGGAAAGTGATTTTCAAAGGAAGACCTGGATGAAGCTACCTAATTGTTGAGCATCAAAATCTATGGAGATAGATCAAGATGCTCGATGAGACTTTCAATGAGTGCATACCATGACAAGATTTTGAAAGAGTTCAAAATGGATCAGTTAGAGAAAGAGTTCTCGCCTGCTTTGTAAGGTGTGAAAGTTGAGTGAGACTCAAAGCTCGACAACGGCAGAAGAAAGAGAAATGACGAACGTCGTCCCCTATGCCTTAGCCATAGGCTCTATATTATGCCATGCTGTGTACGACACCTATGTGTGCCTTGCCATGAGTCCGTCAGGGGGTACAAGAGTGAACCAGGAGTGGATCACTGGACAGCGGTCAAGATTATCCTCA
Source organism: Hordeum marinum (assembly GCA_022496015.1). Taxonomy (NCBI): domain Eukaryota; kingdom Viridiplantae; phylum Streptophyta; class Magnoliopsida; order Poales; family Poaceae; genus Hordeum; species Hordeum marinum. The sequence continues at coordinate 509,806,498 of CM039673.1, read as the reverse complement.
GTAACTAAGAGACTGAGGAGATGTTTCTCGATTATGGAGGTGCTAAAGAGTTCGTCGTAAGGAGTTACGTCGATACAAGCTTTAACACTAATCCGGATGACTCGTAGTAGCAATCTGGATACGTATAGTGGAGCAACCATTTGGAATAGTACCAAGTGGAGTGTGGTAGTAGTGCTTATAGTTTGACATAGGGATTTGCAAAGTGCACACGGATCTGAATGTCACAGAACCATTGACTATAAGACCTCTCTCACATGCAAAGCATGATCGAACCCCAGAACTCATTGGGTGTTAGATTCATAACAATGCGAATCACATGGTGATGTGAACTAGATTATTGACTCTAGTGCAAGTGGGAGACTATTGGAAATATACCCTAGAGGCAATAATAAATTAGTTATTATCATATTTCCTTGTTCATCATAATTGTTTATTATCCATGCTATAATTGTATTGATCGGAGACTTAAATGTATGTGTGGATACATAGACAAAACCATGTCCCTAGTATGCCTCTAGTAGACTAGCTCGTTGATCAAAAGATGGTTAAGGTTTCCTAGCCATGGACATGAGATGTCATTTGATAACAGGATCAAATCATTAGGAGAATGATGTGATGGACAAGACCCAAACTACAAACATAGCATATGATCGTGTCAGTTTATTGCTACTGTTTTCTGCATGTCAAGTATATGTTCCTATGACCATGAGATCATGCAACTCACGGATATCGGAGGAGTGCCTTGTGTGTATCAAACATTGCAACGTAACTGGGTGACTATAAAGGTGCTCTACAGGTATCTCCGATGGTGTCTGTTGAGTTGGCATGGATCGAGACTGGGATTTGTTACTCCGTGTGATGGAGAGGTATCTTAGGGCCCACTCGGTAATACAACATCACAACAAGCCTTGCAAGCAATGTGGCTAAGTGTTAGTCATGGGATCTTGTATTACGGAACGAGTAAAGATACTTGCCAGTAACGAGGTTGAACTAGGTATGGAGATACCGACGATCGAATCTCGGGCAAGTAACATACCGAAGAACAAAGGGAACGTTATACGGGATTAACTGAATCCTTGACATAGAGGTTTGACCAATAAAGATCTTCGTAGAATATGTAGGAACCAATGTGGACGTCCAGGTCCCGCCATTGGTTATTGACCGTAGAGGTGTCTTGGTCATGTCTACATAGTTCTCGAACCCGCAGGGTCTGCACACTTAAGGTTTGGTGACGTTCCGGTAGTGTTGAGTTATGTATGGTGGTGACCGAAGGTTGTTCAGAGTCCCGGATGAGATCCCGGACGTCATGAGGAGCTCCGGAATGGTCCGTAGGTAAAGATTCATATATTGTAAGTCCCAGTTTGGTCGCCGGAAAAGTTTCGGGCTCATCGGTAGTGTACCGAGAGTGCCGGTAGTGTACCGGGAGACCTCCGGGAGGGGTATTTCGACCCCAAGGGGTCCATGGGCTGTGGGAAAGTAATAACCAGCCCTTAGTGGGCTGGTGAGACAGCCACATAAGGCCCATGGCACAGGGAGTAGGTTTCCTAAAGGAAAAAGGTGGAAAAGGCCAAAAAGGAGCAATCCTAGTCCTACTAGGATTGGAGGAGGAGAGTCCTCCTCTCCCACCTTTCCTTGGCCGACTCCAAAGGGTGGTGCCTTGTGCACCAGCCCTCCCTCTCCTTCCCTCCTATATATACTAGTGGGTTGGGTGGCTTTTGGACAGATTTTATGGCCACGTGCTACCCGTTTCACCGGTGCTCCTCTAGATTGGATTTCTGCAGCGCTTAGGCGAAGCCCTACTGGAATCACTCCACCACCATCACCGAAGCGCCGTCACGCTGCCGGTGAACTCTCTCTCCTCTCCACCTCCTCTTGCTGGATCAAGACGGTGGAGATCGTCATCAAGCTGCACGTGTGCTGAATGCGGAGCTGCTGTCCGTTCGGCGCTATATCGGAAGGACCGTGATCCAGATTGTGAGACGGATCGTGATGAGATCGCGGGACGGATCATGATGAGTTCGCGGGACAGATCGTGATCAAGATCGTGAGACGGATCGTGATGAGATCGCGAGACGGATCATGATGAGTTCGCGGGAAGGATCGTGATGTGATCGCGGGACGCTCGGCGATTTGGATCGCGAAGATGTTCGACTACACCAACCGCGTTTCTTAACGCTTCCCGCTTAGCGATCTACAAGGGTATGTAGATCCACTCTCCCTCTCGTAGATGCTCATCACCATGGATAGGTTTGCGTGTGCATAGGAAAATTTTTGTTTCCCATGCGACGTTCCCCAACACCAAGAACGTCAAGCAATACTTCCAAGAGCATACCATTACCGTGGTGAGCACGACCCCGCTTGGCGAGATCATGGGCGGCCGGGACTCCACCGGCCGGATTGCCAAGTGTGTGATCGCCCTCACCGATCACGAGATCCGGTACGATCCGAGAACCGCCATCAAGTCACAGGCTTTGGCGGATTTCCTCGTCGACTGGGCGGAGGCGGAGTTCGTTCCGCCTCCTCTAGACTCCACGCATTGGTGCATGCACTTTGATGGATCAAAAATGAGGACCGGCCTGGGTGCCGGCATAGTCCTCTCCTCCCTGAAAGGTGATCAGCTCACGTAAGACCTCCAGATCCACTTCGCCACTTCGCCACTTCCAACAACATGACAAAATACGAGGCCATCGTCCATGGCCTCTTGCTCGCCAAGGAGAATGGCATCAGGCGCATCCTCTGCTTCGGCGACTCCGACCTCGTGGTGCAGCAGGTCTCCAGCGAATGGGATGCCAGGGACGCCAACATGGCCAGCTACCACTTCCTCATACAACAGCTCACCGGTTCCTTCGAGGGCTGTGAGTTTCATCACGTCCCCCGAGCGGACAACGAGGCGGTGGATGCGCTGGCGAAGATGGGCTCCACCCGGCAGGCCATTCTAGCTGGCGTCTCCCTCGAATGGCTACTCAAGCCGTCGATCAAACCGTCCACATAATCAGAGTCGATCTTCGTGCCGGCAGGCGCTACCGGCCCATCAACGGCTCCGGCCACCGGCCCATCAACGGCTCCGGTCTCCCTCGAACCGTCGGTCGTTCCGGTGGACCGGGTCGAGCCGGCGGCGCCCGAGGCGGCCAGCACCGGCAGCACGGCTGTCATGATGATCGTCGATCAACCAGCCTCGGAGGCTCCCGAGCCAGTCCCGGGGGCTGGCGGCCCGGCCCCGAGGGCTGATCAATCAGCCCCGGGGCCTCCCGGACCAGCCGCCGTCGCGGCCCCTTCATGGGCCCAACCCATTTTGGCGTTTCTTCTATGAGGCGAGCTGCCTCCAGAGAAGGCTCTGGCTAGGCACATCCAGCGCCAGGCCTCGGCTTACAGCATCATCAACAATGAGCTCATCCACCGTAGCACCACCGACGTGTTTCAGCGATGCGTCGAGCTGGAAAAGGGCCTGGAGATCCTCCTCGACATTCACCAGGGAGAGTGCGGGCACCATGCCGCCTCCCGGACCCTGGTGGCCAAGGCTTTCCGCCACGGCTTCTACTGGCCCACGGCTCTCGAGGCGGCCAAGAAGTTGGTCAACGAGTGTGAGGGCTTCCAACGCTTGAGCATGCAAAGCCACCTGCCGGCAACGGCCCTCCAAACCATCCCCCTCTCGTGGCCCTTTGCCGTTTGGGGGATGGACATGGTGGGACCTTTCAAAACCGCTCGAGGCAGCATGACGCACTTACTGGTGGCAGTGGATAAATTCACCAAGTGGATCGAGGCGCGACCGATCAAGAAGATGGACGGCCCCACGGCCGTCCGGTTCGTTGACGACATCATGGTACGCTATGAAGTTCCCCACAGCATCATCACCGTCAACGGCACCAACTTTTCCAAGGGCGCACTCGCGCGTTTCTGCTCCAAACAAGGGATCCGGCTCGACCTGGCGTCCGCCGCTCATTCATAGTCAAACGACCAGGTCGAGAGAGCAAATGGCCTCATCTTGTCCGGCATCAAGCCCCGGCTCGTGACGCCGGTGGTAAGGTCGGCCGGCTACTAGATCGATGAGCTGCCAGCCGTCCTCTGGCGTCTCAGGACCACCCCGAACCGGTCAACCGACTACACCCCATTTTTCCTCATGTATGGGTCTGAGGCAATCATCCCCACCGACATCAAGTTCGATTCACCTCGGGTCTCCCTATACACGGAGAAGGATGCTAAGGAGGCCAGAGAAGACGGTGTCGATCTACTCGAGGAAGCTCACAAACTGGCCTTGAGCCGGATGGCGATCTACCAGTAGAAGCTCCAGCACTACCACAGCAAGCGGATCCGGCCGCTCTCATTCCGCGAGGGGGATCTGGTCCTCAGGCGGGTCCAACGAACCACCAGTCAGCACAAGCTGTCCTCCCCGTGGGAAGGCTCATTCATCATCAGCAAGGCGCTACACAACAATGCGTACTATCTGACAGACGCCCAGAAGCCGCAGAAGCGCAAGACAGACGCCTCTAGTGAAGAGATGGAGCGCCCATGGAACGAGGCGCTCCTGCGCCCGTTTTACTGCTAAGGAAAATCAATGTATGTATGTACCCCCGCCCTTTTGGGCTTATGAATGCAATGGGCGTCCTAAGCCGGCTCTTGGGGCGCACCCCATTTCGTTTCTCTTAAAGTGTTCCACACTCACCGGCTCCCCGGTCCGGTTCCCGGGACCGGGGGCTAGCAGGCTGAACCTGGAAGCGTCTCTCCGTAAAAAGGCTAAATAATGTGGGCCAGCCAAGCTTCCCCACCCTTACCAGCTATAGAACGGCTCCCAGCTGTTCGGCTGACGGGGCCTCGGGGCGGCAAAGTTTGGCTCACACCAAAGGTCAAAACGGGAGGGGGCCTCTTCTAGGCTCAGCAAAACCCTCGTCGTGTCTCTGCCGCTCTACTTACCCCGGAAAAAAAACGCGAATCCTAAGTTTCAAAACACCTCCCTGGAGGCGGACACCCTGACCCAGCTACAGATCGGCTCCCGGCTGTTGGGCTGGCGGGACCAAAGCAAAAGGGGAAAAGGAATAGAAACGCAAAGAATCGAGGCGGGCAAAAAAGGGTAAGGACGAGGTGGCATGATTGACAAGGCAAAACATGAATACTCACGACATAAATATTAAAGGAAAAGTGGCCCACGGCCGGCATTCAGTTCATTACACAAACACCCCCCAGTGGGTGGATTCAAGTCATTACATGCAGGAAGAAAGATAACTAAGAAGATGCCCGAGGGCTCAGGCCACCGGCGCGTCGCCAGCCAGCGTACCCTCAGCCGGCGCGTCACGGGGCGGCTCGGTCCCCGCCTCGGAGGTGGTCGCGGCCTCCGGGTCGGCCTCCTTGTCCTTCGAGGCGGGCTCCTAGCTCTCGGTCATCTCGCCGCTGGACTCGGTGCTCTCGTCAGCAACTTCAGCATCGTCCGGGACCTGAGGGATGCCGAAGGAGTCCGCGGGCAGCGGCTCGCCATCTTCGCCAAGGGGTGGCAAGAACTCGTCCGCGTCGACGTACGACGCGAGTTCGTTAGCCCGCTAGACCAGGGCCGGCTCGCGGGCCTCCCACTCCGCAGTCGGCACGTCCCGCTTGGTCGCCAGTCGGGCTAGGTCCACGCCCTGGTACCAAGACATGACGAACCGGAGTGCCATCTATGCTCCGACTCGGGCAGCCGATGCCTACCAGGCCTCGAGGTGGGGGACAGCGTGCTCGAGCCAAAGGGCCACACGGTGCATCGGAGCTCCCCCGCGGTCCGGTCACAGCGTGGCGATGACCTCCTTGTCGACGGTCTTGAACCGCTCCAGGCGGCCGCGCAGGAGGCGGACCGGCTGGCCATGCTGCTGGCTGATGGGGAGGCGTGCCTCCTCTTCTCCTCCCGATGGGTGGCCGCGTGCTCGCGGGCCAGCCGGCCAGCGGCCTCCGTCTGCTCCCCCGCCGTCTCCTCTTCTTGGAGCTCGATGGGGTCGCTGCAACGCCCAAGACCTGGTCATCGACTGGCTCGCAAGGCAAAAACAGAGAAACTCACACAAAAAGTAAAAGACTTACGCAACAACAAGGGCTAGGGCCTGCTTGGCTCGTGGTGGCGGTTTCCGCGCGGCCATCTTAACCCGCTTCGGGCTGGGCGGCGGGTCTGCCAAGCATCCCCCCTAAGCCGGCCTCTTCCCCCGGCCAGCCGTTTGAGTGGCCGGGCCTTGAGCCGGCCACTCCTCGCTCCTGTGGTCCTGGCGCGCTCCGGGAGGAGGTCCGTCTAGGATCATCAAATCATCATCGTCATCATCATCGTCATCGTCGTCCATCTAGTCGCGGATGGAGGAGGCAAGAGGGAACTCACCCGCTCCGCTGGGTCCTCCGGCTGCTCTGGACCCTCTGGCTTCACCTGGAGCGCCGCCTCGCGGATCTGCTGGCTCGTCGGCCCCGCCCTAGGAGTCCACTCCTTCCTTCGCGGGACCTCCCGTCTGGAAGTCTTCGAGTCGGAGTCCTCGGGCTCCGCTTCGAAGATTTGTGGGTGCGGGCCGTCCGGCGTGTTCTGTCGTACCAACAGCTGCGGTCAGCACGTTAACGTAAGTTCCCCAACCGGCTGCCGGCTAGGGAATAACATACAAAAGAAAAAACCGCCTCGACGAAAGAACTCACCAGGGGAGGCCGGTTAATGCGGTCATATGGCTCCATGCCGAAGGACCACGAGGCGGCCTTCAGCTTGAACGTCGTGAGGGCGTTCACCCGCTTCGCCACCTGAGCCGGTGTTGGACCGGCAGGGGTCGTGCCGGCCGGACATATCGCAGATACAGTGTGGCGTCATCTAGAGAGGTGACACCCGGCGCGAGATGAAGGCTGCCACCAGGTCGGCGGCGACCAGCCCCTTGGTGCTCCTCAGCTGTGTGAGCCAGGCCAGCTCGTCCAGGGCCATGCCGCGCAGGGCTGGCGCCAGCCAGTTCTGCTGGGAGGACTGCCGGTCCTCGAAGGGCGGCAGCCGGATGTAGTCTGTCCTCGGGTCGACGTTCTTCACATAGGAGAACGTTCGATGCCACCCCTCAACGGAATCGATCAAAGAGAGAGGGGGAAAGCGAGCGACGCCGCGACAGCACACCACCGTGCCCCCGCATGCATCGCTCTTCAAGGGCTTGAGATAAAAAGGAGCATTGAAGAGGTCAAGGAAGGGGAGAATGCCAAGGTACCCCTCGCACAGCGCCATGAAGGCAAAGAGGTACAATTTGGAGTTCGGACCAAGGTTATGTGGTTGAAGGTCGAAGGTGTCGAGAAGGAGACGGAAAAAGTGGCTCACCGGAAGGCCGAAGCCTCGAGAGAAGTGCCAGAGGAACACGACACGTTCCTCTGGCTGTGGCGCCGGCACTACCTTGCCGACCGGCGCACGGGCGGCCACCCGCTCGGGCTACGGCAGCATCCGCGCCTTGCGCAGCTCGGTGATATCCGCCTCGGTGATGAAGGAGCCGCCCCAACTACCACTGTGTCCGTCGGCCATCGCAACGGCGGTACGCCATGCAGGCGTGGGCACGGGTTCGGGCGTGGCGACGCGAGGAGAAGAAAGAGCAGCAGCAAGGGAGGGCAGCAAGGAGGCAAGTGAGGCACGGGTACCTTCGCCTCCTGCCCTCTCTCCCCTTTTATAGGGGAGGCCACGACCAGTGATGTGGGATCGTTTGTGCCCACTTCCCCCGGAAACCCCGCGCGAGTGGGGAGCCCCGGGCCATGATGGCCGCCTCGAGGCGCAGAAGATCCGGCCCTGGCCCCGAGGCATATTGGGCTATGACTGGGTCCTAGTGGGCTAGGCCCAGGCGATGTCCCGTCTCCCCGCGTACGCGGGGCCCATCGCATCATTGCGCGCTGCGTGGCGAGTCGCGTGCCGACGCGCGTCCCGGAGTGGCAGGCCGGAACCCGAGGCATCGGGTCCATCGACTGACCCGACTGCCCCTTCGCTGTCACGCCTAAGATGTGGTCCTATCCTTATTTTGGCATGAGGGCCTCGACAGGGATAGAATCACATCTCGTCGTGTTGCAAGAATGGATATCATTACAAGTACTTGTGCAGAAGAGATGAGTATATGGAATTGGCTTACACTGGCCACAAGCTACATCATAGGCACATCAATACAACAACATACTCAAACACCATACAGAAGAGCAGGGTCCGACTACGGACGAAAACAAACGACAAAATGACATCCATCCTTGCTATCAGAGGCTGTCGTCTGGAACCCATCCACGATTGATGAAGAAGAAGAACTCCAAATCAAACAAGCAACACACTCACGTTCAATTATTGCATTACCTGTACCTGCAACTATTGTTGTAGTAACCTGTGAGCCATAGGGACTCAGCAATCTCATTTCCAAGGGTATCAAGACTATTAAAGCTTAATAGGTGAGGTATGGTTAAGTGGTGAGGCTGCAGCAAGCGACTAGGCATTTATGTGAGTGGCTAACTTACGAGTACATAAAGTAAAATATGGTGGTCTACGCATAACAGACGTGAACTAGTAATGATCACTAACTGATCCTGAACACCTACTTATGTCAAACATAACCCCACCATGTTCTCTCTCGGATAAGGACTCACGAGAAGAGACAGTCATGGTTACGCACACCGTTGGTGTATTTTATTCGAGTTTACTTCAAGTTTGCTATGACCGGGTGTTAAACAAAGTATCCAACTTTGCCACATAACCACGGGCACGGCTTTCCGAAAGATTTAACCCTGCAGGGGTACTCCAACTTATCCATCACAAATTAACCACACGCAGAGGTAATAACCTCGACCACGGATCTCGTGATCTTCCTAGGCAATTCCAAAGGAAATCCGCCACCTCGAGATAGCCCGAAGAATAATCAGAATTCCTCACTCAAGACGTTCGAGAAAGGTAAAATAAATCCAGCAAGGCCGCCCGGTGTGTCGACGAACCCGATAAGAGCCGCGTATCTCGTTCTCAGGACATGACCAGATGAGCGCAGCATACAGTGTCTTGATAGAAATCTCCCGAGTTGCCCCGAGTTGGCCCCGCACACGACTCTAATTTGGACCAACACTCATGAGGAGCATTGGCCCGGGGGTTGATTAAATTATCCGCGGGTGCCGGCGGGTCCCTATGCAATTTTATTAGTTACTAGGCAAATGTAGTACCAATATTGGGCCCTGCCAGATAAGTTTTATCCCTAAACAAAAATCAAGGGGGTCCCCATAACAACCCCGATCATGTTAGGATCGCTCAATTATGGAACATAACACCGGTTCACAAGTAACTAGGGGCGACAAGAGCGGAACAAAACACCGAGCAAAAGGCCAAGCCTTCCACCTTTGCCAAGTATATATGTGCATTAACTTAAATAGCAGCAATATTGTGATATAACAAAACAATGTCCATGTTGTCACATGGAAGCAAATGCACCTGCAGCTAGAAATGCTATAAGAAGGGCTGAGCAAGCGGTAACATAGCCAAACAATGGTTTGCTGGGATGCGGAACGGTTAGAGGCTTTTCATGGCAATGTTGGGAGGCTTGACAAACAAGTGGTAGGTAGCCTGACATAGCGAAAGAAAATGAGACATCTAGCATGGCAATGATAGTAATGGTATCCAGGGACATGTGTCATCTTGCCTGAGATCCCGCTCGGAAGAAGATCGAGTCCATGAAGAAGACGAGCCAACGTAGTTGAACGAATCCTCACTCTCCGAACGCTTTCAGAACTCTATCGAGAAGAAGCAATCTGAAACAAAAAATCAACACAAGATACACCACAACATATGCATGACATGATGCGCAAACAATTATGATGCATGTCTGGTTAAAATGCAAGGCATGACAAGCACAACAATCAACTTCTACACATTAGGTGAAGCTCAATATGCAACGAGTTGCATATTGACGAAACTTCATATTCCAATTATTTAGTTCACTCTTGTTAGGTACACGACAATATTAAATGTTGTTAAACATGGCAAGAGGTGAAGCATAAGTAAACTACACTATCTAGGCATGTTAAATGGGGTCGGAAACAACTTATAGTATTTCCGAAATGACCTCATATGTTAATTTCGAAATTGATCCAGATCTGAACTAATCATATTTTATATTTGTTAAACAACAGTATAAAGCATACCTTGTCATTCTACCCGTTATTCTAGTCGATTTACATATATGGAACATCTCAAACGGATCTACAGCCTACAAGATATGAGCAACACAAGATGCACATGTCATGAATGAAAATGCATGGAAAATACAATCACAAACATTTCAAATCATGATTGCAGAAAGTTATTATGAAACTAAATGAGATTCTAAGCAAGTCTCATATGCAACATGTTCAAAACGGAGCTACGGTTCAACAAATACAACCTACACAAGTTATAGTTGAAATCTGCCCAAAACAGCAACTTAGCATTTTGCACACATGAAAACAACAAGCTACAAGATCCTAAAATGCACAAACTAAGCATGGGGCAGTATTATATGACACATACCTCATTTCATCTTCACATATCATATTAAAAACATGCATGGATCACATGGTAGGAAGCTCACAAGATGACTACTTGAAAACAATTTCAGACTTAGTGAAAATAGCAGTTTTGACAGGGCAGTTTTTATCACGAAGGCATATTGACAACAGTGAAACTATATGCTACAAGGCATATTATGGCATGAAACTTAACAGCATACTAAAGGACATTATAAAGTACAAATAACTCCATTACACCTACCACAAAAGGGTTCTGAATCACAATCAAAACACATGGCAAGTCAGCAACAAAATATTACAGATTCCAGACATAGAAATGTTATGGACCCTCAAAACAGCAGTATTTTATAGCAAGTTGTCAACAAGAAAATAAAACCTATACATGCATTTCTATGGCAAGCAAAATGTCCAGGGGCTAGGACACATATCAAAAGGCATATCCCATGTTAAAAATTATTTCACATCATGCATGTATTAAATCGCACGAAAATAACAAAAGGGCATCACAGAAAAATAACATGCACCAAAATGCTCAAATGAAAAAACTAAATGCACAGCTAAATTATATGGATTTTTCTACCCCGAAAACATATATAATATGCATAGGTTCATGTGGAAAAATAATCACAATTAATTATGCAAGTTATGGCATCATTTATTATCAAGTCATTTATGCAAAATAAATGCAAACACCATGCCAACATTTTTATCATGCATGAAAATGCCTTATATAATAAACCACACATTTATTCCATATAGGGTTTGATTAATTCGTGGCACGATTAAACATATATGTGCAATGCAAAATATGGCATTTATGCGAATGATGCAAACAACAAGTTTAAGTATTTTTGACATGGATGAAAATGGCATATAATTAATCTACACATTTTTCCAAGCATTTTTCATATACAAAATATTTTTATACGACGTACAGTTAAATTTCTATTAACGTTTAAAATCGTGCAATTGGCCTACACGAAAAAATATTAAAACGCGTGGGGGGGCGAAGGTTGGGCTCACCATGGGCCAACAGGCCGGACAAGGAGCTGGGCCTTGCGCTGCTGGGAGGCCGGCCCATGTAGAGGTCAACGCTAGCGGCATCGGGCAGATCGAGCGCTTGCTCGATCTTGACGGGACGCGGTGGGGGCTGGCCAAAGGCCATGGCGGCGCCCTCCGGCGAAGGCGGGGCAGCGGCAGGGCGGATCCGGGCCGGCGGGCTCGATCCCGGCCAGATCTGGGGCGACGGGGAGCTTCCCCGGCGAGGGACGGCGACGGCAGCAACCTGCAGAGAGAGAGCGACCACGGGGTGAGAGAGCGAGAGAGAAATGGAGGGAGAGAGAAGAGAGAGGAGTGGTGGCGAGGTCATTCCGGCAAACGACGACGGCGGCGCGGGGTCCGGCGGCCCTTCGGTGGCCGGCCGGCGAGGCTGCACGGGGAGCTGCGGGAGCGCTCAGGCGCCATGGGAGCTCCTGCTCCCTACGCTGGAAGGCGGCGGCGCCTCGGGCCCAGATGGCCTCGGGCGGGCCTGCGCGAGGAAGAGGGGGCTGGTGGCGGCTCAGGGTGGTTTGGCATGGAAACCACGGGGAAGGCTAGGGTTAGGCCAGATTAGGCAGGCTTGGGTGTCTATTTATAGTTTAGGGGCTAGGGTTAGCAGTTTCTGTCTATTTTCGGACCATTCGATCTCGATCAGACGGCCCGGAAGTGTAGGGGGGGCTACGGTGGCTGTGTAGATGGGCTAGGTGGGGAAGAGAGGGAGGTTTGCGTCCCGTGACACGATGTTTGAGAACACCGAAAAACATCCGATAATAAACCGATGACTGCACAGCTACGATTGACCGACGGGGTATCAAACGAACTCAGAATGCGACGAAATTCGACAGGTGGTATACCTACACTATAATAAGACCGCACGCCAAGTTTTGAAACAATCCAATAATATTTTTAGCGTGCTTTAAAAACGGTTTTATTTAACGATGCCGCGGGCGCGTGCGTGTGTGGTTGGGTCTCGAAACAGGCAAAAGCAAGAACGAAGAGAACCGGTGACTACCAATGGATGCAAGTTTTAGAAAATGGGTGACGGTGCTATTCAGATGATGCGAATGATGCGATGATGAATGCAACAACCAAATGAAATACGGACGAGAATGGAAAGAAAGAAGAATCTTCTGGAATCTTCTGGAGCGTCGGTCCCCGGCTGTTCCATTCGCCTTCGAGCCAGAGGCGGGCGGAGCTGAGTGGAGACCGCCGGCTCCCCACTGTCCGCTGGACGTGGGGCCCCGCCGACTTCAAGGGCTACTGACGGGGTTTATACCCCCAGGTAAGCCAAAGCAACGGGGTTCTCCCCTCTTCGCTTCAAAGAGAAACCATGTGGCTGGCTCGACAAGGCCGGCTGGAGGGCGCACGATGCGAGCCGGCCCCAGCTGGTGCCTCGGCCGGCTGGTCAAGCAGCCGGTTAAGTCCTCCGTCGGCTAGTCAACTTGTCGGCTGCCCATGAGCCGGTCCCTCGGTTAACTTTGGGACGAACACGCCCCGACCCATCCCTCTGCCCGCGGGTACAACTACGCGGCTCGACTGGCAGGATGGGCGACCCTGTGGCTACAGTGGTTGCTTACGCACCGCCCCGCATGGCTACAGTTCAACCATCTGGGCCGCTGACCCTGGTGAGCGCGACCGGGCGGGGGAACAGTGCCGACATGCCCTCGCCACTCGATTGCTTGTCCCGGCGTGGCTATAGTGCCGCCGATCGTACTGGAGACTTTGGCCGGCTGGCGCTAAACGACGCTCCTCCGGGCGGCCCGTGCCGGGGCAGGTGGGCAAGGACCAATCGCGGTGCCTGCCGGTGGGCCCCAACAGGAGATGGGACTGCTCGACCGGCGGGCCCCGCCCATTATGAGACGATGCATGCAGCGGGACCCTCTGGCCGGCCAGAGAGGCTGCCAGTCGGGTCCCTCCACTTTGGTACTTATAGTATATTGTAAGAGCTGGGGGGTTGGCCTATAAAACCCCCCGAGCCCCCCCATGCAACGGGGACGGATCCACGGGCGAATGATCACACACACACCCACGAGACTCTTATACCCCCTCTAATAGCCGAGGAAGACGAGACGGCTGCTCCTTCTTCCTCCTCTAGACACAGCTCCAGGAGCACCTTTGTATACATATCCACCTATCCAACGAAACCAAGCAGGACTAGGGGTGTTACCTCCCTCGGAGGGCCCTGAACCTGGGTACATCGCGTGTCGTCACCTCTTGTTCCCAATCTCGCACCCGGAGCCCATCGGCGTACTTTGGAGCCAACACGTTCGATAAGCCATCCCATGGCATCTGTCGTGAGAAAACGACGACAATATTGTTCTATATTCATGGGTTTAAACCCCTTTGGGAACTGATGTCGCATTACCTCATCTGTGAAGCATCGTGGGTGAGCGGTGCTCTGACCCGTGCTATGTCGCGCTTGTATTCGGCGTCTGTTTGGGCCCGGTTGCGCTCCCGGCCTCTATTGTTTTGGTCGAACCATGGTCTATACCCGCTCCGTCTATCGTGTGAGTAATCTCTAGATCAGTAGATGGATCTTGTATGACCTGCTTTGTAGTCTAGGTCATCTCGCAGGTCAAACCTATCATTGGCTCAAGTGGCTCCTTTCCCTATCTTTCGGGCATCGCAAGTCTATAACCTGTGTCATTTGTCATTCTATCACGCCTGCAAGGAGGGCAGTCCAACTTGTCATATGGAGTACGTTTTGGAGTCGGAGTATAAGTGAGTTTGTCATCAAATTGCGGCAATAGCCTTCTCCATCGGTAGCTCTTGGGCTGGTCCGACAGACTGGTACCATATCCTTCCTCAGGTGAGAAGACTCTCGTCCATCGATCATTGAGGTCATCCTGCTCGTCTTTGAGTTGCCGTTCTTTAGCTTTTAGGCTGCGATCCATCGTTATGAGCCGCTGCCTGAGCAGTTCCTGATCTTCAAGGTTATCAGGGATGTCTAGGTCATCGGCTTTCGGGATGTCCTCCTCCTCAATGGGGGAGGGGGGGTAATTGTCATCCTCGAAATCTTCGAGGTCGTCGGGCTTGGTCAGGTCTTCAGGCCTTTCCGGACCCTCTAGCGGATGTTCAGGGATATCAGGACCGTCGCGGTTCTCTGGGGTATCACTGTCCCTGGTACCGATGACAGCTTCCCTTCCCTTCTTGCCTTTTGACCGTTTGTGCGATCTACGACGCCTTGACGGTGCATCACTCGACTTGTCGCCATCATTATTTGGCGTTTTGTCGTCTTTACGAGTGTCCACCATGTAGACATCATATGTGTAGGTGGCAGCCCATCACCCAGTGTTAATAGATGTGGCGTAATCCTCCTCATCCATGTATTCTGCATCCTCGGAGGCATAGTCCAGCATGTTGGTTAAATCTTTGACAGTGGCTATCAAGTGGTTGGTAGGTGGGTCGGAAAACTCCTTCTGACCCACACTGTAACCGATCTGAGCATAGATCGGGGTTGGACCGTCAGTGATCTTTATCGACGAGATCTGATCTAGGGCCCCGTCAACCACTGAGAGCCTGATTCGGATCGAACTATTTGGAACTTACAGAGTTGACCTCCGAGGAGCCCGGACATGGGGAGTGTTCGTCAAGAACACATGTACCGTCTTCTGGCACAATGGTCGGGCCAAGATAAAAGATCGTCCCATCACCATGGGTAAGCCCATTGGCATGTCTGAAAAAGGAACTCGAGGTTAAAGCCTCGGAGTCTTCGGGCGCTACAGGCGTAGTTGCGAGCCCGGTTAGCGACAAGTCACCCCGAGAATCTAGGGAGAACTCTAGGTTTCTGAATCTGACCACTCAATCAGGGGCAAAGCTCCCAACACGGCCTAGATGGCCAGTGGGATCGGCGTGCAGCACAACGCTGTCAAAGGCGAAGATCTGTCGGGGGACGGAAGTGTCCATGTTGCGGACCTCTTCGTTGATGACAAGGCAAGACATTGATTCCTTCTTGCTCATAGAGGAACTCTCAATGAAAGCACCAATGTCGGTGTCAAAACCAGCGGATCTAGGGTAGGGGTTCCCAAACTATGAGACTAGAACCGATGGTAACAGGAGACGAAGGGGACATAGATTTACCCAGGTTCGGGCCCTCCTATGGAGGTAATACCCTACGTCCTGCTTGATTGTATTGATGATATGGGGGATACAGAGTTGATCTACCTCAAGATTGAATAGCTAACCCTAGATGAGTTGTTCTGTCCCTACACCCTAAAACCCTCAGGCTTATATAGACGCCGAGGATACCTAGGGTTTACACATGGTTGGTTACACGCCGAAGAGATAAACATGCCTATTCGCTTCATCAATCGTGGAGTACAAGACGATCTTCCCGAAGCTTCCCTCTTGGAGATTGGGCCTTCAAATATTCCTATGTTCGGTAAGTGGCCCATATAGTCCGGCCCATAGAAATAGGTAGGCCTCCCGAGGACCCCATAATCCAGGACTCCCTCAAGAAGTGCTTAGTTTTGGGTTCAATCTTGCGGTGTCCTCACCCAGTGACAAAGTAGGGGTAGCAAGGCACGTATTGTATTGTTGCCATCAAGGGTAAAAAGATGGGGTTTTAATCATATTGCTTGTGTTTATCCCTCTACATCATGTCATCTTACTTAATGCGTTATTTTTTCTTCATGAACTTAATACTCTAGATGCAGGCAGGAGTCGGTCGATGTGTGGAGTAATAGTAGCAGATGTAGAATTATTTCGGTCTACTTGACATGGACGTGATGCCTATATGCATAATGATTTCCTTGGATATCGTCTGCACTATATGCTTTTCTATCAATTTCTTGACAGTAATTTGTTCACCCACCGTGTTATTTTCCTTCAAGGGAGAAGCCTCTAGTGAAACCTATGCCCCCCGAGTCTATTTTCCATATTATATTTTCAGATCTCTATACCAAAAATACCTTGCTGCAATTTACTTACCTTTTTTACTTTCTTCAATCTTTTACATCTATCTCTATCATATCTAATCCTTGCAAGTAATCGTATAGCGTTGGGTGCAAGTGTTTGATTTTTTGTGTAGGTGCATCTATTGGTGACTTGCTTATTCCTCCTACTGGATTGATACCTTCGTTCTCAACAACTGCGGAAATACTTATCTACTTTGCTGCATCACACTTTCCTCTTCAAGGGAAAACCAATGCAAGCTCAAGAAGTAGCAAGAAGGATTTTTGGCGCCGTTGTGGGGAGGATACACATCAAGCCTACCAAGTACCCATCACAAACTCATCTCTTGCATTTACATTATTTGCCTTTTACCTCTCGTTTTCCTCTCCCCCACTTCACCAATTTGTTGTTTTATTCGCCTTCTCTTTTTCCGTTTGCCCTTTTTCTTGCCGGATCTTTTGCCTGTTACTATGACTAGCATTACTACCTCCCCTTTGTCACCACACTTTGAAGTTCTATACTTCAAGCAAAAACAAGGTGGAAATCTTAAAGATATCTGGCATAGGCTAATGGAATCCCATTGTATTTCCAATCTAAAAGGAGATACAAAATTTCTGCTTAGAAATTTTTACATTGGATTGGCTTTGCATCATAGAAAGCTTTTGGATTTTGCCTTAGAGGGCAATTTTATCGAACTAGATGTGAGTGCCACTGATAAAGTGTTGGAAGAGATTTTGGGGGTTCCTCCACAAAAAAGGGAGCTTGTATTTTCACAAGAGGGAGTTCACATTCTTGACAAATTGGGTGACTTACATAATCACTTAGTCGAGTTACAAAAATATCATGAACCCCTCAAACATATTAATGGGAACCTTGGCTGCTTGAACACTTTGATTACCCTTTGCAATAAACGTTTGGATATTTTGGATCTTAAGATGGTTGCTTCGCCCGAAAACCCGGGACCTGAAAGAAACTCCCAGATTCAAGAAGGTCCTCACAAAAGTTGCCAATACCAAAGATGACAATACCTAGATCTATTGCGTTATGCCGAGATAGCGGCGTTAAACAATAGCGCTTGTTGGGAGGCAACCCAATTTTATTTTTATGTTCTGTTTTTTGATTCTGTTTTTGAGTGTTTTACACATTATTACCTCTGTAGTAATTTTGTTTTGGTGTTTTAATTAGTGTTTGAGCCAAGTAAGACCTTTGGGATGGTCTATGGTGATTATTGATTTGATCTTGCTGAAAAACAGAAACGTTTGCGCCCAGTAGAGGAATTTTATAAATTTATTAAAGCTTCGAATGAGTCTGAAATTTTTACACAAGATTCAAATACAAATTTCCCAGGTTGTACGAATGTTTCATAATTTTTGGAGTTATAGAAGTATACGAAGTTTTCAGATTTCCATAGACTGTTCTGTTTTTGACAGATTCTGTTTTCTTTGTGTTGTTTACCTATTTTGATATGTCTATGGGTCGTATAGGGGGGTATGAACAATCGAGAAGTTGGAATAAAGTATATATTACACCAATATAAATAAATAATGAGTTCACAACTGTACCTAAGGTGGTGATTTATTTTCTTATACTAACGGATCTCACGAGTTTTCTGTTAAGTTTTGTGTTGTGAAGTTTTCAAGTTTTGGGTAAAGATTTGATGGACTATGGAATAAGGAGTGGCAAGAGACTAATCTTGGGGATGCCCAAGGCATCCCAAGGAATCAAGGATGCCAAAAATCCTAAGCTTGGGGATGCCCTGGAAGGCATCCCTCTTTCGTCTTCAATCCATCGGTAAATTTACTTGAGGCTATATTTTTATTCACTACATGATATGTGTTTTGCTTGGAGCGTCTTGTATGATATGAGTCTTTGCTTTTTAGTTTTCTACAATCATCCTTGATGAACACATCTTTTGAGAGAGACACGCATGAATCGTGAATTTATTAGAATACTCTATGTGCTTCACTTATATCTTTTGAGCTAGGCAATTTTGCTCTAGTGCTTCAATTATATCTTTTTAGAGCACGGTGATGTTTTGTTTCATAGAAATAATTGAACTCTCGTACCCCACTTTTATTGTTTTATACTCTTTAAAAATCATGGTAATTGGTTTAGGTTATGAATTTAGTGCTAATATAATAGGCATCCGACAGGGATATAATAAAAACTTTCATATAAAGTGCATTGAATATTATGAGAAGTTTGATTGCTTGCATAAAATTTTGAGATATAAAGATGGTAATATTAGAGTCATGTTAGAAAGTAATTTTGGATTGGTAGAAATACTTGTGTAAAGGTTTGTGATTCAGGTAGCATGCACGTATGGTGAACCATTATGTAAGGAAGGCGGAACATGATTGGTGTATTGATTGTCAGCCTTTGTGTGAGGGTCGGGAGAGCGCAATGGTTTACTCGTACCAACCTATCCCCTAGGAGGCTTCATCTAATACTTTACTTTGATGACTAATAGACTTTTGCAATAAGTATGTGAGCTCTTTATGACTAATGTGAGTCCATGGGTTATACCCACTCTCACCCTTCCACTTTTGCTAGCCTCTCGTACCGTGCAATGTTTGCTGGTGCATTAGACCCATCATATATCCTTCCTCAAAACAGCCACCATACCTATCTATTATGGCATTTCCATAGCCATTCCGAGATATATTGCCATGAAACTTCCACCTTACGTTTATTATGACACACACCATCATTTTCATATTGCTTTGCATGATCGTAAGATAGCTAGCATGATGTTTTCATGTCTTTTCCATTTTTTATGTCATTTACTATGCTAGATCATTGGACATCCCGGTACACCGTTGGAGGCATTCATATAGAATCATATTTTGTTCTAGATATCGAGTTGTAATTGTTTAGTTGTAAGTACATAAGTGTGATGACCATCATTATTAGAGCATTGTCCCATGTGAGGAAAGGATGATGGAAGCTATGATTCCCTCACAAGTTGGGATGAGACTCCGTACTTTATGGCAAATAAAAGAGTCCAGCGAAGGCCAAATAAAAAAAGAGGCCATTGATGCCCACCAAAATAAAAATCAAATGAGAGAAAAGAGAAAAGGGACAATGCTACTATTTTTTTCCACACTTGTGTTTCAAAGTAGCACCATGATCTTCATGATAGAGAGTCTCCTATTTTGTCATTTTCATATACTAGTGGGAATTTTTCATTATATAACTTGGCTTGTATATTCCAATGATGGGCTTCCTCAAATTGAACTAGGTCTTCATGAGAAAGCAAGTTGGATGCACACTGAGGGAGTCCTGGATTGAGGGGTCCTTGGATATCCGACGCATTATTCGTGGGTCGGACTATATGGGCCACAAGGCAGGCATCGGATGATCGAAGACCACCTGTGCTGGATGGAAGATTCGGGGAGTCGTGACATGTTCTCCAAGTTATTAGTTGTAGTTAGGCATGTTATCTCTTCAGCAGGTAACCAACCATGTGTGAGTCGAGGACCCCCCTCGGGCATCTATATAAGCCGGAGGGTTCTAGGGCATAGGGACAGAACTACTCATCTAGGGTTAGACATATGATCTCGAGGTAGATCAACTCTTTAACCCCTTACATCATCAATACAATGCAGCAGGACGTAGGGTATTACCTCCATTGGAGGGCAAGGACTTGGGTAAACTCATGTCCCCTTCGTCTCCTATTATTGGTGATCCAAGTCTCACAGTTCAGGACCCCCTACCCGAGATCCGCTGGTTTTGACACCGACATTAGTCCTTTCATTGAGAGTTCCTCTATGAGCGCTGAAGGAATCGACGGCTCGCCTCATTGCAAGTGGCAAGATCTGCATGCGAGCGACGCCGCGACAGCACACCACCGTGCCCCCGCATGCATCGCTCTTCAAGGGCTTGAGATAAAAAGGAGCATTGAAGAGGTCAAGGAAGGGGAGAATGCCAAGGTACCCCTCGCACAGCGCCATGAAGGCAAAGAGGTACAATTTGGAGTTCGGACCAAGGTTATGTGGTTGAAGGTCGAAGGTGTCGAGAAGGAGACGGAAAAAGTGGCTCACCGGAAGGCCGAAGCCTCGAGAGAAGTGCCAGAGGAACACGACACGTTCCTCTGGCTGTGGCGCCGGCACTACCTTGCCGACCGGCGCACGGGCGGCCACCCGCTCGGGCTACGGCAGCATCCGCGCCTTGCGCAGCTCGGTGATATCCGCCTCGGTGATGAAGGAGCCGCCCCAACTACCACTGTGTCCGTCGGCCATCGCAACGGCGGTACGCCATGCAGGCGTGGGCACGGGTTCGGGCGTGGCGACGCGAGGAGAAGAAAGAGCAGCAGCAAGGGAGGGCAGCAAGGAGGCAAGTGAGGCACGGGTACCTTCGCCTCCTGCCCTCTCTCCCCTTTTATAGGGGAGGCCACGACCAGTGATGTGGGATCGTTTGTGCCCACTTCCCCCGGAAACCCCGCGCGAGTGGGGAGCCCCGGGCCATGATGGCCGCCTCGAGGCGCAGAAGATCCGGCCCTGGCCCCGAGGCATATTGGGCTATGACTGGGTCCTAGTGGGCTAGGCCCAGGCGATGTCCCGTCTCCCCGCGTACGCGGGGCCCATCGCATCATTGCGCGCTGCGTGGCGAGTCGCGTGCCGACGCGCGTCCCGGAGTGGCAGGCCGGAACCCGAGGCATCGGGTCCATCGACTGACCCGACTGCCCCTTCGCTGTCACGCCTAAGATGTGGTCCTATCCTTATTTTGGCATGAGGGCCTCGACAGGGATAGAATCACATCTCGTCGTGTTGCAAGAATGGATATCATTACAAGTACTTGTGCAGAAGAGATGAGTATATGGAATTGGCTTACACTGGCCACAAGCTACATCATAGGCACATCAATACAACAACATACTCAAACACCATACAGAAGAGCAGGGTCCGACTACGGACGAAAACAAACGACAAAATGACATCCATCCTTGCTATCAGAGGCTGTCGTCTGGAACCCATCCACGATTGATGAAGAAGAAGAACTCCAAATCAAACAAGCAACACACTCACGTTCAATTATTGCATTACCTGTACCTGCAACTATTGTTGTAGTAACCTGTGAGCCATAGGGACTCAGCAATCTCATTTCCAAGGGTATCAAGACTATTAAAGCTTAATAGGTGAGGTATGGTTAAGTGGTGAGGCTGCAGCAAGCGACTAGGCATTTATGTGAGTGGCTAACTTACGAGTACATAAAGTAAAATATGGTGGTCTACGCATAACAGACGTGAACTAGTAATGATCACTAACTGATCCTGAACACCTACTTATGTCAAACATAACCCCACCATGTTCTCTCTCGGATAAGGACTCACGAGAAGAGACAGTCATGGTTACGCACACCGTTGGTGTATTTTATTCGAGTTTACTTCAAGTTTGCTATGACCGGGTGTTAAACAAAGTATCCAACTTTGCCACATAACCACGGGCACGGCTTTCCGAAAGATTTAACCCTGCAGGGGTACTCCAACTTATCCATCACAAATTAACCACACGCAGAGGTAATAACCTCGACCACGGATCTCGTGATCTTCCTAGGCAATTCCAAAGGAAATCCGCCACCTCGAGATAGCCCGAAGAATAATCAGAATTCCTCACTCAAGACGTTCGAGAAAGGTAAAATAAATCCAGCAAGGCCGCCCGGTGTGTCGACGAACCCGATAAGAGCCGCGTATCTCGTTCTCAGGACATGACCAGATGAGCGCAGCATACAGTGTCTTGATAGAAATCTCCCGAGTTGCCCCGAGTTGGCCCCGCACACGACTCTAATTTGGACCAACACTCATGAGGAGCATTGGCCCGGGGGTTGATTAAATTATCCGCGGGTGCCGGCGGGTCCCTATGCAATTTTATTAGTTACTAGGCAAATGTAGTACCAATATTGGGCCCTGCCAGATAAGTTTTATCCCTAAACAAAAATCAAGGGGGTCCCCATAACAACCCCGATCATGTTAGGATCGCTCAATTATGGAACATAACACCGGTTCACAAGTAACTAGGGGCGACAAGAGCGGAACAAAACACCGAGCAAAAGGCCAAGCCTTCCACCTTTGCCAAGTATATATGTGCATTAACTTAAATAGCAGCAATATTGTGATATAACAAAACAATGTCCATGTTGTCACATGGAAGCAAATGCACCTGCAGCTAGAAATGCTATAAGAAGGGCTGAGCAAGCGGTAACATAGCCAAACAATGGTTTGCTGGGATGCGGAACGGTTAGAGGCTTTTCATGGCAATGTTGGGAGGCTTGACAAACAAGTGGTAGGTAGCCTGACATAGCGAAAGAAAATGAGACATCTAGCATGGCAATGATAGTAATGGTATCCAGGGACATGTGTCATCTTGCCTGAGATCCCGCTCGGAAGAAGATCGAGTCCATGAAGAAGACGAGCCAACGTAGTTGAACGAATCCTCACTCTCCGAACGCTTTCAGAACTCTATCGAGAAGAAGCAATCTGAAACAAAAAATCAACACAAGATACACCACAACATATGCATGACATGATGCGCAAACAATTATGATGCATGTCTGGTTAAAATGCAAGGCATGACAAGCACAACAATCAACTTCTACACATTAGGTGAAGCTCAATATGCAACGAGTTGCATATTGACGAAACTTCATATTCCAATTATTTAGTTCACTCTTGTTAGGTACACGACAATATTAAATGTTGTTAAACATGGCAAGAGGTGAAGCATAAGTAAACTACACTATCTAGGCATGTTAAATGGGGTCGGAAACAACTTATAGTATTTCCGAAATGACCTCATATGTTAATTTCGAAATTGATCCAGATCTGAACTAATCATATTTTATATTTGTTAAACAACAGTATAAAGCATACCTTGTCATTCTACCCGTTATTCTAGTCGATTTACATATATGGAACATCTCAAACGGATCTACAGCCTACAAGATATGAGCAACACAAGATGCACATGTCATGAATGAAAATGCATGGAAAATACAATCACAAACATTTCAAATCATGATTGCAGAAAGTTATTATGAAACTAAATGAGATTCTAAGCAAGTCTCATATGCAACATGTTCAAAACGGAGCTACGGTTCAACAAATACAACCTACACAAGTTATAGTTGAAATCTGCCCAAAACAGCAACTTAGCATTTTGCACACATGAAAACAACAAGCTACAAGATCCTAAAATGCACAAACTAAGCATGGGGCAGTATTATATGACACATACCTCATTTCATCTTCACATATCATATTAAAAACATGCATGGATCACATGGTAGGAAGCTCACAAGATGACTACTTGAAAACAATTTCAGACTTAGTGAAAATAGCAGTTTTGACAGGGCAGTTTTTATCACGAAGGCATATTGACAACAGTGAAACTATATGCTACAAGGCATATTATGGCATGAAACTTAACAGCATACTAAAGGACATTATAAAGTACAAATAACTCCATTACACCTACCACAAAAGGGTTCTGAATCACAATCAAAACACATGGCAAGTCAGCAACAAAATATTACAGATTCCAGACATAGAAATGTTATGGACCCTCAAAACAGCAGTATTTTATAGCAAGTTGTCAACAAGAAAATAAAACCTATACATGCATTTCTATGGCAAGCAAAATGTCCAGGGGCTAGGACACATATCAAAAGGCATATCCCATGTTAAAAATTATTTCACATCATGCATGTATTAAATCGCACGAAAATAACAAAAGGGCATCACAGAAAAATAACATGCACCAAAATGCTCAAATGAAAAAACTAAATGCACAGCTAAATTATATGGATTTTTCTACCCCGAAAACATATATAATATGCATAGGTTCATGTGGAAAAATAATCACAATTAATTATGCAAGTTATGGCATCATTTATTATCAAGTCATTTATGCAAAATAAATGCAAACACCATGCCAACATTTTTATCATGCATGAAAATGCCTTATATAATAAACCACACATTTATTCCATATAGGGTTTGATTAATTCGTGGCACGATTAAACATATATGTGCAATGCAAAATATGGCATTTATGCGAATGATGCAAACAACAAGTTTAAGTATTTTTGACATGGATGAAAATGGCATATAATTAATCTACACATTTTTCCAAGCATTTTTCATATACAAAATATTTTTATACGACGTACAGTTAAATTTCTATTAACGTTTAAAATCGTGCAATTGGCCTACACGAAAAAATATTAAAACGCGTGGGGGGGCGAAGGTTGGGCTCACCATGGGCCAACAGGCCGGACAAGGAGCTGGGCCTTGCGCTGCTGGGAGGCCGGCCCATGTAGAGGTCAACGCTAGCGGCATCGGGCAGATCGAGCGCTTGCTCGATCTTGACGGGACGCGGTGGGGGCTGGCCAAAGGCCATGGCGGCGCCCTCCGGCGAAGGCGGGGCAGCGGCAGGGCGGATCCGGGCCGGCGGGCTCGATCCCGGCCAGATCTGGGGCGACGGGGAGCTTCCCCGGCGAGGGACGGCGACGGCAGCAACCTGCAGAGAGAGAGCGACCACGGGGTGAGAGAGCGAGAGAGAAATGGAGGGAGAGAGAAGAGAGAGGAGTGGTGGCGAGGTCATTCCGGCAAACGACGACGGCGGCGCGGGGTCCGGCGGCCCTTCGGTGGCCGGCCGGCGAGGCTGCACGGGGAGCTGCGGGAGCGCTCAGGCGCCATGGGAGCTCCTGCTCCCTACGCTGGAAGGCGGCGGCGCCTCGGGCCCAGATGGCCTCGGGCGGGCCTGCGCGAGGAAGAGGGGGCTGGTGGCGGCTCAGGGTGGTTTGGCATGGAAACCACGGGGAAGGCTAGGGTTAGGCCAGATTAGGCAGGCTTGGGTGTCTATTTATAGTTTAGGGGCTAGGGTTAGCAGTTTCTGTCTATTTTCGGACCATTCGATCTCGATCAGACGGCCCGGAAGTGTAGGGGGGGCTACGGTGGCTGTGTAGATGGGCTAGGTGGGGAAGAGAGGGAGGTTTGCGTCCCGTGACACGATGTTTGAGAACACCGAAAAACATCCGATAATAAACCGATGACTGCACAGCTACGATTGACCGACGGGGTATCAAACGAACTCAGAATGCGACGAAATTCGACAGGTGGTATACCTACACTATAATAAGACCGCACGCCAAGTTTTGAAACAATCCAATAATATTTTTAGCGTGCTTTAAAAACGGTTTTATTTAACGATGCCGCGGGCGCGTGCGTGTGTGGTTGGGTCTCGAAACAGGCAAAAGCAAGAACGAAGAGAACCGGTGACTACCAATGGATGCAAGTTTTAGAAAATGGGTGACGGTGCTATTCAGATGATGCGAATGATGCGATGATGAATGCAACAACCAAATGAAATACGGACGAGAATGGAAAGAAAGAAGAATCTTCTGGAATCTTCTGGAGCGTCGGTCCCCGGCTGTTCCATTCGCCTTCGAGCCAGAGGCGGGCGGAGCTGAGTGGAGACCGCCGGCTCCCCACTGTCCGCTGGACGTGGGGCCCCGCCGACTTCAAGGGCTACTGACGGGGTTTATACCCCCAGGTAAGCCAAAGCAACGGGGTTCTCCCCTCTTCGCTTCAAAGAGAAACCATGTGGCTGGCTCGACAAGGCCGGCTGGAGGGCGCACGATGCGAGCCGGCCCCAGCTGGTGCCTCGGCCGGCTGGTCAAGCAGCCGGTTAAGTCCTCCGTCGGCTAGTCAACTTGTCGGCTGCCCATGAGCCGGTCCCTCGGTTAACTTTGGGACGAACACGCCCCGACCCATCCCTCTGCCCGCGGGTACAACTACGCGGCTCGACTGGCAGGATGGGCGACCCTGTGGCTACAGTGGTTGCTTACGCACCGCCCCGCATGGCTACAGTTCAACCATCTGGGCCGCTGACCCTGGTGAGCGCGACCGGGCGGGGGAACAGTGCCGACATGCCCTCGCCACTCGATTGCTTGTCCCGGCGTGGCTATAGTGCCGCCGATCGTACTGGAGACTTTGGCCGGCTGGCGCTAAACGACGCTCCTCCGGGCGGCCCGTGCCGGGGCAGGTGGGCAAGGACCAATCGCGGTGCCTGCCGGTGGGCCCCAACAGGAGATGGGACTGCTCGACCGGCGGGCCCCGCCCATTATGAGACGATGCATGCAGCGGGACCCTCTGGCCGGCCAGAGAGGCTGCCAGTCGGGTCCCTCCACTTTGGTACTTATAGTATATTGTAAGAGCTGGGGGGTTGGCCTATAAAACCCCCCGAGCCCCCCCATGCAACGGGGACGGATCCACGGGCGAATGATCACACACACACCCACGAGACTCTTATACCCCCTCTAATAGCCGAGGAAGACGAGACGGCTGCTCCTTCTTCCTCCTCTAGACACAGCTCCAGGAGCACCTTTGTATACATATCCACCTATCCAACGAAACCAAGCAGGACTAGGGGTGTTACCTCCCTCGGAGGGCCCTGAACCTGGGTACATCGCGTGTCGTCACCTCTTGTTCCCAATCTCGCACCCGGAGCCCATCGGCGTACTTTGGAGCCAACACGTTCGATAAGCCATCCCATGGCATCTGTCGTGAGAAAACGACGACAATATTGTTCTATATTCATGGGTTTAAACCCCTTTGGGAACTGATGTCGCATTACCTCATCTGTGAAGCATCGTGGGTGAGCGGTGCTCTGACCCGTGCTATGTCGCGCTTGTATTCGGCGTCTGTTTGGGCCCGGTTGCGCTCCCGGCCTCTATTGTTTTGGTCGAACCATGGTCTATACCCGCTCCGTCTATCG
Organism: Hordeum marinum; assembly: GCA_022496015.1. Lineage (NCBI taxonomy): Eukaryota > Viridiplantae > Streptophyta > Magnoliopsida > Poales > Poaceae > Hordeum > Hordeum marinum. The sequence continues at coordinate 509,779,331 of CM039673.1, read as the reverse complement.
TGTGAGTAATCTCTAGATCAGTAGATGGATCTTGTATGACCTGCTTTGTAGTCTAGGTCATCTCGCAGGTCAAACCTATCATTGGCTCAAGTGGCTCCTTTCCCTATCTTTCGGGCATCGCAAGTCTATAACCTGTGTCATTTGTCATTCTATCACGCCTGCAAGGAGGGCAGTCCAACTTGTCATATGGAGTACGTTTTGGAGTCGGAGTATAAGTGAGTTTGTCATCAAATTGCGGCAATAGCCTTCTCCATCGGTAGCTCTTGGGCTGGTCCGACAGACTGGTACCATATCCTTCCTCAGGTGAGAAGACTCTCGTCCATCGATCATTGAGGTCATCCTGCTCGTCTTTGAGTTGCCGTTCTTTAGCTTTTAGGCTGCGATCCATCGTTATGAGCCGCTGCCTGAGCAGTTCCTGATCTTCAAGGTTATCAGGGATGTCTAGGTCATCGGCTTTCGGGATGTCCTCCTCCTCAATGGGGGAGGGGGGGTAATTGTCATCCTCGAAATCTTCGAGGTCGTCGGGCTTGGTCAGGTCTTCAGGCCTTTCCGGACCCTCTAGCGGATGTTCAGGGATATCAGGACCGTCGCGGTTCTCTGGGGTATCACTGTCCCTGGTACCGATGACAGCTTCCCTTCCCTTCTTGCCTTTTGACCGTTTGTGCGATCTACGACGCCTTGACGGTGCATCACTCGACTTGTCGCCATCATTATTTGGCGTTTTGTCGTCTTTACGAGTGTCCACCATGTAGACATCATATGTGTAGGTGGCAGCCCATCACCCAGTGTTAATAGATGTGGCGTAATCCTCCTCATCCATGTATTCTGCATCCTCGGAGGCATAGTCCAGCATGTTGGTTAAATCTTTGACAGTGGCTATCAAGTGGTTGGTAGGTGGGTCGGAAAACTCCTTCTGACCCACACTGTAACCGATCTGAGCATAGATCGGGGTTGGACCGTCAGTGATCTTTATCGACGAGATCTGATCTAGGGCCCCGTCAACCACTGAGAGCCTGATTCGGATCGAACTATTTGGAACTTACAGAGTTGACCTCCGAGGAGCCCGGACATGGGGAGTGTTCGTCAAGAACACATGTACCGTCTTCTGGCACAATGGTCGGGCCAAGATAAAAGATCGTCCCATCACCATGGGTAAGCCCATTGGCATGTCTGAAAAAGGAACTCGAGGTTAAAGCCTCGGAGTCTTCGGGCGCTACAGGCGTAGTTGCGAGCCCGGTTAGCGACAAGTCACCCCGAGAATCTAGGGAGAACTCTAGGTTTCTGAATCTGACCACTCAATCAGGGGCAAAGCTCCCAACACGGCCTAGATGGCCAGTGGGATCGGCGTGCAGCACAACGCTGTCAAAGGCGAAGATCTGTCGGGGGACGGAAGTGTCCATGTTGCGGACCTCTTCGTTGATGACAAGGCAAGACATTGATTCCTTCTTGCTCATAGAGGAACTCTCAATGAAAGCACCAATGTCGGTGTCAAAACCAGCGGATCTAGGGTAGGGGTTCCCAAACTATGAGACTAGAACCGATGGTAACAGGAGACGAAGGGGACATAGATTTACCCAGGTTCGGGCCCTCCTATGGAGGTAATACCCTACGTCCTGCTTGATTGTATTGATGATATGGGGGATACAGAGTTGATCTACCTCAAGATTGAATAGCTAACCCTAGATGAGTTGTTCTGTCCCTACACCCTAAAACCCTCAGGCTTATATAGACGCCGAGGATACCTAGGGTTTACACATGGTTGGTTACACGCCGAAGAGATAAACATGCCTATTCGCTTCATCAATCGTGGAGTACAAGACGATCTTCCCGAAGCTTCCCTCTTGGAGATTGGGCCTTCAAATATTCCTATGTTCGGTAAGTGGCCCATATAGTCCGGCCCATAGAAATAGGTAGGCCTCCCGAGGACCCCATAATCCAGGACTCCCTCAAGAAGTGCTTAGTTTTGGGTTCAATCTTGCGGTGTCCTCACCCAGTGACAAAGTAGGGGTAGCAAGGCACGTATTGTATTGTTGCCATCAAGGGTAAAAAGATGGGGTTTTAATCATATTGCTTGTGTTTATCCCTCTACATCATGTCATCTTACTTAATGCGTTATTTTTTCTTCATGAACTTAATACTCTAGATGCAGGCAGGAGTCGGTCGATGTGTGGAGTAATAGTAGCAGATGTAGAATTATTTCGGTCTACTTGACATGGACGTGATGCCTATATGCATAATGATTTCCTTGGATATCGTCTGCACTATATGCTTTTCTATCAATTTCTTGACAGTAATTTGTTCACCCACCGTGTTATTTTCCTTCAAGGGAGAAGCCTCTAGTGAAACCTATGCCCCCCGAGTCTATTTTCCATATTATATTTTCAGATCTCTATACCAAAAATACCTTGCTGCAATTTACTTACCTTTTTTACTTTCTTCAATCTTTTACATCTATCTCTATCATATCTAATCCTTGCAAGTAATCGTATAGCGTTGGGTGCAAGTGTTTGATTTTTTGTGTAGGTGCATCTATTGGTGACTTGCTTATTCCTCCTACTGGATTGATACCTTCGTTCTCAACAACTGCAGAAATACTTATCTACTTTGCTGCATCACACTTTCCTCTTCAAGGGAAAACCAATGCAAGCTCAAGAAGTAGCAAGAAGGATTTTTGGCGCCGTTGTGGGGAGGATACACATCAAGCCTACCAAGTACCCATCACAAACTCATCTCTTGCATTTACATTATTTGCCTTTTACCTCTCGTTTTCCTCTCCCCCACTTCACCAATTTGTTGTTTTATTCGCCTTCTCTTTTTCCGTTTGCCCTTTTTCTTGCCGGATCTTTTGCCTGTTACTATGACTAGCATTACTACCTCCCCTTTGTCACCACACTTTGAAGTTCTATACTTCAAGCAAAAACAAGGTGGAAATCTTAAAGATATCTGGCATAGGCTAATGGAATCCCATTGTATTTCCAATCTAAAAGGAGATACAAAATTTCTGCTTAGAAATTTTTACATTGGATTGGCTTTGCATCATAGAAAGCTTTTGGATTTTGCCTTAGAGGGCAATTTTATCGAACTAGATGTGAGTGCCACTGATAAAGTGTTGGAAGAGATTTTGGGGGTTCCTCCACAAAAAAGGGAGCTTGTATTTTCACAAGAGGGAGTTCACATTCTTGACAAATTGGGTGACTTACATAATCACTTAGTCGAGTTACAAAAATATCATGAACCCCTCAAACATATTAATGGGAACCTCGGCTGCTTGAACACTTTGATTACCCTTTGCAATAAACGTTTGGATATTTTGGATCTTAAGATGGTTGCTTCGCCCGAAAACCCGGGACCTGAAAGAAACTCCCAGATTCAAGAAGGTCCTCACAAAAGTTGCCAATACCAAAGATGACAATACCTAGATCTATTGCGTTATGCCGAGATAGCGGCGTTAAACAATAGCGCTTGTTGGGAGGCAACCCAATTTTATTTTTATGTTCTGTTTTTTGATTCTGTTTTTGAGTGTTTTACACATTATTACCTCTGTAGTAATTTTGTTTTGGTGTTTTAATTAGTGTTTGAGCCAAGTAAGACCTTTGGGATGGTCTATGGTGATTATTGATTTGATCTTGCTGAAAAACAGAAACGTTTGCGCCCAGTAGAGGAATTTTATAAATTTATTAAAGCTTCGAATGAGTCTGAAATTTTTACACAAGATTCAAATACAAATTTCCCAGGTTGTACGAATGTTTCATAATTTTTGGAGTTATAGAAGTATACGAAGTTTTCAGATTTCCATAGACTGTTCTGTTTTTGACAGATTCTGTTTTCTTTGTGTTGTTTACCTATTTTGATATGTCTATGGGTCGTATAGGGGGGTATGAACAATCGAGAAGTTGGAATAAAGTATATATTACACCAATATAAATAAATAATGAGTTCACAACTGTACCTAAGGTGGTGATTTATTTTCTTATACTAACGGATCTCACGAGTTTTCTGTTAAGTTTTGTGTTGTGAAGTTTTCAAGTTTTGGGTAAAGATTTGATGGACTATGGAATAAGGAGTGGCAAGAGACTAATCTTGGGGATGCCCAAGGCATCCCAAGGAATCAAGGATGCCAAAAATCCTAAGCTTGGGGATGCCCTGGAAGGCATCCCTCTTTCGTCTTCAATCCATCGGTAAATTTACTTGAGGCTATATTTTTATTCACTACATGATATGTGTTTTGCTTGGAGCGTCTTGTATGATATGAGTCTTTGCTTTTTAGTTTTCTACAATCATCCTTGATGAACACATCTTTTGAGAGAGACACGCATGAATCGTGAATTTATTAGAATACTCTATGTGCTTCACTTATATCTTTTGAGCTAGGCAATTTTGCTCTAGTGCTTCAATTATATCTTTTTAGAGCACGGTGATGTTTTGTTTCATAGAAATAATTGAACTCTCGTACCCCACTTTTATTGTTTTATACTCTTTAAAAATCATGGTAATTGGTTTAGGTTATGAATTTAGTGCTAATATAATAGGCATCCGACAGGGATATAATAAAAACTTTCATATAAAGTGCATTGAATATTATGAGAAGTTTGATTGCTTGCATAAAATTTTGAGATATAAAGATGGTAATATTAGAGTCATGTTAGAAAGTAATTTTGGATTGGTAGAAATACTTGTGTAAAGGTTTGTGATTCAGGTAGCATGCACGTATGGTGAACCATTATGTAAGGAAGGCGGAACATGATTGGTGTATTGATTGTCAGCCTTTGTGTGAGGGTCGGGAGAGCGCAATGGTTTACTCGTACCAACCTATCCCCTAGGAGGCTTCATCTAATACTTTACTTTGATGACTAATAGACTTTTGCAATAAGTATGTGAGCTCTTTATGACTAATGTGAGTCCATGGGTTATACCCACTCTCACCCTTCCACTTTTGCTAGCCTCTCGTACCGTGCAATGTTTGCTGGTGCATTAGACCCATCATATATCCTTCCTCAAAACAGCCACCATACCTATCTATTATGGCATTTCCATAGCCATTCCGAGATATATTGCCATGAAACTTCCACCTTACGTTTATTATGACACACACCATCATTTTCATATTGCTTTGCATGATCGTAAGATAGCTAGCATGATGTTTTCATGTCTTTTCCATTTTTTATGTCATTTACTATGCTAGATCATTGGACATCCCGGTACACCGTTGGAGGCATTCATATAGAATCATATTTTGTTCTAGATATCGAGTTGTAATTGTTTAGTTGTAAGTACATAAGTGTGATGACCATCATTATTAGAGCATTGTCCCATGTGAGGAAAGGATGATGGAAGCTATGATTCCCTCACAAGTTGGGATGAGACTCCGTACTTTATGGCAAATAAAAGAGTCCAGCGAAGGCCAAATAAAAAAAGAGGCCATTGATGCCCACCAAAATAAAAATCAAATGAGAGAAAAGAGAAAAGGGACAATGCTACTATTTTTTTCCACACTTGTGTTTCAAAGTAGCACCATGATCTTCATGATAGAGAGTCTCCTATTTTGTCATTTTCATATACTAGTGGGAATTTTTCATTATATAACTTGGCTTGTATATTCCAATGATGGGCTTCCTCAAATTGAACTAGGTCTTCATGAGAAAGCAAGTTGGATGCACACTGAGGGAGTCCTGGATTGAGGGGTCCTTGGATATCCGACGCATTATTCGTGGGTCGGACTATATGGGCCACAAGGCAGGCATCGGATGATCGAAGACCACCTGTGCTGGATGGAAGATTCGGGGAGTCGTGACATGTTCTCCAAGTTATTAGTTGTAGTTAGGCATGTTATCTCTTCAGCAGGTAACCAACCATGTGTGAGTCGAGGACCCCCCTCGGGCATCTATATAAGCCGGAGGGTTCTAGGGCATAGGGACAGAACTACTCATCTAGGGTTAGACATATGATCTCGAGGTAGATCAACTCTTTAACCCCTTACATCATCAATACAATGCAGCAGGACGTAGGGTATTACCTCCATTGGAGGGCAAGGACTTGGGTAAACTCATGTCCCCTTCGTCTCCTATTATTGGTGATCCAAGTCTCACAGTTCAGGACCCCCTACCCGAGATCCGCTGGTTTTGACACCGACATTAGTCCTTTCATTGAGAGTTCCTCTATGAGCGCTGAAGGAATCGACGGCTCGCCTCATTGCAAGTGGCAAGATCTGCATCGAGGGGACTCTCGCCCTCGATCAGAGTTTCACAGGCAACGAAATCTTGTCGCATGCCAGCCCGATAAGCCGTCTTGGGTAGACCGAAAGGTTTCCCCAAATCAGAGTATCAAGTTCAAAACCCTAGAGTGCATGGCTGATTCACGGAGAACACTCGTTCCAATGGAATCCTCAACCTTCGGGGAAAGACCTGTAAGTCCGGATGCTTTAACGTCCAAGACATCTGGTCCCATGGTGGAACAGAACATAGATCCGCTTCGGTGTGACTCTGGAACCGCCACACCAGTTGACAAATCCACTCGTATCAGCTACATGCACCCTGCCATCACCTCGTTCTTAAACAAGTTGTTCGATCGGATCGAAGGGATGCGTATATCGGATGACCAGGTTCCGTCTATGATCTGCTCGGTATCAGACCCGATGACAAGGAGATTCATGTACCTCCGGTCACCCACCTTGTCGCTACTATGGAGTGTCCGGCTGTGGATTTTGTCCAACCACCGTAATTAAAAACCATCTATACTCCAGTCCTCGATCTCCAAGACCATGTCGGTGAATCATAGGTATGGAATCACCCTAAAGCCGGACCATCACCGGTCCAGGATCCTTCGCACGATTCGGAAACTGCAGTTCCGAACACTTGTTGCAATAGGGAACCAAATTTTTTCCCACCCACCGCCCAAGATGATCATCCAAGTATCGCACCAAAGCCCATGTCTTCGGACTTTCGGGATATCAAGAAACTATAAGGAGAATCAGTCCACCACTTTTGGGGAAGACTCCTACTCGCTAGGAGCAGAGTAAAAGGTCTCCGTGACAAAGATTTAATGGCAATTTTCACTCGCAATTGCCATGATGAAGGGATTCTTAATGTCCTGTCCCGCAGATGCATAAGCGACTTTTTAGAGTTATCCGAATTGGTACAAAAGTACTGTGCAATGGAGAGTGTCTGGCAATCCGAGCGGCTGTTCTTGGAACCAAAATTCTCCGAACACCCTAGAGGAGCTCGGAAAAAGAGGATACGTCCAAATCGGCCGGCCAGGTATGAACCCGTCGGGAAAAAAACAAGCCCCTTTCGGGGACCTGCAATGTCCTCGACGGGCTTTTGAATAAACACTGCCCCATACATTCCGTGTTGCTAAACACGAACCCAACGCACAGCCTTCGAGCCTGCTGAGTCGTCAGGCAAGTCGCAAAAGCAGCGAGGCCATCCTCGACACACCTTTGTCGAGTAGGCATTCTCCTCCGCCGCCTGGATTTAATGTTGAAGTCCTGACGGTCTATGAAATATTCCCCTCGAGGAACAGGCGCAAAAGAGCTCTTAGGGAGGACGAGCAAGTCTACCACATGGTAGCCACTAGCCCATGGGCAGACATACCGATTACTTTTGGTGACACTAACCGACCGCCCATTCTTCCCGGTCATTCATCGGCCGCTCTAGTCTTGAATCCCATAATTGATGGATATAGGCTACATGAAGTGCTAATGGACAGCGGCAGTGGTCTTAACCTCATATACGAGGCCACTCTGGAAAAAAATGTAGTTCGACCGATCCCGCATCGAACGTAGCAACACAATATTCCGGGGAATTATCCCAAGAAAAGAGGCGCGTTGTTCCGAATGTATCATCCGGGACGTTGTGTTCGGCACACCCAAAAACTACTGATCCAAAGAACTTCTCTTCCACATCGTCCCCTTCCTAAGTGACTATCACGCCCTACTGGGACGCGAGGCCTTTACAAAGTTCCAGGCTATACCCCATTACAGGTACATGAAACTCAAAATGCCAGGACCAAATGGAGTGATCACGATCACCAGTGATCCGAACATAGCCCTTCGGGCCAAAAATAAAACAGCAGCGCTCGCCCTCGAGGCATTAGCGGAAACTTTGGCCACCGAAGAGTTGTCCGCCCTGCGGTCGATAGTTAATAGAGACGATGTGATCCTTAGAAAAAGTCCCAAGTCCACATCCTTTAAACCCGTAGAGGAAATCATTAAATTTCAGGTGCATCCAACGGACCCCAATAAGACAGCGTCCATCGGAGCCCAGCTCGATCCCCTCATGGACGAGGCATTGAGGCATTTCCTCCGTGAGAACTAGGAAATTTTCGCCTGGCATCCTTCCGATATTCCTGGAATCCCACGTCGGCTCGCCGAACATAGCCTAAACATTATTCCAGGCTTTAAGCCCATGAAACAGACTCTGTGCCACTTCTCCCAGCCCAAACGGCAAGCCATGGGTGAAGAATTAGCCAAATTGCTCGAGGCTAGATTTATTCAGGATATTAAACACCCCGTGTGGCTAGCAAACCTGGTGATGGTACCTAAGAAAAACAAGTCCTGGTGGCTATGTGTCGGTTTCAAAGACCTTAACAAAGCATGTGTAACAGCTCGGGACCGACGCTCCAGAAGATTCTCCTTTTATTCCATTCTCGTCATGTGTTTCGTCTGGTTGTCGCCTTCATCATCGCAACATTCGCATCATTGGCATAGCACCATCACTCGTTTTCAAAAACTTGCATTCGTTCGTAGTCGCCGGTTCTCTCCGTTCTTGCCGTTGTCCGTTTTGGTACCAACCACACACGCACACGCCCGCGGCATCATTTAAAAAATGTTTTAAAAGGTGCGCTAAAAATATTCTCGGATTGGGTCGAGACTTGGCATGCGGACTTGTTTTATTGTAGGTAGACAGCCTGCCAAATTTCATCGCATTCCCAGTTCGTTTGATACCCCAACGGTCAGTCGTAGCAGTGCAGTCATCGGTTTATTTATCGGACGTTTCGGTGTTTTAAAACCTCTATCACGGGCCGCCATCCATTCCCTCTCATCCTCACCAAGCCCCTCTACACAGCCCACTAGCCCACCTAGGTCTAGCTGACCCCTCCTCATTTGTCTAGAACAGTCCGATCGCAATCCAACGTTCAAATTTTGTCTAAATCTTTCCCTTCTAACCCACCTACTGTATATATGTGTCAACCCTAAAATCTAGGGACCCTGTCCCATCCATCCCCGCCGCCACTCTCTCCCTCGAGATCGTCCCGATACGAGATCCATCACATCCTCCTCGCTTTTCTGATCCAGCCAACCCTCTATTCCTCCTCAATTTCTGCTCCGGACCAACCAGACGCATCCATCCTCCGTAGTCACTGTAGCGCTTGATCCGATTTGGATCGAGGAAACTGCTCGCCGTCGCCCTCATCCTCTCGTGCCTGAGCTCCCTTGGCCAGCCACCTCCTCTGCGGCGGCAGATCCTCCAGCAACGACCCTCGCCGGAGCGTTAGACACCGAGATTCCCCATGCATACCGAGGCCCGGCCTCATCCTGCCCCTCTCCCGCCCAACTAATCGTTGCTAGTGAGGTGAGCCAGCCTCCTCGCCCAGTCATGGACGCGCCAGGGCCAGCAGCAGCATGCCCAAGCCCCGAGTCGCTCATCCTCCTTTCCCGTGTTTCTCTCTTTCTTTGTTGCTCCTCTCTGAATATTTTTCTGTCATGGTGGTCTTTCTGCAGGTTGCCAACTACACGACGGGATCAATCCCCCAAGCTCTCCTCCGCTCCACCTCACGGCCCTGTTATCGCTGCCGGACCTCGACGGTGAGTAGTGGTGCCATTCTTCTCTCCATGTCTTCCTACGCTTCCTTCTTCTCCTCTCACATCTCCCTCTATCCCTGTTGCTTCTCTGTTTCAGGGAGGTTGCCATGGCCTTAGTCGATGTCCTTCAGGAGCTTCATCTGCGCCGCCGTCTGGTCGCAGGACCAGCAGGTCCCCTTCTCACGCCATTTTCCTTTCCCTGGTTCTCCTTCCTCCCACTCTTCTCCTTATCCTCTCCTCCGACCTCTCTCTCTCGTTGCGTGTTCACCATGGACAGGGAGAAGCTATCACCATGGCCTGCACCATCTCGATGCCCGAGCTCCGCCAGATCCGCCGGGAATGGAGTCCTCTGTCCTTGATCCAGCCATCCCAGTTGTCGCCGGCCTCTCCTACCCAGCGTCGCGATGGCAAGCCTTTGCTATTCCCCTGCCATGGCCGCTGGTCTCTGTATCTTTGTGAGCTCCGTAATTGAAACCTCAGTATTTTTTTCCTAGATCCATTCTGCTGTCTAGGTGTTAACTAGGATGGCCACTCTATTTCCTCCAAAAGCTCTTCACAGCTCACCTTGTTAGCACGTTCATTTTCAATCATAAGGTCCTGGGTTCAAGTCCCAAGTCCCAAGTAACATCTATTAATGGAAATGCATAATTTCAGAAAAAGGCACTGTTTTAAATATGTTAATATCTAATTAATCGTGCATCGTACTAAAATGATTTATATATGAAACTTGACTAAAATTTGGTGTAGATTAGTAATTTCCAACTTTCACATGTGAGAAAAATATTTAAACTTGCTGTTTACATTAATTTGCACATATGCCATGTTAAAATGATTTATTTAATAACTTTTAAACCGTAGCTCCGATAAAAATGTTCCACATATGTAACTTGACCAGAAAAATATGTAGAATCACATGGTGATATTTATTTTGCTGTTTAAAAACTCTAAAATTGTGGTAGGACAGATCTGGACCAATTTCATAATATGCATATGGGGTTGTTTCGAAAATGCTATATATTGCTTCCGGCCTCATTTAAAAGGCCTAGATGATATAGTTGTTCATGCTTCAGCTCTTGCCATGTTTAACAACATTTAATATTGATGAGTACCAAAATGAGAGTGAACTAAGTAATTCAACGTGGAGTTTCGTCAATATGCAACTCGTTGAATATTGAACTTCACTTAATATGTAGTGGTTGTTTGTTTTTCTTGCCATGTGTTGCATATTAAACTGCACATGCATCATATTGTTTGTGCATCATGTCATGCATATGTTGTGGTGTATCTTGTGTTGATTGTTTGTTTTGGATTGCTTCTTCTCGATAAAGTTCCAAAAGCGTTCAGAGTGTGACGATTCGTTTGACTACATTGGCTCGTCTTCTTAATGGGCTTGTTCTTCTTCCGAGCGGGATCTCAGGCAAGATGACACATTTCCCTTGTAATGCCCCGGACACACCCGTCGGTAGTCGTTACTCCTGGCGGGATCTAGACTGGCCCCACGTATCAATACTAGTCTTTTCTACGCACTTTGTCCTCACTCATGCGCACCCGGGACCAACTTCCCGGTCGGTCACCCATCCTAGAACTACTCCAACCCAAGCACGCTTAACTTGGGAGTTCTGTTCGAATGGGCTCCAGGAAAAGAAGGAATTCCTTATTGATATGAGTAGTCTATGATCCCTAATAAGCCAGGCTATCACATCCCTGGGTACCACTACTATCATTTCCAAGCTAGTTGTCTCGTTTTCTATCGCTATGTCACGTTACCTACCACTTGTATGTCAAGCCTCCCAACATTGCCATGATAAGCCTCTAACCCCTCCACATCCCAGCAAACCTTTGTTTGGCTATGTTACCGCTTTCTTAGCCCTTCTTATTTGTAGCCGCAGGTGCAATTGCTTCCATGTGTCAACATGGACATTCTTTTGTTATCACAATATGATTGCTATTTAATTTAATGCACTTATACACTTGGTAAAGTGTGGAAGGCTTGGCCTTTTGCTCGGTGTTTTGTTCCACTCTTGCTGACCTAGTTACTTGTGAACCGGTGTTATGTTCCATCATTCAGCACTCCTAACATGCTCGGGGTTGTTATGGGGACCCCTTGATTTTCATTTTAGGATAAAACTTGTATGGCAAGGCCCAACTTTGGTACTACATTTGCCCATCATAATAATACTGATCACCTTATTAAAGCATAGAGGGTCGCCCCCTCATGGATTAATTTAACATAATATAGGGGGGCCAGTGCTGTTGGTGCTAGTCCAAAATAGAGCATCATGCGGGGCCCACCCGAGGCAACTCGGGAGATTTCTATCAGGCCACCGTACACTAGCTTATCCACCGTGTCCTGAGAACGAGATACGCGGCTCCTATCGGAATCGTCGACACGTCAGGAGGCCTTGTTGGATTTGTTTTACCTTTCTCGAATGTCTTGCGTGAGGAACTCTGATTTTCTTCGGGCTATCTCAAGGTGTCGGATTTCCTTTGGAATTTCCTAGGATGATCACGAGATCTGTGGTCGAGGTTATTCCCGTGGCGTGTGGTTAATTTGTGATGGATGAGTTGGAGAACCCTTGCAGGGTTAAATCTTTCGGAAAGCCGTGCCCGCGGTTATGTCGCAAACTTGGATACTTTGTTTAACACCCGGTCATAGAAAACTTGAAGTAAACTCATATCAAATACACCAACTATGTGCGTAACCGTGACTGTATCTTCTCGTGAGTCCTTATCCGAGAGAGAACACGGTGGGGTTATGTTTGACATAAGTAGGTGTTCAGGATCAGTTAGTGATCATTTCTAGTTCACGTCCGTTATGCGTAGACCACCATGCTTTACTTTCTGTAGTCGTAAGTTAGCCACTCAAATAAATGCTTAGTCGCTTGCTGCAGCCTCACCACTTAACCATACCTCACCCATTAAGCTTTAATAGTCTTGATACCCTTGGAAATGAGATTGTTGAGTCCCTATGGCTCACAGATTACTACAACAACAGTTGCACGTACAAGTAATGCGATGATTTGATGTGAGCGTGTTGCTTGTTTGATTTGGAGTTCTTCTTCATCATCAATCTAGGATGGGTTCTAGGCGACAGCCTGGGATAGCAAGGATCGATGTCATTTTATCGTTTGCTTTCGTCCGTAGTCGGACCCTGCTCTTCTGTATGATGTTTGAGTATGTTCTTGTATTGATGTGAACTTGTTGTAGCTTGTCGACAGTGTAAGCCAATGCCATATACTCATCTCTTTTGTACATGTACTTGTAATGATATCCATTCTTGCAACACGACGAGATGTGCTTCGATCCCTGTCGAGGCCCTCGTGCCAAAATGAGGATAGGATTGCATCTTGGGCGTGACAGTATGTCCCAAGGACCCTTTCCCCTTACCACGCATAGACCAGATCATCGATGCCACAGCCGGACATGATTTGTTGTGTTTCCTCGACGCTTACACCAGATATCATCAAATTAAAACGAAGGAATCTGATCAAGCTGCTACTGCATTCATCACACCCTACGGGCCATTCTGCTTCAACACGATGCCTTTCGGGCTAAAACGTTGGGGCCACATACTAGCGCATGATCCAAACCTGCCTCTCTACATAGGTCGGAAAGATTGTCGAGGCATACGTGGGTGATGTGGTAATCAAAACCAAACATGTTGACCAGTTAATCGACAACTTACGTCAAACTTTCGCTAATTTACGCGAATATAATATACGGCTCACTCCGGAAAAATGTGTATCCAGAGTTCCCTCTGGTAAGCTTCTTGGATTCATCATCTCCCATAGAGGAATAGAGGCAAAGCTAGCTAAAATCCGTGCTCTATCAGAACTTGCAATCCTACAGAGCTGAAGCATGTCCACAGGCTAGCCGGGTGCGTAGCGGCGTTAAGCTGCTTTATCTCCCACCTCGGAGAAAAAGCTTTGCCGCTCTATAAGCTACTGAAATGGACCAACAATTTCGAATGGACCGACGAAGCAACAGCTGCATTGGAAGAAACAAAAGCAATACTAGCAACCAAGCCCATACTCACGGTACCAGGCGCTGGTGAGCCCATGTTGTTATACATATCGGCCAGCAACAAAGTCGTCAGTGCAGTGCTCGTCGTTGAACGCGATGAGGAGGGACATAAATTCCGAAGTCAGAAGCCGGTATATTATGTGTCAGAGGTGCTAACGCAGTGCAAGTCCAGATACCCACATTATCAAAAAATAGCCTATATAGTATTCATGGCATCGAGGAAACACTGACACTACTTCCAGGAGTGTGCGGTAATGGTGGCATCGGAAGTCCCCTTGAATGATATAATCAACAATAGGGACGCCACCGGTCGCATAGCTAAATGGGCCATTGAGCTCCTTCCCATTTGAAATAACCTACAAGCCACGTCGCGCTATTAAATCTCAGGTACTAGCGGACTTCCTGGCTGAATGGATAGAGGTCGAGCTCCCCAAGGAGTATAGTGCATACTCCATTGGACAATGTACTTTGATGGATCCAAGACCTTGGTCGGTCTAGGGGTTGGAGTTATCATCACATCCCCCACAGGACACAACGTAAGATACGTGTTGCAAATCATGTATGCCGACTCCAACAATGCCGCCGAATATGAAGCTCTTCTTCATGGTCTTCTGATGGCGGTGTTAATGGGCATACGACGGCTAGAGGTATGGGGAGACTCAAACCTGGCCATATCCAAATTAACGATGAGTTCGACGCCAAAAATACGAAGATGGCGGCATATAGAAATGCCATCCTCAAGATATCTGCTCGGTTCGAGGGTTGGAATTCCACCACGTTACTCGAGACAACAACCAAGCCGTCGATGTACTGGCCCGTATGGGAGCCAAGCGCGATCCCGTCCCGAGAAACACCTTCCTAGAGTAGCTCTTCAAGCCCTCTGTAGTGTGGCAGGACGACGATAATGGCGCCGGTCCGAATACAGCAGACGAAGTTGTTCCCCCTATGAATGAGCCAGATGATGGCATTATCGGCGGCTCAACAATGAATGAGACGCCCTCGGCTCATGAGGTAATCACAGTAATTGCACCATGGACAGAGCCCTTCCTTGCTTACCTTCTTCACAAGGAACTCCCCGATGATCAAACTGAGGTGCGGCGCATAGTTCGGCGATCCAAGGCCTATAAAGTACACGAGGGTGAGTTATACAAGAAAAGCACCACCGGAGTATTAAAGATGTGTATATGCGGTGAAGAAGGATGGGAGATCCTCACAGAAATCCATGCAGGCATGGGCGGGCATCACGCTACGGCAAGATCCCTTGTCGGCAAGGCCTTCCGAGCCAGTTTCTTTTGGCCTACAGCTCGGACGGATGCCCAGTCACTTGTTCAAGTTGGTTGTCAACGCTTCGCAAATCAAAGTCACATGCCCCCAATAGCTCTTCGGACTATTCCGATCACCTGGCCTTTTTGCGGTCTGGGGGCTGGACATGGTCAGACCCCTCAAAGGGGGAACTAAGAAAAATAAATACCTACTGGTCATGGTTTGCAAGTTCACCAAATGGATAGAAGCAAAGCCTGTTAAATCGGCTAAATCTGGACCAGTGATCGAATTTATATCTAGCGTAGTACAGCGTTACGCTGTCCCGCATAGTATAATAACAGATAATGGATCCAACTTCACGACCCAAGAGGTCAAGGACTGGTGCGCCAAAATGGGCATAAAGCTTGATTATGCATCGGTCTATCATCCGCAGACCAATGGACAGGTCGAGCGAGCAAACGGTCTCATTATGAGGGGTATCAAGCCACGTTTGATTCGATCTCTTCACGAATCTGACTGTCATTGGGTGGAGGAACTCGACTCCGTTCTATGGGGCATGCATACCACCCCGAACAGATCAACGGGTTACACACCGTTTTTTATGGTCTATGGGGCAGAGGCAGTTCTACCCTGCGATATTATCCGCGATGCACCAAGAGTGCGCATGTACAAGGAAAAGTAGGCCGAGCTAGATCGGCAGGACGACTTAGACGCCTTGGAGGGGGAGCGGGACATAGCTCTAACTCGATCCACTCTGTATCAACAGCAAGCTCGGCGGTTACAAAGTAGGGAGGTCAGGGCAAAAGCATACAACGTAGGAGAACTCGTCCTATGGCTCCTGGAGAAACAGAATCACAAACTCAACCCCAAATGGGAGGGTCCTTTCAACATTGATGAAGTGCTTGCGGGAGGGGCCTATTGTTTGCGGAGTCCATCTGATAATCGCCTTGAACCAAACCCATGGAACATAGCTCATCTTCGGCGCTTCTATGGATAAACCTATGTCGTCTAGACTCCCCTACATTTTTTTCTTTTTCCTTCTGTTAATCTTTGCCTTTCCCCTTCCCACTTTGTTGTTTGATAGGGACAATTTCTTTTCTTACCCTATGTTTGGCTGAACCAATCTTTTACTACAGATAATCGGCATACACCATAAAGTGTTAAATCCGAACACAACACGTGGGGGCTTCTTTCAATAGCCAATATTTTATTTGCTCATAAATACTGGGCGTGCATGTTTCTTTTGTCATGTTTTAGCCATCATATGCATCAATTTGAACTAAGAATTTGCCAAGCTAGGTTGCCTCGCTCCTACGGTTACTCTCTATGTTCCCGATTGTTCGGCTAGAGAGTAAAGGGAGCACCTCTATGATTGTTACGACTAGGTCATCCGGACACGTACCTCAGATGGGTGAAGCCGAAAGATAGCTATCTTAAGTAGACAATTGGTCGGCTATGACGGAAACACCTTATATGGCTCTGTTTGATATTACCGTTGTTTGGGTCCTTTATTGCATACTGCAAGTATGCGGATTTCTATCTATGCTCTCCATATATAGAACCCTGGCTAAAGGTATCGATAGAGGTACTATTTTCATCACAAGATGCTTTCTGTCTATTCGGATCACATGGCTGGATTGCGTGGTTCCTCGAATACAGTTCGCTCTTTTACGAGGGAATGATAAGGAGGAACACTCTCGAGCTCTTCACATGGGAGGGAGAAGCCCATGGCCGGTTAAGACAAAGTTTACAACACGGATTGTTTATACACATGTGCATATAAAATTACATGTCTCGCTGCTGATCGAGATTATCAATTATTGTGTTAAGGGGGCAGTCTGCTTGCGAAAGACGGGCGGCTAGCATCACCGTGTAATATACCAAGTGGAGTGGTACTTCTTTTTCATCCGATCCCACAGGACCAACCCGCGCCATATTCTTAGGGTTAAGTCCGGTGAAACAGGTCTTGACCATTGCCCACGCCTCTCGTGCTCCCTCGCGGCAGGCCGAAGTCTTCCATAGCTCGAACCTATCTCGAGCCCCCCTAAATCGATCCACAAGTGTGACTAGCCCTTCAGGTAGCTCTGTGGTAGGCCATAGTGCCTTCACCATCCCTTTCATCACTTTTTGCACACACTTATAGAGAGAGGTTAGCTCCTTCAGCAGGTCCCCGTGGTACGATTCGATCTCCTCTTCAGGATGCCCGGACAGGAGACCTGCACGTAAGATAACAAGGACGGTTACTATCATTCATTACATCGGAAATACTTACAGATAGCGGAATTGTATTTACCGAATGCACCGCTCTAAAGCTTTCGATTTTCTTCTTGAGCTTGGGACAATTGAGTCTTTAAACTCTTTATTTCCTCGAGCTGTTTTTGTATAACAAGGCAGCCAGCTTGATGCTCGGATTCCGCATACCTTTGAGAATCCCGGGCTTCTTCTAGCTGCCTTTCCATATGTCCTATTGATTCGGTTGCTACATGGAATCCATATGTCAGGCACGATGATATAAAAATATTAGCAGTAAATGCTTACTCACCATGGGCCTCTCGCATGAAGCTCTTCACTTGTGCTAGTTCGGCCTTCACGGACTGTACTTCCATGCGGCTCTCCTCGAGTTCCTTGGCAAATTGCTCGGACTATTGCTTTGAGGCATGCGTTAGCAGTCAAACAGTGGGGAGATCCTTAATTCATTTTCTCTAAAATAGATTAAGGCTCGGGGGCTGCTAGGCTTACACAAGTATTTGGGTTCTATAGAATCCGATCACTTACCTGTATCTTGGTTGTTATCAGCTTCATAGCTTCGCTGAATCCAGCTCAGGCGGCCCCGAGGTGTGCATCCACCGAGCGTAGGGCGCCGAACTCCTGGTCGGAGAAAATTGGGTGCCACATGGCCTCCCATCGATGTCGATGATGCATCGCACTCTCCACCTTCGATTTGGTGACGGATACTCCATCACCACATTCGGCGGACGCCGAATTGTCCATGGGGGCTTCAGTAACAGAAGCCGCATGGGTCGTGGCCTGAGAGCTTTGGGTGCCTCCGGACACCCGGGTAGCCCCTTCGATAGGGGAGGATTGGGTGTCTCGCCTAGGTATTTCAATAAAACGAGCTGTTATGAGACTTTAAGGACTACAACGATAAAGCGGATAACCGGACACTGTACCTTCGGGATGTGCGGATAGGTGGATTCGTCCCCATGTTCAGCTCCTTCTCGGGGTCCCGATTGGCCTCGGATTCGCCCATATCTTCGGCTGCTAGCACATGTCGCACGGATCGGTGGCACTTGGGGGTAGAGACCGGCACGTCCGGGGCGCTCTTGGTAACAGGCCTTTTGCGGGAGGAGCTTTTCTTCTTGCTTGCGGCAGGGACGGAGAATGACCCGGGGTAATCAACTATCATGGCCACCGGGGTCTCGGCGATGCTGTCCTAGAAATAGACTCTGTTTTCGAAGTCAAGGAGAAGATTCGGGTCCTCGTTGAAACCCGGATCATTGTCGCGTCAATGGTTCTCGGGCTAGGGAGCCGGATAGTTGACTGTCTCAATGAAACTCCTCCATTCCTATTCACACCGAGACCTCAGTCAAATAGAGTATGGAATGAAACCCCGAACTATTTCATGATTGAAAGAGAAAGGCTTACCCGTTCGATGGGATTGTGGGCCGAATACCCTTCCTTGGTTGACCACTGAACGAAGTCTTCTTGTTCTCCTTTGTATAGATCGGCAAGGGCGGCGGCCAACGCCGTCGGATTGGCGGGACCTTTTTTTTGGAAGCGCGTGGTGTCGCTCATCCCATTGTACCACCATAAAGGGGTTGTACCCTCCATTGGAGGGGCTGCACACACGGAGAGATAGCGGCGACCATGACATCAATCATGGTCAGTCGGTGGTGGGCAAGCATCCGCACCTGTGCGGCCAGGCGTCACACTTCGACGCTTTCCTCGTGGGATGAGCTCCTGGGCCGCCAGTTGTACCTTTTCTTAGAAAGGAGATTGGAGTATTCGGGAAGACCTTCCGAGTTGGTTCGAACAGGGGGACCTCATCGATGTAAGACCACTCTAAGGTCCATTCTTCGAACTTCTTTGGTGTGCCTGCCGGATACCCCGTCCCCGCTATGCAACACATTTCGGCCCCGCTGACCTCCAAGATAGTCTTGTCCCGAGTTCAGGGAATGAGACCTCCAAGATAGTATTTCCTCCATAAATCAAAATGTGCTTCGCACCCCAAGAACATCTCGCAGAGGGCGACGAAGCCCGAGATGTGTAAGATTGACCCTAGAGTGAGATGGTGGAGTTGGATCCCATAGAACTTCAGTAACCCCCTCAGGAACGGATGGACTGGAAACCCAAGGCCCCGGAAAAGGAATGGGACGAAGCAAAGGTGCTCCCCTTTGTTTGAATTTGGGAAGCGCTCGTTATAAACCTCGTCGCCATAAGAAAACAGACCTGTGCGGGTTGCCGCCAGATCTGATGATGGAAGATATCCTTGGGTCTCCAAATTACAGAGCTGTAGGAGTGTGATGGAATAACTAGTCCAGTCCCCTGAGCGCTGGCCGTAGGGACGTGCAGAGGAGCTGGTAATGTTAGCCATGTTTGGCATGGAGTTTCCGCTTGGAGTTTCTTTTGACAAGAGGGAAGGAGAAGATGTGGTCTGGGCCACGATTATGTTTGAATAAATGGGTTGGTGCCTCCATTGCAGGAGGGTAAGATTGTAAAAATCGCTAACCACTCACCTCCCCATGACACGCAAAAGTCAAGGAGCTTGCACAGTTATTATAATAAACCTGTGCCCGCGACGCTTGGGATCTTACCGAAGACTGGTCGGTTGCCGAATGAAGAAGGATGAGGGACTCGCCTTGCAAGCCGAAGACGACGACATGAAGAGATCGACCAAATATATATCGGTGTTGAAGGCCAATTCGGGGGCTACTGAGGGAGTCCTGGATTAAGGGGTCCTTGGATAGCCGACCCATTATTTGTGGGTCGGGTTGTATGGGTCACAAGGCAGGCATCGGATAATCGAAGACCACCTTCGTCGGATGGAAGCATCAGGGATTTGTGACGTGTTCTCAGAGTTATTAGCTGTAGTTAGGCATGTTATCTCTTCGGCATGTAACCGACCATGTGTAAGTTGAGGACACCCCCAGGCATCTATATAAGCCGGAGGGTTCTAGGGCATAGGGACAGAACAACTCATCTAGGGTTAGACATATGATCTCGAGGTAGATCAACTTTGTAACCCCTTACACCATCAACACAATCAAGCATGATGTATGGTACCCCATTGGAGGGCCCGAACCTGCGTAAACTTGTGTCCCCTTTGTCTCCTGTTACCGTCGATCCAAGTCTCGCAGTTGGGGACCCCCTACCTGAGATCTGCCGGTTTTGACATCGACACCCACCCACTTAGTTTGTTTTTGAGCTTTCATACACTTACAGATCTAGTGCATCCATTGCATGGCAATCCCTACTCACTCACATTGATATCTATTAATGGGCATCTCCATAGCCCGTTGATACGCCTAGTTGATGTGAGACTATCTTCTCCTGTTTCTTCACAACCTCGACCATATTCTATTCCACCTATAGTGTTATATCCATGGCTCACGTTCATGTATTGCGTGAGAGTTCAAAAAGTTTGAGAACATAAAAGGTGTGAAACAATTTCTTGACTTGTCATCGGGGTTGTGCATGATATAAATACTTTGTGTGGGGAAGATGGTGCATAGCCAGACTATATGATTTTGTAGGCATAACTTTCTTTTGCCATTATATTTTGAAGAGACAAAATTGGTTTGTTAGTATGCTTGAAATATTATTGTTTTATGTCAACATTAAGCTTTTGTTTTGAGTCTTATGGATCTGAACATTCATGTCACAATAAATAATATTACATGGATAAATTTGTTAGGTAGCATTCCATATCAAAAATTCTATTTTTATCATTTACCTACTCGAGGACGATAAGGAATTAAGCTTGGGGATGTTGATACGTCTCCAACGTATCTACATTGATTGTTGCATGCTAGTATTATATTATCTGTTTTGGATGTTTTATATGCGTTAATATGCTATTTTATACTATTTTTGGGACTAACCTATTAACCTAGAGCCTAGTTCTAGTTTATGTTTTTCCTTGTTTTTGAGTATTGTAGATAAGGAATATTAAATGAAGTCCAAACAGAATAAAATCTTCGTGATGATTTTTCTTGGACCGTAAGACATCTACCAGACTTGGAGAGGAAGGCAGGAGACCTGCCCGGAGGTCACAAGCCACCCTGGCATGGCCAAGGGGGCGCCCCCTGGCTTGTGGCCCCCCAGCAGGTCCTCTAACCCTAATCTTCGGCCTATAAATTCCCAAATATTCCCCCAATGCCAAAGAGAGCAACGATAATACTTTCTGCCGCCGGAAGCCTCCGTTCCCGAGAGATCCCATCTTGGAGCCTTTTCTGATATTCTGCCGGAGGGGGATTCGATCATGGAGGGCATCTACATCAACTTGATTGCCCCTCCGATGATGTGTGAGTAGTCCACCACAGACCTACGGGTCCATATCTAGTATCTAGATGGCTGCTTCTCTCTATTTGTGCTTCAATACCATGGTCTCCATGATCTTCATGGGGACCTATCCGATGTAATACTCTTTTGCGGTGTGTTTGTCGAGATCCGATGAATTGTGGGTTTATGATCAGCTTATCTATGAATATTATTTTGTTCTCCTCTGAATTCTTATATGCATGATTTCATATCTTTGCAAGTCTCTTCGAGTTATTGGTTTGGTTTGGCCAACTAGATTGGTAATTCTTGCAATGGGAGAAGTGCTTAGTTTTGGGTTCAATCTTGCGGTGTCCTCATCCAGTGACAAAGTAGGGGTAGCGAGACATGTATTGTATTATTGCCATCAAGGGTAAAAAGATGGGGTTTACATCATATTGCTTGAGTTTATCCCTCTACATCATGTCATCTTACCTAATGCGTTACTCTGTTCTTCATGAACTTAATACTATAGATGCAGGCAGGAGTCGGTCGATGTGTGGAGTAATAGTAGTAGATGTAGAATTGTTTCGGTCTACTTGACACAGTCGTGATGCCTATATGCATAATCATTGCCTTGTATATTGTCATAACTATGCGCTTTTCTATCAATTGATCGACAGTAATTTGTTCACCCACCGTGTTATTTTCCATCAAGATAAAAGCCTCTAGTGAAACCTATGGCCCCCGGGTCTAGTGCTTGATTGTTTGTGTAGGTGCATCTATTGATGACTTGCTTGTTCCTCCTACTGGATTGATACATTGGTTCTCAACAACTGACAGAAATACTTATCTACTCTGCTGCATCACCATTTCCTCTTCAAGGAAAACCAATGCAAGCTCAAGAAGTAGCAATGCTCCAAGATTGCATGCCTCTTCTAGGGCGTCAACGGTGTCTAGATGTGTCGCTCCATTTTTTGTCTCGGCGTAAGAAGCCACCCTTCGTGACTCATGGTAGACATCACTTGATAATACATCATAGAAAGGCGTATAGCAAGTCGACCAATTGGGATTAGTTCGTATACCCCACAAGACGGTTGGGAGTTCTTCAACCCATCACAATATTGTCCGCTCGAGGGGAACTTTGAGTGTGTGTTTGATACCTCCCAATAGCTCTTGATTTTCCCGCCCGGCTTGTCCATTGGACTGCGGGTGAGCCACTGAAGCTAGATCCAACCAAATATTATCCTTCTCGTAAAATTTCTCCATAGCTCCCTCAGAGATGTTACTATCATTATTTGTGATGATGATGTGAGGATATCTGAACTTAAAGATGATATTCTTTAGGAGTTTGATTGACGTCTCATTATCGCAGATACGAACAGGCTTAGCCTCCACCCACTTGGTGAATTTATCAACTGCAACAAAGAGGTAGCTCTTCTTGCACTTTGACATTTTGAATGGACTAGCCATGTCCAGCCCCCAGACTGCAAACGTCCACGTGATTGGAATAATGCGAAGATCTTGTGTCGGCATATGATAATGCCTAGCATCCATCGCACGTGCGCATAATCAGTTTTGCGTCAGCATGAGTTGTGAGCCAAAAAATCCATGTTGGAAAGATTTCGCCACCAAAGACCTAGAAAATGCATGATGACCACAATCACCAAAGTGTATCTCATTGAGTATCTGTTGGCCTTCTTCTCGAGAGACACAATGTTAAAAAACTCCCGTAGTAGTGACTTTTTGCAGATCGCCATTGATGATTGTGTAGGATTTAAAACGTCGCTGGATTTGCCTTGAAAGGTGATACATCTCCTACATATCGATAATTTGTTATTGGTGCATGCTATTATATTATAAATCTTGGGTGCATTATATGCTATTTTATATCATTTTTGCGAACTAAGCTATTAAACCAGTGCCTAGCGCCAGTTGCTATTTTTTGCATGTTTTTGGTTTTCTAGGAAATCAATCCCAAACGAAGTCCAAACTCTACGGAAGTTTTTGACGATTTTTTCTAGACAAAAGAGACCCCGTAATCTTAGGAAGAGGACCAGACACGAAGCAAGGAGATGGCAAGGCAACTAGGCACACCCTCATGCCTTGTGGGCCCCTCGTGGCTCCGTCTGGCCTAATTTCACCTCCATAAATTCCCTAAAATCAGAAAACTAACAAAGAGCCACCCAAAACATTTTTTCGTAGACGCAACTCTTTGTACCGACGGGTGCCCATGTGGAGAACTTTTCCGGTACTCTATCAGAGGGAGAATCGATCATGAAGGCCTTCTTCATCAACCTTGCTGCCTCCATGATGATGTGTGAGTAGTCCACCATAGACCTATGGGTCCATAGCTAGTACCTAGATGGCTTCTTCATTCTCTTTGATCTTCAATACCATGTTCACCGCGATCCTCGTAGTGGATCTATCCGTTGTAATCTTCTTTTGCGGTGTGTTCATTGGGATCCGAGGAACTGTGGGTTTATGATCAAATTATTTATTGAAAGTAATTGAGTTTTCTCTAAATTCTGTTATGCATGATTGTTATAACTTTGTATTTCTCTCCAATATATTGGTTTGGTTTGGCCAACTAGATTGATTTATCTTCAGTGGGAGTGGTGCATTGTAATGGGTTCACTCTTGTGCCGATCTATAGCCCAGTGACAGAAATGGAAAAGACACATATTTGTATTGTTTCCATTAGTATAAAATGATGAGGTCTGAAC
This sequence comes from Hordeum marinum, assembly GCA_022496015.1. NCBI lineage: Eukaryota > Viridiplantae > Streptophyta > Magnoliopsida > Poales > Poaceae > Hordeum > Hordeum marinum. The sequence goes on along the minus strand of CM039673.1, from coordinate 509,755,043 downwards.
ATATTGCTTGTCTTATTTTGTCTACATCTTGTCACGTTGCTCCAAGCATTACTCTGTTTTTCATGAACTTAATACCATAGATGCAGAATCATCTCGGCCGATTGGTGGATGATACCCCACAGGTATAGGGGGTCACAACGGTCTTTGAGGGTAGTATTCCACCTAAATTTATTGATTTGACACAAGGGGAGCCAAAGAATATTTATTGGTCTTAGCAGTTGAGTTGTCAATTCAACCACACGTGAAATTTCTTTCTGCAATGAAGTTTTTAGTAGCACACTAACAAAAACAATAGGAATAGATTGTATTGATTGTAGAAACAATAGTAATGGAAGTAACTTAACAGAAATCAATATGCAAAAAGTGTAGGCCTTGAATCAGTGATGGATATTTGATTTAGATCGATGACATTCATCATGTAACGGTCACACACTACAATGACACAGAACTAGCTCCAATTCAACAATATAATGTAGACATGTATTCCGTATATAGTCATACATGCTTATAATAAGAACTTGCATGACATCTTTTGTCCTAACCCCCCCCCCCCCGTGGCAGTGAGCTCCATAAGGAAACTAAGGGATATTAAGGCCTCCTTTTAATAGATAACCGGAACAAAGCATTACCACATGGTGAACATATGAACTCCTCAAATGAAGGTCATCACTCGAGATGATCCCAATTATTGCCACCTTGGGGTCTACGGATCATAATACATAATAGGTGCATACAACTTGCAAGATAGGATCCAAAACACTATCATATTCGTGAAAACATAATAGGTTCATATCTGAAATCATGGCACTCCGGCCCTAGTGACAAGCATTAAGCATAGCCGAGTCATAGCAACATCAATCTCAGAATATAGTGGATACTAGGGATCAAACCCTACCAAAATAACTTGATTACATGATAAATATCATCTAATCCCATCACCGTCCAGCAAGCCTACAAATGAATTACTCACTCCATGTGGTGAGAATCATGGAATTGTTGATGGAGAAGGGTTGATGATGACGATGGCGACGAATTCCCCTCCTAACGGAGAGTTGCCCTGAATTGGGATCATCGACAAGTTTTGTGTTGCTGCATACAGGTTGTCCACGGGGTTAGAGAAGTGATCGGGTGGCGTATGAAAACGTATCGATAGTTGATGCACTTGCTACTGGACCACTGGTTATTGAATATGTTGTTGTTGCTGGTCTTGGGCCAACTGATGCACTTGTCGATTTGTGTTTCTCGAAACAGGATTTCACCCCGCTTTTATATAAAGAAACAACCAACCCAAGTACATGGCCGAATGATACAAGTTGATAAGGTGACCCTCTTACAAAGATGATCCCAAGATACACGGATCACATACACCGCAAGCAGCTATGCTACCTAAATGAAACAAAGCAAAGGAAGAACTGGGAACACCGTTACACTAAGCCCTACTAGACCTAAGCTCCACGACATCACCCTCACGAGGGAGAACGGTGCAAAGCATCGCAGCTGCTGAGTCCACACGGACAAAGGTCTTCACCCGAAACTCAGACACGAAGAGGAGCACCACGATGACGTCTTCAAGAAGAGAATGGCGCCCACAGGCATCACCGTTGATGATGCCAAGGAGCAGGGATTTTGCTCGGTAGCTCCAATGAGTCGCCACGAGGCCTTTGGGAATATTGCTACGAGTCCCGAACCATAGGTCCGGATCAGGGCATCGTCATTTCCGAAGACAAAGAGCGTGCTCGAGCCACCCATTTCTATGACCCCCGCTACGCACACGACCAAGGGAAGTAGGCACCAGCTCTGCCATGGTGCCTACCGAAGAGCCAACCATGCGAACCACCTTCCAGGGCTGCCGCCCCGGCGTCCAAGCCACGAGACATCACAGACCGTCCACATCCCAGTGCACAGACCGTGGTAGGAAAAGCCCGGCATCAGCCCCCGGTCCCGGGTTAGCACCACCACTGTAGGGGTGCCGACACCTGCATGCCACTCCAATCTCAATGGACCGAGGGGAGTATGACCTAGAGGCTACCGACGACCATCATCGAGCCACCGCTCAGACGACGCCAAATCCACGACTGATAACCCACAAGCATAGGGGATCGCAACAATTTTCGAGGGTAGAGTATTCAACCCAAATTTATAGATTTGACACAAGGGGAGCCAAAGAATATTTTCGTGTATTGGCAGTTGAGTTGTTAATTCAACCACACATGGAGATAACTATCTGCAGCAGAGTGATCAGTAACAGAGTAATATGATAGTTTGATAGAAGTGACTACAGTAACAGTAGCAGTAACAATAGCAGCAGTGATTTTGTAGCAAGTGTAACAGTAGCAGCAATAGTAGTAACTTAGCAAGAACAATATGTGAAAATATTGTAGGCACCGGATCGAAGTATTTGTTGCATGATATTCAACATATAACCATCATAACCTTTGGCGACACAGAACTAGCTCCAGATCATCAATGTAATGTAGGCATGTATTCCGTATATAGTCATACGTGCTTATGGAAAAGACCTTGCATGACATCTTTTGTCCTACCCTTCCGTGGCAGCGGGGTCCATAAGGAAACTAAGGGATATTAAGGCCTATGTTTAATAGAGAGCCGGGATAAAGCATTAGCACTTAGTGAATACATGAACTCCTCAAACTATGGTCATCACCGTGAAGTATCCCAAATATTATCACTATGGGGTCGACGGATCATAACATGTAAAAGGTGCATATGACTAGGCAAGATCCGATCAAGAACATAGATATAATGATGATAACATAAACAGTTTAGATATGAAATCATTGCACTAGGGCCCTAGTGACAAGCATTAAGCATGGCAAGGTCATAGCAACATCAATCTTAGAACATAGTGGATACTAGGGATCAAGCCCTAACAGAACTAACTCGATTACGTGATGAATATCATCCAACTCCTCACCGACCAACAAGACTACGGAGGAACTACTCACTCCTGGTGGGAAGCATCATGGAATTGGCGATGGAGAAGGGTTGATGATGACGAAGACCGAAGATTCCTCTCTCCGGAGCCCCAAACAGACTCCAAATGTGGCGTCCCGATGAAGACCGGGAGGTGACGGCGGCTCTATATCATGAAACAAGGTAAAACCTTCTCTCTGATTTTTTTTCCAAGGAATTATGAATTTATAGGATTGGAATTAGGGTCAGGGGACCCACAAGGTGTCGGGCATGCCCTGGTGGGGGTGGGCACCCTGGGCCCCCTATTAGGTAGCTTTTGGCTCCATAATTCATTCAATATTCAAAATAAATCTCCAAAAAAATCGTTTCGTTCCGAGAACTTTTATTTCTGCACAAAAACAACACCATGGTAGTTCTGCTGAAAACATCATCAGTTCGGGTTAGTTCATTCAAATCATGCAAATTAGAGTCCAAAACAAGAGCAAAAGTCTTAGGAAAAGTAGATACATTGGAGACCTATCAACTCCCCCAAGCTTAAATAATTGCTTGTCCTCAAGCAATTCAGTTGACAAACTGACAATGAGAAAGAAAAACTTTTACGAACTCTTTTGTTCTTGTTTACATATATATGCTTAAGTAGGACCTAGGTTTCCAGCAAAGATCATGACTAACGATATCAACAATAACTCTTAAAGAGTATATTAACTAATATCAATGACGCAAACAACTAGCGAGCAATAATAAGATATCTGAAGTGCATACAATTTTTCAAAACAATCTGGAGTCCATTTGTGAGGTGCACCCTTCCTATCAACGTTACGATCAAGAGCTATCAATATCTTCCATGTTCAACAAATTAGTGGTGGTTCCCAAGCAATAAAAGTACATGTTTACTCCTCCTCCACCAACAATCACACTCCACGGCGATCCGAATCCATGGGTACCGTCCAAACCAACAAGAAGAAGAGGATGACGACAACTATCCTAGCCATGGGTTCCATCAATACGATGGTACAACAATGGGGGAAGAAGCTGAGCCGACAATGCGGGAAGGAGCTGAAGAAGAGGCATCAGATGAGCCTGCTGATGATCTTGGTCTGGCCATTGCCGATGCAAAGAGAAACTGCGCAAGTGAAAACGAGAAGTTGAAGTTGCAGCACATGTTAGAGGATCACGAAGAAGGGTTGTACCCAAATTCCAAAGATGACAATAAAAAGCTGGGTACCACACTAGAATTGTTGAATGGAAGGCAGAGAATGGTGTATCTAACAAGGCATTTCAAAAGTTGCTGATAATGTTAAAGAAGAAGCTACCAAAGGACAACGAATTGCCAGAGAGTATGTACGAAGCAAAGAAGGTTGTATGCCCTCTAGGATTAGAGGTCGAGAAGATACATGCATGCCCTAATGACTGCATCCTCTATCGCGGTGAGTACGAGGATTTGAATGCATGCCCGGTATGATGCGCATTCTGCTACAAGATTGGCCATGATGACCCTGGTGATGTTGAGGGTGAGTGCCCCAGGAAGAAGATTCTTGCCAAGGTGATGTGGTATGCTCCTATAATACAACGGTTGAAACGTTTGTTCCAAAACAAAGAGCATGCCCAGTTGATGCGATGGCACAACGAAGACCGTAAGAAAGATGGGAAGTTGAGAGTGCCCGCGAACGGGTCGCGGTCAAGAAAAATTGAGAGAAAGTGGAAGGACTTTGTAAAGGATGCAAGGAACATATGCTTTGGTTTAAGTGTAGATGGCATTAATCCTTTTGGGGAGGAGAACAGCAGTCATAGCACATGGCATGTGACTCTATGTATCTATAACCTTCCTCCTTGGTTCTGCATGAAGCGGAAGTTCATTATGATGCCAGTGCTCATACAAGGCCCCAAGCAACCCGGCAACGACATTGATGTGTACCTAAGGCCATTGGTTGAAGAACTTTTACAACTGTAGAATGGAAAAGGTGTACCTACGTGGGGCGAAAGATCAGGAGGAATTTGACTACATGCATTGTTGTTTGTAACCATCAATGATTGGCCTGCTCTCAGTAACCTTTCAGGATAGACAAACAAGGGATACCATGCATGCACGCACTGTTTAGATGATACCTACAGTATATATTTGGATAAATGTAAGAAGAATGTGTATCTGGGGCATCATTGATTTCTTCAGAGCAGGCACATAGTAAGAAAGAAAGGCAAGCATTTCAAAGGTGAGGCAGATCACCGGAAGAAGCCTCGCCACCGTACGAGTGATGAAATAATTGATATGGTCAAGGATTTAAAAGTAATCTTTGGCAAGGGTCCTGGTGCACAATCTATTCTGAATGATGCTAACAGACGCGCACCCATGTGGAAGAAGAAATCTATATTTTGGGACCTACCATATTGGAAAGACCTCGAGGTCCGCTCTGCAATTGATGTGATGCATGTGACGAAGAATCTTTGCGTGAACCTGCTAGGCTTCTTGGGCGTGTATGGGAAGACAAAAGATATGCCGGAGGCACGGGAGGACCATCAACGTATGCACGGAAAAGAAGGCATGGATCCAAAGCAGTTTCAGGGTCATGCCAGCTATGCTCTTACCAAAGAAGATAAGGAAATCTTCTTCGAATGCCTTCTCAGTATGAAGGTCCTGTCTGGCTTCTCTTCGAATATAAAGGGAATAATAAATATGCCAGAGAAAAAGTTTCAGAATCTAAACTCTCATGACTGGCACGTGATTCTGACGCAACTGCTTCTAGTTGCATTGAGAGGGCTTCTACCGGAAAACGTTCGATTAGCCATTCCGAAGCTATGTGCATTCATGAATGCAATCTCTCAGAAGGTAATCGATCCAGAAATCCTACCAAGTTTAGAGAATGATTTGGTACAATGTCTTGTCAGTTTCGAGTTGGTGTTCCCACCATCCTTGTTCAATATCATGACGCATGTCCTAGTTCACCTAGTCGAGGAGATTGGCATTCTGGGTCCTGTATTTCTACACAATATGTTCCCCATTGAGAGTTTCATGGGAGTCTTAAAGAAATATGTTCATAATTGTGCTAGGCCAAAAGGAAGCATCTCCAAGGGACATGAAACAGAGGAAGTCATTGAGTTTTGCGTTGACTTTATTCCTGACATTAAGCCAATAGGTGTTCCTGAATCGCGACATGAGGGCAGACTGGGCGAAAAGGCACGCTAGGAAAGAAATCACAAATATGCGGGGATGGGTATTATTTGGCGTAAGCACACTACATAGTTCTACAAAGTTCCACCTTGGTGGCTCCGTATATCGAGCAACACGAGAATATTCTATGCTCCAAACACCTAGAGAAGACTGCCGACTGGATTACACATGAACAAACGGTGACTTTCGCCGGTTGGTTGCAGACACGTCTCGTGCATGACGACATTGTTGAAGATGAACTGTACTTGCTGTCCAAATTACCATCTTCGAATATATTGACTTTCAAAGGGTACGAGATAAATGGGAATACATTTTACATGATCGCCCAAGATAAAAAGAGCGCCAACCAAAATAATGGTGTTCGCTTTAATGCAGCGAACAACAATGGGCCAAACGACACATACTATGGTTACATAGAGGAGATATGGGAACTTGACTATGGACTTGATTTGAAGGTCCCTTTGTTTAGGTGCAAATTGGTCAATCAGACAGGAGGTGAGGTAAAGGAAGACCCGTAGTACGGAATGACAACAGTGGATCTCAACAATCTTGGGCACGCAGACGAACCATTCGTCCTAGCCAATGATGTGGCGCAGGTTTTCTTTGTGAAAGACATGTTTACCAAGCCAAGAAAAAGAAAAGATAAGGAAGCAAATACATCATGCGATGAGCCAAAGCACCACATAGTTCTTTCAGGGAAAAGAAACATCGTGGGAGTGGAGGACAAGACAGACATGTCAGAAGATTATGAAAAGTTTCATGAAATTGCTCCCTTCAAAGTGCTTGTTGACCTGAGCATCAAGTTAAACGATGAAGATTGCCCATGGTTACGACGCAAAGGGACACACGTGAAGAAAAAGTTTTACACCCAAAGATCCCACTCTAGGATGTGACCGACTTCTCTAGTTAGTTTCCGGACTTATATATCTAGAAAGTCCCACTTCGGACAAACTGAAGGGAATCTTTGTAATAGTAGTGTACTTATGTGTTTTCTGTGTTCGGTATGCACCATTCGAAGGCAGGCCATCAATTTTCAACCCTTTCTGACTTTATTTGCAATTTTTCATGCATTTACTGATTTTTTTTAGCTAAATGACCTTGAAATTGATAAGCACTTCAAATGACCTCTGAAAAGGTTTAAAGTTGGCATGGTATCATCATTTCACCCACATAGCATGTGCTAAAAAGTTGAGAGGGTTATGGCAAAAACTGGATGCACTTCCTGTACAAAATGGACAATCTCTTTCGAAGTATCAGGGTTTCAAACAAAAACTCGCCTGTTACAAAGGCATTTCATTTTTTAACTTATTACAACTCCAGACTTTTTGTGCGTTCAGTATGCACCATTCAAAGGGAGGCCGTCAATTTTCAACCCTTTCCGAATTCATTTGCTATATTTCATGCATCTACTGATTTTTTTTGAGCTAAATGACCCCGAAATTGATAAGCACTTCAAATGAACTCTGAAAAGGTTGAACGTTGGCATGGTATCACCATTTCACCCACATAGCACGTACTAAAAAGTTGAGAGGGTTATGGCAAAAACTAGATCCACTTCGTGTACAAAATGGACAATCTCTTTCGAAGTATCAGGGTTTCAGACGAAAACTCGCCTGTTACAAAGGCATTTCATTTTTTTAACTTATTTCAACTCCGGACTTTTTGTGTGTTCAGTATGCACCATTTGAAGGGAGGCCGTCAATTTTCAACCCTTTCTCACTTCATTTGCTATTTTTCATGCATTTACTGATTTTTTTTGAGCTAAATGACCCTAAAATTGATAAGCACTTCAAATGAACTCTGCAAAGGTTGAAAGTTGGCATGGTATCATCATTTCACACACATAGCTTGTGCTAAAAGGCTGAGAGGGTTACGGCAAAAACTGGATGCACTTCGTGTACAAAATGGACAATCTCTTTCGAAGTATTAGGGTTTCAGACAAAAACTCGCCTGTTACAAAGGCATTTCATTTTTTAAATAACCTAAGAATTGCCAATTGGATATAATGATAAAACACGATCATATTAAACAATATAAAAAGAATCACTCGAAAATCTATTTTTAAAGTAAAGTTATTCACAAACTACTGATTCACTCAAATTTCAAATAATTCAAATTTAAACTATTCAAATTTGAAAACCACCAGCACTAAGAGAAAGTTTATAATTTTTCTTACCTAAAGAAAAAAGATTCACAAAGAAACTCGAAATAAATAAAAAACAACTCAAAAACAAAAGAAAATAAATAAAGCAAAAAACAAAAAACATATTAAAAAAATCGCCTACTGGGCTGCCACGGCCTACATACGACTAGAAACCCAACCTCTTGTTGGGCCACGACGCAGGCGCGTATGGCTCGCCAGGCCCCACAGCGTGCAGAGGATTGGTAGGCATAGAAGGCCTGCTTAAGAGAGGAGCTTGACACGGTAGCCACAACGGTGCTTATAAACCAATGCGAGCTCCTCTCGACAAGCGAGGTGGGACTAAACATCCACCCTGCCCTGCGCCTGGCACACAACCCTTTAGTCACGGTTGGTGGCTCCAACCACGACTAAAGACCCCCCCTTTAGTCGCGGTTTGAGCCACCAACCGCGACTAAAGGGTTGTGTTTCCCGCAGCTTCGGCTTGTGAAATTCACCTTTAGTCATGGTTGTTGGCTCCAACCGTGACTAAAGACCCCCCTTTAGTCCCGGTTGGAGCCACCAACCACGACTAAATGTCCTCCTACATAAGCAGGAGTTGAAAAATTCCAGTTTCCCTCTGTTTTCTTCGTCTCTTCGACCACAGGATCGTCGCCCGCGCGTGCCCCCAACTTCGTCGCCACCCACGCCGCCGCCACCCACGTCGTCGCCGCCCTAGAAGCGCCGCCCCCCGTTGTCGCCACCGTCGCGCGCCGCCCCCTCCTCGAGCCCGTGCTTCGTCGTCTTTGTCGTCGCCATCGCCTCGCCTCACCGCCCGTCACCTCGCTGTTAGCCCCTGACACCATGGCTGCCCTCCCATCGATCGAGCCCGCACACACACACACACACACACACACACACATATATATATATATATGTCTATATATATGCATGAACACACACACGCACACACACACACATTTTCTTATTTTCTGTTTTTTTTTGTTCTTTAGTTTTTTATACTTTTAGTTATAGAAATGTTAGATGAATTAGATATATAAATTTTAGATGAATGTTTATTATTTTTTATACTTTTAGTTATAGAAATTTTAGATGAATTTTTGATATATAAATGTTAATTAGATGAATTTTGAAGTATATAATGTCCCTAACCTATTAAAATGTTGCTTAGAAGTATATATGCTTAATAAGATTTTTTTTGCTTAATTGGAAGTATATAATGTCCCTAACCTATTAAAATGTTGCTTAGACGAAATATATAACGTTGCTTAATTAGATTTTTTATTGAGAATTGAATATTATTAGGGTAGTTATAACCTAGGAATTTTTACATTTTGATCCAATATATGTATAGAAAAAAGTTGATGAATTTTGACATTTTATCCAATGTATAGCAATTAGTATTTGCAAAAGTTGCATATTTTAATGTTGAATTTTTTCTATGTGATTGCTCGATATATGGAACAGGTTGACTTTACGTCTATTTCGTCTCCTTGTGTGTCTTTCATTGAGGGAGAGTGTCCACTATATATATATGAGAGAGGAAGAATCCTGACTGTTGTCGTGGGGGTGGCTTCTCCTTCATTCCAGTGTGCTAGACATTTTGGTGTAATGCACTCTGGGACGAATGGAGGAGCCACCATCACCGACGGTCGCAATGTCAGAAAGAGTGCCCACCATATACATGAGATGAGAGTTTAGGAAGGAAAGAGTCGACAGACCTAAAGTCAACCTGTTGCATATTGAGTAATAGTGATATGTGTGTTGATCAGTTTTCTTGTAGTTTCCTTCGATCGATTTTAAATGTTTCAACTATGAACATATATAGGAAATGTCTGACGACGAAAGGGAAATCATTATGTGTGAATACTGCGAAGACGAGCGCGGCCTGTGTGGCAAGCCTTTCCTAGTTGATGGTAGGCGCTTCAGCATCATGCTGGATGAGACCTTCGAAGTGGATACAGTAAGTCACAACGACAAGTCTTTTTTCATAATTAAGCATGACTTCTGCTTCTTTTGCATCAACTTATAATTTTAATTTTCTACTATTCTACTAGTGTATCCCGTGCCATGCAAGAAATTATGTCTTGGATAAGATTGGTTTCAGTACTGAAAAAAGTATGGAGGTAAAGATAGTTCACTTGAGGACCGAGCATGGTTATACTTTTGCCGTAAAATTGTACAATGCAGAAGCCTACTGCCATTTTTAATGCAAAACTTGGAGAGCACTATGCAAGGCTTATGCATTTGATCCTAATATGCTTACCACCTTTGATATTCGTCCGGAAGATGAAATTAAAGGTAATATCGACATCTGGGTCGATGTGCAAACGCCTTTGGTTCTACCATTATGTGAGTTTCTCAACCATATTTATTAAGTAATTTATATTGTTTATTTCAAAATAGTTGACAACTTATTTCCATTGATAGCATATTTTCATTCTTCAAAAAATGTACGGAAGATGGTAGACAGAACCTACTACTACAATGATGAAGCAGAATTAACTTGTAAGGAGAAAGATCATCTTACCGCATTTCTTAATCATCTTGAGAATTACAATAGCTATTATCAAACTCCTCCACATTATGGTCAATACGTGCCACTAGTGCACGTGGTGAACTACGATAACATCCATGGAAAATGCATGGTAAAATTTTCTACTATTATGACATCCGTGCATCTTTTGCATAAATTCTTCTAAAACTAAACTACATTGCTAACTACAAAGTTATTACTATGTTTTTCAAAAGAAAATCCCAATGGATTGTGTGCCTCATCTGATGTTTCTAAGAGGTCGCGTTGTTGTTATGAGCTTAGGGCCACCACGGCCAGGTCAGCCTACTCATCTGATGGAGACATGACAATCAAAGATTGGAAAAAATGTATGGTCAATCGTAGAGAGCTACTTGGAAGAAACATTGTGCAAAGGCCAAGATATGGAGACAGGATGTTCTCCATTCTCCATAATGGAGAGTCAGAGCCTATCTTGTTTTATGATATTGTACCTAAGAGAGGGTAGAGTAGGTCCTATGAGAGAGGAGTAGGTCCTAGGTACAATGTGTTATTATGTGCTACAATGTGTTAGAGTTGATGAGGAGGAGGAGCAGGAGTTGGTGGTAATGACTATGATGATGATTATCTATAGTGTTGATGATATGATGCAAGATTTTTTATATTAATATGATGATGATGTTGATCATGATGATTTGTTATATCATTGGGGGAAGGAAAGCGGATTAGATTCATGTGGATGGATCAAATGTGACCAAAAGTTGAATTAGTAGGATCATCGTCCTACTAATTCAACTTTTGATCACTTTTTATTCATTTGGATGAATAAAATCCATGCTTCTTCCTCACAATGATATAATAATTCATCATGAACATAATGATATAACAACCTATTAATTGGTACTGTATCAAAATTTGTATAACGGCATATAACCATAATTAATTCATAAACCCCTAAAGAATTAAAAGGAAAAATAAAACAAAACTAAAAAACTCAATAGTTTTAGTCCCGGTTAGTGTTACCAACCGGGACTAAAGGTCCCCCAGCCCACGGCGCCGTTAACGCCACGTGGAGGGCCTTTGGTGCCGGGTCGTGTTGAACCGGCACTAAAGGGGGGAGGCTTTAGTCCCCACCCTTTAGTGTCGGTTCTAGAACCGGCACTAAAGGCCCTTACGAACCGCGACTATAGGCCGGTTCTGCACTAGTGAATAGGTATATCCATTTGACATGGTACCAATTGAGATTATGCAGTAATGATCAAGTATATGTCAAGGATATGTTTTTGTGGTCTTCTTCCTTCCATCATCAAGAGGGGTTGTAGATACTTGGTCAAGACAAGATTGCTTATGATTTGAGTTGGATGCAATCTCGTCGGATGAAGTTCTTCCATGTACCTACAAACGGTTAGATGCAATACAAGGGAGCATAGAATTCCATGGCATAAGATAACATGTTAGGAATATCATGGAAGTATTCAGAAGGTTCATGCCCTTGCAAGCATCCGAGTGAGACTAGCTCAAGTTTGAAGCATCAATGATGTTCAACTCACTCCCCAAGTGACAAAAAGTTTTCTCATCAAGTGGCTTAGTAAAGATATCGACTAATTGCTTGTTAGTGCGAACATGCCTAAGATTAATATCTCCTTTGGCAACATGATCACGAATGAAATGATGTCGAACTTGAATATGCTTAGTTCGAGAATGTTGCACTGGATTATGACCAATCTTAATAGCACTTTCATTGTCACAAAGTAATGGAACATTTTTAACATGGATTCCATAATCCTTAAGCATTTTTGTCATCCATAGTAATTGCACACAACAAGATCTAGCAGCAATATACTCAGCTTCGGCAGTAGATAGAGATACCGAGTTTTGTTTCATGGAGGACCAAGACACAAGAGATCTACCCAAAAATTGACAAGTACCCGAGGTGGATTCTCTATCAACCTTGTCACCGGCATAGTCCGAATCGGAATAGCCAACAAGGTTAACAGAAGATCCCTTGGGATACCAAATGCCAAAGTTTGATGTTTGTATCAAGTATCTCACAATACGTTTCACGGCCAAAAGATGACACTCCTTAGGTGCAGCTTGATATCTAGCACACATGCAAACACTAAGCATAATATCGGTACGAGATGCACATAGATATAGCAATGAACCAATCATCGATCAATAAACCTTTTGATCAACCAGTTCATCCTCCTTGGTAAGATCAACATGTCCACTAGTTGGTATGGGAGTTTTCATACCTTTGCACTCCTGCATGTTGAACTTCTTGATCAAGTCCTTGGTATACTTAGTTTGAGAGATGAGATTTCCTTCTTTTGATTGCTTGATTTGCAATCCAAGAAATAATTTCCGCTCACACATCATGGACATCTCATACTTCTCGGACATCAACCTTCCAAATCTTTCACTAAATTGAGGGTTAGTGGAACTGAATGTGCGTTATATCGACAAGAGGGGGGTGAATAGGCAATTTTTACAAATTCATCACTTGAGGAATTTGAAATGTGATGAATAACTAGCAGCGGATTAAGTACTCAAGTGCATGAAGAACCTAGCGACAGCATAGTCATCATGATGAAATGAACATGCACAGATTGCAAGTAGCATGATACAGGATAAGCAGGTGAGGAACAAGGTAACCTGAAGAATTTGAGGTGAGGAAATTGTGAAACTCTTTAGTCAAATTATTCAAACAGTAACAATCAATTTCATCAACAAGTATACGAGGAAATAGAGGGGTTGAGGAAATAGAACCAGGTAACTCGATGAAGACAATGGTTTGATGACCCAGTTCCAACTGTTGTGATGGTCGTACGTCTAGTTTGGAGCGCCCTGGTATTTAAACTAGAGGACACACAGTCCTAGGACACACAGTCCTTACCGTATACTCCTTGAGCTAAGGTCACAAAGTCCTCGCCCAACACTCGTGGTAAGTTTTCAGGGTAGACTTCCAAAACCCTCACAAACTGGTCACCCAGCGAGCCACAATTTACTGTTGGATGCTCTAGACCAAGATCAATCCGTGATCCCCAATTGACTGCAGGATGCACTAGACCATGATGCCTCACCGTGTGGAGGATACACAGTCCTCAAAGATAACAAGCATCGGTTCCACACAGGAACAATCTCTTCAATGATGCTCAATCACTTTGGGTTTGGTGGTTTGGATTTGGGTTTTTCCTCACTGATGATTTTCTCTCAAAGTCCTCGGAGTATGGGTTGCTCTCAAATGACAAGTGTCAGTTCTTTCTCGGAGCAGCCAACCAACTAGTGGTTGTGGGGGTGGCTATTTATAGCCAGGGTGCAACCTGACATGATAAGACATAAATGCCCCCAATGATATGACCGTTATGTGGATATTATGATTGGGGACAGCTGGCGCTAAGCACAGCAACGGTCGGAATTTCGAACTATGAAAATCCTCAGGATTATCATGTTCCTCACTTGTAGGCAATTCGCACTGGCGAAATCCTAACTCCTCAGTCAGACCAATTTCCTCAGAGACCGGAATAACATTGTCTTTGGCACTGAAGAACTTGACTGAATTGTAAGAGATTTCCAAAAGGCTTCACTCAAAGTATTGGATAGGTTGAGGATTTTGAGTTGAGCATCAGTTGGAAATTTTCCTTAGTATTATCTCGCCCCCCTTTAACAGTACGGTGTTTCCTATGACTCAAAGAAAGGAAATGAAACTACAAAAACAAAAGTCTTCACGCTTCATAGTCCTTGTTCATGTCTTCAAGGTCACACCAACTTCTTCATTTTCAAAGTCTTCAAGGAATAGAAAAGTCTTCACCAAAGTCTTAAGTTGAAGACATACATTTTTAGGGGTTGGTAATCTCCGAATATATCAAACTCCTTGTTGACTTTTAGAGCCTGTGTACACTCATAAACACATTAGTACCTTAACCTATAAGTCTTCAATACACCAAAATCACAAAGGGCACTAGATGCACTTACAGTCTCCCTCTTTTTGGTGATTGATGAAAAATAGGTTAAGTTTTCAACGGGGGTAATAATATGAAGTGTAAGTACTGAGTTTTAGGAATTTGATTGCAATATATAGAAGAACTCCCCCTAAAGATGTGCACATTTGAGGAATTTGCTTTGGATTGCAAACGCACATGGTAGGTTAAAAACATGGTAATTCATACACGCATTTATCATATGATATGAAGAATTTGAAATGCATGATGAAAAATGGTGTCTGACGAAATTTAGCATGCGTGCATTAAGGTACTTGAGGAAATAAGCATGCGAAAAGTAGTTCAAAAGAGTCAGACCACCATCGGCCTTAAGTTTACAACTCAACCAACAAAAGCTTCAGAAGAGCGAGAGTTGTAACTTAAACAAAAATAGCCCATATATATTGACCCGCTTGAAGACTAACTCAAATTTTCTCCCCCTTTGTCATCGAAGACCAAAAGGGACGAAAAAGTGAGGATTAACGCCCCTTGAAGAACTTTCATCTTGTTGGTGAGGAAGGAGCGCCAGCGTTGTCAGGGTTGTTTGTCGATGCAGGGCCTGCCGCAGTGTCGTCAATGTCCTCAGCTTCATCTGTCTCACGTGATGAAGAATATGAACTTGTAACCAACTGAGGAACTTGAACTTTCTTGAATTTCTTCTGAGGAGGATGAGACCAGTCAAAGTTTTGCTGAAATTCCATGTCTTTGAGTTCCTCAGAAGTCTTGAGATGTGCGATAATGGCCCATGCGCGAACGAAGATTTCATGCACATATTAGTGATTTTTCCTCACAGAGTTCTGCGTCACAGTCATGTTCTGAAGAATTGAATCTAACTGACGCTTCACCCACTTGTGATTGCGATCAACCTTTTGATGAAGACTTATGAGAAGCTCACGATCAGTCATCACACGAGGGGCGGACTCTTGAGGCTTTTGCGCTGAGGCTTTTGCAGCAAAGTCCTGGGTAGCAGTGTCATCATTGGTGGAGTAAGATCCATCTTTGCGAAACTGACCATCCAATGGACGAGTACCATCATCAGTGACAGCTTTGCCTTTTCCTTCAACTGAACCAATTGTGCTCTTGAGGACTTCAATCGGGGGCAGAAAGCCGAAGTGATTTTGGAAGTCAGCTTTAAAGGGAATTGAAGACCTTGATTTGATGAATTTCATGATCCAGGGAGCATAAGGCTTCAATCCAAATGGGGCTAATGCTGCATTGGCCAATGTCCTCCTCAAGAAATTGTGGTAGTTGATGGGAATCCCATGAATGATGTTGAATAGCATGTTCTTCATGATTCCCTCAACTTCTTCTTTTTCAGAGTTGTGACCCTTCTGAGGAAAAAGGGTGTTGCTGAGGATGCGATAAATTGTCCTGGGTACATACAGCAAATCCTTCACAAGGAAGGTTGTCCTTTGATGTTTTCCAGGAGCCAATGGTTTCATCAGCACTTGCATCATATGGTCGGGCAGAGCAGGTTCATCAAACAGGTAGCGGGCTTCTTCTGAGGGAATTGGAATTGGGACTGGCCGAAGCAATTCAGAGGCTGGTGCAGCATAATGGGTTGATCCAGTCATCCAATCCAAGACCCATGAGTTGATGTCAGAAGCATCACCTATGATGTGTAGAGTGGCATAGAATTGAAGAATGAGCTCTTCATTCCAATCGCAATATCCACATAGAATGGAAGAATTCCTGCATCGTGATGAACTGAGAGCACCGGCATGAAGGATGGGATTGTTTCCTCTGCGTGAGGAATTTGATGGTGCTCGAAGACTTTCTTCTTGTCAAACAGGACTGATGCATAATAGTTCATCTGCGTTGCAGTGCAGAACCTGGTGCGGCCGACCCTAGCTGAGTCATAAGGATTCGGTCCATCGAAGAAAATGTGCTCATTGAAGAAATTTGTTTTGATGAACTTGGGGTGCTTTGATCCTTTGAAGGGCATTCTTGGCTTTGTCTAAAGGTTAGGCTTCAAGTGGCCCACAATCTCCTTAGGCATAGGAGGAACTTCTTCAGACTGAGGAATTTGCACAGCAGTTTCCTCAGTGGCAGTTGGAGCAATAATTTCTTCAGCTGGTGCAACTGGAATTTCTTTAGTGGCCATTGCAGCCAAGTCATCAAATCCTTTTTGAATTTCTCCAGTCTGGGCTAGAGACTGAGAAATCTGTGACAGAGGGCTGGTCATTGGTGAATTTGGGTGAGCGGCTTTCCAATATTCATCATTGATGGCAGGGGTTGTATTGCAAATGTGCACGTCCTCATCAATTTCTTCAACGCCGGCCTCTTCAGCGGTTAACTAAGGTTGGGGCGATGATACCTTTGGAGTTGAAGCATTTGCTTCCACTTCAATTTCTTCATCAATCTGCTCTGTAGTAGCAGTAGACTAATTCTCCTCTTCTTGATCATCATTTGGGATGACATAGTCAACACCAAATGGCACAATTTCATATGTTGTCATGGAGTTGATAGGAGTTGCATCAATCGGTTCTGTTGAAGAACTTTGCAGTGTCTTCAGTTTCTTCACTGCTATGGAATCTGAAGATGATGCTTTTCTCTTCAGCGCCTTCTTCTCCGCAGCCTTGGTTTTCTTTGCTTCTGATGTAGAAGGAAGGTTGATGATCTTCACCCTTGCTGATTTCACTGTCTCTGCAGAGGGTGAAGGAGGAGCATTTTCTTCAGGTGCAACTGATGCAGTCGCCCTTGTGGTGTCAATTTCCTCAGGCACAGCAAAAACTTCAGCTGACCTAGCAGTTTCTTCAGGCGCAACAGTGGAGGTTGCCCTGGCAGGATCTTCAGCATCCTGAATTTCTTCAGCTGCGGGAGCAATTTCATCAGCAGGCTGATCAAGATTCTTCAGCCTGAGGAATTTGTGGTTGCGGTCGAGCTGCAACCCTTGAGTTATGGTCCTTAACAGCAGCTTGGGCTGCCCTGACAAATCCCACTTTGGTTCCCTTCCATTCAGCATCATATTTGTCTTGTTCCTCAGAGAGGCAGTGAATTTCAGGCTGAACTGTGATGAGTTGATTTGGAGTCAAATTCATCATGTTATTCCTCAAAAAAAAATTCTTTTTGAGCCCTATTCCTCTTAGCTCTCTGAGCTTGATCTCTTTTCCATTTTTACTTAGCAATAAAGTGGGTGAGGACATGGTCCAGACAAAGAGGCAGGTTCAGTGAGGAAAGTGGGGTGCTTGGATCCTCATGCCATATGTCAATGAAGTTGAGGATCATCTTGGGATCCAGCATGAGAGGAATAGAGCTGCCTTTGTCTATTGCAGCCTTTTGCTGACTTTCTCTAATGATTTCGTCCAGTTCTTCATCATCAGCCTCATCATCATCCTCAGATGTTGAGGGTACATTCACTATAGCTTTGCTAGTGTGAGGACTTGGTCTTTGACCTCGTCCAGTAGTTTTCTTTAGTTTGAACATAGTAGGATTTGTTGAAGACTTTGCTTGAGCAGAGGGACTTGCGGAGACCCTTGAAGCAATTGAGTATCACTTTGACCTCTCACATGATGCTAGGTGCACAGGTGTTGAGGACTTTGCGGCAGCAACAGAGGACTGAGCAGCTACTGAACCAGTGGCTGAGGCCTTTGAATACTTTGCTTGAGGAGAATCTATAGTGATGACTTTGACGTTGAAGACTATGACTTCGCAGCAGATTTCTTCACAATTGATTTCTTTGGAGCACTTGCACAGGCTCCAGCAGTCATAGCAGCAGCAGAGTCTTCGTTGAATTTCTTCACATCCACTTTTGCTTTCTTAGCCATCTTGGCTTGCTATTTTCCCCATTCATGAGGAAAGTCATTACTAGTCTTGATACTACTGGGATCATCTATTCGATTTGGAGCCAAGGGTGTCCTACTGCAAGGGGGTTTAACTGTGAATTTCATCATATACTTAGGAGTGACATAGCGATATTCTATCCACTACTTTTCCCATCACCTCTCAATTTTCTGTAAGCAGATCTTTCCCTGCTTTGTTGTTTCTTTGCCAGGAATTTCTTCATCTAGCATGCAAAATTCCTCATACAAGTCATCAGGTATCTCAAAAGCAGTTTGCACATCAAGTTTCTTTCCACCTTTTTGTGGCTTCTTCCCATCAACCATTTTCTTCGGCTGAGGATTCTGAATTCTTGAAGATTCTGAAGAAGTGCACAGTTTTTCCTCAAGAAACGCTGAAAGTTAAGTTGATGCGAACCTAGTGATTCATCAGCAGACATGATTGTACCTATGAATAGAGTATAGGTGCGAGGAATTTGAAGAGGTCATATGTGTTCTCAGAAGTTTTTCAATAACATCAAGTGTGAGGAATTTGACCATGGGTGTCTTAAGGATTTTCACTAAGTGTTCTTTGTCTTAGGTTATAGAGTTGTGCAAATTTTGAGGATCCACACAATTAAGGAATATATAAGAAAATCATAACTTAGGAAAAAACATCAAGTGTATGAACATGTAAGGTGCCTTAGAATGAGATTCTTGAAGAAGAAACACCATTGAGGAAATTTTGGACAACTTGAGGAGCAAACAAGCGCAGTAAAAATAGATTTTATTTACCTTGATGAAGAACACGACGAACTGAGAGAAGAAAACGAGGAAGTTCGTTTGTCCAGATCTCCCACGCCCTAGCTTGGCAGAGGGAGACAGCTACAACGGCGGCAGGGTGAGGACTTCCGCGGCCGATGCGAGTACGATGATGGCGAGGTTGAGGCAGTGAAGCTCGTCCACACCGGCGGCGATGAGTTTAGCGGCAGCGCTAGGTCGGAGCTCGGGAGAGAGTAGGTGTGAGGAGTAACCGAGCACAATGTAAGGGAAGGGGTATTTATAGCGGAGGTGAAAATCAAGTGCCCGAAGATTTCAGACCAGATTGCCCCTAACCCTAGCTCTCCACATGACATGTGTCACCCATGTTCTCAGTAGTGGAGATTTAGGGGGATCCTGGGTTATCCAGTCGTGGGAATCGGAACGGTTTGAGCGGCAAGCACCGAAAATTTAGATAGTGAAAATTTTAAAGTTTCCGTTCACAAATTCTTTAGCTGCTAAAGTCACAGCGAAGACTTTGAACGAGCTTCAAAGTAGAACGCATATGAAGAATTTGTGAACAGACTGGGTTGAGTTTAGCATAGAGGGGAAAGGGTCCGATCACATTCACTTGGATGAAAATCAACTTGAAGAATTAGCAATAAGTGAATGTTGTTGAGGACATTGAAAACTCAAACTTATATATGTAATCAATGAAGAACATGAGTTTCGTAGTTTGAAGAATTTGAAAAGTTGATGAATTTGAAAAATTGAGGAATTTTCAAACTTGAGGAATTTGTAAATTTGAAGAATTTGCAAAAATTACGAAAAACTCAACTTTGAAGAATTTCAACCATGGTTGGTGGCGTGACCCGCCGTATAAGAATGATGACTTCAGACACCATATACAATTGTCGTAGGGTTCTGAGAATCAAATTCTTCATTAATTTTTTCACA
The DNA here is from genome assembly GCA_022496015.1 of Hordeum marinum. Classification (NCBI taxonomy): domain Eukaryota; kingdom Viridiplantae; phylum Streptophyta; class Magnoliopsida; order Poales; family Poaceae; genus Hordeum; species Hordeum marinum. Next base: position 509,734,837 of record CM039673.1, on the reverse strand, counting down.
CTTAGAGGGTTATTCTTCATTGATTGAAGAAAAATGTTACTTCGTGTGTTGCACATCTAAGTCATCAATTTTGCATAAGTATTAGGATGTGTGTTCTTTTTCAAAGAACATTCGAAGATTCTAAGATATTTAGCTCACACTGCAACTTGCAAAATCTCTTTTCATCCAAGGGCTTTGTGAAGATATCGGCTAGTTGTTCTTTAGTAGGGATGTGGTCGATGGAGATGTCTCCCTTGAGTACATGATCTTGAAGAAAGTGATAATGAATCTGGATGTGCTTGGTCTTGGAATGCTGAACTGGGTTGTAAGCAATCTTGATGGCACTCCCATTGTTGCAGTAGAGAGGCACATTCTTCAACTTGATGCCATAGTCCTTGAGGGTTTGCTTCAACCACAGCAACTGAGCGCAGCATGAACCAGCAACAATGTACTCAGCTTCAGCAGTAGATAGTGACAAGCAGTTCTGCTTCTTCGAGGACCAACAGACTAAGGATCGTCCGACGAAATGACATGTGCCTGAGGTTGACTTGCGATCCACACGATCTCCAGCATAGTCAGCATCAGAGTATCCGACGAGGTGAAGATTTGAGCCCTTGGGATACCATAATCCAAGCGTTGGTGTGGAGCTAAGTATCGAAGAATATGTTTCACAGCCTTATGGTGTGATTCCTTCGGTGTTGCTTGGTATCCGGCACACATGCAAACACTCAGCATAATATCAGGCCTAGATGCACATAGATACAATAATGAGCCAATCATGGAGCGATATACCTTCTAATCAAAATCTTTACCATTTTCGTCAGTGCAGAGGTGGACTTTTGAAGGCATTGGAGTTTTGACGCCTTTGCAATCTTGCATGTCGTATTTCCTCAGAACATCCTTGAGATATTTCTCTTGAGATATGAAGATGTCATTGTCTTGCTGACGAATTTGAAGACCTAAGAAGAATTTCAACTCTCCCATCATAGACATTTGATATTCTTCACTCATCATATAGGCAAATTCATCACTATAACGTTTGTCAGTACAGCCAAAGATAATATCGTATACGTATATTTGGCATGTGAACAATTCATTGTCATAGGATTTTGTGAAAAGAGTTGGATTGAGTGAACCGAGTTTGAAGCCTTTCTTCATGAGGAACTCCTTCAGAGTGTCGTACCACGCCCGAGGGGCCTGCTTGAGGCCATAGAGTGCCTTGTTGAGTCTGAAGACTTTGTCAGGATGCTTAGGGTCTTCAAAACCTAGGGGTTGAGCAACATATACTTCTTCCTCAAGCTTACCATTGAGGAAAACACTTTTCACATCCATTTGATATAAGATGTAATCATGATGGTTAGCATAAGCAAGCAATATGCGAATAGCTTCAAGTCTAGCAACAGGTGCAAAAGTTGCATCAAAGTCAATTCCTTCAAGCTGAGTGTAGCCTTGAGCTACAAGACGAGCCTTATTCCTTACCACAAGGCCACTTTCATCTTGCTTGTTATGGTAGATCCACTTGGTACCTATGATGTTATGCTTGCAAGAATCTGGCCGCTTGACAAGTTCCCACAAGTTGTTGAGCTTGAACTAATGCAATTCCTCTTGCATAGCTTGAATCCATGCAGGCTCCATGAATGCTTCATCAACTTTGGTGGGCTCTGTGATAGAGACAAAAGCAAAGTGCCCACAAAAGTTAGTCAAATGTGAAGCTCTTGAGCGAGTGAGGGGACCTGGTGCATTGATGTCGTCGATGATTTTGTCAATCTGCACTTCATTTGCAACTCTTGGATGAGCAGGTTGACGTGGCTGAGGATTTTCTTCAGCAGCATTTTCTTCAGGTGTATCAGCATAAATGTCTTCATTCGTTGGAATGACTTCTTCAGTGGGTATGACGTCTTCAGTAGCCTTTAGCTCAATGGATTCCTTAGGAGACTGTTCATCTAGCACAGAAGGCACGTGCTCTCTTTGCGAGCCGTCAGTTTCATCGAACCGCACATCTACAGTTTTGACAACCTTGTGGTGGTAGGTGTTGAAGACTTTGTATGTGTGCGAGTCCTTTCTGTAACCAAGCATAAAACCTTCATGTGCTTTCAGTGCAAATTTAGAACTATGGTGAGGATCTCTAATCCAGCATTTTGCACCGAAGACTTTGAGATAACTTGCATTGGGTTTCTTGCCAGTCATAAGTTTATACAAAGTCTTCTTGAAGAATTTGTGAAGATATACCCTGTTGATGATGTGGCATGCAATATCAATTGCCTCGGGCCAGAAGCGATGAGGAGTCTTGTATTCATCAAGCATGGTGCAAGCCATCTCAAGAAGAGTCTTGTTCTTACGCTCCACGACGCCATTCTGCTGAAGATTATATGGGGCAGATAAATCATGAGTAATACCAAGTTCATCAAGATATTCATCAAGATTGGTGTTCTTGAACTCAATCCCATTATCACTCCTGATATGCTTGATCTTGACGCCGAAGTTCGTGGAGGCCCTTGAGGCAAATCGTCTGAAGACATCCTGCACTTCAGAATTGTACAGAATAATATGCACCCAAGTGTAATGAGAGTAATCATCAACAATGACAAATCCATACAAACTTGAAGAATTTGTTAGTGTGGAGTAATGAGTGGGGCCAAAGAGATCCATGTGAAGCAATTCAAAAGGTTGAGTCGTGGTCATGATTGTCTTCGAGGGATGCTTGGATCTGGTCATCTTCTCAGACTCACATGCACCACAAAGGTGGTCCTTGAGGAATTTGCCACCTTCAATGCCAATGACATGATTTTTCCTCACGAGCGTGTGCAAGTTCCTCATACCAGCATGTCCAAGTCGTCGATGCCATAGCCATCCTTCTGAGGACTTTACAAGTAGGCATGTGGCGGGCTGAGGACCTGTAGAAATCAACAATATACAAGTCTCCTCTCCTAAAGCCTTCGAAGACTTTGGAATTGTCAAATTCCATGATGACAACACAATGATATTTTCCAAATACGACAACCATATCAAGATCACAAAGCATTGAGACAGACATAAGGTTGAACCCGAGGGATTCGACTAACATCACCTTATCCATGGTTTGGTCCTTTGAGATTGCAACCTTACCTAGACCCAATACCTTGCATTTTCCTTTGTCTGCGTAGGTGATATGCTTTAGATGAAATGGAGCAAGTGGCAAATTCATCAATAGATTCTTGTCACCAGTCATGTGGTTTGTGCATCCACTATCATGGACCCACTCATTAGATTTTGGAGGTTCATCCTGCAGATGAATTAGTACATCTTACGAACTCATATGCTTCAGAGTGAAGAATATGACATCAATTTCATCACACAAGATAGTAAGCAAGTAGTGTGAGGACGTGAGAAATGAGGAATTCATTTTACATGGTTAGCTTGCATCCTTTCAAGCATTTCCTCATGTCTCTAGCAAATTCATCAGACGTTCAAGTTCATCTGGAGACCTAACCCTGCAAAAGAAATTAGTTCAATTTCTTCGCCATCCACATCTGGAGGGGTGGCAAAGAGTTCATCATTCTGCGAGCACCATATGAGAAGGGAGGCATTGAAGCTAGCTTCCTTTTACAGAACGCGGGTTAGAGTACTCATATAAATAAGCAGAAAAATTCTTCAAGGACTTATGAATATAATGATTTCAATAATAATGCACATATTCATAACTCTTAGATTTTCCCTGCGAAACAGAGGCATTAGCACGAGAATGATATTTTTGACCATTTGAGGAATTTGGTCCAAGTGAAGACTTTGGTCCATATGAGGAATTTGATCTAGGGTTCCTATTATTCATGAGTGGTGTCATGACAAAATTCACTTGAAGATTTTGTGGTAAGCTCTTAGGAACCCAGATTTTCTTCATAGGAGAACTGTTCCTGCAGTTAGTTCCAACAAATCTGGCAAATACTTCACCTTTCTAGTTTTTGAAGAATTTGTAGTTGGAGTCAAGTGACTCATCACAGGAATATGAAGTTTCACAAGTAAAGCCAGATAAAGTGGATGGATCTACAGGAGTTCCTTTCGCGGCAACCCATGAGGTTTTGGGGTACTGCTCAGGAGTCCATTAGGACCCATCAGCATTGATTTTCCTCTCAAATGCAATGCCCTCTTTCCTAGGGTTCCTGTTCAGAATCTGCTTTTTGAGGACATCACAAAGGGTTTGATGCCCTTTGAGACTTTTGTGTGTGACTGTCACATACAATTCCTTCAATGTTGCATTTTTGTTAGTGATACATGTGGTATCCTCAGATGAGGAATTTGTGACCACTAGAATAGTTGAAGAATTTACAGTAATAGGAGCATTTGAACATTCAGGTGAAGAGTTAGAAGTTTCACGTTTGATGCATTTCCAACAAGGTGGAGCAAATTCTTCCTGAGCGATATTGATCTGTTGAGCCAGTAAGGAATCATTTTCCCTTTAGAGATCCTCATGACGCACCCTTAGTTTCTCAAGATCTTGCTTTCTTTGAAGAAATTCATAAGAAAGCTTCTCATGATCAGCTAAGATAGCATTATGATGACTCTGAAGGTTATCATACTTTGTCTGAAGACTTTTGAGATCATCAGACAGAGTTTGAGCTCGATCCACTTCCTCATTCAATAGATCATCGCTTTTGTCTAGCATTTTTTGAAGCTTTGCAAGTGCACTTTGTTGCCTAGTAGCAATATTAGCAGGTTTGGCATAGCTAGGTTTCACATATTCATTAGATTCACCATTACTTGATTCGGAGGAGGAGTGATGCTTATGTACCTTGGAACCTTTCGCCATAAGACAAAGTGAAGAGGATGATCCAGGATCTGATTCCTGGGTTTTGAGGTCTTTCTTCAGTTCGATGAACATGGGGTCTTGACGAGTGCGATAGCCTTCATTGATGTCCATGATCCTATCCCAGATGAGCTTGGGATTTTGAAGATGACAGATGCCTTTGAACATGATGCTTGATAGGCTTGAGTAGAGGATGTTCCTCGCCTGAGCATCAAGTTGAGTGTACTTTCGAATTTCCTCAACATTTGTTGCCTTGCAAAGTTCAGTCAGTCCAAGTTCAGTAACAGTCCACAGCTCACTGTTCATTGATATGAGGTGCTTCTTCATTAGAACCTTCCACCTAGCATATTCGATGTCATCAAGATTGGGACATTCTGTGACTGACTTGACGCCTTTTGCCATGAAATAGTAAGTAGGAGCATAGTCATCATTGATGCCATCAGAGTCATTGGAGTAGTCATTTTCTTCACCGTTGAAGATCGACTTGCTGACGAAGGCAGTAGCGAGAGAAAGGCTAGCGACACAAGATTCAGATTCCACCTCAGATTCTTCCTCTTCTTCATATTCTTCAGATTCTTCTTCTGAGTCCATTTCCTTGCCAATGAAAGCCCGAGCCTTTATGGAAACATTCTTCTTGTGCATTAAGGACTTTGAAGATGAGGACTTTGCAGATGATGACTTTGAAGATTTCTTCTTTTTCTTCGAGACGTCAGAACTGTCGTCCTTGTACTTCTTCTTCTTCTTTGATTCTTTTTCCCAGAGAGGATAGTCAGAGATGAAGTGACAATATTTCTTACATTTGTGACAAGTTCTTTTCTTGTAGTCATCTGAGGAAACTGATTTCCTCAAACCACTTTTTGATGACTTTCCAAATCCACCTCTTTGAGAACTTCTGGAACTTCCTCACGAGCATTGCTAGCTCATGACTTAGTTCTTCAAGATCACCAAGGCTACTATCAAAATCTTCGCCTTCGGATGAGGAAATTGTTTTTTCCTTCAGAGCACGAGATCTTCCATAGCCTTGCCCGTAGAGGTCTCTCTTCTCAGCTTGTTGGAATTCATGAGTATTGAGTCTCTCAAGAATATCAGCTGGATCAAGTGACTTGTAGTCTCCACGTTCTTGAATCACCAAAGCCAGAGTATCGAATGAGGAATCAAGAGATCTTAGCAGTTTCTTCACCACCTCATGGTCGATGATATCAGTAGCACCCACTGCTTGAAGCTCATTGGAGATTTCAGTGAGACGATCAAAAGTTTGCTGAACATTTTCATTGTCGAGTCTCTTGAAGCGGTTGAAGAGATTGCGAAGAACATCAACACGTGAGTCACGTTGAGTGTAAACACCTTCGTTGACTTTGGACAACCTAACCCGGATAAGCTTAGCAGACTCCAAAGCACTCACTCTGCCATACTGACCTTTGCTCATATGGCCACAGATGATATTCTTTGCTTGAGAATCGAGTTGCTTGAATCTCTTCACATCAGCAGCGTTGATTGTGGGAGTAACAGAGGGAACACAATTTTCCACAATGTACCAGAAATCGTTGTCAATTGCCTCAAGATGCATGCGCATCTTGTTCTTCCAGTAGGGATAGTCCATCCCATCGAAGGTAGGACATCCTGCTGAAACCTTGATCATACCCGTAGTCGACATAACTAGAACTCCAGGTGGTTAAACCAAAATCACACAGAACAAGGGAGTACCTTGCTCTGATACCAATTGAAAGTGTGTTATATCGACTAGAGGGGGTGAATAGGCGATTTTTACAAATTCCTCACTTGAGGAATTTCAACTTGAGGAATTTGAAATGTGATGAATAACTAGCAGCGGATTAAGTACTCAAGTGCATGAGGAACCTAGCGACAGCATAGTCATCATGATGAAATGAACATGCACATATTGCAGGTAGCGTGATATAGGATAAGCAGGTGAGGAACAAGGTAACTTGAAGAATTTGAGGTGAGGAAATTGTGAAAGTCTTCAGTCAAATTCTTCAAATAGTAACAATCAATTTCATCAACAAGTATACGAGAAAATAGAGGGGTTGAGGAAATAGAACCAGGTAGCTCGATGAAGACAATGGTTTGATGAACCAGTTCCAACTGTTGTGCAGTCATACTTCTGGTTTGGAGCGGCCTGGTGTTTAAACCAGAGGACATGCAGCCCCAGGACACACGGTCCTTACCGTATTCTCCTTGAGCTAAGGTCACAAAGTCCTCGCCCAAACACTCGTGGTAAGTCTTCAGGGTAGACTTCCAAAACTGGTCACCTAGCGATCCAGAATTTAGTGTTGGATGCTCTAGACCAAGGTCACTCCGTGATCCCCAATTGACTGCAGGATGCACTAGACCATGACGCCTCACCGTCTGGAGGATACACAGTCCTCAAAGGTAACAACATCGGTTCCACATAGGAACAATCTCTTCAGTGATGCTCAATCACTTTGGGTTTGGTGGTTTGGATTTGGCTTTTTCCTCACTGATGGTTTTCTCTCAAAGTCCTCGGAGGATGGGTTGCTCTCAAATGACAAGTGTCAGTTCTTTCTCGGAGCAGCCAACCAACTAGTGGTTGTGGGGGTGGCTATTTATAGCCAGGGTGCAACCTGACATGATTAAGACATAAATGCTCCCCCCAATGATATTACTGTGACGTGGATATTATGATTGGGGATAGCTGGTGCTAAGCACAGCAACGGTCGGAATTTCGAACTACGAAAGTCCTCAGGATTATCATGTTCCTCACTTGTAGGCAATTCGCACTAGCGAAATCCTAACTCCTTAGTTAGGCTAATTTCCTCAAAACCCAGAAGAACATCGTCTATGTCACTAAAGAACTTGACTGAACTATAAGAGATTTCCAAAAGGCTTCACTCGAAGTATTGGATAGGTTGAGGAATTTGAGTTGAGCATCAGTTGGAAATTTTCCTTAGTATTACTTCGGCCCCCTTTAATAGTACGGTGTTTCCTATGACTCAAACAAAGGAAATAAAACTACGAAAACAAAGTCTTCATGCTTCATAGTCCTCGTTCGTGTCTTCAAGGTCACAACAACTTCTTCATTTTCAAAGTCTTCAGGGAACACCAAAGTCTTCACCAAAGTCTTGACCAAAGTCTTCAGTTGAAGACATACATTTTTAAGGGTCGGTAATCTCCAAATATATCAAACTCCTCGTCGACTTATAGAGCATGTATACACTCATAAACACATTATTACCTTATTCTATAAGTCTTCAATACACCAAAATCACTAAGGGGCACTAGATGCACTTAAAGGAACCAAAGATAATATCATCCACATAGATTTGGCACACAAATAATTCACCATTAACTCTCTTAGTGAACAAGGTTGCATCAAGTTTTCCAATTTCCAAACCTTTTTCAATGAGAAACTTCATTAAGCATTTGTACCAAGCAGGAGGATCTTGCTTAAGACCATAAAGGGCTTTACGAAGCTTGTAAATATGATTAGGTTTTACGGATTCACAAAACCAGGTGGTTGCTTAACATAAGCCTCTTCTTCAATTTCACCGTTTAAAAAGGCACTTTTAATGTCCATTTGATAAAGTGTTATATCATGGTGATTAGCATAGGCAAGAACAATGCGAATAGCTTCAAGTCTAGCGATGGGGGCATAAGTCTCACCGTAGTCCATACATTCAACTTGACTATATCCTTGGGTTACGAGACGTGCCTTGTTGCGTATGACTTGACCGTCTTCGTATTGCTTGTTTCCAAACACCCATTTGGTTCTGATGATGTTGTGATCATCCTCGGGCTTCTCCACGAGTGTCCACACTCTGTTCTTTTGAAGTTGTGAAGCTCTTCATGCATGGCATTCACCCAATCCGCGTCTTCAAGAGCTTGTTCTACCTTCAAGGGCTCAATGCTAGAGATGAAAGAATAATGCTCACAAAATTTAGCTAGACGAGTTTTAGAGCGAGTGATTCTCCCGGTTTGGATGTCACCAAAGATTTGGTTTAGGGGATGGTTCTTGGTCACTTGTGCTCGAACTCGGGGTAGCTTAGGCTTGTTAGACGGTGGAGCTTCTTCTTCTTTATCATCATCTCCTTCATCTTCGTTGTTGTTGACTGTTTCGTTCCCTTGAGGTGGTGGTGAAGGAGGTTTTGGTGGATCTTCATGGCATATTTCCTCCTCTTCATCATCTTGTCGTGTACCGCTTGTGGATGCCTCCATGTCATGGTGTGGTTCACTTTGTCGTGAAGTAGGGGCTTCCACTTGAGTTGATGAAGTACTTTCCTTCACCTCCATGGGACGAATCTTGCCGATGGGTAAATCTAGGATAGCTTTCGAGCGGTCCTTGAAGACCTTTTGAACCTGCGACTTATCATCAAGGAAAAATACCGACGTAAATCTGGAAAAATCATCAACTATAACTAGACCATAGGAATTTCCGCCGAGACTCTTGTAAGCATTGGGACCGAAAATATCCATGTGAAGTAACTCGAGTGGTCTCCTAGTAGTCATGATATTCTTAACAGGATGACTTCCAACTACTTGCTTTCCATCTTGACAAGCACTACAAAGTCTATCTTTGTCAAATATAACATCTTTAACACCAAGTATATGATCACCGTTGATAAGCTTGTCTAAATTACTCATGCCAACATGTCCTAATCTTCTATGCCAAACCCAACCTTTAGAAGATTTAGCAATTAAACAAGTGTGAGGCTTGGATCTATTAGTGAAATCAACAATGTATGGAGCATCTCTACGGATACCAGTAAAGACCATTTTATGATTATCTTGACGAAACACTTGGCAATCTATTTTAGTAAATAGCACATTGAAACCAAAGTCAGCTAGTCTAGATACGGAAAGAAGATTGTAGCCAAGGGATTCAACAAGCATAACATTTTGAATAGAGCTATCATGGGATATGACCACCTTACCAAGACCAAGTACCTTACCCTAGGAGTTGTCTCCAAACGTTACGTACCTTCGCGATCCATGGTTTGGTGTGATCTCTTCAAACATTTCTCTATCTCCGGTCATATGATCGGTACATCCGCTATCGAGAATCCACTCATTTCCTCCGGACATGTAATCCTTGAAGTTTGCCATAAGACTCAGATTCTTCATGATCTTTTCACGCTCGATGTCAAACAACTCATCTTCACCAAAGTACTCATGTTCCACATTGTCATCATCAAGTGGGAAATCCTCATCATAAAGAACAAGAGATTCGTTAGAATTGTGATCATGACAATGTTCAAGTTTACGAATGTGAATGGCTTCAAAGTTAATGTTGTTGATAGTTGTGACATCTCCTTTAGCACGCATGAGGTCTCTAAGCTCAAATAGACATTTATCAAAGTTTGGATCACTAGGCTTCATTTTGTGAAAGGCAACAGTTTTATGAAGAATTTCATCAAGGTTTCCTAATGAAATATTCGGAAAACATTTATCCAAATCAGTCCACAAAGTATAAGCACATGCAAAGTTCTTCAATTGAGAAAGCAGGAATCTTGGTAAGCCTCTAACAATAAGATTGATAGTCCTAAGGTTACCAAGCATGTTAATTTCCTCTTCGTGTGTGGGATGCAATTCATCAATGGGGAGCACATATGGATCTTCAATATGTTTTATCAAATAGATCAATTATGGCATTCTTCCATTGAATATAGTACTCTCCATCAAGAATGGGCACTCTACAACATAAACTCCCTATACTAGACACATCCATCTTCCTCCTCGGTGATTAAACCGAAGCAATGGAGACCAAAGATCTGATACCAATTGGGGGATCACTAGAAGAGTGTCTACAGGGGGGGTGAATAGACTACTTGCAGGAAATTAAAACCTAACCTTTTCCCAAGTTAATTGGTTGGCAGATTTTAACAGCTTTAGCAAGACTAGCAAGTCTATATACCCTACACATGCATGTCAACGAATATGGCAGCGGAAAGTAAAGACATTGCACATGAAGTAAAGAGTTGAGATATGAAGATCAAACACAATTGGAGACGCAAGGATTTTCTCGTGGTTTCGATAGGTGGTGTGATCGTACGTCCACGTTTATGGAGTCTTCAACCCATTGAGGGTAATAGTCACAAGAGTCCATGGAGGGCTCCACCCATAAGGGTCCACGAAGTAGCAACCTTGACTATTCCATAACGGCTTCCGTCCACGAAGGACTAGCCTCACTATGGGTAGATCTTCACGAAGTAGGCGATCTCCTTGCCCATACAAACTTCTTGGTTTGCTCCACAACACGAAGTAGGAGGCTCCCAAGCGACACCTAACCAATCTAGGAGGCACCACCCTCCAAAAGGTAATAGGCTCGGTAATGACGATGAACTCCTTGCTCTTGTGCTCCAAGATGATAGACTCCTCAACACACATTCACTCTCTCACAGATTTGGCTTGGTAGAAGAGATGGGATTAGTGGAAAGCAACTTGGGAGGCTAGAAATCAAGATACATATGTTGGAGTGGAAGATCTTGACCTCAACACAAGGGTAGGTGGTTCTCTCTCTTAGAAAACTGATCGGGCAAGTATGGAATAGTTCTGAGTACTTCACTTTCGAGTAGGTGTAGGTGAAGGGGTATATATAGGCATCCCCAAAAATCCAACCATTACACACAAAATGACCAACTCGGTGACACCGATGTGTTAATTTTGGTGGTACCGAAGTGACCAAAAGGTGACAACTTTTGAATCTCGGTAAGACCGATATAGGAAACTTGGTTGCATCGATATGGTGACCAACGGTCAGATTGCCATTCTCGGTGAAGCTGATCCAACAATCTCGGTGGTATCGATATTGTGAATTTGCGTAACAGAAAGTTGGCAACCTAAACTCGGTGGCACCGGTATGGAATCAGTTGCACCGAAGTGGCTAGGGTTTGGCTGAGTCTGCTTGAGGTTGAGAATCGGTGGCACCGGGATGGAATTGTTGGTTGCACCGATTTTGAATATTTGGATTTGGACATACTTTGGTGGGAGAGTTTGTGGGTGTTTTTGGTGACTATCACTTGTGCACGTATGAGCATTTTGTTCACCAACAAAACATTACCCCCTTTTAATAGTATTGGCTTTCCTATGGACTCAATGTGATTTCTCACAAATATAAAATATAGAGTCCTCTTGCTTGAAGCTTGGCCAACCTATTTCCTTGCATCTTGGGGTATCTCCGCAATCCTTTTGCCAACCCAACTCTCCATGGACTATTATCTGAAATACAGTAGGTAAAAGTATTAGTCCAAGAGACAATGTATGTTGTCATGAATTATCAAAACCACTAAGGGAGCATGTTGTGCTTTCAATGACCCCCTGGGTGCTCAAGCCTCCAGCGTCGGCTCTAGAATTGGGCGGCGGGTTCTGGCCTGACAAATTTTCCTTTGTCGGATTAGCATTGTGGTCGCGAGCCGGCGGCGGGTTCTACTAGTTCCCTGCCATGTAGACAACAGCATGACGAGATGATCCATTTGAAGTCGGGTAACCCTCCTCATCAGAGTACCATCCCGTATTTTCCTCGAAAAGTGGGAGGATAGATTCAATGTCGGTGAAGTTGTTGTCGCCGACCAATGATTCACTCTTCGAGTGGACGATCGTGGTTCCTCCTAAGATGGAGTTGCCTCTCAGATCTAGCTCCTGCTCAGACCTGACAATGAAGCCAACGAAGATGTTGATTTTGACAAAGGGAACCCTTCAGCTCGACTCGAGTGAGTCGGCCTCTGGTCCCCAGCATTCGTCATCGCGAAGTAGAACTTTTTACGCCGGCTCTTCCTAAGCCGGTCGATTACAGCCGCTCCTTCCCTAGAAGTGCTCCATCCATGATGACGACTTCGTTGCGTGCAGGCCCCATGGTGGGCGCCAACTGTCATGGGGATGTCACGACAAGTGTCCTCATAGGAGAACTTAGTTGCGAAGACATAGCTTCTATACAAAGCCTTGGACGGGGTTGATCGAAAACGAGAGAGGTGAGATTACCTAGGTTCGCCCCCTCTTGTGTGGTAAAAGCCTACTCCTACTTGTGTTTGCTTATTCGATATCAAGATCTCGATTACAAGGGTGTTGTTTCGCTACCTATGGATCGAGAGCTTCTAACTTTGATTTGTCCTTTGGATGACCCGGGGCTTGCCTTTATATAATAGGTCAAGTCCCTGCTACTTGCAACAAGTCCGGGTATTACCCGTCTTTGACTCCTCCTCGGATTCTAACTTTCCTAAGCCAGTGAGACCCGATGTAGTCGCAAACTTGTGAGCCGGCCCAACATGAGCCGACCCAAAGGTCTTCTCTCCCTTGGTCATCGCAGTAGGCCTTCGATCTTCTCCAGCCTATCACCCTGGCCTCTGAGCCAAGACAAGGGCTCCTTGTCCTTCATGGGCTGGCTTACGCCCAGGCATGTGTCTTCTGTGACCCGACATGGGCTGGCCGACTTATGTCGTGGGAAATATCCCTAACACCACCCCCACCGCCATCCCACCCCACGCCTACATGCCCCCACCCCCGCTCCACCTCACCAAAACCCGATGTACCACGGTTCACCACCGGTCCATGACACCGCTGGGCTGCCTGCCATCGTCTCCATCTCACCCGATGTGCTGGTGAGTGATGACTCCACTCCACTTCCCCGCTAGCGATGGTCCTTATCCTCCTCGACGATCGGTGTAACTCGACGACGCCACTGCCTCTCTGATATGACCCCATTTCCCCGTCGGTCGGCAACATCCTACTTCTCACCCGCTGTAGTGATGTCCGCGGACACTAGCCATTACCGTTGACTGCCCGACGCATGCTACCTGCCAGCGACTGAACGGCCATCATCAAGCAATGTAACATTCCTCTTCCTCCCTCCCGTCCTCCTTCCACCGAAATGGAACCGAACTAAGAGTGTTTCTAGTTTCTGTAGTGATAAATTAGATGTGATCATGTGTAGTAGTGTGATCAATGATGTTTGAGCTGTGATAGTGTGACATTGTGTTGATGCTCATATGGATTGTACTGATGTGAACTATTTACGGGTGTATTTTTTATGGTTGTGACTTGTGAGATATGTACTGATGTGTGAAGAGTGAAGTGTGAGTCAGTGATAGTGGCATATGTGTTGTTGTTGTTGTTGTAACTAGCAGACGGAAGGCGCGGTGCCACACCACGCCCATGTATGGGCCCCTTGTTGGCTAAATTGTAACCTAATTTGTTGATTGCTCGTGTTTAATTTATGTTGTTCAGTTTTGTTAAGTAGCGTGAGAAGATTACGAACTATCGAAATAATTATAAATTGTTGGTTCGGTTATATACTCCGATGGCATACACACAAAGATGATCGTAGGAGTACAACTAAAGTGACCATCGGCCTAAAAGGTTATACAGTACGTAAAGTAAAAATAATAAGATTTTATAGCTTGATAGATGTCAGTGCATATTATCCTCATGTGATTGCTCCCTTCCAGTTATCCACTTTGCTCATGATGTCGAACGCCGGAAAGTATTAGAGATGCCAATAAATTGAATGATATCTATCGTTCATTGCCGTTTCATAATGCACCTTGAACAACACAATGAATAAGTGAATTCTTTCAGGCTTAATTAGCATACTATAGATATATTTGATTTATTCCACAAAAGAAAGTATAGATACTAAGTTGACGGGGGGATGACCCCGGGGTAGCCTCAAGCGCCCCTTTTCCCCCGCCTCCTCAACGGGACCAAAGGGCGGGCCGCCTCCCCCTGCAGTCCGGCTACGCCCTGTCGGAGGTGGTCCACCAGCTGCCCCCAGCCGGCTGGGCCTTGGATACCGTCTGCAGGGCGTGCATGGCAACAGTGGCCCCCATCCCATCAAAGGTCAGTGCCGGTATGGCTACAGCGAAGGCGTCAGGGCCTCTGACCCTGGCGGATGGCGACCGGGCTTCCAATAGTGTCGGCACGCCTTCAACCACTCCGTTACCTGCCCCAGCGTGCCTACAGGGTGGCCGGCCGTACCGCTGACCCCGGCCGGCCGCTGCAAGACGACACCACAAGGGGTGGCCCGTGCCGTGATGTGACCGGCAATGGGACCCGCCTCGCGGGTCCCGCCGGTGCCTGACGGGCCCCTTCAGCCAGCGGGACCTATCGGCGACAAGAACCCATGGCTCGGCCCCCGCAGCCAGCTAGAGAGGCTATCGGCTGGGGCCCCCTTTGACCTTCTATTTGTATTGTATTCCGGGGGGTTAGCCTATAAAAAACCCCGGGCCACCCCCATGCAGGGGACGATAGATCGACCGCTCCACATCCACTCCACACATACGCACATAGAGAGGCGAAAGAGCAGGCTAGCTCCTTCTTCCTCCTCGTTTCATACAGCTCAAGGAGCATCGTTGTAACCCAACCATTGTCTCAACTAGACCGAGTAGGACTAGGGGTATTACCTCCCACGGAGGGCCCCGAACCTGGGTACATCGTCTGTCCGCCACCGCTTGTGCCTAATCCCGCTCCCGGAGCCTGCCGGCGTCCTTCACCCCTCTCGATAAGCCAACCTATGGCATCTGCCGTGACGGAACCACGATAGTTGGCGCCCACCGCGGGGCCGTCCGCTGCGCCGGCCGGAGTCATGCTCTAGGCGGGACCCTTCACCGCCTCCCTCAACCACCTTGCGTCCGGGCAGAACCGAGTGCTCGTGGGGCTTGCTCCGGCAAGCCTTCCGGGCAGCGCGGCCGGCATCTCTGACGAATGTCTCGGCCGCGACCTAGCGCCCGACGTCGCCGCGCTCGCCGGGCGGTTCGGCAAGCTGAGCCTCGCCGAAGAACCGGAGGCCGACGAGTACCCTAGCCAGGTGTTCGACTGCACCGACCCACCCTCGTCCGTGGGCACATGTCACCATGGGCGAGGCCATCGGCCCCCACACCCGCGTGGGAGTGATCGTCACCATCTCCTCCGCCACTTCGGGCCATGTGCGAGCGACCGAGGCCGACGCAGCCGCCGCTCGCACCGGCACCTCCGACCCACTCGCCGCCACCCTCCGGGGTCTGGGCACTCCTATCGCCATGATGGCGGACCCGGTCGCCGCCAGAGCCGAGCTGGAGGCAGCCCGTCACCTGCTGTTCGAAGACGCCAGCACCCTCGTTGCCGAGCGGCGCCGGATGGAGGCCGCGCAGCGGGAATACAACTCCGCATACGGTCTCACCCCGGCTGGCCCCGAGCCAGCCGGCATGGTGCTGTGCGAGAACGCGACCGCGTGGTTGCAGAAATCCTCGGTGGCCATTTCCCCGTCTACGACACCCCGGCGGCCAAGCTGCGCGCCGCCGAGGTTGCCTACGAGGATTTGGCGACCTTGGAGGGCGAGGAGCGAGCCGCACGACAGCGGCACATCAAGGACCTCATCGACACCGCCAACGCACAACAGGTCGTCCTCACCCCCGGCAGGGCCGTCTTCGACTTTCCCCGTCCCGAGGGCAAGGACACTTGGGCCACTGACCGCCGGCCGGCTCAGCACTCCAGCACCCCTCGTCCCTCTGGCCGGAACGCCCGAGGGAGCAACCCTCAATGCGCCCCATCACGCGGAAACGAGCAGCCGGCTGTGAACAACCGACACAGCAACAATCCGGCTGGCAGCCACCGCCGCGACGAAGCGCCGGCTGGCGGCAGCCGGCGCACCCACGGGCATACTCCGCCCCTGCGGTAGGAACCCGCGCGGTCCATCCCGCCGGCCGTCCGCCCCGAGCTCGCCGCCCGGCTCGGGCCCTGCGTCCCCCATAGCGACAACGACGCACGGCTCCGTCTTGACCGGCTGGCATAGTCGGCTCTCCTCGAGGAGGAGGGCTCGATTGGTCCGGCCTGCTTCGGTCCACGAATCCACAACGAGCCTTTTCCACCCGGCTTTATGCTCCCCCACGACACCCCGAAGTATACCGGGGCCGCCGAGCCGAAGGACTAGCTGATCGACTACACCACCGCCGTCGGCATCGCCAGGGGGAACAAGCACGTAGCCATCTGCTACGTCCCCCTCATGCTGATCGGCTCGGCCCGCACTTGGCTGAATAGCTGGCCGCCGGCAGCGTCAACACCTGGACGGACTTCGAGGAGGCTTTCGTCCGCAACTTCACCGGCACCTACAAACGGCTTGGCCGACCCCGCGAGCTAGCTATGTGCGTCCAGGGGTCGGATGAGACCCTCCGCGATTACCTCACGCGCTGGACCGAGCTCCGCAACTCCTACAAAGGAGTACATGAGGTACAGGCCATCCAGTACTTCATTGAGGGCTGCTACAATGGCACCCCCCTCAAGCACAAGCTCCTATGCTCCGAGCCAACCTCCCTGGCGGACCTGATGTCCAAAGCGGACAAATACGCCACGGCTGACTCCTCGATGAGGATGAAGGCTAAGGCACCGGCCAAGCCGGATGCGCCCCCCGCCCCGCCGCGGGCGGCGGTCGACAACCGGCAGCCACAGAGCGGCAAGCGCAAGAACGACCAGCCCAATTCCCGCTAGGGGAGCCGGCAGGTCGCCTCCATCGAGGGGGAGCAGCCGGCTGACCAGGCCTCCGGTCAGCGCCAGCGCACCAGCAAGGCCGCCTGGCAGCCCAAGCTGACTTTCGAGTAAATGCTTGACCTCCCCTGCAAAAACTACTCCGGCGCCAAGCCGGCCACGCACACGCTCCGGCAGTGCAGCTTCTCGCAGTGATTGGCCCGGGGGGATGGCCTCCCGGCTCCCCCCGCGCAGCGAGCCCCCGCACCGGCATCGGCCCCGGCTTGGGTCCCGGCCCCCGGTCCGGCTCAGGCGGACCCGGCTCCGGCTCGGGGCGACGGTCGGCTACACGACCGGTTCCCCGAACACGACGACTGCTACGTCGTCTTCACCAGCGAAGAGACGGACAAGCATGCCCAGCGCCGGCTCCACCGCGAGGTGAATTCCACTATGCCCGTGACTCCCCAGTTCATGCATTGGTCTGAGAAGCCGATCACCTGGAGCCGGGCGGACCACCCTGCCATGATGCCGAACCCCGGCAGCTACGCCCTCATCCTCGATCCCACCATCGCCTCCGAGAAGCACTCATGCCGCTTCTCGCGGGTTTTGATTGATGGAGGCAGGAGCATCAACATCCTCTACCTCGACACCTTGCTCAAGCTAGGGCTCAAGGTGGAGGACCTGAAAACAAGTCGGACCGTTTTCCACGACATCGTGTCGGGAAAGTCCTGTACCCCTGTCAGCAAGATCAAGCTGGACGTCCTCTTCGGCGACGCCGGTCATTTCTGCCGCGAGTCGGTTTTGTTCGAGGTAGTGGACCTCGACAGTCCCTACCACGAGCTGCTCGGCAGGCCCGCTCTCGTCAAGTTCATGGTGATCCCCCACTACGCCTACCTCAAGCTCAAGATGCCGGGACCCAAGGGCATCATCACCATCGCCGGCAAGTACCAGATGTCAATGGCGTGCACGCGAGATGGCAGTCGGCTGGCCGAGGCCCTGGAGATAGCCGAAGAGAAGCGGCAGCTCGACCAGCTGGTGGCCCTCGCCTCCGCCCAGCCGGCCGTACCGGCACCTCTGTCCCAGTCGGTCGGCGAAGGCTCGTTCCAGCCGTGCAAGGACACCAGGAAGGTGCCACTCGATCCGGCCAACCACACCCAGTGCGTGACCATCGGCTCCTGCCTCGACAGCAAATAGGAAAGTGAGCTCGTCGACTTCCTCCGTGAGAATCGGGACATCTTTGCATGGTCCCCCAAAGACATGTCGGGTGTTCCGAGGAAGTTCGCCGAGCACAAGCCACACGTTTGGCCGGATGCGAATCCAGTCAAGCAACCCCTGCGCCGTTTCTCCGAGGAGAAGCGGCGTACTATAGGAGAAGAAATCGCCTGGCTGCTCGCAGCCGGCTTCATCATGGAGGTGTTGCACCCGGACTAGCTGGCCAACCCAGTCCTGGTGCTGAAGAAAAACAAGACTTGGCGCATGTGTATCGACTACACGAGACTGAACAAGGGTGCCCTAAGGACCCGTTCGCCCTACCGCGGATCGACCAAGTCATCGACTCCACGGTCGGCTGCGATCTGCTGTCTTTCCTGGACGCCTACTCCAGCTACCACCAGATAAAGCTGGACCCGGCTGACCGACTCAAGACCTCCTTCATCACCCCTTACGGGGCCTACTGCTACATCACCATGTCCTTCGGCCTGAAGAATGCAGGCGCTACTTTCCAGTGCTACATGCAGAAGTGCCTCCTGCCTCAAATAGGCAGGAACGTCCACGTCTACGTGGACGACATCGTCGTCAAATCCAAGAAGCATTTCAGCCTC
Source organism: Hordeum marinum (assembly GCA_022496015.1). NCBI lineage: Eukaryota > Viridiplantae > Streptophyta > Magnoliopsida > Poales > Poaceae > Hordeum > Hordeum marinum. The sequence goes on along the minus strand of CM039673.1, from coordinate 509,715,853 downwards.
CTCGGCGATCTTCGGGAGACGTTTGCCAACTTGCGCGAATACAAGATCAAGCTCAACCTAGAGAAGTGTGTCTTCGACGTCCCAGTAGGCCAGCTCCTGGGTTTCTTCGTGTCCGCACGCGGCATCGAAGCTAACCCCGAGAAGATCCGGGCGATTGAGCGCATGCCCAAGACGGTCCGGCTCCGCGACGTCCAGAAATTCACCGGCTGCCTCGCTTCCCTCAGCCGGTTCATCAGCCGGCTAGGCGAGAAGGCCTTGCCCCTCTACGGGCTCCTACGCAAGTCGGCCCTGGTCGAGCCGGGCCGAGATCTCTCGAAGAGGCCGGCCCTGTTTGACTAGCCCGACGAGGCAGACGCGGCGTTCCGCGACCTCAAGCGAGCTCTCACCAGCGCGCCCATCCTGGCCGCGCCGGCTGACAAGGAACCTCTGCTCGCCTACATTGCGGCGACCACGCGTGTCGTCAGTGTCGTCCTGGTGGTGGAGTAGCCGGAGGAAGGCAAGGCACTGCCGATGCAGTGCCCCATCTACTACCTCAGCGAGGTCCTCTCCACCTCCAAGGAAAACTACCCCCACTACCAAAAGATGTGCTACGGCGTGTACTTTGCCGCCCAGAAGCTGAAGTAGTACTTCCAGGAGCACGTCATCGCCATCGTGAGCACAGCGCTGCTAGGCGAAATCATGGCCGGCCACGACACCACCGGTCGGATCGCCAAATGGGCCATTGCCCTGGCCGACTACAAAATACAGTACGAACCATCCACCGCCATCAAGTCCTAGGCAATGGACGACTTCCTCATCGATTGGGCCGAAACCCAGTTCGTGTCGCCTCCACCCGACTCCATGCATTGGCGCATGCACTTTGACGGCACGAAGATGCGAGCCGTCCTGGGAGCTGGCATCGTCCTATCGTCCCCCAGAGGAGACCATCTCCGCTACGCCCTCCAGATCCACTTCGCCGCCTCCAACAACGTGGCCGAATACAAGGCCCTCATCCATGGCCTCCAGCTCGCCAAGGAGATCGGCATCCAGCGCATCATTTGCTTCGGCGACTCTGACCTCGTGGTGCAACAGGTCTCTGGAAACTGGGATGCCAGGGATGCCAACATGACCAGCTATCATTTCCTTGTCCAGCAGCTCACCGGCTCCTTCGAGGGCTGCGAGTTCCACCACATCCCCCGTGTGGACAACGAGGTAGCCGATGCGCTGGCCAAGATCGGCTCCACCCGGCAGGCCATCCCAGCCAGCGTCTCCCTCGAGCGGCTGATGAAGCCTTCGATCAAGCCTTCTCCCAAATCGGAGTCCATCCTCGTGCCGGCGATCGCGGCTGGCAACCCGGCGGAACCAGCCGCCCAACCGGCCCCGCTGGCTGCGGCAGCTCTGCCGACTCCGCCACCACCAGCTACCGGTCCGGTGCCGTCCGCCACAGCAATCGAGCCGGCCATGCCTACGCGCGCCGGCACTGGCCTTGTCACCGTCACGACCACGGTTAACGCTTCCACCGCCGTCTCGCTCCCGGGGGCTGGCAGGCCGGTCCCGGGGACTAGCGACCCGGTCCCGAGGGCTGGGCTGGCCCCTGTCTCGGCTCCCTCGTGGGCCCAGCCCATCTTGGCGTTCCTCCAGTGCGGCGAGCTCCCCTCCGATGAGGCCACAGCAAGGCAAATTCAGCATCAGGCCCCGGCCTACAGCATCATCAACCACGAGTTGGTTCATCGCAGCACCACCGGCGTCTTCCAACGCTGCGTCGAGCCGGAGAAAGGGCAAGAAATCCTCCTCAACATCCACCAGGGCGAGTGTGGGCATCATGCCGCCTCCAGGTCCCTGGTGGCCAAAGCATTCCGTCACGGTTTTTACTGGCCAACTGCTCTGGAGGCGGCCAAGGAGCTGGTTGACAAGTGCGAGGGCTGCAAGCGCTTCAGCACGCAGAGCCATCTTCCGGCTAGCGCCCTCCAGACCATCCCCCCTTTCGTGGCCCTTCGCCGTCTGGGGGCTCGATATGGTGGGACCCTTCAAAACCGCACGAGGCGGCATGACACACTTGCTGGTAGCCGTCGCAAATTCACCAAGTGGATCGAGGCCCGGCCAATCAAGAAACCAGATGGCCCCACGGCCGTCCCGTTCATCGAAGACATCACGGTACGCTACGGTGTCCCCCATAGCATCATCACCGACAACGGCACGAACTTCGCCAAGGGCGCGCTAGCACGTTTCTGCTCGAGACGGGGCATCCGGCTCGACCTGGCGTCCGTCGCGCACCCGCAGTCAAACAACCAGGTTTGAGAGGGCGAATGTCCTGCTCCTGTCCGGCATCAAGCCCCGGTTCATAACACCACTGGTCCGGCCGGCCGGCTATTGGGTCGAAGAGCTGTCGGCTATCCTTTGGAGCCTCTGGACCACGCTCAACCGGTCGACCGGCTACACTCCGTTCTTTCTCGTCTACGGGTCTGAGGCGATCATCCCAACCGACATCGAATTCAATTCGCCTCGGATCACCCTGTACACCAAAAAGGACGCAAAGGAGGCAAGGGAAGACGGCGTCATCCTCCTCGAGGAGGCCCGTGAGCTGGCCTTGAGCCGGATGGCCATCTACCAGCAGAACCTCCGGCATTATCACAGCAAGCAGATCCGGCCGCTCTCCTTCCATGAAGGAGACTTGGTGCTCAGGCGGATCCAGCAAACCGCCGGCAAGCACAAGCTGTCCTCCCCATGGAAGAGCCCGTTCATCGTCAGCCAAGTGCTGCACAACAACGCGTACTATCTAATAGATGCTCAGAAGTCGCAGAAACGCAAGAGAGACGCCTCCGGCGAGGAGACGGAGCGCCCGTGGAACGCGGTGCTCCACCGCCCTTTTTATTGTTGAAAACCACTGTATGTATCCTCCCTCTTTTGGGCCTATAAATGTGACGGCGGCCCCCAAGCCGATGCTAGGGGCACGCCATTTTCGATTCCTACAAAGTTCTGTTGTCTAAAGGCACGTCAATCGGGTCCGGCTCCCGGGCTCGGGGGCTCGCCCGGCTGCCCACCGAGGCGGACAAATAATCTAGGCAAGCAGCCCTTCGCCTCCCCTTCCCTAACCAGCTACAGACCGGCCCCGGGCTGTCCGGCTGAAGGGACCACGGGGTACGAAGGAACTTCTCACACGAAGGTCAGCCGACGCACGCGGCAGCCAGACCGGCCCAGCCGAGCCATGTTAATCTTAGTAACATAGCCTCTGCCGGCTCAACCTAGCCCTAGCCGGTTGACTCTAGGAGCCTGCTATTTTTCCTAAGGATGAAGCCCCGTCCCTGTCCCAGACCGGTTCCCGGCTGGCCGGCAGGCGGGGTGGAAGCTGGAAGGAATCCTGGCGCGCAAACACAAGTCAAAAGGCAAAGGATGAAAGAAGAGCCGGCATGCACGTTCTTTATAGGACAAAAAGCACAAGTTCATTACATATAAAAGGGCCACGGCCACGAGTTCATTACATATACACCCCCAGTGGGTGGAATTCCAGTCTAAAAAAAGAAATGCACGAAAGAAAAGTCCTAAGCTATGGCAGCATCGGGCCGGCCTTCCTCCAAGTCCTAACGCCGCTGGAGCCGGCGGTGCTCATGCCTTGGGAGCCGGCGGCACGGGCGCCTTCGATGCCAGCACCTCCGGGGTGGCCGAGGTAGAAGCCCCCGCAGCCGGAGTCAGCCCGGACTCGGCGTATTCGTCAGTGTCAAAGCCTTCATCGGCCGTCTCGGCGGCGCTCCCATCTGGGTCGTCCAGGGCGAGCCCGTACTGGTCCTCCGAGACCACTACGTTGTCCGCCCCGCGCTCCGAGACGTACTCGTCCCACGCGGAATAGGACGCGAGATCGCTCGCCCTCACCAGCATCTCGTCGGCCACCGCCTCCAGCTCCGGGTCGGCGCCAGCGCGCTAGGCCGTGAGCAAGCCCAGGTCCAGCTCGGGGTACCATGATTTGGCGATGCGGAGCGCCATGCCCGCGCCAGCTCGTGCCGCGGAGGCCCTCCAAGCGTTCACCCGCGCCGTCCCGAACTCCAACCACCTTGACAGCCGGTTCATCGAGATCGGCTCCACCGCGCCGGGCCAGAGCGTGCGGACCAGTGTCATGTCGGCCGCTTGGAGCCGCTTCAGGGCGCGGACCACCTCCGACAGGCACGCCTCGGCGGAGATCCCCACCTCATCCATGGTCTAGGGGGCCAACGGCCCGACGGCCTCTACTTGTGCCCGCCGGACCTCATGGTCGGCTTCGACGGCCGCCTCCGCGACCTCCCGCGTGCTAGGGAAGAGCCCTAAGATGAGGGTGGGGGATGAGCGGGGAGGCAAACCAGAAAACCAAGAAGGAAGAGCAAGGTGGCGGAAACTTACTGTGCAGCATGTGGTCCACCTCGTGCCCCTGCTCCTGCAACCGCACCTCCCTGGCAGACCACTCCTGGCATCGGCGCTCGTGCTTGTCCTAGGCCGCCTGCGCGTCCTCGGCATCCTTGGCCAAGGCAGCGTCCTTGGCTTCCAGCTCCTCGCGGAGCGCCTTCTCCCGCCCCTCCGCCTCCCGCCGGAGGGCCGCCACTTGGTCCGCCAGCGCTCGACGATGGGCCGCCTCGCGGCCCTCCCACTCCGCCTTTGCCCGGTCCGCCTCCCCACGGAGCCGGTCACCCTCCATCGTCAGGAGTTTCCGCTCCTCGTAAAGACGCACCACCTAGCACCGGAGGCAGACCGTCTCGGCATGGGTGGCTGCATAAGACACGGGAGTCAGAAAGGATTCAGCCCGCCTCCGGGGAAGCCGGCCTGATCCCCGGGGGCTACACCCAGTGGGTGCGCTTGCGCGCCCCCACTAGATGATCGCAAGATGCTCGCAAGCGCAACGTACCTCGCAGGTCCGCGGACACGACGGCGAGACGGTTCTCAGCTCCCCTGTACAACCCCAGCAGGGTGTTGTATGCTGCCACCTGGCGGTCGTGCGCTGCCTGCAAAACAAAAAACTTAGACTCGACCCGCCTGTGCCTCAGCCGGCTCGAGCCTCGGGGGCTACACCTAGTGGGTGCGCCGGCGCGTCCCCACTGGAAAAGACGGAAGAATGCAAGTAAAGGGAAGAAGGAAAGAGGACTCACCGCGACCGCCCGCTCCAAACTCACCAGCCGGTCGCAGGCGGCCCGAGCATCTTGTGTCGCATGGGCGCGGGCCGCCACAAACGCTTCCACGGTGGCCGCCACCGCCGCTCCGAGGGCACTCGATGGCCCACCAGAAGACGAGCTCCCAGCCGCTGCCCAGGTCCGCTGCGGCTGGCCCCTGTCTGCAGGTTCTCCCTTATCGGAGACATTGATGCGACCGGCCCCTCCTGTCGCCGCCGCACAGGGGGGCGCCTTCGACGCACTCGCGCCAGCCGTTTTCACGGCCATCATGGCTCCCCCTCCAGCACCCCACCTCCGGCTGCTCCGGGCTGACTCTCCGTCGACGTCGGCGCCTCCGGAGTCGGTGCCTCAGAAACCGGCACGACCGGTGGTGGCGCCTTCGGAGCCGGTAGCTCCGGCCTCGGCGGCACGACGCCCGCGATCGTCCGGGCGGCGTCGCGGCCCGTGGCCGCCTCACCCCCCGTGGCCATCACGCTCGCCTCTGCCCTTTGCCCGGAGCCATGATGGCTCTTCGTCCTCTTCTCTCAGCCGCAGGGGAAGGGCTCCCAAGTTCCGCCCACGATCTCCCCGCCGTTTCCTTGGAGGAGGGGGAATGGCTCCCACGCTCCACCAGCGGCCTCCCCGCTGGCTCCCCCTCACCTCTTCGCCGCCTCCTCCCAGGGGCGGAGCTCATGGACATGCCGCGCCCGCTCGGCTGCCTCGAAGTCGAGCCATGCCTGGCGCTCCCTCTCTTCGACCGCCATCGGCGGTGCCGCCCTCTCCGTCCCGCCACTCGGTGTCCTCCCCAGGGCACGCGCATCCCTGGTCACGAAGAAATAAGAGACTGGGGGGAGGCAAACGAGAAAACCAAGATGGAGGAGAGGAAGGACTTACCCGGCGACGACAGGGATCGCCCTCCTCACGGGTCCCGCCTGGGCGACCTTCTGTTTCTTGTCGCCGCCTCCGCGACTACCACCTGGCTGCGCGGTTGCCACACGCTTGGGCACCATCTTGGTGGCAGCTGGCCCCTTCCCCTTGTCGCCCGCGCTCGGGCCTCCCCAGCTGGAGCCGCCGCCGGCTCGAGGTTGGCGCCTCCGCGGCGCCGTGACCTCGTCCTCTGAAGCCTCGGGCTTCTTCGGGGCCTCGACTACGCGCGTCGGGGGAGGGGACTCTCCCGTCGACTCGACCTCTTCGGCCCCCTCCGTCTCCGTCTCCGCGTCGCCGGCACCAGATGCTCCGGCTCGCTCGGAGTCGGCCGGCTCCACGTCGTCGGCGTCCTCGACCTCCTCGGGATCCGACTCCGTCGTGTCGGGGGTCGGCTCCCCATAGTTCTGCAACAGAGGGAAGAGTTGCGGGCGGGCCGAGCGGCTCACGGTTAGACCAAGGGGAGGGACATCACCTCTAAAAAAAGATGGAGGGGGGAACCGGCTTGTCACTTACCCGTGGTGCCGCGCACCTCCCGCTGTACGGGGTTTTCCCCCATTGCCACTCTCCCTCCACCATCTTCGCCGTCAAAATGGCGTTCACCCTCCTCGCCATGTAGGCCGGCTTCATCTCCTTGGTGGCGAGCTGGCAGGGGTCGTGGCATCCTCCCATCTGGCAGATGAGGTGTGGCTGGCTCTGCAGCAGCTGCACCCGGCGTGTCACCATCGTGGCTAGCAGGTCTGTGGCCTTCAGCCCCTCCGACCCGGTCATCGCGAGCAGGCGCTCGTAGAGCCGGTCCGCCGTCTTAGGCGCCGGAGATGCGGCCGCTCGCCAGTTTAGCATTGCGGTCGGTGGGTGGTTGGCGAAGTCGGGGAGGTTGATGTAGTCCTCCTCCAGCTTCGCGTTCTTCACGTAGAAGAACCCTCGCTGCCATCGCTTCACCGACTCGTGCAGCAGGAGCTTCGGGAAGCCGTTTCCCTTGCGAATGTGGATCAGGGCGCCTCCGCAGGCAGTCATCACCATCTGCTTCGTCACCGGGTCCTTCGTCGTCTGCCTTTTGAGGAAAAAGAGCCGGCACCAGAGGTCAAGCCTTGGTGCGACTCCCAAGTATCCCTCGTAGAGGGTGACGAACGCCGCCAGCTGCAGGACGGCGTTGGGGGCGAGGTGGTGCGGCTGTAGGCCGAACCGCGTCAGGAACCGGCGGAAGAATGCACTCGCCGGTAGCCCGAGCCCGTGGAGGAAGTGGTCGGCAAAGACGACCACTTTGCCCTCCCGCGGGGCCGGGGAGTTCTCTGGCCCGGCCGAGCGCGCCACCAGGTGCTCCTCCGCCGGGAGCTTGCGGCGGTGGCGGAGGTGCTCGATGAAGGTCTCGTCCACATCACTGTCGTCCCAGGCGCCCTTGCCTGCCATGGCTGTTGTGGGGGCATGCGGTCGTGTCGACGGGTGCGGGTGTTCGGCGGCGGCACGGGCTCTCTTCGGCGACGCGCGACGGCGTGGCTTGCCCTCGTGCTTCAGTCTCTCTCTCTCGCGTGCGCGGCGAGGGGAGGGAGGCGACGAAGGCGATGCGGCGACAGGAGGGGAGCGAACGGGCCGTTCTGCCTCCCCCTTCTCGACATTTATACCCCGGGCGGGCAATCGTGGGGGCCGGATTCACTGCGCACGACCCCCACGATTCCCGCGGTGCGCGGGGTGGACATCGTGGCGTTCGGGAATGCCAACCGTCTGCTCCGCGCTGCAAAGGATCCCTACGCACGGGCCGAGGCTGCGGCCGCGGGAGGCCCCGCCCCGCTGCCCGGTCTCTTCCGCCACGTGGCACGTCTCCCCAGCCAGGCGGGGAGCCCGAGGCGGCACGCGAAGCGTTTGCCGGCTGTAGAGCCGGCCATCGCTCTTCGATTCAGTTCGACTCTCAAGGCCGCCTACGACACAAGAACGATCTTCAAGCCGGCGAGGACCGCCGTAGCCCGTCGGAGGGTCCTCCCCGGCTTCGGGGACTACTGACAGGGGGATGACCCCGGGGTAGCCTCAAGCGCCCCTTTTCCCCCGCCTCCTAAACGCGACCAAAGGGCGGGCCGCCTACCCCTGCAGTCTGGCTACGCCCTATCGGAGGTGGTCCGCCGGCTGCCCCTAGCCGGCTGGGCATTGGATACCGTCTGCAGGGCATGCGTGGAAACAGTGGCCCCATCCCGTCGAGGGTCAGCGCCGGTATGGCTACAGCAAAGGCGTCACGCCCTCTGACTCTGGCGGATGGCGACCGGGCTTCCAACAATGCCGGCACGCCTTCAACCACTCCGTTACCTGCCCCGGCGTGGCTACAGGGTGGCCAGCCGTACCGCTGACCCCGGCCGGCCGCCGCAAGACGACACCGCAAGGGGCGGCCCGTGCCGCGATGTGACCGGCAATGGGACCCGCCTTGCGGGTCCCGCCGGTGCCTGACGGGAACCTTCAGCCGGCGGGACCTACCGGCGACAAGACCCCACGGCCGGGCCCCCGCAGCCGGCTAGAGAGGCTGCCGGCTGGGGGCCCCTTTGACCTTCTATTTGTATTGTATTCCGGGGCATTGGCCTATAAAACCCCCCGAGCCACCCCCATGCAGGGGACGATCGATCGACTGCTCCACATCCACTCCACACATACGCACATAGAGAGGCGGAAGGGCAGGCTAGCTCCTTCTTCCTCCTCGTTTCATACAGCTCAAGGAGCATCATTGTAACCCAACCATTGTCTCAACTAGGCCGAGCAGGACTAGGGGTATTACCTCCCATGGAGGGCCCCGAACCTGGGTACATACACCGCTTGTGCCTAACCCCGCTCCCGGAGCCCGCCAGCGTCCTTCGACCCCTCTCGGTAAGCCTACCTATGGCATCTGCCGTGACGAAACCACGACATAAGTGTAGTAAGATAGGGGAATTGAAGGCTTTCAATATACAAAATATAATGAAAAAACAATTCACTAACCTCAATTAAAGCGAACATGTCAAGTATTTCTCATATTTTTGCATTCATTTGATGTGGCTATTACATAAGATGGTAACAATTAGTAGACCATTATCTGATCCCTTAGACCATGCATAGTAAAGCTACCAAGCATGGTAGATGAACTCTTTGTGCAGAAGAGGACATTATGTTCGACACATCAGGTCATGAACCTTCATTTCATTTCAACTTTTGCATTCAGAAGATGACATCATGAGCCTTTCATGCATTTGAACTATAACATGTGGTCAAGTAGACAGTACATTTACTACATTATGTTAGCCGCAAATAGTCAAAACTTTTCTGGTTATATAAGGTTTGCTTTGTTGTATGCAGGAATGAAATGGAGCTCACATACTCACCCTAATCTCATGTATTCATGGCAGTCCCTATTCATCATGTATGTCTTTCAACAGAGCCTGTTATTAACAATCAAACATATAGATGCAGAGCCTTTGAATAGGTAGAAGAATTAATCAAATATAATCACTATAAAATTTGCCAATACCATAAGCAGCATTACCAAGGTTTGATAATGAACATTCATTTTCACAGTATTTGACAACCTTTTTAAGATGATAAAACTATTATGTTAGTCAATCAGCCTTTGTATGGTAACTATAAACTATTTGTACTCATTCCACAAGGGATAAGCTTCAAATTCAACATTTTTGAACATCTTCTTTCTTAGGAAAAGCGTATTGAAATGTATATCCTACAAAATCTAAAAAAATGCAGTTGAAACTAACAAATATTACTTGCACCAAAACACATAGAATGTTGGGTCGCAGGTCGTGGCGAGAAAGAAAAATCATATGTGGTCAAATAGGAGGCAACACATCCGTTGTGATGTAATGGAGGCGGTCGGCAAGGTTATCAGTCGAGGAAAGGCGCTGGAACCAGGAAGTCAGGGAGACGACCGAGGTAAGGTTGGCGAGGTAGCCAAAGTCGGCGGGGGTCGACGGAGGGGTGTCAGGTTGTGACAGCCCAAGTGCTGCCCCTGCCTTTTATGGCCTTGTAACCTATGTGGACCCATGTGTCATGTGGTATGATACGAGTTTGCTCTTTTGCCATGTCATTGTCTCATGCATCATGCATCATGTCATTCATCATCATGTCATGCATAATATAAATGTGGTGTGCTTCCATGTGATCTTGTTGAGAGGTGTGAGTAGCTCTTGTGTGTTTTGTGGATGTGTGCATGTGTGGGCATCAAGTCCTCCACTCTCCCTTATTTTCAACTTAACCTAAGCCTTTTATTCCTTTTGATTTTCTTTAACAGAATTAACTTGCTAAATAAATATGTTAAAAATGTTCAAGTTGTAGCGAATTTATTTTAAGCTTATATGAGTTGCTCTCTTTGTGTTGGAGCTTGTGCTCATGGGGTTTGTTTAAAAAAACAAGGGTTGTTGTTTATACAATATTAAAATTACTTGCTTTAAAAATCCACTTGCTAATTTTATTAAATAGGTCACATTTCCTTATATGCAAAAGTATTTTTGTTTGATCAAAAACCCTTTTCTTTTACTCTAGGGTTTATCTTGTTTTCTGCCATTTAAATAAATAGGAAGTTGTGGTTTTAATTCCACAGAGAGCAGGGGCGAAGTAGGCTTTCCCCTTTTCCTCTGGCCCAGCCCAGGTAGGCAACGCCTACCTGCTCCCGTCATCCTCCGTTAGTTCAGAGTGTGCTAGTCAGTGAGAGAGAGCGCGTCGCGTCGCCGTGAGTGGCTCACGGACGCCGAGGCCGGCGCCGTTTCGCCCCCTCCCCCCTTTTTAAGCACTCAGATCCCTAGGGTTCTTATCTCCCTCCTTGCCGCTGCCGCTCCCCTTCTCCCCTTCTTCCCCTTCTCCTTCGTCGCTGTCAGGTAAGGTTTTGGAGGGGTGAAACTCACAGAGCAGAGTCCTGCTGGCCTTCGGTCGCCGTCGTTGCCTCCGGTGGCCCCCTCATCCTCGTTGATGATGGCCTGGCACTTGAGGGTGATGTCCGCGCCCCGTTCACGGCGCTAGGGCGAGGAGAGGAGACATGTGCCGACGCCTTCTTCTTCGTCCTCCCCGCGTCGCCGGAGCCGTGCCATCTTCTTCCTCCGCTTCGTCCTGCTCCAGTGCAGCCTTGTCGCCCCCCTATGAGCACCTTCAGCTCCTCCATCCCCTCTCTCTACATCTCTTCATCGTAGCCTAGCGCAGCTATAGCCCCGCGCGTCGCCGTCGCATCTGTCGCCGTCGTGCCCCGAGCCGAGCGGAAGCTCGATCTCGAGCGCCCCTTGCCGCCGCGCCAGCCGTCGTATGATGCGGGAATGGTTTCCTCGTAGAACCCTGCTCCTCCTCCGCCTGTCCGCATCGCCGGTGAGGCCTCGTAATAACCGGAATCGTCGCCGCCATTTCTTGTCGCGCAGGCTGTAGTTTTCGTCAGTTTCATCACGGTTAGACGGCGTTGTTACTAGTTATTATGTCGGATCCCCTCTTGAGCAGTAGTGCGTGAGTGGCGTGATGGTGATCGACTCGGGGATCGATCGCGAGGTCGCGGGATCAAATCCTGGCTCCCCCCCCCCCTTTTGCTCTTTTTCTTATTGGTTGGCGCGCGTGTGCTGTGCGGATCCGGTGTGCAACGTCGGATCCCGTGTGTGGTGTTTCTTGTGTGCGGATCCCATGGGGCCGTGCCCGGATCTGCTGTGACCGTGGTGGATAAGTGTGTGTGCCTGCGTGTGGTGTGTATGAGTGTGGATCTAGTGTGGCTGGCTGATCCAGTGTGAGTGTGTGTATGTGTGTATGTGGTGTTGTGTGTGTGACAAGTGGGCCCAGCTTCCACTTGTCATCCACTAGGGGGCCCTAGTGTCTATGTCAGGTGGGCCCCCCTGCTATTGCTGTTTTATTTCTTTTATTGTTTTAGTGTTGAATTGGTATAAATAGGTTAATTACTATTTCTGGTATATTTCCAAATCTGGTTATGTGCAATTATGAACATGGGCATTTCTAGTAAGTTTTCACTTATAGGAATGATGGGCATTTTGCTATCTATTGTTTTTCCATGTTGCTCCATACAAACATAGGGGTGTGATATATGATTTTGGGTAGAATCACCCAAGGAATTCATTGGTCATTTGAGCAAGTTTGACAAAATATCATTTTGTCTCAACGTGTCATTTTGTCATTTTGGGTATAATTAATTCATGCATGCTATGATATTTGTGCCAACATGAAAATGGTAGCCTTTGATGAGTAGAATGCCATGGTAGTTATTTTTGTCATGTTAAACTTGCATATAAGTGGGAACCATGCTCTAAAGTCGCTACAAAAATGTTGTTGTTTTCAAACATGCTAAATATTTCTAAGTCTGAGAATGTGTTAATATTTGTATGCCATGAAGAGTGGATGCTACCAAGTGATATGTTGAGAATTAGCTCAAGCTCAGTGCTCGTGTTTTAAAGTAGATGTTGTCCTCTATCATCATGTTAATTTGCTTGCCATGAGGTGGTCTCTATAACCATTAGTTTCTGTTGTCAACTTGCTATCAGCTTAACTCAGATTCCAGAAAACTATTATTTTCTCTAAGTCCCAAAAATCTGTTTCATCATGCTAAGTTGTGAGCTTCATGCTTATTGATGTGTGCCTTCATTCCAGATTGTATAGCTGGATAATTTGATAAGCATGCTATGTAGTTTCTATCAATGCCTTGCTTGTGGTTGGTTTTTCTTGTGGCTCTAGTTAGTGGCTGTGAAAGTTGACATGTTGTTGTTTTGTGGCAGATTGTTTGTTTTAGTGTTTCGTGGCTTGTGGGAGCTATGATTTATGGAATTGCTTGATATTTGACTCTATTGTGGTTGGTTTTTCATTGCCTAACCAGTGGCTACCTTGGAATGCCAAGGAATAGCCCATGGCCTTCATTGTCTTGTGTTTTGCCTTCGTAACTTGTCGTGAGCGTAGCGTGAGAACCGTAACTCCGTTTCTTACGTTCTACATATGCATTTGTATCGATTTTGCATGAAGCACCCATATTTTCCATCATCATGCATGTTTAAATAACTTAACATGAGGTTCTTTCCAGAATTGTAAATAACTAAACTAAGGCATGTGAAACATGACTAGTTTAGGATTGCCATGTTAAATACTTCAAATGAATCATGCATCATCTTGGTTGTGCATTGCACCTTGGTGGGTTGTTTATTATTGTTGTTTCTCTTGGGTAGACGCGAGTGTTGAATCTGAGTACGAGGATCCAGGAGAGTACCACTACGAGGACCCCGCTCTTTGTCCCTCTGAAGAACCAACAGGCAAGATGAACGTACCCGGATCCCGACACTATTTTTGCTTTGCTAGATGTCTCGTTCTTATCGTTACATATGCGCTACCTACCACTTAAATGTCAAGCCTCCTACATTGTCATGATAGCCTCTAACCCCTCCACATCCTAGCAAACCTTGTTTGGCTAAGTTACTGCTGCTCAACCCCTCTTATAGCGTTCTTAGTTGCAGGTGCAGGTTGTATCCATGTGATAACATGGATTTGGCATATCACAATATTATCTGCTATTTAATTTAATGCACATATATATATATATATATTGGTATGGTGGAAGGCTTGGCCTTTTTCTTGGTGTTTTGTTCCACTTTTACCGCCATAGTTTCTTGTTACCGGTGTTATGTTTCCATACTTTGCGCTCCTAACATGCTCGGGGTTGTTATGGCGACCCCCTTGATTATTCGGTTGAGATTAAGACTTGTCTGGCAAGACCCAACATTGGTACTATTCGCTTAAACAACTTAATAAAATTGCATAGGGCTTAGCTACCCCATGGATAATTAATCAACAACCCGGGCCAGTGCTCCTCATGAGTGTTGGTCCAAAATGGGCTGCCTGCGGGGCCGCCTCGAGGAAACTTGAGGATTGGTTTTTCCTGTAGCAAGTCCCATCTGGTAGTGCCCTGAGACAGAGATACGTGTGGCTCCTATTGGGATCTGGCCTGCCGGGTGGTCTTGCTGGACTTGTTTTACCTTTACCGAGTGGCTTGCATGTGGAACTCTGATTTTCTTCGGGCTATCTCGACGTGCTGGAATTCCTTTGGAGTTGCATATGATGATCACGAGATCCGTGGTCGAGGTTATTCCTGCGGAGTGTGGTTAATTTATGATGGACTAGTTGGAGCATCCCTACAGGGTTAAAACTTTCCGAAAGCCATGCTCGTGGTTATGTGGCAACTTGGATATTTGTTTAATACCCGGTTATAGTTAACTTGAAGTAAATTCTAATAAAATACACCAACTGTGTGAGTAACCGTGATCGTCTCTGCTCATGGACATGAACCGAGAGAGAACACGGTGGGGTTATGTTTGACGTAAGTAGGTGTTCAGGATCTCTTAGAGGTCATTCTAGTTCTCGATCGTATATCGTAGACCACATATTTACCTTCATGTTCTCATAAGATTAGCCACCATAAATGCTTAGTGCTGCTGCAAACTAAACACATACCCCCTTCCAACCTATAAGCTTGAATAGTCTCGGTACCCGGGCATGAGATTGCTGAGTCCCCGTGGCTCATAGATTACTACAATAATTCAGGTGCAGGTACAGATGAGATCGTGCCAGATGATGTGACGCAGCTCCAGTGGGAGTATGACGAGGAGTGTGGCATGATGTACGTCACTTATCCATACGAGTAGGTGGTCGTGGTCGAGATCTTTGGGGCTAGTAAGCCAGTGTCATTGCATCATTTTATTTTTTGTTTTCGTCCATAGTCGGACCCTGCCTTTGTATTGATGTTTGAATAAATTGTGTGGAATTGTAGCTTAGCATGGGCGAGTGTAAGCCAACTCATATACTCTTCTCTTCCTAAATGTATGTAATGATACTGAACTTGCGAACGGCAAGATGCGCCTCTATTCCCGTCGAGGCCTCCGTGCCTTAATATGGATAGGCGCGCATCTTGGGCGTGACACAGGTGCTGGAGGGTTGTCGAGTTCGTGGCGTCGGTCGCCCCGGCCATCGGGGAGAAGCGTCGATAGAGAGTGCCTCATGGTGAGGTCGGGTGTGAGCAACCCATCCCAAGGAACCCATGTCGGCTGCCGCACTGGTTCCCATAGCCAGCCAGGTATGCACGATTGAGTGGGCGAGGTTGGGGGCGACAGCCACGGGGGAGTCGACGCTTCTGATGCATATGGAAGGGTGAATTTGAACCGGGACGAGAAAGAAGAGAAGAAAACACGGTTTCACTAGACCGGTGTGAGTGATAAAGTGATAGGGTGAGACATATGCAGTTTCTGGAGTTTCATGAGAAACATCTAGTCTAGTCTAAACCAATGGAAAAATTAGTATGCATGCTATGGTGCTACCTTTAAAATACACTGTTAACGAGACATTATACATTGATTCATTTAACGAGAAATTGCTCAAAACGCTATAGCTTGCTATTAGCAATGATATAGTGTACAATTTTTCCCTTGGTTTAGACACACTGCAAAGTCGAGAATTAACAGTGTTATAAAAAATCAAGAGTAAACCAGACACATGTGTCGCTCATGAAAGACCTCACAGTTATGTATATTTCTTTACTAAAATGCAATTAAAATATAAACTACGTATGAATGTATATAGATGTATTTAATAGTGTAGATTAACTTATTTTACTTCATATATTGTTCGTACTGAAATCTCTAAAAAGGTTTATCTTTAGAAATGAAGGGAGTAGAATGTAGGAGGGAAATTAGTGTGAATAGCAAGACACACGTATATATTTTAATAGACTCTAAAGATAATTAGTAGATAAAGTAAAAAAATAAGAAAAGAAAAAGGAAACCGACTCAACACGTGTCAATGGAGGGAGCAATGTGTGGTTCACTATGACAACCGCAAGGGAGGAGGCGCTGCTTAGCAGCTTTAATATATGTTAATATTTTAGTCGCTGACAGTGGTAAATTTGAGCTGATGTTGTTGAACTGCGTGCTGCCCGTTGTACTACTTTTATTATACTCTATTGGTGAGTTGTGAAAGTGTGTTTGTGCAATGACAAATTGAGTGATTTAAGTGATAGTGGCATCTCTATATATGGATTGTATATGTGTGAGCTCTTGTAGGTTGTAACAAATGTTTTATTATAGATATAATGACATAATGGGAGTAGTAAATTGTGAGATGTAGCTTTCTTTGTTCTCTGTGTATGGATTATAGATGTGTGAGCTACTCTAGTAAATGTTTTATTATAGATGTGTGAGCTGTTGTGGCTTCCTTTGTTCCCTGTTGCAATCTGTTTGACTAAATTTTGCTATCTACTTGCCTTACAGATGACTGAACCTGGTGAAGTGGGCAATGCAATTGTGACAGTGGATTTTTGACAGTCCAGAGCCATCACATGAGTTTTGCTCTGGTTCACAACTATCAACGGAGCAGTTTTCACATGCAAAATCAGCACAACCATCACAAAATGAAGAATATTAAACCCATGTTTCCCAAACACAACATAAGCAGATATGATCAGTTCTAGTACTATTTTGATATGCATATAGCAAAAGGCAAGTGCACGAACTGAGCTCACTCACTCACCAACCAGGCCACCTAAAGTCCATAACCACAGGAATGATTACCTGGCCGTCCTCCAGTCTTTGGCTCACCGCAACGTCCTTCATCATACTCTACAGTCTAGCCATGAGGCGCACATACACACAACTTTGCTTCCCTTGTACTCCCCTCCTCCACACGTCTCTCTCTAGCTACTATGAGCCCCATCGCACAATCTGGGGCCCTACCCACTCTAATGAAGACAGCCACCAGTAACCATCTTCCCACACGTAACCACTTACTCACTAACATGGCAAAAGAAAAGGGAGGAAAAACTCCATCACCACTAGCAGCTCGCATGCACACCACACCACGAGTCCAAGGTGTCCGTCCACTCAATTCCAACTGCAGTGCTGCCGCGGGTCTGTCGGTTTCTATAACCCGTTGGTAACCTCTGCCACTGACAGTTAGTGTTAGACTCTCAGCCTCACAGACGCACACGCGCTCACGCTGACACAAACAGTAGAGTGTGTTCTGGTCATGAGGACAGTCCCGACCACGATTCTCCTGCTGCTGCTGCTCCTCGCGTTGCCGCCGCCGGGGACCGTGGCGCTCACCGACGACGGCCTCGCGCTGCTGGCCTTCAAGGCGGCCGTGACCGACGACCCGGCCTCGGTCCTCTCCAAGTGGTCCGAGTCGGACGCCGACCCGTGCCGCTGGCCCGGCGTCACCTGCGCCAACATCTCGTCGCAGCCGCGCGTCGTCGGCCTGGCCGTCGCCGGCAAGAACGTGGCCGGCTACATCCCATCCGAGCTCGGCTCGCTGCTCTTCCTCCGCCGGCTCAACCTCCACGACAACCGCCTCACCGGCGGCATCCCGGCCGCGCTCTCCAACGCCTCCTCGCTCCACTCCATCTTCCTCTACAACAACGCGCTCACCGGCAAGCTCCCCGTGGCGCTCTGCGACCTCCCGCGGCTGCAGAACCTCGATGTGTCCCGCAACACGCTCTCCGGCGACTTGCCGCTCGACCTCCGGAACTGCCGGAGCTTGCAGCGTCTTATCGTCTCCAGAAACACCTTCTCTGGCGAGGTGCCCGCCGGTGTTTGGCCGGAGATGTCCAGCCTGCAGCAGCTCGACCTCTCCTCCAATGCATTCAACGGCTCCATCCCGCCGGACCTCGGCCAGCTCCCCAAGCTCTCGGGCACTCTCAACCTCTCGCACAACCAGTTCTCGGGCATCGTGCCGCCGGAGCTCGGCCGCCTCCCGGCGACCGTCACGCTCGACCTCCGCTTCAACAACCTCTCCGGCGCCATCCCGCAGACGGGCTCCCTCGCAAGCCAGGGCCCCACCGCGTTCCTCAACAACCCCGCTCTCTGCGGCTTCCCGCTCCAGGTTGCCTGCCGAGCCGTCCCACCGCCGACGCAATCTCCGCCGCCACAAAACACCAGTTCATCAACAGCCTCCGCCTCTAACGACAGCCAGCATCAGCCAATTAAATCAAGCCTGATAGCGCTTATCTCCGTCGCCGACGCCGCCGGCGTCGCCCTCGTCGGCATCATCCTGGTGTACATATACTGGAAAGTCAAGGACCGGAGGGAAGGCCGCCGCGGCCGCGGCCGTGCAATCGCACAGGACGACGACGATGACGATCGAAACAAGGGGCTCTGCCGCTGCATTTGGGGCCGCCGTGGCAGAGGTTCGGTGGACGGCTCGGATGGCTCGTCGGACGACGAGGAAGGAGGAGGCGGCAAGTGCAGCGGCGCCGACGGGGAGCTCGTAGCGATCGACCGGGGATTCCGGATGGAGCTGGACGAGCTGCTCCGGTCATCCGCGTACGTGCTGGGGAAGGGAGGGAAGGGGATCGTGTACAAGGTGGTGGTGGGCAACGGCTCGACGCCGGTGGCCGTTCGGCGGCTGGGCGGCGGCGGCAGTGGGGCAGAGAGGTGCAAGGAGTTCAGGTCGGAGGCGCGGGCGATGGGGCGGGTGCGGCACCCCAACGTGGTTCGGCTGCGCGCTTACTACTGGTCACCGGACGAGAAACTCGTCGTCACCGACTTCGTCGGCAACGGCAACCTCGCCACCGCGCTGCGTGGTAAGTAAAAATAACGCCGGTCAACTTTCTTTTTATATAGTAATAACAACAGCGGTCAACTCGCATACTGCTCTTTCGCTTTGAACAAGACTTGCTGCTCCTGGTAATATAACTTGAAGCCAAATTCACTAGAATAGTAAATCATCTTAGTAGTAATCCTTCTTTTCTTCGTAACAGTGTTCATTCTTTTCGTAATAGTGTGCGTTAGTTTTTTTTATGTTGCTTGATTATTAGGGGTAATAAATATTGCACGACAACAACATTGAAATGTGATAGAGTAATATAAGCAATGATGACAGGTCGCAAGAAATTCAGTGCACGGGAAGGGTCATAACTTTTGCTAATCAGAAAACACATGCAGTTAGGGTTTGGTTTCTCCTAATTTTTGTCCATGGCACACCATCAAATAAAGTTCGACATCTCTCACCCACCAATCCGCCACTCCTAACCCTCCTCTTCCACCTTCCCTCCTTGTCGTTGTTGGGCAAAGCTCGTGTGACAGCGGCCGGAGTACCCTTCGTACGTAGCTACTATGTCCACACGTAGAAGGTCAACCTGACATTTACACACGGTCCACCAGCGACCCGGGCATGGATTGGCCATGTAGCCGAACCATGGATCAAACGTAATCGTGTTACACCTCGATGTGCGGTTCCCAAACGTCTCTTGGGGAAACTCTCACGTCGGCGGTGGCGCTCGCATGGCATGATGACAGCCCATGATCTACCTTCTGGCATGATAGATAACGTCGAAGTCCCCATGCGGTTACCTTGATGAAGTTGTTGGTTTGAAGATATAATTTGAAGGATATATACCATGGTCTAACGTTAGGCGAGCCAACCAAAGCCTTGACATGTGAGTGGCTATTCATTCTTAAAGGCGTTGTCTAGGAGCTTTGCGCCCTTTTGTGTGCTAACACATCATCTTTAGGTTTTAGTGGTAGGATTTGAAGATGCCACCATGAGGCATGTTTTATCTACATGATCTCAGCTTTTTTTTTGTAAGGCGATTTGTTCGACGTCAATGCTTGGCTTTGCATTACATTGTTATTTTTACATTTAATAGTATATGGTTGTATGCATCAATCGATGGAAAGGTCGGAATTCATACGTTTTTAAGAATGGGGGTATGATATGAATAGGAAAAAATGTTCAGGAAGGAATGTCATACCTATTCGTTTATTTAAATTTAGTTTGTTTGACTGTGTCATAGGAAAAATATCGCAGGATGTTTCGATGAATTCATAAGTTTAGAATGTAGTACAAAGAAATCCCTAGAAAATATTCAATATACAAATAAAAAAATCACATACAAAAACAATAACTAAGGGCCCTGTCCTCCAACATTCCTATAAAAATCGTTTGGATCAAACAAACCCTTCATATATGTTACAGAAAAAATCACATGTGTTTTCCCACTCTTCCCAAACAGGGGAACGCATGCGTAGGAGTAATTCCGCTCTACTAAAGTCAAATTCCACTTCTAAACTTTAACTGGTTGGGTTTAGGTCAAATGCCTCGAAACTTGACTAGATTGACATAGGGTAGAAACAAGTGTATACGTATGGTTGGTAAAAAAAAATCCCCGTCCTGGTGGCAAACGGCCTGCCGTGCGACCGAGGCATCATCACATCAACAGTTTCCTAACCGACGACGGACTGGTGTCGGTCTGGTCAGACGATTCGATCCGCTGCAAGACAAGCGGCGAGAGCGAGAGCTTCCAAACGCCGCACCGACCTGTGTCCCCGGCTGGAGATGGGCCACGCTCTGACACTCATGCCGGGCATCTCTCGTCGATCCGATGGCAGGTTCCTTCCAGTGACATGCAAAAAATCATTTTTTTTCCTCACGTTTTTGCTCGTGCGTGCTCTCCAATAACAGCAGCGAGCTATTGCTTTCTGCTTGAAAACTTGGGGAGTTGTTAAGCGTAACTTAAGAGCTAAGAGTCACGCCACAAGCTGGGGCCGGCCACTGACTGCATACTACGCCAAAATCTACTATTGTTTACGCACACTTTACAGTCCAAATACCTCATGGGATCAAGTCATTTTTAAGGTATCCCCCATGCTTGCACTTGCACAATACTGCCAAACCAAAGGGGGGAAGAACAAAGGAATGCCTTTACAGCGTCCCGATTCCTGCCTGGAAGGGAGAAAGGAGGCCTTTTTAGGCCTGGAACTTTTGTCACTGTCGCGGGCTATCGGAATGATCCTCCCGGACTAATGTCTTCCACGCGAACGAAAAGCAGAGGCGGGGAGGCGATAATTGAGACCGCGGAGGCACGCCTGGGAGCGCGACGCGCATGCGCGAGCATGATCAACGCTTTTGATTACCGGGTGATACATGATGAGCGTAGTGCTGATGCTGCTGTTTGTGCTGCCTTTCTCTCTGGCTTTCGGGCCTTGATAGGACAAAGGTTGACAACTTTGTGAGGACGACATGATTAATGCGTGGTTTATGTGCTGTGAGAGAAGCCATGTGCAGGCAGGCAGGCAGCGAAAATGGCCATTGTCAAGTGAATGACAAATCAGCCGGCCCACAACATGGGCAATCAATGCTCACTGCACGACTCCCTCCTCCTCATATGCAGTGTCCGTGGACAGTGGCATGGCTGATTGTGTCTGCGGGAAGCACCAAAGTTAAGAGCGTCTCCTAGGGCATTCCTAGAACGCATGACTTCAAATGTTGTTGGACATGTCCGGGTGTGTTCGCGAACCGCCCGTCCTTTAAGGGTATATTTTTAAAAATATATACCAATTAAAACAATAAATTTTGACATTTGATGGAGAATGTAGCTATACTTAGAATTAATCTAAACTAAACTAAATTAAGTAGCGGATGCCGTAGGCATGGCTTAATGCCAGACCGTCGCCATCGTCGTCGCTTTTGTTGTTGATGTTGTTGTTATCATCGCGGTGGTTGCAGAGGTACCACATCGTGCAGCTATCGAGGCGCTCCTCCGGCATCATCTTCTTTTAGCATCTCGAGGTTGGGCAGCGGTCGTAAACAATGGGGCGGTGGCTCGGGTTCAAGGGTTTGTAGGAGGATAAGGAGTGAGAGTGAGAGCGAAAGTGAGGGGGTCCGATTAAAAAGTGGTGGAGGACGGGATGTCAGACAACAGGGTGGACTTTCGAACGCCCTACTATGCTCCTTGATTTGGAGTTGGATGGAGAATTTTAAACGTACATTCATGCCCGGTCCAATATAAATGCCTCCGTTGAAGGTCTGAAAATGTCCGGACCGTCCGATCCAGACATATAACGATGAAATCCGCCTTGGAGATGTCATTAAGCTAGCAAAAGTACAATGCAACACTTGCCCGGTGAAACTAGTAAAGACATGGTGTTGTACTTGATTTGGTGATGTGGACACACCACTCTACTAATTAAATGGCCATTAATTCTGTCTGGTTCATTTTTTTTCTTATTCAGTATCAATGGAGAATAGACGTTTGGAGGCCGAGCTCCATGGAGCTTTGCATTTTTGAAAAATTCAAAATTCAAACTTTTTGGTTAAAAAAATCTGAAAAAATTTATGCAATTAAGGAATGATATTATGTTTACATGTGTAAATATTTAGGATGAAATACCTTAAAATATGATCTGCACAAAAAAGGCAAATTTATGGCCTGAAACGATGAATAATATCATGTGTTAAAAAGCCTCAGATTTGTCTTTTTTGTACAGGCCTCATTTTAACATATTTTTGTCTGAAAATTTACACATATGTGTGTTATGCCTTTACATATCTCTGTATTTTTTTCAAAAAATTTGAAAATATAAAAATATGAATTCTCATGAATTTTGAATTTTGCATTTAAAAGCCTTCACGGAGCTCGGCCTCCAAAAGCAATTTCCGGTATCAATGCCCGTCAATTCTGGTTAGCAATATAGTACACATGCTAACTTTTAGTTACCGCGCCGTCAACGTCGCAGGTCGCAGCGGTGAACCTGTGGTGTCGTGGTCGGCGCGGCTGAAGATCGCCAAGGGCGCGGCGCGCGGCCTGGCGTACCTCCACGAGTGCAGCAGCACCCGGCGGTTCGTCCACGGCGAGGTCAAGCCGTCCAACATCCTCCTGGACGCCGACTTCACCCCCCGCGTCGCCGACTTCGGCCTCGTCCGCCTGCTCGCCATCGCCGGCTGCGGCCCCGACGGCGTGCTGCCGTCCTCCGGCGGAAGCCTCCTCGGCGGCGCCATCCCCTACACGAAGCCGGCGCCGGCGCAGGCGAGCGGCTACCGAGCGCCCGAGGCGCGCGCGCCGGGGGCGCGGCCGGCGCAGAAGTGGGACGTGTTCTCCTTCGGGGTGATCCTGCTGGAGCTGCTGACGGGACGGGGGCCGGCGGACCACGCGTCGCCGTCGACGTCGGCGTCGTTCTCGGGGCCGTCCACGACGACGACGGACCGGTCCGGGAGCGCGGAGCACGAGGCCGTGCCGGAGGTGGTGCGGTGGGTGCGGCGCGGGTTCGAGGACGCGCGGCCGGTGGCGGAGATGGTGGACCCTGCGCTGCTCCGGGAGGCGCCGACGCTGCCCAAGAAGGAGATCGTTGCCGCGTTCCACGTCGCGCTGGCGTGCACCGAGGCCGACCCGGAGCTCCGGCCCAAGATGAAGACCGTCGCCGACAGCCTTGATAAGGTCGGGTCGTGAGCATCACGGCCATAGGATTACGCTGGCACGATATTTGTTCATGACAAGCTCGTCGGAGAAGTCTTCTTTGCTTTCCTTCCCCCCCCCCCCCTCTCTCTCTCTCTCTCTCTCTGAAGCTCTTCATATTCTTTCTTTCTTTTTTGTAATTGAGGTTTACTTGGCTATTTGTTCTGAAAAAATTAACGATTTTGTGATCATACAACAACATATATAGAAGTGTACTTTTCGGCGTCCATTCCTTCCATAAAAATTGGGTTTGCATCATTGCATGCATACCACCACGATGCATTGGTTACAACTGGGGGCGAGCAGGGCCGACCAGAGTACCTCCCCTGCCTAGCGACCAATGGGTGTGACACCATCCACCTCTCGGGTAGTTCGTCCCCTCGACGCGTCTCAATCAATAGAATCTAGGTTAGTGTTAGGCCTTGTACAATGCGAGATGATTAGAAAAGATATTTAGAAAAATAAATCGGATATATTTATTAGCACCTGTTTATTTGTACAGGATAGACATTTAAAAAATCTTGTTAGACACTTATTTGTACCAGTTTCGTTGCAAAAGAAGGTTAAACCACCGTCCTCTGCATCAAGTGATGCGCACAACCATATTATTATATTATTCAACAATGTCTTACGAGATTTCTTCTTTATTGATCTTGGAGGCAAGGTCTCCTCGCTCCCTCTCGCGTCGCCCCCGCGGGCGACCAAGAAGGCGAACCCTAGCAGTCGGCCTCCCCTCCCCTCCCGCTAGTCCCTCCCTCCCCGCTGTCGTCGGCACGTGCCGTCAGGCGAAGCCCTGGTGGCGGTGGCGGCGGCGGGCATCCTCTCCCCTCCGTTCGGATCTGGGGCTGGCGCGGGACAGCCTTGCTACGTGGAGGCGCCGAGCTCGCGTGGGGCCGGCGGTGCGGCGGCTGGCGTCTGCAGCGGCGGCGTCATGGGAGCGAGCTCGCGATGCGGTGGCTGCGTGCAGGTGGGGCGTGCTCGGGGCTGGATGCGGTGTTGGCCGGACCTGGCCTGCTGGGCGGCGCGGGTCGCGGGTTTGGCGACGGGATCTATTCGACAGGCGGCGGTCCGGCGCCCTGGCGGCAGGGGCCGACGGCAAGCGCGGTGGTGATGCTGCCCTTCGCGATGGGGGCAGTCTGGTGGCGTTGGGTGGCCGGTGGCGCGTCCCCTGCCCAGATCTGGACCCTGAGGGGCCCATCTGGGTTTTAGCGGGCTAGCGCAGGCATCGCCTCATTGCCTCCAGTGTGGCGAAGTGGTGAGCGGCTCGAACGGGGAGCAACGACATCGACGGCATGCCCTCTGCAGTGCGACGGCGGGAGCTTCACGGGCGTTGAAGGGCCTGGCCGGGCTTGTGGGCCCACGGGCCTGGTATACTCCTGCTGCCACGTCCGGTCGGATCCCGTCGGTGACGCGGGAGGTTGGGCCCTCCCGCATGCTGACGGTGCGCGGCTCCGTGTCCCGGCTTCCTTGCTTTGTTGTGTAGATCCTTTTGCGCGGTGCCATGGTGAGACAGCGGTGGATGCTTCAAGACCTTGGCGCAAGGTGGTAGTTGGTTTGGTGGCGAGCTCCGGAGCTCCCAGGGTAAAGTGTGGGATCGGGAGACATCCCTGCCGGCATGGCCAACACCGGCGCGATGGCGCCTGAGGGTGCCACCAGACCTTCCTGGAGGGCATCGGGGGCTACCCTTACTTTTTCCTCGCCACGTACCAGGGGAAACACTTGGCAACAACGTCATCATTGTTGCATCCCTTCATGAAGGTGTTGATTGGTACCGGCGCCTCGGAGTCTTGGAGCTTGGTGGGAGTCCTCCTATGGGTGCAGTGGTCACGAGGGTCCTTTGTTTTTGTCGATCCGTCGTCGTCAGCATTTGTTTCTTTTCTTTTTTCTTTTTCCTTTCTTTTGGGCATGACTGTACTGCTTCTACCCCAGCACCTATCGTCGGTTGTATCGGTTGGTTGCTTTGTAATACAAAGCGGGGGAAAACCCTTTTTCGTGATCTTGGAGTCATTGTCTTGGAGCTGACTTGATTGGAGAGGCCTAAGGAAGCTTGTTCAACATTGCTCCGGAGTGAGATCTATGAACGACGGCTTGATGCAGAGGATATGAATGTGCAATAGTGGCGGTTGATTTCAGGCTAGGCCGACAGTCTCTGGTTGTGAGACATCGGTGGCCACGATCCCATCTGCAGGCGAGGCGGCAGCGGCAGCCTGCTGCGTCATTGTATGGCATTTCTCTGCTCATACGGATAGGCGAAGACATGGTCCTACGCTGCTAGGTGATTGCCGAGATGGGGCTGAAATCTTGGATCATGAAATTTAGCGGCAATGACAAAAAAAATTGCTACCGGATATCTGCCGCCATGGACAAGGACGATGAAGCATGGGGATGGTGGAAGACTGTTGGAACGTCCCCATGTGGGATTTGACGGTGTCGATGACTATCCTCCCTCGATCTCCATTGGAAAGTGCGATGGTGACCTTTGTTGTTTGGAGTTGTTGACTACGAGTGGCTCTTGTCATGGTTTCACTATCTACTTGTGTAGCATGGTCTTTACTTGCGTGGCATCTCACGTCGAAATCGTGCTATGCATGTTGTTGGTCGGGTCGTGGAAAGTGATGGCGAGATCATAGCCGATGTGATGGTCGGTGCGAATATGGTTGTTGTTGTAGATTGTTGATCATTGTTTTGATCGCTTCGGAGGTTTTTCTTTTTGCTGCACTAAGGCATAGCTTTGCTCATGTTTGACTTTACTAGTTACCGGTGTGATTTTTATATATGTCTTGGTGTTGGTTGTATGCATTCTAACTATAGAGAGAAGGTATGTGCTCAATGTGTTTGTATCACTTGATGCTCCATGTTAAGCTAATAACATCCACCCTTCATGGAAGAAAAAAAACAAGATAATACATCAATCCTTCTGAAACCAACTTCTAGGCCACAAAAGTCGCCTTACTATAAACTACTCCCTCCGTAAATTAATATAAGAGTGTTTAGATTACTAAAATAGTGTTCTAAATGCTCTTATATTAGTTTACGGAGGGAGTAGATAATAGTGGTTATGATTAGGGACGGTTGCCCCGTTTCTACACATACTATCTAAAGACGGAGCACCGGTCTAGTAGACCCTTAGCATACACCGCATGTGCACGCTCCAGCAGTTGCCGTCTCCGTCTTCCGTGAACCCATCTTTGGTGCAGGAGTCAATAAAATTACCTTGTTGGGCCTGCCATCGACGTCACCATGATGCTAGACAACATCACCGCCCTGCACGCGTACATCATCAAGAGTCCGCCGCCGAGACCCGGCTAGACCACGTCGTCGAGACCGTCTTCGACTCGAAGGACCATACTGCTCCACCTCATGACCCCTCCAACCAACACATGCTCCCCAAAAAAGTCCCCCCCCCACTCACAGATAAAAAGGTGTCACACGCCATCATCGTTTGATCCAGGAGGCACAGATCTAGGATTTCCCCCGAGCAGCCTAAGCGAGAAGACCGATGCAGCAACCATGCCACCAACAAGGAAATGGCACAAATACGCCGCCAGCATTCGCCATGACTGAAGTTGGCGTGGTTTTTCACCGACATACACACTTGCCTGAACCCGCAGCTAGCTTTCGATCCACATTGGGTCATCAATGCTGGAGAAAGCTTTGGTCGCCATGCACCTCCAACGACGAACCCGGGTACGGGATCCCTTGATCCACCGCCCTCGTCACCGCCACATGAAGTCACCTCTTGTCCTCGCACCGCCACATGAAGTCACCTCTTGTCTTGTCATCCCCGACGGAGGGGACGCCGCCACCATAACCGCCATCATGTCCGGAGCTGCTTCTCGAGGGCCCTTGCGTTGTAGATCTCTGACGTGTCCATGTTGTCACCAAACCTCCGCTATGCCACCGAGAGGTGAATGATAGTATATATGTTTGTGAAGGCATATGATGATAAGCGCGATGTTTCTTGTCTTCATATTCTATTGTGCACACTCTTCTTTGTGCTTCTTCAAGCATTTGGCAAGCTTACAATTTTAACCACTATGGGGCTGACGGACTGAGATCCAGTGCCTCGCCAGAGGCAAGTCACATTGTGCCTTGCCCCTTTACATCTATCGTCCAAAACAATTGTGTGGCTAGGACCATGTCATACCCAGCAAAGTGACTCTACGCAAGGGAAAACTTCGCGGGCTCACAGACTCAGACGTGCGGGGTATCTTTAGCAGGCAGGGGAAATTGCACGGGCTATGACATTGGCCGCTGCTCTCCGGGAGCCCCCCGTTGTCGCTGATCTTCGTTCGCCCCCCGTGGCCCCCGGCACCGTAAGAAAGGGAGTGAGCATCGGTCGTCGCCGTCTGCCCGGCCCTCGCAACCGCAGATCTTCGACTGCCCCCATCGTCGTTGTCCGACCGCCCCACCGCTGCTCTCCCGTTGGCCCCACTCCCTCTGCCTCCCTGGAGTGGTAGATCCAGGCCGATTACAATAGGTAGCCATCTTGCTATTTAGCTGCTTTTTATGTGTCATGTGAAATTGAATGATGTGTGTATTGTCCTATTTTGACAGAATTGTTGCTGATTGGGCTGCGATGTTCTGCAATTTGACAAGATTTGAGTATTGTGCAATGGGAAAAATTAATAAGGGAATACTTCAAGTTGGTATGAGGTTCAGAAATGCAGATGAAGCTTGGGTGTTTTGGGTTTCATATGGGGGTGCGCAGGTTTTGATGTGAGGAAGAGGAACAAAAATTTAAGAAAGTTTGATGGTGAAGTGACTTCATGCAGATTTGTTTATTCCAATGAGGGTCTCCGGAAAAAAGGGATAGTATTGGGTCATGTGCCAAAGCTTATTAGAGCTGAAACAAGAACATATTGCAAAGCCCGGATGACTAAAACATCAGATCAAGTGGCAAAAAATCATGAAGTCATAGATATTGTGCTAGAACACAATCACTACCTTCAATTGCCACAAACTTGTCACTTGATGGAATCACAAAGGAAGATTTCCGAAGTACAAGCTTTTGAAATAGAAGCCGATGATGATTCTGGAATCATGCCAAAAACTGCACATGAGCTTGCTTGTCATCAAGTTGGTGGACCACTTAACCTCGGATACACTTGTGTTGACCAAAAGAATCATTTGCGAAGCAAGCGGCAGAGAGAGTTGGCTTTTGGACTGGCCGGTAGTATGTAGAAGTAGTTCCATGACAAAATCATTGAGAACCCATCTTTCTAATATGCTTTGCAGTTGGACTGTGAGGGGCATATAACCAACATATTCTAGGTTGATGCTAAAATGGTTCTTGACTATGCACACTTTGGCGATGTTGTCACATTCGATACCATTTTCGGCACAAACAAACAATATAGGCCATTTGGTGTTTTTCTTGGACTCAAACAGTTTAGAGAAACCACCATTTTTGGTGTTGCATTGCTATTTGATGAAACATGTGACTCGTTTACATGGCCTTTTGAGACTTTTCTAAACTTGGTTAGATAGTATCTACAAGTTGAAAGAAAAATTCGTTGAATGGTATATGAGAGATGTGTTTAGTTTGGGAGTGAGAAGTACACAACTTAGTGGGAGCTTCAACAATTCAATAACCATTTGAAATTAGTTTTTCATATTGTTCAGTTCTTGATACATTTTGAGAGGACAGTGGAAGTGAAAAGAAGAAAGGAATTGCAATCTGAATTTGATGCAAGGAAGAAGTTGCCAAGAATCAAGATGCACACACCTATGTTGGTGCTAGCAAGCAAAGAGTATACTCCAATTATTTTTGGAGCTTTCCAAAGTCAATATTAAAGATCCATGGCTACATGTGTTAGAGCATTGGATGGACATAACAAATTGGCAGTTGCAATTGGGAGTTTGCATGGTGATTTAAAATTTGAGGAGGAGCGTGTAGTGATTGGTGACCCTCTAACCCAAACAACTTCATGTTGTTGTGGAATGTTCAATAGGACAGGAATATTGTGTGGGCATGGTCTCGAAGTGCTTGATTTGATGAATATAAAAGTATTGAAAACACAATATTTCTTAAAAAGATGGACTAGAGAGCCAGGCGATGGAAGCATACAAGATAGACAAGGGAGGAACATGGTAGAAAATCCAAAGCCGGAAGCCCAACTTCGGTACAAAGAATTGTCTCACAAATTTCACACTTTGGCATATAAAATAGCCTACTCTCCAGAATGTTGCTTGATGTTAGAAAATGCTCTTGATTGCATTGCTTCACAATTAGAGGATAAACTCAATGCAACTACCAATGCGACGAATAAGCCATGCAATGACAAAGAAATTGTTGACCCGGGTGTGCAACACATAAATGAGGTTCTTAGTGTTGCAAAGCTCAAGAAAAAAGAGGTTCAATCAAAAAAATTGAGAAGAAGGAAAACTTGGCTTGATAAATTACTCAAAGGGAGGCGCAAGCCAACTGTTGTTGCATCCAAAAACCAAAAAGCAAAGGTATGTAGCAATATGTACATGATGTGTTGTTACCATTCATTCCTAAATTACTTACTAGAACTTTTATTGTAGCAACACAAGAAACATGATGGTGCAAAGCCTCGAGTAGGAGTGGAGAAGGATGAGCGTGATAAAAGAGCAAATATGGAGCTTCAAGACTGCGACAAGATAACGAGTTACACGCAGCTCTTGACAACTAGTCGTTATGATGAAGATCTACTCTAGCATGTACAAGCTTGTTAGATAGTATTTTGGGCAGTGTTGACTGTATTTTGGACATGGTTTACTATAGTATTTTGGACTTGGGGGTCGACTATAGTCTTTTGTGGCCTAAGTGTACAAGTAAAAGGGCCAACTCTATTTATTTGAATGATTATGCAAGAACAAATTTCTATGTTAAGTGCTTCAAAAATTAGTTTATTCACACCTACATAAGACTATAGTGTGTTGATCTTTATATTGTTGTTTTTCTCAACATCTCAACTAAATGTCCATGTATTAAAAATAGCTTAGATTTTCCCAAATGACCTTTCTTTCTAAATTGAACGGTATTGTGTTATATTTACATCATATAACAGAGGTTGTAATCTGGGGATCACTACTGCTGCAAGCACTGAGATCTAGTGACTCGCCAGAGGCAGGTCACATTGTGCCCTGCCCCCATGTATCCATCATCCAAATCCATCCTACGGCCAGGAGCAACTCATAGCCGAACTCAAGTGTAGACAGAACAAAGAACATGTAGAGGAAACAGAGGAGCTTTGTTGGCTGCACCTCGAGGATAATCTCCGGCGGCATGCGACGAAAAAAATGAATCAGTTAAGACACAAGTCAGTTCATCAAAACAGCAGTAGTTCGACAAAACAACAGACTCTGTTATATGATGTAAATATAACACAATGCCGTTCAATTTAGCAAGCAAGGTCATTTGGGAAAATCTAAGCTATTCTTAATACATTGACATTTAGTTAAGATGCTGAGAAAAACAACAATATAAAGATCAATGCTACCTCTTGAGCATGCGTTGGTTTTCCCTTGAAGAGGAAAGGGTGATGCATCAAAGTAGATAAGTATTTCCCTAAGTTGTTGAGAATGAAGGTATCAATCTAGTAGGAGGAACAAGCAAGTCACCAATGGATGCACCTACACAAACAATCCAACGCTATAAAGGGGTTGTCAATCCCTTCACGGTTATTTGCAAGGATTAGATCTGAAAGAGATAGATGTAAATGGGTGTGGAAAGTAAAACATAAATAAATCGCAGTAAGGTATTTTTGGTATTTTTATTTATATATCTGAAAGTATATGATGGAAAATAGACCCGGGGGCCATAGATTTCACTAGAGGCTTCTCTCTTGAAGGCAAATATCATGGTAGGTAAACAAATTACTGTCAAGAAATTGATAGAAAAGCGAATAATCATGTAGTTATCCAAGGCAATGATCATGCATATAGGCATCACATCCGTGTCAAGTAGACCGAAGTGATTCTGCATCTACTACTATTACTCCACACATCGACCGACTCCTGCATGTATCTAGAGTATTAAGTTCATGAAGAATAGAGTAACGCATTAAGAAAGATGACATGATATAGAGGGATAAACTCAAGAAATATGATGAAAACCCCATCTTGTTATCCTTGATGGCAACAATACAATATGTGCCTTGCTACCCCTACTATGTCACTAGGTGAGGACACCGCAAGATTGAACCAAAAACCAAGCACTCCTCCCGTTGCAAGAATTACCAATCTAGTTGGCCAAACCAAACCAATAAGTTGAAGAGACTTGCAAGGATATGAAATCATGAAAATAAGAATTCAGAGGAGATTCAAATAAGATTCATGGATAATCTGAACATAAACTCACAATTAATTGGATCTTTACAAACACACCACAAAAGAGGATTACATCAGATAGATCTCCATGAAGATGATGAAGAACATGGTATTGAAGATCAAAGAGAGAGAAGAATACATCTAGCTACTAGCTATGGATCCGTAGGACTGTGGTGGACTACTCACGCATCATCGGTGAGGCAATGGAGTTGATGTAGATGCCCTCGGTGATTGATTCCCCCTCCGACAGATTACTGGAGAAGGCCCCAAGATTGGATCTCTCAGGAACAAAGGCTTTCGGCGGCGGAAAAGTATTTGTGTGGATTCTTTTGAGGTTGGGGTAATATTTGGGTATTTATAGGCCAAGAATTAGGGTTAGGAGACCTGCCAAGGAGCGACAAGCCTGCTAGGCGTGACCAGAGGGGACGCGCCTAGTAGGCTTGTGGCGCCCTGGCACCTCCCCTGACGTGCACTCCAAGCTTGATCGACTTGTTTCCATCCAAAACTATTCCTTCCGAAGGTTTTATTCCGTTTGGACTCCATTTAATATCCCATATCTACAAAACTCAAAAACAAGGAAAAAACAAAAACTAGCACTTGGCTCTAGATTAATAGGTTAGTACCAAAAATAATATAAAATAGCATATTAATGCATATAAAACATCCAAAACAGATAATATAATAGCATGCCAACATAAAAAATTATAGATACGTTGGAGACGTATCAATCAACACAGTATAGTCTTATGTAGGTGTGAATAAACTAATTTTTGAAGCAGTTAACATAGAAATTTGTTCTTGCATAATCATTCAAATGCATAGAGTTTGCCCTTTTACTTGTACACTTAGGCCACAAAAGACTATAGTCGACCCACAAGTCCAAAATACTATAGTCAACCCTGTCTGAAATATAGTCAACACTGCCCAAAATACTATCTAACAAGCTTGTATATGCTAGAGCAGATCTTCATCATAAGGGCTAGTTGTCAAGAGACGCGTGTAACTTGTTGTCTTGTTGCAGTCTTGAAGCTCCATATTTGCTCCTTTATCATGCTCAGCCTTCTCCACTCCTACTTGAGGCTTTGCACCATCATGTTGCTCGTCTTGCTACATAAAAGTTCTAGTAAGTAATTTAGGAATGAATGGTAACAACACATCATGTACATATTGCTACATACCTTTGCTTTTTGGCTTTTGGATGCAGCAACAGTTGGCTTGCGCCTCCCTTTGAGTAACTTATCAAGCCAAGTTTTCCTTCTTCTCAATTTTTTGATTGAACCTCTTTTTTCTTGAGCTTTGCAGCACTAAGAACCTCATTTATTTGCTGCACACTTGGGTCAACATTTTCTTTTTCATTTCATGGCTTATTCATCGCATTGGTAGTTGTATTGAGTTTATCCTCTAATTGTGGAGCAATGCAATAAACAGAATTTTCTAACATCAAGCAACATTCTAGAGAGTAGGCTATTTTATATGCCAAAGTGTGACATTTGTGAGACAATTCTTTGTACCGAAGTTGGGCTTCCAGCTTTGGATTTTCTACCATGTTCCTTCCTTGTATATCTTGTATGCTTCCATTGCCTGCCTCTCTAGTCCATCTTTTTAAGAAATAATGTGTTGGCAATACTCTTATATTCATCAAATCAAGCACGCTGAGACCATGCCCACAAAATATTCCTGTCCTATTGAACATTCCACAACAACATGAAGCTGTTTGGGTGAGAGGATCACCGATCACTACGCGCTCCTCCTCGAATTTTAAATCACCATGCAAAATCCCAATTGCAACTGTGAATTTGTTATGTCCATCCAATGCTCTAACACATGCAGCCATGGATCTTTCATATTCACTTTGGAAAGCTCCAAAAATAATTGGAGTATACTCTTTGCTTTCTAGCACCAAGATAGGTGTGTGCATCTTGATTCTTGGAAACTTCTTCCTTGCATCAAATTCAGATTGCAATTCCTTTATTCTTTTCACATCCACTATCCTCTCAAAATGCATAAAGAATTAAACAATATGAAAATCTAATTTCAAATGGTTTTTCAATAAATTGTTGAAGCTCTCACTATGTTGTGTAATTCTCACTCCCAAACTAAACACATCTCACATATAAAATTCAGCCCATTTTTCTTTCAACTTGTAGATACTATCTAACCAAGTTTGCTTATGCACTTTATGTCTCATATTTTCAAATGCTTCTTGAAATTCTGTTATGCCCTCATAGCCATAAATACATTCACTAAAATCAGTGAGAATATGAGACTCCTCGTTTTCATCTCCATCTTTCCCATCATCTTTATCTTTCCCTTCATCTTTATTTTTCCCTTCATATTTTCCTTCTGTTGGGAATGTTGCATGGGAAACAAAAAAAATTCCTACGCACCCGCAAGATCTATCCATGGTGATGAGCATATACGAGAGGGAGAGTGGATCTACATACCCTTGTAGATCCAATCATGATCCGTCTCGCGATCCAATCATGGTCCTTCCGATCTAGCACCGAATGGACGGCACCTCCGCGTTTAGCATACGTACAGCTCGATGACGATCTCCACATCCTTGATCCAGCAAGCGAGGTTGGATAGGTAGATGAGTTCTTCGATAGCACAACGGCGTGGTGGCGGTGGTGGTGAACTAATCTGGCAGGTCTTCGCCGAGCTTCGCCGAACTAATCTAGAGGAGAAACGGTCTAGAGGAAGAGCTGGGCAGCACGTGGCTATTAGGGTTAGGGCTGCCCTCAAATCCTCTAGTATATATCGGAGGAAGGGAGGCGAGGAGGCAGCCTCAAACCCTCCACAAGGAGGATTCGGCCAAACCTAAGGGGAGGAGTCCTCCCCCAACTAAGATTCCTCCTCCCACAAGGGAGGTAGAGTCGTGGGAGGACTCCTCACTTGGCCCTCCTCTCTCCTCTTCACATGCCCTTAGGGGCTGGCTTGACCAGCCCACTAAGGGCTGGTGCGCCACCCGCATGTGGCCCACCGGAGTGTGTGGCCCCTCTCGATGGACCCCCGGAGCCCTCCCGGCACCCCCGGTACACTAACGGTGACGCCCAAACTTTTTTCAGTGACCAAAACAGGACTTCCTATATATCAATCTTTACCTTCGGACTATTCCAGAGCTCCTCGTGACGTCCGGGATCTCATCCGAGACTCCGAACAGCCTTCGTTCAGCAACATACATAACTCAATACTACCAAAATGTCACCGAACCTTAAGTGTGCAGACCCTGCGCATTCGAGAACTATGTAGACATGACAGAGACACCTCTACGGTCAATAACCAATAGCGGGACCTGGATGCCCATATTGGTTCCTACATATTCTACGAAGATCTTTATCAGTTGAACCTCTATGTCAAGGATTCATTTAATCCCGTATGTTGTTCCCTTTGTTCTTCGGTATGTTACTTGCCCAAGATTCGATCATCGGTATCTCCATACCTATTTCAATCCCCTTACCGACAAGTCTCTTTACTCGTTCCTTAAAACAAGATCTCGTGGCTAAATCTTTAGTCACTTTGCTTCCAAGGCTCATTATGATGTTGTATTATCGAGTGGGCCCTGAGATACCTCTCCGTCACATGGAGTAACAAAACCCAGTCTTGATCCATGCCAACCCAGCACACACCCTCGGAGATGCCTGTAGAGCACCTTTATAGTCACCCAGTTACATTGCAATGTTTGATACACACAAGGTACTCCTACGGTGTCAGTCAGTTGCATAATCTCATGGTCATAGGAACAGATACTTGACATGCAGAAAACTATAGCAATAATCTGACAGGATCATATGCTATGTTTATGGTTTGGGTCTTGTCCATCGCATCATACTGCTAATGATGTGATCATGTTATCAAATGACATCTCATGTCTATGGCTAGGAAACCTTGACCATCTTTGATCGACGAGCTAGTCTATTAGAGGCATACTAGGGACACAGTGTTGTCTATGTACCCACACATATATTTGACTTTACAATCAATACAAGTATAGCATGGATACTAATCGATTTTCATGAATAGGGAAATATGATAATAACTAACTTATTATTGCCTCTAGGAAATATTTCCAACAGTCTCCCACTTGCACTAGAGTCAATAATCTAGCTCACATCGCTATGTGATTTACATTGTTAAGAATCTCACACCCAATGAGTTCTGGGGTTCAATCATGTTTTGCATGTGAGAGAGGTTTTAGTCAACGGTCTACAACATTCAGATCTGTGTTTACTTTGCA
The DNA here is from genome assembly GCA_022496015.1 of Hordeum marinum. Lineage (NCBI taxonomy): Eukaryota > Viridiplantae > Streptophyta > Magnoliopsida > Poales > Poaceae > Hordeum > Hordeum marinum. The sequence goes on along the minus strand of CM039673.1, from coordinate 509,680,107 downwards.
AATCTCTATGTCATATTGTAGATGTTGCTACCATGCTCCACTTGGAGCTATTCCAAATGGCTGCTCCACTATACGCATTCAGATTACTACTTAGAGTAATCTGGATTGGTGTTAAAGCTTGCATCGATGTAACCCTTTACTGAAAGGACCACTATGTTGCCTAGAGGGGGGTGAATAGGCGCTTTAAAATCTTTTACGGATTTGGCTATATCCTAATGCGGAAATAAACTAAGCGGATACTTTTCAAGCACAAATCCTAAATATACTAGGCTCACTAAGTGCACCAACAACATAGGATAAACTAGATGAGAACAACGAGGATATGAGTAAGCACAAGTAAGTTACACAAACTTACTCAATATATATATATCACAAGATATGGAAATGAATGTTACAAGCTAGCAATTCACACTAAGCGCAAGATATATCAATAGTAGCAAGTATGAATTGCGGACTATAAAGTGTTGGCATAAATAATCTCTATGATATGGTAACCAACACAATATAATGAGGACAACAATATATATAGTGAATGCAAGGTCAAGTGGCCAAAGTAAACCACAAGTAGTGGCTAGGGTTAGAAATAACCGAAGACACGGAGACGAGGATGTATCCTGATGTTCACTTCCTTGAAGGGAAGCTAGTCACCGTTAGAGAGGTGGATGTTACCACGAAGGCACACCAACGCCACGAAGGATCACCCAATTCTCCCCTTGAGATATCACCATGAAGGCGATTCTCAACCACTAGTGGTAGACCTTGAGGCGGCCTCCAAACCTTCACAAACTTTCCGAGGGACAAATCACAAGTTGATTCCTCACCGGAGCACTCCTACCGCCTAGGAGTCTCCAACCTCCAAGAGTAACAAGATCAAGGGGGAAATGCTCAAGACTTGCTCAAAAAACGAATCCCTTTGGTCAAGAGAGGGAGAGGGAGTGGATCTATCACTTGATTGGAAAATCTCTCAAGAACTATCACGAATCTCTCCGGGATCTAAGATTTGGTGTAGGAGAAGTGAGAGGGAGCCTTTTTGTGTTCTAGGGTTCATATGAATGTTTTGCTCGACCCCTCCACGAAGTGGTGAAGGGGTATATAGTGTGGGTGCAAATATGGTCGTTGTAGTGTAACTGGTTGTGTCAGGCCAGACATCCGGCAGCTCTGAAGTGTGCACACGAACACAGAAAACAGAGTCAAGGTACAGGGCCCGTACATCTGGCCAAGGCTCCGGACATCTGGCCAAAGTTGAGGGCCCAGACATCCGGACAACGCCCCGGACATCCGGGGGACACAAACAACACTTTGTTATAGTTTCTGGACATCGGCAGCCCGGATTTCCGGGGAAGATCCCGGATAGCCGGGGGACACAAAAACTGCAGGCACCCCAAAAGTAAAACATGCATAACTTTCACATCCAGACTCCGATTTTGATGATCTTGGGCTCGTTTTGAAGCTATGGAAAAAGCCCAGGTCCTCACATAGAGAACCACCCAAGATGAACCAAAATGGAGGATGCAAATTATGCAAAGCTTTTATCATGTATTTGGGTAACCTATTTGGCTTTGGATTTTCTTTGATAGATGTATAGGCATATTGTATTTGTAATGGATAGGAGTGAAATATGCCTATGTTCGAATATGATGTGAGGAAGTAGAAATATAACATGTTGACTTCAGCAACCATCACGAACCCCTTTGATCCCCTCTTAATAGTGCGGGATCCCTATAACTCAAGAATCATAAAAGAGCTACACTACATAGCTATCAAGAATCCATACTTCAGTGTATATGTTTCTTCGGTGGTCATCGCCCCACAACACTAACGCCAAAGGAATTAATACCTTTGACTCGAGCCTTTCACTTGAGCTTGATGTTGATGTTTCTTCTTGGATCAAGTTGAAGGCAAGACATTGGTGAAGTCTTCAAGTAGCTCTTCCATACACAATGTGGAAGCTTTGCTTTGTATTCATCTTCACTTTGTCCATCATGTGATCATCCACAAGCTTCAAGCATGTGATCCTTCGGGATGGTCATCTTGAACTTTCCCTTGTCAACCATGATCATGAACACTTGATGTCATCCTCTCATGGACACTTGTAATATCTCTCTTGATGTGAGCCCATGAGAATAACCTAACCCTCATAAACATAGACAACACATAGCATGGGTTAGTACACAAAGTGCAATTGAAAATTTCTTATCATACCACAAGATCATATATGATGCATAGTTTGCACTTGTGTGTTGACCATTTAAAGTTTGTTTCTTTGATGTTTATCTTGGTCAACCTTTATCTTTACTCCATGCTTAATCTTGATGCCTTTAAGGCCATATTGAATTCTTCACTATGCTTCATTTCTTCAAGACATGATTACCCATATCTCAATTATCATATGACCATATAGAGTTTATCCATGAATACCATATTGGTCATCATTTGTTCTCCTTCATGCTTCATCACAATCTCTTGAGAGGCACAACGAATTCTTCACATGAATTACTTGCTTCAAGACATAATCATCCATGACTCAATATAAGTGTACATCATGATCCTATCTTCAAGCCATATGTAGAGTTCTTATCTTTAATCATTCTCTCAAGATCATGATCCATCATGGCTCAACCTTGATGCACAACTATATGTATATGGCATTCATTCCGAATCCATTCAATCTCCTTCTTACATCAACCATGGAACAAACATCTTTCAATTCATCCAATATTCTTCATGCATTGCAAATGTAACTTTCCTTCAAATGTATAACTTAATGCAAACATTAGTCCATTAGGATTGTCATCAATTACCAAAACCACACATGGGGACTACATGCACTTTCAATGACAAACTCTTTATCACCTCCATAATCGAGAAAAATTCCCTTAGTCCTATAGTCACTAAGGATAATTTTGACCGTTGTCCAGTGATCCACTCCTGGATCACTCTTGTACCCCTTAACAGACTCATGGCAAGGCACACACACGTGCGGTACATAGAATGACATAATATATAGATCCTATGTCTAAGGCATAGGGGACTACCTTCATCCTTTCTGTTTCTTCTGCCGTGATCGAGCTTTGAGTCTCACTCAACTCCACACCTTACAAATCAGGAAAGAACTCTTTCTCTGACTGATCCATTTTGAACTCTTTCAAAATCTTGACAAGGTATGTGCTCATTGACAAATCGTATCAGGCGTCTTGATCTATCTCTATAGATCTTGATGCCCAATATTTAAGTAGCTTCATTCTAGGTCTTCCTTTGAAAAACTCTTTTCAAACAACCCTTTATGCTTTCCAGAAATTCTACATTATTTCCGATCAACAATATGCCAACCACATATACATATCAGAAATTCTATAGTGCTCCCACTCACTTTCTTGTAAATACAAGTTTCTCATAAACTTTGTATAAACCCAAAAGTTTTGATCACCTCATCAAAGCGCATATTCCAACTCTGAGATGCTTGCTCCAGTTCATAGAAGGATCGTTGTAGCTTGCACACCTTTTAGCATCCTTAGGACCAACAAAATCTTCTGGTTGTATCACATACAACCTTCCCTCGCGGAAACCGTTAAGGAAACTTTGTTTTGACATCCATCTGCCAGATTTCATAATCGAAAAATGCAGCAACTGCTAACATAATTCCAACAGACTTTAGCATCGCTAGGGGTGAGAAAGTCTCATTGTAGTCAACTCCTTGAACTTGTCGGAAACTTCTTTGCGACAAGTCGAGCTTTATAAATGGTGACATTTACCATCAGCGTCTTTTTCTTCTTAAAGGTCCATTTGTACTCAACGGCCTGTCGTTCAATGGGAAAGTCTACCAAAGTCCATACTTGGTATTCCTATATGGATATTTTCTCGAATTTCATGGCTCCTAGCCATTTGTTGGAATCAGGGCCCACCATCGCTTCTTCATAGCTCGTAGGTTCACTGTTGTCTAAAAACATGACCTCCAAGATAGGATTGACGCACCACTCAGGGGCAGCACGAGTCCTTGTCGACCTACAAGGTTTGGTAGTAACTTGATCCGAAGCTTCATGATCATCATCATTTTCTTCCTCTTCACTTGGTGTAGGCGTCGCAGAAACATCTTTCTGCATCGTGCTACTATCCAACTAAAGTGACGGTTCAACAACCTCATCAAGTTCTAATTTCCTCCCATTCAATTCTTCCGAGAGAAACTCTTTCTCGAGAAAGGACCCATTTTAGCAACAAACACTTTGCCCTCAGATCTAAGATAGAAGGTATACCCAATTGTTTCCTGAGGGTATCCTATGAAGACGCACCTCTCCGCTTTGGGTTCGAGCTTATCAGACATAAGCATATCATTCCCAAACTCTGATAAATGAGATCTTAGGTTTATGCCAAACCATAGTTCATACGGTGTCATCTCAACGGATTTAGATGGTGCCCTGTTTAAAGTGAATGTTATTGTCTCTAATGCATAACCTCAAAATGATAGTGGCAAAATGATAAGAGACATCATAGTACGCACCATATCCAATAGAGCACGACTACGACGTCCGAACACACCATCACAGTATGGTGTTCCAGGTGGCGTGAGTTGTGAAACAACTTCCACATTGTCTTAAGTTGTATACCAAACTCGTAACTCAGATATTGACCCGCACGATCATATGATGGACATTTTATCTTCTTGTCATGATGATCTCAAACTTCACTCTGAATTTGCTTGAACTTTTCAAATGATCCACACTTGTATTTCATTAAGTAAATATACCCATATCTACTCAAATCATATCTACTCGAGTTACCAACATTTATCAACTAAACCGGTATCTAAAACCCAGGTGCTACTAGGAGTACTAGTAAGGTACACATGAATAAAACGTATGTCAAATATACTTCTGTTGACGTTGCCAGCCTTCTTATCTACCGAATATCTAGGGCAGTTCCACTTCAGTGACCATTCTCCTCATAATATAAGAACTTAGTCTCGGGTTGGGGTTCAACCTTGGGTTTCTTCACTAGAGCAGCAACTGGCTTGCCATTCTTGAAGTTTTCCCTTCTTGCCCTTATGAAAGCACATTTGCTCCCTTGGTGGTTTTGGTAATTAATAACAACATATATGTCATTGAACTAATATTTCCACTAAGCATATTTCAGGAAAAGTTGAATGATGGGTTGGCAATAGGATTGTGGAGAAACCCCTAGATGCAAGGAAATGGATTGGCAAAGCTTCAAGGAAGAGGACTCTACATTTTACTTTGTGAGAAATCACTTTGAGTCCATAGGAAAGCCAATACTATTAAAAGGGGGTAAGGTACTGTTGGTGAACAAGATGCTCAAACGTGCACAAGTGATAGTCACCAAAAGCACCCACAAACTATCCCACATACTTTGTCTAGAGCCCTGCCACTCAAATCCGTGAAACCAACAATTCCCACTCGGTCCCACTGATTCCCAAACTCAGACACACCCATGCCAAGCTCTAGCACATCGGTGCAACCGATCCTACATTGGTGCCACCGAGTTCAGGCTGCCAACTTTCGGTTGCCTCGACTCATAAAATCAGAATTTTTGAGTTTTTGGATCGGTGTCACCGAGATGCAGTTTCTCATCGTTGGACACCTGATCGGTACCACCGAGATTTATATATTGGTCTCTGAGATTCAAAAGTTGCTACCTTTGGAGCAACTCGGTACCATCAAGATTCACACATCGGTGTCATCGAGTTGGTCGCTTAAGGTGTAATGGTTGGATTTTTGGAGATGCCTATATATATCCCTCCACCACCACTCACTCGCAAGAGAAACACTCAGAATAGATCCCCACTTATCCTATCATATTTTCTGAGAGAGAGACACCTACTCATGTTTTGAGATCATGCCATTCCATTCCAACCATATGAATCTTGATCTCTAGCCTCCCCAAGTTCCTTTCCACCCAATCAATCTCTTCCACCAAAGCCAAATATGTGAGAGAGTGATTGAGTGTTGAGGAGTCTATCATCTTGGAGCACAAGAGCAAGGAGTTCATCGACATTAATGAGCCTATTACATTTTGGAGGGTGGTGCCTCCTAGATTGGTTAGGTGTCGCTTGGGAGCCTCCTACTTTGTGTTGTGGAGTGAACCAAGAAGTTTGTAAGGGCAAGAAGATCACCTACTTCATGAAGATCTACCCCGAGTTAGGCTAGTCCTCCACGGACATAGGCCATCATGGTATAGTCAAGGTTGCTTCTTCATGGAACCATCCGTGGGTAGAGCCCTTCATGGACTCTCATGACTGTTACCCTCTGTGGGTTCAAGGCTCCATAAACATGGACGTACGATAGCACTACCTATCGGAACCACAGGAAAAATCTTCGTGTCTCCAAATTGCGTTTGATCTTCCTAGCCTTCGTTTACTACTCATGCTTGTCTTTACTTTCTGCTGCTATACTCGTAGACATGCATGTGTTGGGTGTGCTTGACTTGCTAGAATTGATAAAATCTGCCAACACTTAAAATTGGGAAAAGCTAGAATTTTTGTTTAGTGAAGTAGTCTAATCACACATCCCCCTCTAGACCTAATTTCGATCCTACAAGTGGTATCAGAGCTTTGGTCTCCATTACATTGGTTTCACAATCTAGGAGAGTATGGTGTCTAGTGAGGGAAACTCTCACCGTAGAGGTCCATACTTTGATGGAACTAATTTTCCTAGTTGGAAGCAAAAATTTAAAATGCATCTTCTTGGTCATAACCCCGCCAAGAGGGCTGTTATTCGTGTTGGATTGCAAGGTGAATTCTTTGCGGGTGGAAGGGAACCAGATCATCAAGCGATCGTGGAAGAATTGAAGATGTTGCAATACAATGCTCAAGCATGTGACATTCTCTTCAACTGCCTATGCCCCTAAGAATTCAACAAAATCAGCCGTCTTAAGAATGCAAAAGAGATTTGGGATACTTTGGTTGATATGCATGAAGATACCGAATTCGTGAGAGAATCCAAGTTGGATGTTCTTCAGAGTCAGCTTGACAAGTTCAAGATGAAGGATGGTGAAGGAGTCGTTGAGATGTACTCTAGGCTAGCTCTCATCACCAATGAGATTGCCGACTTAGGAAGCGAAGAAATAACCGATAGATTCATCATTAAGAAGATACTTCGAGCTTTGGATGATAGGTATGACACCGTATGCACATTGATCCAAATGATGCCCAACTACAAAGATCTCAAGCCTACGGAAGTGATCGGAAGGATTGTTGCTCATGAGATGGCACTCAAGGACAAGGAAAAGCTTCACAACAAGTCTAGCGGTGCTTACAAAGCCACAAGTGATGCTCCCGCAACTTCAAGCGACAACCTTGTCACAAATGAAGAGATAAGCCTCATGGTCAAGAAATTCAACAAGTTCTACAAGAATAGAGGCAAAGATCGAAGCTCCAACTCAAGATATGAAGAGAAGCGGTCGTCAAGTCGTGACTGAAACTGCTACGACAACCCTATCACAAATGAAGAGATAAGCCTCATGGTCAAGAAATTCAACAAGTTCTACAAGAATAGAGGCAAAGATCGAAGCTCCAACTCAAGATATGAAGAGAAGCGTTCGTCAAGTCGTGACCGAAATTGTGGCAAGCCCGGACACTACTCCAATGAGTGCATGGCTCTTTACAAAAGGAAAGAAGAGTCACCAAGAATACGAAGCTCAAGAGATGATTCACCTCTAAGGGAGAGGAGTAGATGATCGTTATGAATGAAGACCATCAAGGAGAAGTAGGAACAGAGAAGAAGGACAAGTACACCAAGAGCTACTCAAGAAGAAGACATCAAGCTCATGTTGGTGAATGGGTTTCCGGCTCCAAATCCGACAACCACTCCGAGAGAAGCTGATGACCCACAAGTATAGGGGATCTATCGTAGTACTTTCTATAAGAAAGAGTGTTGAACCTAGCAAGGAGCAGAAGGAAATGACAAGCGGTTCTCAGTAAGGTATTCTCTGCAAGCACTAAATTATCGGTAACAGATAGTTTTGTGATAAGATAATTTGTAACGGTAGCAAGTAACAATTGTAACAAAGGTGTAGAAAGGTGTCCCAATCCTTTTTATAGCAAAGGACAAGCCTGGACAGACTCTTATATAAATCAAAGCGCTCCCAAGGACACATGGGAATTTCTGTCAAGCTAGTTTTCATCATGCATATGTGATTCACGTTCGTTACTTTGATAATTTGATATGTGGGTTGACCGGTGCATGGGTGCTTCCCTTACTTGGACAAGCCTCCCACTTATGATTAAGCCCTCCTGCAAGCATCCGCCACTACGAAAGAAGAATTAAGATAAATCTAAGCATAGCATGAAACATGTGGATCCAAATCAGCCCCTTACGAAGCAACAGGTAAACTAGGGCTTAAGATTCTGTCACTCTAGCAACCCATCATCTACTTATTACTTCCCAATGCCTTCCTCTAGGACCAAACAATGGTGAAGTGTTATGTAGTCGACGTTCACATAACACCACTAGAGAGAGACAACATACATCTCATCAAAATATCGAACGAATACCAAATTCACATGATTACTTATAACAAGACTTATCCCATGTCCTCGGAAACAAACATAACTAATCACAAAGCATATTCATGTTCATAATCATAGGAGTATTAATGATGATCAAGTATCTGAACATATGATCTTCCACACAGTAACCAACTAGCATCAACTACAAGGAGTAATCAACACTACTAGCAACCCACAGGTACCAATCTGAGGTTTTGAGACAAAGATCGGATACAAGAGATGAACTAGGGTTTGTAGAGGAGATGGTGCTAATGAAGATGTTGATGGAGATTGACCCCCACTCGATGAGAGGATCGTTGGTGATGGTGATGGCTTCGATTTCCCCCTCCAGGGGGAAGTTTCCCCGACAGGATCGCCCTGCCGGAGCTCTAGATTTGTTCTACCCAAGTTCCGCCTCGAGACGGCGGTGCTTCATCTCGAAAGCTCTGTTATGATTTATTCTAGGACAAAACCCTCAGTATAGCAGAAGATGGGCAGCGAAGGGCTGCCAGGTGGGCCACAAGCCCTAGGGGCGCGCCCAGGGGGTAGGGCGCGCCCTACAGGCTTGTGGCTACCTAGTCGCCCCCTGATGTATTTCTTTCGTCCAATATTTTTTTATATATTCCAAAATAATTCTCCGTAGATTTTCAGGACTTTTGGAGTTGCGCAGAATAGGTATCTCAGATTTGCTCCTTTTCCAGTCCAGAACTCCAGCTGTCGGCATTCTCCCTCTTCATGTAAACCTTGTAAAATAATAGAGAAAAGGCATCAGTGTTGTGCCAAAAAGTGTAATAACATCCCATAATGCAATAAATATCAATATAAAATCATGATGCAAAATGGACGTATCAACTCCCCCAAGCTTAGACCTCGCTTGTCCTCAAGCGAAAGCCGAAATCGATAAATATGCCCAAATGTTTATAGATAGAGGTGTCGATAAAATAAAATACGGACAAGAAGGAATCATGATCATCTTTAGAACAAAAACATATATTGACATATAATTTCTCATGCTAAAGTAATAATTCATTCACAATGGCAAAGTATGAATCAAGAACTCTATTGAGAACCGACAAACTATGATCTCAGTCACTGAAGCAATTCCAATTTATCATAACGTAGGAAAGAGTCAATATAAGAGCTTGTAAAGAAAATCCACATACTCAATCATCTTTTAGTCTTCCACAATTGCTAACACTCACGAGGTACCTATGAGTTCAAAGTTACAATCGGACACAGAGAAAGATAGGGGCTTATAGTGTTTCCTCCCAACTATTTACCTCAAGGGTAATGTCAATAGTAATGACTCATGCTCGTCCACTTCCGAGTGGATATATGTGCCTATATCATTCCCCAACACGTGACACTTGCCAGAAAATAAAGGAAAAAATATAGAAGGTGATGGAAATCACCACGACTCTTGCATAAAGGTAAGAACTAGAAAATAAAAGTAACAGATAGGCCCTTCGCAGAGGGAACCAAAGGTTGTCATGCGCTTTTATAGTTGGATGCACAATCTCTTAATGCAAAAGAACGTCACTTTATATTGCCCCTTGTGATAGAGAACATTGTTATGCAGTCCGTCGCTTTTATTTCTTCCCTATCACAAGTTCGTATAAAGTTTATTTTCCTCACATTAATAGATCACACATACTTAGAGAGAAAATTTTATTGCTTGCACCAATGAAAACTTACTTGAAGGATCTTATTCTATCCTTAGGCAGGTATGGTGGACTCTCATGGCAAAACTGGGTTAAGGGTGTTTGGATGCCCAAGTAGTATCTCCACTTGGTGTGGAGGTTTTGGCTGATATTAGGTGGGAGCAAGCGACACATGTTGAGGGATCCATAACAATATAACTTCTATTCAGAAATAAGCAAACATAAACCATTATGTTGTCTTCCTTGTTCGACATCAACTTCTTAACATATAATATTTTAATGAGTGCTCACAATCATAGAAGATGTCCAAGATAATATATTTATATGTGGACCTCTCTTTCTTTATTACTTCCTTTTAATTGCCCCAATGACCAACAGCTATGTTTTTCAACCCACAATAGGTTTCAATCGACATACTTCTTATATGTGAAGTCATCACTCCCCATAAGATTGTCATATGTACTCTTTGCTTTTATTCTATACTTCATCTTTCTCAAGATCAAGATCGTGCCAAACAAGCAAAAGCCGTCAACTCAAGAGCAATTTTTATTATATAACTCATGGACTTGCTTACATAGGAGGAATCATAAAGCAAATACTCGAAACTAGATCACACAAAAACTTTATTCTACTAGATCAAGATATAACCAAAAGGATCGAACTAAGGAAAGATGATAAAAATAAAAATAAAAATAAAAGATGTGATGGTGATACAATACCGGGGCACCTTCCCCAAGCTTGGCACAAGCCAAGGGGAGTGCCCATACCCATGTGTTTAGTTGTCTTGCTTCGGAGGTGGTGATGTTCGAGTTGTTGATGAGGTTGGAAGTTTGTCTAGTTTCCTCCTAAGCATAAAATTATGTTCCCTTAGGTCATCCACCTCCTGCTCGAACTTCAATATCCTTTGACATAATTCTTCTTTACTCTCATGTCTCCCAGTTGAGGTATAGGAGTCTCCTCTTCATCTGAGCTTTCTTCTCGGCACTTATCTTCTTGTTCCTCCTTCGAGAATAATCCATAAGGATCTAGGTCCCCGTAGAGCTTGGGATTGGCAAGATAATGCGATATGTAGTTCTCCCCATCGGACTCTTGGGACGACATCTTGCTCTAAATCTGCTACAGGAATAGCTCAAAACAAAAATAGGAGGTATTGTCATGATACGAGAGTCAACACCTCCGGGGGATTATATAATGATTTTTTACCGACCCGAAGGAGTATATCACAAGAAAACGGAGTCCGAAAGGTGCATGAGGTGGCCACAAGCCCCAGGGGCGCGCCCTGCAGGCTTGTCGCCTCCTCGTGCACTATTCAGACTACTTTAAATTTTCCTCATTTTTTAAATATTCCAAAACAGATAAAAATTGCCAATGAAAAAGTTTTGGGAGTCTTTTTACTTACCGTACCACATACCTATTCCTTTTCAAAGTCTGAAACATTCCAATAAGTCTCTCTAATGTACTCCTCCAGAGTTACGGTATTGATGATATTGGTTTCAACATTTATGGGAGTACCTGAGATATAATGTATGATTCTTTGACCGTTCAGCACCTTCGGGTTTGTGCCTTCGGCGTTGTTAATCTTGATGGCACCGGAACGGTATACCTCCTCGATAACGTAAGGACCTTCCCATTCAGAGAGAAGTTTTCCTGCAAAAAATCTTAAACAAGAATTGTATAGCAAGACATGATCACCTACATTAAATTCACGCTTTTGTATCCTTCTATCATGCCATCTCTTAACCTTTTCCTTAAACAACTTGGCATTCTCATAGGCTTTGTAGCGACCCGACCTGAAAGGTCGAATCTCCGGTGTTTCCGTACCATCCCAAGATCATGCTGGTACACACACGGTACATCAATGTATATATCAAAGGGAAATCACACAGCTTTATAAATCGAAATCTCATATCGAGTCCTTTATTACAATAAGAATTACAATAAAGTGGTTGAAGGCCAACTCATGAGAATAACTAATCTTGCGGAAGCTTCAAAGGTAGTTGAGTCCATCTTACTCCAAGGGCATCTCACCGAGCGTAGAGCGTATCCTCACTCCTGGTCGGAAAAGTACTCTGCAACATGATACGTTGCAGCCGTGTAGGTTAGCATATTGAATATGCCGACAATGTCACAAAAGAGGGGTGTAAAGTAATCATCTATTCTATATGCATATTTGGCAGGTGGAGTAGTAAATTTTTTTTTGCATAAAGCCAATTTTTCCTACAACAAGAGGGGGCAAAATATTATTACTACAATGTTGGTTGATTAATGAGATGGTTCCACCAACCAATTCTCATACCCAGGTTGTCAATAAGACCCACATCAATATAATTATTTGTGTTGAGAATTCCAGATAGTTTTAGTTCCTTTGGCTCAAACTGTCCATGACTGTGGACACAGCTAATCGACTAGGTTTGGGTACTCTGCAGAGTTTTGCACACGTTCCCCACAAGATTTGATCGCCTCCGTTGGATTTCTCGCACTTTAGGGTGTTTGAGAAATGGATGACCAAAACATGGTCTTCTAAAGGGTTTCCCTGAGACTCTGTCGGTGCCCATCCTTTCCTACCGTTCTTCAACATCTCGTAGCACCGCCTGTCCAGGGTCACCATGATATCCAACCAAGCCAGAGCCCATAATGGCTTGTGGCTGTGCAGGTAAGCCTTGGGTCTTGAAGCATCCATCCATCTCTTTGTGCCTAGGTGGACCTTTCCGCATGAATACTGGGAGTTCTCCAGCAACACCTAGGCTAACCACTGGTTTCTCCAGGGTGCCGTTCAACCATCATCCACCCAGAGGTATGTTGAAAACTCGGAGTCTTGAAGTCTTGATCATCTTGCAGGTCTTGAAATTATTATCTCACAACTCTCATGAATCACACAACCAACCCCGTCTACTAATAGCATAGCAAAATTAAATCAACGTTTCCCGGGGCCAATGTGTCAAAGGGTTGAGGGGTGCCTACCACATGATACTACATCAAGTAACCAAGTTTCCAATTACCTACTTTGCATGCAATTGGGGAGATGGTATAACTAATGCAATAAAAGCATGGGTAACATGATCAAAGTGACTTGCCTTGCTCACGATCCTCGTACTCAAGTGACTCTAGATAACAAGCTTCGCACTCCGGATGATCTAACGAATCAGACAAAGCACACAATAAGCATACAACTAAAATACAACTCACACAATTAGCAAGATTAAACTAAAACAATTCAATAGTAACAATCAAGAGAAAAAATCAAAACCAATATTTGACTCACAAATTTTTAGTGTCAAAGCTACTACTAATATAAAATAAGACCAACCACTATTTTTTATAAAAAAACAATAGTTAACAGAAAAGACTTAATAAAATATATATTAGTAAAGAGAATTAAATCCACTAAAACTTTTGTGAGAACAAAAGGTACTAAAATTATATTTTTTTATAAAACACCACTTAATGAAGATAACTAGAGTTTCCTATAACATTAGAGTATGAAACAAAATTATTATTATTATTATTATTATAAACAGAAAATTACTTAACAGAAAATAATTACTAAGATTCTTTATTATAAAACAGAATTAAATCTCCTAAAATGTTTGTGAAAAGTAAAACTAAATTGCTTTACAAAACTATACCTAATGGAAAAGAATAAAGATATCCTATAACAATAAGGTATAAAACTAAACAATTATTTTTATTAATAGCAAGTTATTTCACTTAATGTTGAAACAACACAACCTAATGAAAACTAAAACAAAAGTTAAACTAACTCAGATTCAAACTAAACTAAAATCAAACTAACTAAACTCTATTAAGAACTAAATAGATTCTGTTTTTGTTAAAAACACTAACCAAATTCATCCGAAAAATTCTCAAACTATTTTGGATGATAGGTCTAACTAATACAAACCAGTGGCAAAAAGATTCATACAAAAATATATTTTTAAACTCTAGTTATACAGATTTTAGTAATTTAAGAAAATTTGGTTAGATTCAAATTTTAAAGTTCAAATTTGAAATCTAAGACTACAGTATGAAACTACATGAAATTTGTGACCTAATTCAAAAAGAAATCAATTAAAAACACTAATTATTTTAAAAGTTACAACTAAAACAAAAACAGAAAACATTATGTTTTCTAAAACAAAACAGAAAAGAACAGAAATACTAACTAACGGACAGGGTGACGTGGCATGCTGTGATTGGCCTAGGGTGTGTGTGCATGGGTGTTTGCGTGTGGACGACCGAAAGCTAACGCGTATCGGTTCGTTTTATAAAATTTCTAATCTGGAGCATAGATCCTAGATCTGACAGTTGCGGGTGGAGGTGGCGGCTTAAAGGGGAGGGCGTCGGAGCTCCGGTGATGTCGACGGCGGCTGGAAGTCGGAGAAGCTCGAGAATGGTGCTGCGATGGTCAAGGGCAGCGTCCAAAGATCTCAGGCGATGGCGGCGAAGATCTGGCGTCCAATGGTGGCGTCAGACGAGGCTGGGGACGACGGAGGCGACGACCTCGTGCTCGGAGAGCTTCGGTCGTTAACCGAACTCCGGCGAGGTGGAGCGTGGTGTTTGTGGGCGTGGACAGGGGCGCTCGTGGGTGGAACAGAGAGCAGAGAAGGCAGGGGATTTTATACGCCAGGTGCGGGGTCGGGAGAGGGAGAGAGAGAGAGATCCGGTGATGTGCGAGATCTCCGGCGAGGTGGTCTGGCGCGAGGAGGAAGGTGAGTGAGGGAATTTTGCTAGCGGTCGGGGGTCCCACGCGACAGTGAGAGAGAGGGCGAGGTTAGCGTGTCGGTGGCCGATCCGGAGTGAATTCCGGACTTAAAGGTTGTGGGCCGGCCGGTTTTCATTTAAAACGTTTAAATTCGTTTCCTTTTCTATTTTCCAGAGCGTTTAAAATCCCTTTAATGCATTCAAATCATTTCCAAACATAGGGAATATATATATCAAAATGATCAAGGAAATAAATGCTATTTAATGAACATTTTTCCTCTGTCAAAATGAATACTTTAAAACAATTATTTTTTAGAAAATGCCTAATTGATTTTAAATTCTTTTGCAAATGAATTTTCAAATAACCCCCTGGTTTTATTGTTCAAATATTTCACCAAGATTCCCCTGGTGTGGAGTGTCATGTTACTCCTCTCTCTTTTTTTGAATATTTCCAGGGGTTTTCAAATAGGAGAAACAAGTATATGGAAAAAATTGAAATGGTCTTTCAGAATTTCAAAAGAAGAACTTCAACAATTCATTTCATTCAAACAATGTGATGATGATGCATAGCTATATTTCATAACGTTCCAAAAATGAAATTTTGGCATGTTACATGCTTGGGTTCTCCATTCATCAAGTGAGCAAATGTCAAATAACTTCTTCTCACCAGCAAGTTTAAAATCATAATTGAGCTCTTTGATTGCCCAATAAGCTTTATGTTCTAGTTCTAGAGGTAAGTGACATGCTTTACCATAAACCATCTTATACGGAGACATACCCATAGGATTTTTGTAAGCAGTTCTATAAGCCCACAATGCATCGTCAAGTTTCTTAGACCAATTCTTCCTAGATCTATTAATAGTCTTCTGTAAAATCAATTTAATTTCTCTATTACTCAATTCTACTTGACCACTAGACTGAGGATGATAAGGAGATGCAATTCTATGATTAACATCATATTTAGCGAGCAAATTATGGAAAGCACCATGAATAAAGTGTGAACCACCATGAGTCATCAAATATCTGGGGATTCTGAATCTAGGGAAAATAACTTCTTTAAGAATTTCAATAGAAGTGTTATGATCAGCGCTACTAGTTGGAATAGCTTCTACCCACTTAGTAAGATAATCAACCGCAACTAGAATATGAGTATACCCATTAGATTGTGGAAAAGGACCCATATAATCAAAACCCCAAACATCAAATGGTTCAGTAACAAGAGAGTAATTCATAGGCATTTCCTGACGTCTACTAATATTACCAATTCTTTGACATTCATCACAAGACAAGACAAACTTACGAGCATCCTTGAATAGAGTGGGCCAATAAAACCCAGATTGTAGTACCTTATGTGCAGTTCTATCTCCAGCGTGGTGTCCTCCATAGGCTTCGGAGTGGAACTTGCGTAAGATTTGTTCCTGTTCATTCTCAGGTACACAACGTCTAATAATACTATCTACTCCTTCTTTATAAAGGTGTGGATCATCCCAAAAGTAATGCCTCAGATCATAGAAGAACTTTTTCTTTTGTTGGTATGTGAAACTAGGAGGTATAAACTTAGCAACAATGTAATTTGCATAATCAGCATACCAAGGAGCATTATGTGAAGCATTCACGACGGCCAATTTTTCATCAGGAAAGCTATCATCAATAGGTAGTGGGTCATCAAGAACATTTTCTAACCTAGACAAGTTATCTGCCACAAGGTTATCAACACCCTTTCTATCAATGATATGCAAATCAAATTCTTGTAGTAGAAGGACCCACCTAATAAGTCTAGCTTTAGCATCTTTCTTTTCCATAAGGTACTTAATATCGGCATGATCGGTGTGAACAGTTACTTTGGAATCAACAATATAAGGTCTAAACTTATCACAAGCAAACACGACTGCTAAAAATTCTTTTTCAGTAGTAGCATAGTTTCTTTGAGAATTGTCTAGAGTTTTACTAGCATAATGGTTAACATTTAATTTCTTATCGACTCTTTGTCCTAGAACAGAACCAACATCATAGTCACTAGCATCACACATAATTTCAAAGGGTAGGTTCCAGTCGGGTGGTTGAACAATAGGTGCGGTAATCAAGGCATTCTTAAGAATCTCAAATGCTTCCACACAACCGTCATAAAAAACAAAAGGGACATCTTTTTGCAAAAGATTTGTGAGACCCCTAGAAATCTTAGAGAAATCTTTGATAAACCTCCTATAGAAACCAACATGACCAAGGAACCTACTTATACCTTTGATATTCATAGGACACGATATTTTTTCGCTGGCATCAACTTTAGCTTTATCAACTTCAATACCTCTTTCGGAGATCTTGTGTCCCAAGACAATACCTTCATTAACCATAAAGTGGCACATTTCCCAGTTCAAGACAAGATTAGTTTCTTCTCATCTCTGCAAAACTCGATCAAGGTTTCTCAAACAATCACCAAATGAAGTTTCGTAAACGGAAAAATCATCCATGAAAACCTCAAGAATCTTTTCACAAAAGTCAGAGAATATAGCCATCATACATCTTTGAAAGGTAGCAGGTGCATTGCATAAACCAAAAGGCATAGATCTATAAGCAAAGGTACCAAAAGGGCAAGTAAAAGTGATTTTTTCTTGATCGTGGCTTGATACAGGTATTTGAGAGAAACCAGAGTAACCATCTAGAAAGCAAAAATGAGTATGTTTGGATAATCTTTCTAGCATTTGATCAATAAAAAGTAAAGGGTAATGATCTTTCTTAGTAGCTTTATTTAATTTCCTAAAATCAATTACCATTGTATAACCTGTAACAATTCTTTGCGGGATCAATTCATTTTTATCATTAGGAACTAATACCTCCCTTGTTAGGGACACAATGGATGGGACTAACCCATCTACTATCAACAACAGGATATATTATACCTGCCTCCAGAAGCTTTAGTATTTCTTTTCTTACCACTTCTTTCATCTTAGGGTTCAATCATCGTTGGTGATCAATAACTCGTTTGGCATCGGGATCCATATTAATTTTATGCTAACATAGAGAGGGACTAATGCCCTTAAGATCGGCAAGAGTATAACCAATATGAGGACGGTGCTTCCTCAGAGTTTTCAATAATCTCTTTTCTTCATGCTCTGAAAGGTTAGCACTAATAATAACAGGATATATCTCCTTTTCATCAAGATAAGCATATTTCAACGTATCAGGTAACTGCTTGAGCTCAAACACGGGATCACCCTTGGGTGGAGGAGGATCCCCAAGTATTTCAACAGGTAAGTTGTATTTCAAAATAGGTTGTTGATTAAAGAAAATTTCATCTATTTTGTTCCTCTCATTCATATGCATATCATTTTCATGGTCTAGCAAATATTGTTCTAAAGGATCAGTAGGAGGCACAACAATAGAAGCGAGACCAATAAATTCATCTTTACTAGGCAATTCTTTGTCATGGGGTTGTCTATAAAATTCAGAGAAATTAAAATCATGAGACACATCCCCAAAACTCAAAGTAACTATTTATTTCTCACAATCGATCCTAGCATTAACAGTATTTAAGAAGGGTCTGCCAAATATAATGGGACAAAATTTATCTTGTGGGGAACCTAGAACAAGAAAATCAGTAGGATATTTTGTTTTCCCATACAAGACTTCAACATCTCTAACAATCCCCATCGGTGCAATAGTGTCTCTATTAGTAAGCTTAATAGTAACATCAATTTCCTCTAGTTCAATTGGTGCAATATCATGCATTATTTCTTTGTACAGGGAATAGGGGATTGCACTTACACTAGCACCCATATCACACAAGCCATGATAACAATGATCTCCTATTTTAACAGAAACAACAGGCACGCCAACAACTGGTCTATGTTTATGCTTAGTATCAGGTCTAGCAATTCTAGCCGCTTCATTGCAGAAATAAATAACATGCCCATCAATATTATCAACCAAGAGATATTTAATTATAGCAATACTAGGTTCAATTTTAATTTTCTCAGGGGGTGTAGGTCTTTTAATACAACTCTTACGTACCACAGTCGAAGCTTTAGCATGTTCCTTTATCCTAACAGGAAAGGGTGGTTTCTCAAAGTAAGTAGTAGGGATAACAGGATCAACATTATAAGTAATAATTTCCTCTTCAACTTTAATAGGTTCAACTACTTTCACTTCAATAGTAGGAGGATATTTAAACCACTTCTCCTTAGGGAGATCAACATGAGTAGCAAAAGATTCACAAAAAGAAGCTACTATCTTAGAGTCAAGTTCATATTTAGTGCTAAATTCACGAAAAACATTGGTGTCTATGAAGGATTTAACACAATCAAACTTAAGGTTCATACCTGACTCCTTACCTTCATCGAGTTCCCAATCTTCAGAGTTGCGTTTAATTCTTTCCAATAAATTCCATTTGAATTCAATATCTTTCTTCATAAAAGAACTAGCACAAGAAGTATCGAGCATGGATTGATCATTACGAGAAAGCCGAGCATAAAAATTATGAATAATAATTTCTCTCTCGAGCTCATGATTGGGGCATGAATATAGCATTGACTTAAGCCTCCCCCAAGCTTGAGAGATTCTTTATCCTTCATGAGGCCAAAAATTGTAAATGTAATTCCGATCACGATGAACGAGATGCATAGGATATAACTTCTGATGAAATTCCATTTTCAGTCGGTTGTAGTTCCATGATCCAATATCATCACATAGCATGTACCATGCCAATGCCTTTTCCTTAAAAGATAAATGAAAGACCTTCTTCTTGACAACATCCTCGGGCAAACCTACAAGCGTAAATAATCCACAAACTTCATCCACATAGATTAGATGCAAATCCGGATGTAGTGTTCCATCTCCTGTATAAGGATTAGCTAGCAGTTTCTCTATCATACCCGAAGGAATTTCGTAATAAATATTTTCAGTAGGGTCAGTAGGTTGAGGGACAAATCTATGTGTTTCCGGTCGAGGTGAAGATAACCAAAACAAACCCCTCAAAGGATTACTTTCCATAGTAACAAGTGACAGTAAATTTCAGCACACTATATAAATTTTTCCTTACCAAGTTCCGCTCACCAAAGGCGCATCACTCCTCGTTAACGGTGCCAGAAAAGAGTCTTGATGGCCCACAAGTATAGGGGATCTATTGTAGTCCTTTTGATAAGTAAGAGTGTCGAACCCAATGAGGAGCGGAAGGAAATGACAAGCAGTTCTCACTAAGGTATTCTCTGCAAGCACTGAAATTATAGGTAACAGATAGTTTTGTGATAAGATAATTTGTAAGGGTAGCAAGTAACAATTGTAACAAAGGTGCAGCAAGGTGTCCCAATCCTTTTTATAGCAAAGGACAAGCCTGGAAAACTCTTATATAAAGCAAAGCGCTCCTGAGGACACATGGAAATTTCAGTCAAGCTAGTTTTCATCATGCATACATGATCCGCATTCGTTACTTTGATAATTTGATATGTGGGTGGACCGGTGCTTCGGTGCTGCCCTTACTTGGAAAAGCCTACCACTTATGATTAAACCCTCCTGCAAGCATCCGCAACTACCAAAGAAGAATTAAGATAAATCTGACCATAGGATGAAACATGTGGATCCAAACCAGCCCCTTACGAAGCAACGCATAAACTAGGGCTTAAGCTTCTGTCACTCTAGCAACCCATCATCTACTTATTAATTCCCAATGCCTTAATCTAGGCCCAAACAATGGTGAAGTGTTATGTAGTCGATGTTCACATAACACCACTAGAGGAGAGACAACATACATCTCAAAATATCGAACGAATACCAAATTCACATGATTACTTATAACAAGACTTATCCCATGTCCTCGGAAACAAACATAACTACTCACAAAGCATATTCATGTTCATAATCATAGGAGTATTAATGATGATCAAGGATCTGAATATATGATTTTCCACCAAGTAAACCAACTAGCATCAACTACAAGGAGTAATCAACACTACTAGCAACCCACAGGTACCAATCTGAGGTTTTGAGACAAAGATCGGATACAAGAGATGAACAAGGGTTTGGAGGGGAGATGGTGCTGATGAATATGTTGACGGAGATTGACCCCCTCTCGATGTGAGGATCGTTGGTGACGATGATGGCTCCGATTTCCCCCTTTGGGAGGGAAGTTTCCCCGACAAGATCGCCCTACCGGAGCTCTAAATTGGTTTTGCCCAATTTCCTCCTCAAAACGGCGGCGCTTCGTCCCGAAAGCTCTGTTATGTTTTTTCCAAGACAAAACCCTCAATATAGCAGAAGATGGGCATCGGAGGGCTGCCAGGTGGGCCACAAGCCCTAGGGGCGCGCCCAGGGGGTAGGGCACGCCATGTAGGCTTGTGGCTGTCTGGTGGCCCCCCTCATGTATTTATTTCGTACAATATTTTTATATATTCCAAAATAATTCTCCATAGATTTTTAGGACTTTTGGAGTTCCGTAGAATAGGTATCTTAGATTTTCTCCTTTTCCAGTCTAGAACTCCAGCTGTCGGCATTCTCCCTCTTCATGTAAACCTTGTAAAATAATAGAGAAAAGGCATAAGTGTTATGTCAAAAGGTGTAATAACAGCACATATTGCAATAAATATCAATGTAAAATCATGATGCAAAATGGGTGTATCAGAAGCTATCACTCCAACTCCGACTATAGTCAAGATGAAGGTGTTGCTGGACTTGCACTAGTGACGACCGACTCCTACGACATATTTGATTCACCAAATGAAGGGAGTGGAAGTTGCTTCATGGCTAAAGGCCCCAGGGTATCACACCCCGAGTATCTTGATATCAATAGTGATGAGGATGACTTATTAGGAGATGATGACTTGTTATTTGACAAATCTAGTTATGTTAGTTAAGATGAACTTGCTAGTAATCACTCTAATCAAGATAAGTTGTCTGATGACAAGTTGGAAATAGAACGACTAACTCAAGAACTAAACACTCTTAAGTTAGCTCATGAGTCTACCCTACAAGATCATAGAGAGCTTGAAAGAACAGATGAGAAGCTCCGCTTCGAGAAGCTCAATTTACAGCAAGAGCATGAGTTCCTTAAAGCTATCAATGACGATCTTCAAAAGAAGACTTCCTCTTATCTAGCCAAACGACTTCTCTTGTCTACATTCATTCCTCAAGTTAAGGCTAAGCAAACTAGTAACAAAGGCAAGAAAGGTTCTTCAACTAGTAGCAATAAAAATGATAAATCCAATGTTATTTCTTGTAGTAGCTCTATTGATCCCACTAACACTTCTCTTAGCCAAGTTACGCCTGAGCAAGAAAATCAAATTTTGAAAGGGATTATAGAGAACTACTAGAAGATGACTTGAGGAAAATCAAAAGTTCATTTTCTTGCTTAAGTGTAACTTGGCTAAGAGAAGAGTTAGTGGGATCAACAGAACTACTAGAAGCAATATCATTGGATTTATCATTTTTATTGCTACTAGTTGAAGTACCTTTCTTTCCTTTGTTACTAGCTTGCTTAGTCTTAACTTGACGCATGAACGTAGACAAGAGAAGTCGGTTGGCTAGATAAGAGAAAGTATTCTTTAGAAGATCATCATTGATAGCTTTAAGGAACTCATGCTCTTGCTCTAAATTGAGCTTCTCGAAGTGGAGCTTCTCATGTGTCCTTACAAGATCTCTATGATCTCCTAGAGTTGACTCGTGAGCTAACTTAAGAGTTTTTAGTTCTTGAGTTAGTCGTTCTATTTCCAACTTATCATCATCGCATGACTTATCTAGACTAGAGTGAGTACTAGCAAGTTCATTTTGACTAACATTACAAGATTTGTCAAATAGCAAGTCATCTTCAATTAACAAGTCATCTTCATCACTATTGAAATAAAGATACTCGGGGTGTGATACCTTGGGGCCTTTAGCCATGAACCAACGTCCACTCCCTTCATTTAGTGAATCAAATATGTCGTAGGAATCGATTGTCACTAGTGCAAGTCCGGCAACACCTTCATCTTGACTATAGTCGAAGTTGCAGTGATAGCTTCTCTCGGAGTGGTTGTCGGATTCGGAGCCGGAAAAGCATTCACCAACATGAGCTTGATGTCTTCTTATTGAGTAGCTCTTGGTGTACTTGTCCTTCTTCTTCGAGTCCCTACTTCTCCTTGAGGGTCTTCGTTCATAACGATCATCCCTACTCCTTCTCTCTCTTTGAGGTGAATCGTCTCTTGAGCTTCGTCTTCTTGGTGACTCTTCTTTCCTTTTGTGAGCCGTGAACTCATTGGAGTAGTGTCCGAGCTTCCCACAATTGTAGCAGTTTCGGTCATGACTTGACGAATGCTTCTCTTCATATCTTGAGTTGGAGCTGAGATATTTGCTTCTATTCTTGTAGAACTTGTTGAATTTCTTTACCATGAGGCTTATATCTTCATTTGTGACAAGGTTGTCGCTTGAGGTAGCGGGAGCATCACTTGTGGCTTTGTAAGCACCGCTAGACTTGTGGTGAAGCTCTTCCTTGTCCTTGAGTATCATCTCATGAGCAACAATCCTTCAAATCACTTTTGTTGGCTTGAGAACTTTGTAGTTGGGCATCATTTGGATGAATGTGCATATGGTGTCATATTGATCATCCAAAGCTCGAAGTATCTTCTTGATGATGAATTTGTCCGTCATTTCTTCACTTCCTAAGCCGACAATCTCATTGGTGATTAGAGCTAGCTTAGAGTACATCTCAGCGACTCATTCACCATCCTTCATCTTGAACTTGTCAAGCTGACTTTGAAGAACATCCAACTCAGATTCCCTCACAGATTCAGTACCTTCATGCATATCAACCAAAGTATCCCAAATCTCTTTTGCATTCTCAAGACGATCGATTTTGTTGAATTCTTTAGGGCATAGGCAGTTGAAGAGAATGTCACATGCTTTAGCATTGAGTTGCAACATCTTCAACTCTTCCGGAGTCGCTTCGCGATACGGTTCCCTTCCATCCGCAAAGAATTCACCTTGCAATTCAACACGAACAACAACCCAAATAGCAGGGTTATGACCAAGCAAATGCATTTTCATTTTGTGCTTCCAACTAGCAAAATTAGTGCCATCAAAGTACGGACCTCTATGCTGATAATTTCCCTCACTAGACGCCATACTCTCCTAGGTTGTGAGACCAATGCAATGGAGAACAAAGCTCTGATACCATAGGATCGAAAGTAGTGCTAGAGGGGTTGATTAGACTACTTGACCAATTGAAAATCTACTTTTCCCCAATTTTAAGTGTTTGAAGATTTTAACATTCATAGTATCTCAAGAACACACTACACATGCATGTCTACGAGTATTGCAGCGAAAAGTAAAGACAAGCATGTAACTAAAGGAAGGGTACGAAGATCAAAAGCAATTGGTGTCACGATGATTTTCCCCATGGTTCCGATAGGTGGTGCTATCGTACATCCACGTTTATGGAGTGTTAGACCCATGGAGGGTAACGGTCACGAGAGCCCACGGAGGGTTCCACGAAGAAGAAACCTTGACTATACCATGATGGCCTACGTCCATGGAGGACTAGCCTAACTCGGGGTAGATCTTCACGAAGTAGGTGATCTCCTTGCCCTTACAAACTTCTTGGTTCACTCCACAACATGAAGTAGGAGGCTCCCAAGTGACACCTAACCAATCTAGGAGGCACCACCCTCCAAAAGGTAATAGGCTTGATAATGTCGATGAACTCCTTGCTCTTGTGCTTCAAGATGATAGACTCCTCAACACACAATCACTCTCTCACATATTTGGCTTGGTGGAAGAGATTGATTGGGTGGAAAGAAACTTGGGGAGGCTAGAGATCAAGATTCATATGGTAGGAATGGAATGGCATGATCTCAACACATGAGTAGGTGGCTCTGTCAAAAAAATCAGTAGGTATGAGTGGGATCTGTTCTGAGTGCTTATCTTGCGAGTGAGTGGTGGTGGAGGGGTATATATAGGCATCTCCAGAAATCCAACCGTTACACCTAATAAGTCGGACTCGGTGACACCGATGTGTAAATCTCGATGGTACCGAGTTGCCTCAAAGGTAGCAACTTTTGAATCTTGCTGAGACCGATACATACAACTCGGTTGCATCGATAAGGTGACCAATGGTCAGATTGCCAAATTCGGTGACGCCGATTCACAAAACTCAGTGGGACTGAGTTGTGAACTTGTGTAACAGGAAGTTGGCAGCCCAAACTCGGTGGCACCGAAATGAAATCGGTTGCACCGAAATGCTAGGATTTGGTTGAGTCTGTCTAAGGCTGAGAATCGATGGCACCGAGTGGAAAGTGTTGGTTGCATTGATTTTGGATATTTGGCTTTGGACAGAATTTTGTGGAAGAGCTTGTGGTTGTATGTGGTGACTATCACTTGTGCACATATGAGCATTGTGTTCACCAACAAAACCTTACCCCCTTTTAATAGTATTGGCTTTCCTATGGACTCAAAGTGATTTCTCACAAAGGGTAAAATGTAGAGTCCTCTTGCTTGAAGCTTTGCCAACCTATTTCCTTGCATCTTGGGGTATTCCACAGTCCTTTTGCCAATCCATCATTCAACTTTTCCTGAAACATGCTTAGTGGAAACATTAGTTCAATGACATATATGTTGTTATTAATTACCAAAACCACCAAGGGAGCAAATGTGCTTACAGATGTCACATCAAGGGGGAGCTTTACTCTAAGACGTGAGTCAAAGAATCTCATAGTACGTGACAACATTAAATGCTTCATGTAAAAGTGGTAACCTCACTCGTGCTTAAACGATGAGTATGACCTATGATCAAGTATTCTTACTTGGCTCCTAAGTCAATATACTCATATATAGATGACTACGTCATCGCCAAAGTGCTTGATAGATGCTAGTATGTATGTGCATGTTTGCCATGATTTCATTTGACATCTTATTGTGTGAGCATGTTGGTTTGCATCTCTTTATCCATTCGAGGACATCCAATTGTTGCTATTTGGACTTTGGTTTTATTTTTGCCAATTGGACAGACAAGAATACCTAGGACCCTTCTCTAGCTATCTATGCATTCTTGTCTCAAATTCTATTCACGTTGCATCACCAAATTTGAACAAGTACTTTTCGATCCCTCTGTGTGAGGAGCACTCGGAGTTCCGTATCGACAAAGTACTAACCATTAAAACCTCCCAAGTGCATCTCGGTGGAACCAATCCAAAATTCTCTGTCTCACGGAATGCTTAGGGTTGATTTGGTTTTTCATACCATCGATTCCATTTTCTCGGTTACACCGAGTTTCCCTGTCAGATGGAAGTTGAGAAACTCGGTGACACCGAAAACTTAGAATCAAGGTCACCGACAGCAAGGGGTATATATACTCTTGACCCGATGCTTTGAATTCCAATCTTCAAATCGTCGTGCTCCAAAACCCTAAGCTGCCAAAAGGACCCCTGGTCATCACCTTCATATTCCCGAGCGCCTCCGCCATGGAAGTCCTCGCCGTCGACGGGCATATTCTTCGTTGTCGTCGCCCTCGGGATTCGCCACCAAATTAGGGTACGAATCCAATCCCTTGTGTGTTCCCCCTCTGATTCTTGCGCACTAGGAAATTTTTGTCAATGAGCCACCGTTTGCAACCACCTCAATCCACTAGAAGTTCCTTAGAATAGAGAACGAATGATTTTTTAGGGTTTGTCATCCGCCACCGAAATCTCGGTGACACCGAAGAAAAAGAATCGATCTCACTGATTCGCTTTTTAGGTCAACTAAGAACAACCTCGGTGAAACCGAGTGCCCATTTTCGGTCTCACCAAAATGTGGTGCCAAGTTTCTGTTTAGCAGGTTGTCAATCTTGATGGATCCAAAAAGTTTGCCTCTGTGGTACCGATATACATTAGGCAGAATGCAAATCTTAAGAAATCTTTGTTCAAACTTTGAAAATTATCTGCATTTTGTGATGACTCAACCCCTCTACTCCTCTACATTCTATTCACAGGGTCAGAGATGTCTACTTCAGAGGATAGTCAGAACAACTTGAAGGAGCTCAGTGTTGACACAGATTCTGGCATTAGTCCAAACAAGAGCTCATCCTATTTTGATGATGTTCCTAGCTCACCTGATCTGCCCAGGGCAGCTACCAGAACTAGGAGCAAGCTCAATTCAGATGAGGAGGATGAAGATTTCATACCTGATGAAGTGCCTCCCAAGTCCAAGAAGGACAAGACTATCAGGAAGCCAACTGCTGAGGCTACATCTAACAAGAAGAAGACTTTCAAGAAGGAGTATGCCTCCTCTGACACTTTGAGAGCACCTAAGAGCTCCAGGAGCACCGTGACTATTGAGCCTCCCAGGAAATCCATGCCCAAGAAGGTTGGTCAGAAGAAGAGCAGGAAGAGAATCATTCATGTTGTTGGCAGGCCTACCTCCATGTTTGAGGACCCAGAAGAGGTTGTTGCTAATGAGGAGGTGGAAGAGCTAGCTGCAAAGGCTGCTCCTAAGAAGAAGAAGAAACTATTGTCTGATGCTATGCCTAGCCAGTCAGCACCCAAGGGCAAGCCAACTAGTTCCAAGAAGCCTTCTGCACCCAATCCCAAGAGAACTACCACAGACATCCTAGCTTCTGAGAAGAACAAGGGATCATCCCCCAGAAATCCGGATGAGGATGCTATGTCTTCCTTGATGAAGCTGAGACCACACCTTCTAGTGCATAATGCCAGCCACCTGCAGGTTGAGGACATGAAGAAGAGGAAGGATCAAGTGCCGAGAGACTAGAGAGTTGCTGGTCCATACTCACAGAGGAGGAAGACTGATGTTGACTGTAGGTTTTACACCAAAGAATAGCAAGATTTCTATGAGACCATATTGCTTGACAAGAGCCCTGATGTAAGTGATATGAGATATGTGGATTGGAAGTATATCAAGGAGAATGAAGATTAGTTCCCAAGTGTGCAAGACAACTTTCATTGCATTGGCCTAGATGAGTTTGTTGGCAAGGAGTTCACAGCCTGGAATGACGAGATGATCATGCAATTCTACTTCATTGCTCATTTCTATGAAGATGGTAGAATTGTATGGATGACTGAAGGTGCTAGGTATGAGTCCACAGTTGAGGAGTGGGATGCCATCTTATGAGTCCCAGAAGTGGAAGATGGAGATATATGCGTGTACTCTCAGCCCAAAGCAAGCCATAATCAGATGAAGAACATATACAACGAGATCCCTGCTGCACACTTGAAGTCTCACAAGCTAGGATCAATCTATTTCCTCCAGGCAGGTCTTCGCACTATCAACACCATTCTGAGGCACACCTTGATGCCTAAGTCAAGAGATGAGAAGATGATCCGAGGCTACTCCATCAATATGATGCTCCTTCTAGACCAGCATACGAGATACAAAGTAATGGGTCTGATTGTGGAGACAGTGAAGAAGGTTATTGCTGATCAGAAGCGCTCATGCTGCTATGCACCCTACATCTAGATGCTCATCAACTCCAAGTTGGAGAAGCATGTCTTTGCACTTGGTTGACCACATTTTTCACTCTTGCCGATGCTCAAAGACAACGTTGTGGTGATGGACCCAGATCATCCCACATCAGCTGCAGCACAGGCACATGTTGAGGCAGCCAGAGACACTAGTGCTCAACCGCCCATGACTAGGAGTGAGCAGATGGATCTTCTTGTCAGTTCTATGCTCAGCATGCAGAAGGACATCACTGTAACATCCCAAATTTTGGATTGTTATAATAAATACTAGAATGATTGTTTGTTTGCTTGAGTGATTGAAATTGAGTGAAAATTTGTAACTTTTGAAAACTTTTGAATGAGAGGGAATAAAATGACTTTCCCATGAGCTTTGAAATTCCATTTTGAAAATATTTCAAATTCAGAAACTTTATGCAACTCAATGATTTTCATGAGAGAGGATAATATGACTTCTTCAATTTATATGAAATATGAGTTGGGAGTTTAAAAGAATTTGAAAGTGCCCCTAAATTATTTTGGAATCCATTTCATATTTGGTTCCTATTCAAGTTTTCAAAATTATACAAACCCCTTGTCAAAAAATTGAGAGGAGTAAATATGACACTCCAAACAGGGGGTGATTTTGTGAAGTTTTTGAATCATAAAACCCAAGGGGTTATATGAAAAATAATTGCAAAAATAAATCAAAGCCAATTAGGCAATTTTCTGAAAAATATTTTTTTAAAGTGTTTAATGTGGCCGGGGAAAAATGTCCATTAAATGGCATTTATTCTCCTGATAATTTTGGTATGAAACTTTTATTTTTAGGAATGAAATTATTGTCATTAAATGGTTTTGATTTCTCTGGTAAATAGAAAAGGGAAATGTTTAAAAGGCTTTTAAAGCCATCGACCCACTTTCCTTTCCTTCCACCCCGACCTTCCTTCCGACCGGCCGCCCGCTCCTTTTTCCCTCCCCTCTCTCTCATTGTCTGGTGGCCCCCACCACCCGACCGACACGCCGCCACGGTCGCCCCTCTCCTCCATCCCCTCCCGAGGATCTCGCCGGAGCAATCACCGCGCCTCTCGCTCCCCTGCCGATTCGGACGCCCCGAGCCGTCCCTATAAAGTCTGAGGCCCTCTCCCTCCATTCCCCCGCTTTGCCCTCTCTCCCATCGCCTCTCCTAGCCAGGATTCCTCGTCGGAGACCACCACGGCCGTCGCGCCATTACCGCGCCACCGCACCACCCTGCCTCCCCCGCACCCCCCCCCCCCCCCGAGCCCACCACCGACCTCCCCGCACCCGTGCGCACCTCCCCATCCCTTCTCCTTCGTCGGAGACCCACCAGAGTGTCATCACCATCGACCTCGCCGGAGTCCGAACCGCCCCGAGCTCGTGTCGCTCATCGTCGTCGCCCCGAGGCCCCTCCGACGCCACCATCGCCTTCGTCGTGCTCCCTTGCGTCGAACGGAGCCCGCGTCATCATCGAAGACCCCCTGGAACCGTCGCACGCTTCGATCCCGAGCCGTCGCCGGACTTCACCACCGCCGCGGTGAGCCTCCCTCTCCCTCCCCACCGTCGGATCCAGATGAAGGGCTTAGATTAGAAGAAATAAACCCCGAACCGTTTTTAACTATTTTAAATTGATTCTTTTTGCATCAGGTCACAATTTTTATCTAGTTTCTGTAGATACCAAATTTGACCATGCTTGAACATTTAAATTCGAATTTAAACAGATTTGATTTAAATTTTGTTTTCTGAATATCTTGAGTTTTAAAATATATTTTTGATTGATTCTTTTTGCTACTTGTCACTAGTGATCTTAGCTATCATTAGGTAGAGCTTGGGAATTTTTAGGATGATTTTTCTTAGTGTTTTGGCTATAAACAGGATCTGTCTAGTATTATAACATAGTTTTATTTATTTAGTTTTAGTTAGTTTAAATCAGATTTAGTTTAAATTTGATTTAGTAGGTTCTGTTAGTTAAACTTTAGGTGTTTTACCTACTGTTAATAAAAATATAAATTTGCTTAGTTTATTTCTTTATTAATATAGGAATCACAACTCCTTTTCGATTAGGTTTAATTTGTTATAAAACAAACTAGTTAGTAATAGTTTATTCCAACAAAGTTTTATATATAATTAAATTCTGTTTTCTAAGAAAAAGTTTTAGTAATGTTTTCTCTTAAGAAATGTTTGTTAATAAAAATGGTTTAGTTTTACTCTATTATAGGAAACTATATACTTTATCATTAGGTAATGTTTTATAAAACAACTTAGTTTTGGTAGAGATTATTTTCACAAAGTTTTAGATGATCTAATTCTGTTTTGTAATAAAGATTTTTATTAATTACTTTCTGTTAACTTAGTTGTTTCATAATTTGTTTTCTCTTAGTTTATGGTTGTGCTTGTAGTTAAGTTCATTAGGCAAACACTTATGTTGTTTAGGATGATGTTTTCATAGTTTTACTTGTTCTTCAAAAGTAATTCTTTTTGCTAGTAAAATATTTACTAAAATCCTTTTGTTGTATTTTACTTTGTTATTGTTTTGTTACTATTTGAAAATAAATGTTTGTAGGGGAAAACTACCTTAGTTGTGTTTATGAAAACTTTGTTGATTTTTGAGATTTGTCTTAAGTATTTCCTTCATCAACCTTGTTGATTTTGTTTCTTCTGTTACCTTGTGATTGTTAGAATTGATTGCTAGTATGATTGCTTATATGTATGCAATGTTTGTTTGTATAGATTTTTCATCGGAGAGTGACGAATAGTCTATCAAGTTATTTCTGAGAGCGATCTTTCTCTTCATCAACAGTACAGGCAAGTTCACTTTGACCATCTACTTCATACCTATGTTTTTATTGCATGTAGTGACATCATTCAACACATCCCTCCCGTAGTGTTATTGAAATTCTTGTAGTTGAGTAGAATGCATGAGGTAGGAACCCACCACTGGTTACTAAAGCCCCGGGAACGTTAGTTACTTTTATGCTATGCTAAAGTAGACGGGGTTTGGTATGAGTGTTCGTGAGTGGTGTGAAGAAGGACTCTACGTCAAGACGACAACTTCATGAAGGCATCTTCCAGTCCTGCATCTTCAAGACCTCAAGACTTCGATACTCGAGAAGACAAGTTTTCAATATACACTACTGGGTGAAGGATGGTTGATTGGGCACCCTGGAGAAACCAGTGAGTGGCCGGGATGCATGGAGAAGCGCCATGACATCTTGCGGAAAGCTTCACCCAGACTCAAAGAGAAGGATGAATACTTCATGCCCGGAAGCTTACCTCTGTAGCCACAAGTCATTATGGGCTCTGGCTTGGTTGATCTTTGTTGTGACTCTGTTGGGCAGTGCTACGAGATGTAGTCGACGTTAGGATTGGATGGGCACTGTCGGACAGTCAGAAAATCACTCTGAAAGACCATGTTTCTTTCATCCTGTTCTCAAACACCAGGCAGTGCGAGGACTTACCAGGAGGGAAAGAATCTTGTGGGTAAAGTACACAACACTCTGCAGAGTTAAACCTAATCGATTAGCCGTGTCCACGGTTACGGACAATTTGAGCTTCTAGACTTGGATCTATCTCTGAACTCTCAACACTGGACTAATAACTAATTGTGGGCAACTTATGATACTTATGGGCAATGAGACATTGGTTGGCGGAACCATGTCATGATAGGTAACTCCATAGTGACATTCCTGATATTCCTTTGTTGTAGGGAAAATAAAATCAGCTTTTACGCAAAAACTCAAACACAGAGCCACAAAGCCTTTGCATATAGAATAGCCTTTATTCTTCCGTTCTAATATGGTGATCTTGCCAGTACATTCCATGTACTGACCTACACGGCTGCAACGTCTTATGTTGCAGATACGCTTCTACGACGGGTAAGAGTACGATTCAGGGTTACGGTCCGCACTCAACTTGCCGTTGGTGTTATTGGGACTCCACTCCCGTTGACTGTATCCGCTGCTATTTTAAGGTATATATCAGTTTTACGTTAATTACATGTGATTGCACTTTGATATATACATTGATGTACTATGTGTGCCAGCATACTGATCCAGGGATGGCACAGAAAACACAGAGGCTTGACTCGTTTTGAGTCGGGTCGCTACAATCACCAACATCCTGAAGAACCAAGAGAGCCTCTCGAGGATTGTTGATGACAAGTTCCATAGTCTCAACAACAAGGTGGATGAGCTCATAGTGACAGTGAATGCACTCAAGAAGGAAGTTGATGTTGTGCCTATCCCACACTCCACTGATGATGATGATTTTGATGATGAGGATAGTGCACCTGTTAGGTCAACTGCTCAGTTCGGGACTCAGGCCAGGACACCCATAGTGATTGCTCTAGAGATGAGACTGTCTTCATCAGCACTAGCTACAGTCACTTCAGGTCCATCAGCTCCACCAGTTCCTCCAGTTGCTACACTAACTCCATCCATGACATCAGCAGAGGTCTTCGCCGACGCCGTTATCTCGACTCCAACTTTAGCTACCGGAGGAGATCAGCCCCAGAAGAACGATTAGCTCTATACCTTTGAACTTTTTGGTAACTTGTTGCCAAAGGGGGAGAAGTTGTATAGATCATTAGGGCTTCGAGAGAGAGAGAGAGCGTTGGTTTTTATCGCATTTTCAAAAACATTTGCTATCTTTTGGTTTGGATGTGTTAAACTTTGTCGGTGTTTGATCATACACTTATGTGGATCTTGGTCATCTTGCCCAAGAGGCATGGTCCACATGTCTCAACCGATTCAAAATTGAGTGAGTCCAAAGATCCATCAGCATGGAGTTTCTTAATGCGCTTTACACCAATATGACCTTTAGCGGCAGTGCCACAAGTATGTGGTATTATAATTATTAACTTTGCATCTTTTGGCATCAATATTATGAACATGTGTATTACTATTATCGAGATTCAATAAACCATTCTCATTGGGTGCATGAACATTGAAGGTATTATTCATGTAAACAGAATCATCATTATTCTCTAACTTAAATGAATAACCATATTGCAATAAACATGATCTAATCACGTTCATGCTCAACGCAAACACCAAATAACATTTATTTAGGTTCATCACTAATCCCGAAAGTAGAGAGAGCGTGCGATGGTGATCACATCAACCTTGAAAACACTTCCAACATACATCGTCATCTCGCCCTTCGCTAGTCTCCGTTTATTCCATAGCTATTATATCGAGTTACCAACATTTAGCAACTGAACTGGTATCTAATACCCAAGTGCTACTAGGAGTACTAGTAAGGTACACATGAATAAAATGTATATCAAATATACTTCTGTTGACGTTTCAGCCTTCTTATCTACCAAGTATCTAGGGCACTTCCGCTTCAGTGACCGTTCTCCTCATAATAGAAGCACTTAGTCTCGGGTTGGGGTTCAACCTTGGGTTTCTTCACTAGATCGACAACTGGCATTCCATTCTTGAAGTTTTCCCTTCTTGCCCTTGTGAAAGCACATTTGCTCCCTTGGTGGTTTTGGTAATTAATAACAACATATATGTCATTGAACTCAATGATGGGTTGGCAATAGGATTGTGGAGAAACCCCTAGATGCAACGAAATGGATTGGCAAAGCTTCAAGGAAGAGGACTCTACATTTTACTTTGTGAGAAATCACTTTGAGTTCATAGGAAAGCCAATACTATTAAAAGGGGGTAAAGTACTGTTGGTGAACAAGATGCTCAAACGTGCACAAGTGATAGTCACCAAAAACACCCACAAACTCTCCCACATACTCTGTCTAGAGCCCTACCACTCAAATCGGTGAAACAAACAATTTCCACTCGGTCCCACCGATTCCCAAACTCAGACAGACCCATGCCAAACCCTAGCACATCGGTGCAACCAATCCTACATCGGTGCCGCCAATTTCAGGCTGCCAACTTTCGGTTGCCTTGATTCATAAAATCAGAAATTCTGAGTTTTTGGATCGGTGTTTCCGAGATGCAGTTTCTGACCGTTGGACACCTGATCGATACCATCGAGATTTATATATCGGTCTCGCCGAGATTCAAAAGTTGCTACGTCTGCAGCAACTCGGTACCACCGAGATTCACACATCGGTGTCACCGAGTTGGTCACTTAAGATGTAACGGTTGGATTTTTAGAGATGCCTATATATACCCCTCCACCACCACTCACTCGCAAGATAAGCACTCAGAACAGATCCCCACTTATCCTATCAGGTTTTCTGAGAAAGAGCCACCTACTCATGTGTTGAGATCATGCCATTCCATTCCAACCATGTGAATCTTGATCTCTAGCCTCCCCAAGTTCCTTTCCACCCAATCAATCTCTTCCACCAAAGCCAAATCTGTGAGAGAGTGATTGAGTGTTGAGGAGTCTATCATCTTGAAGCACAAGAGCAAGGAGTTTGTTGACATTAACGATCCTATTACCTTTTGGAGGGTGGTGCATCCTAGATTGGTTAGGTGTCGCTTGGGAGTCTCCTACTTCATATTGTGGAGTGAACCAAGAAGTTTGTAAGGGCAAGGAGATCACCTACTTTGTGAAGTTCTACCCCAAGTTAGGCTAGTCCTTCGTGGACGTAGGCCATCATGGTATAGTCAAGGCTGCTTCTTCGTGGAACCCTCTGTGGGGTAGAGCCCTCCATGGACTCTCGCGGCCGTTACCCTTCGTGGGTTTAAGACTCTATAAACATGGGAACCATGGGAAAATCTTCGTGTCTCCAAATTGTGTTTGATCTTCCTACCCTTCCTTCTACTCATGCTTGTCTTTGCTTTCCGTTGCTATACTCATAGACATGCATGTGTAGGGTGTGCTTGACTTGCTACAATTGCTAAAATCTTCCAACACTTAAAATTGGGAAAAGGTAGAATTTTTATTTAGTCAAGTAGTCTAATCACCCCCCCCCCCTCTAGACCTAATTTCGATCCTACACCTTGCCCTTCTTGAAACTAGTGGTTTTACTAACCATCAACACTTGATGCTCCTTCTTGATTTCTACCTTCGCGGTGTCAAATATCACGAATAGCTTAGGGACCATCTTATCCATCCCTGGCATGTTATAGTTCATCACGAAGCTCCAGTAGTTTGGTGGCAGTGACTTGGAGAACTATATCAATCACTGTCTTGTTTGGAAGATCAACTCCCACTCGATTAAAGCGATTGTGACACCTAGACAATCTGAGCACATGCTCACAGATTGAGCTATTCTCCTTTCATCTTGCATGCAAATGAATCTTTTTGGAGGTCTCATACCTCTCAACACAAGCATATGCTCCGTGACTTTCAAAATGTCTTTGGAGCCTCAATTCTAAGCCGTAATGCATGGTGCACTGAACTATCAAGTAGTCATCACAACATGCATGTTAGATGTTCACAACATCCATAGACGATGCTAGAGGGGGTGGCGCACCGAGCGGTGCATCAAGGACACAAGCCTTATGTGCAGCAATGAGGACAATCCTCAGTTTACGGATCCAGTCCGCATAATTGCTACCATCAACTTTCAACTCTATTTTCTCTAGGAACGTATCAAAAACATAGGGGAGCTATAGTGTGAGCTATTGATCTACAACATAATTTTGCAAATACAACTTTAGACTATGTTCATGACAATGAGTTCAACTAATCATATTACTTAAGAACTCCCACTCAAATTGACATCCCTTTGGTCATCCGAGTGCTACATGATCCAAATTCACCAAACCAAGTCCGATCATCACGTGAGATGAGGTGATGTCAATGTTGAACATCTCCATGTTGATCATATCTACTATATGACTCATGTTTAACCTTTCGGTCTCTTGTGTTCCGAGGCCATTTTTGTACATTCTAGGCTCGTCAAGTTTAACCCGAGGGTTCTGCACATGCAACACTAGCTTGCACCCGCTGTATGTGAACATAGATTCTATCACACCCGATCATCATGTGGTGCTTCGAAACGATGAGCTTTCGCAACGGTGCACACTCAGGGAGAACACAATTTTATCTTGAAATTTTAGTGAGGTATCACCTTATAATGCCACCGTCGTCCTAAGCATAATAAGATGCATAAAAGGATTAACATCACATGCAAATCATAAGTGACATGATATGGCCATGATCTTGTGATTTTGATCTCCATCTTTTAAGCACCCGCATGATCTCCATTGTCACCGGCATGACACCATGATCTCCATCATCCTAATATCCATCAACGTGACGCCATCGGGGTGGTCGAGCCCACCATGCTTCTACTACTATTTCTTACACTTAGCGATAAAGTAAAGCATTACATAGCGCTTAATGATTGACACGCAGGACATATAATAATTAAAGACAACCCTATGGCTCCTGTCGGTTGTCGTACTCATTGACATGCAAGTCGTGATATTCTATACAAAACATGATCATCTCATACATCACATATATGTCATCATGTAATATGCCATATCACATCACAACATACCCTGCAAAAACAAGTTAGACGTCCTCTAATTGTTGTTGCATGTTTTACGTGGCTGCTAGGGGTATCTAGCACGAACAATTCTTACCTACGCAAAAACTACAAAGGTGATACACAAATTGCTATTCAACCTTCTCAAGGACCGCCTTTGTCGAATCTGATCCAACTAGAGTAGGAGAGACAGACACCCGCCAGTCATCTTTATGCAACAAAGTGACATGTCAGTCGATGGAACTGGTCTCTCGTAAGCATATGAGTAAGGTTGGTTTGGGCCACTTCATCCCACAATACCGCGGAATCAAGAAAAGACCAAGGGAGGAAGCAATCTGAGCATCAATGCCCACAAACTCCTTTGTGTTCTACTCATGATCTCATCTATGCATAGACCTAGCTCATGATGCCACTGTTGGGGAA
The DNA here is from genome assembly GCA_022496015.1 of Hordeum marinum. Classification (NCBI taxonomy): domain Eukaryota; kingdom Viridiplantae; phylum Streptophyta; class Magnoliopsida; order Poales; family Poaceae; genus Hordeum; species Hordeum marinum. Next base: position 509,643,000 of record CM039673.1, on the reverse strand, counting down.
CATTGCATGGGAAACAAAAAAATTCCTACGCACACGCAAGATCTATCCATGGTGATGAGCATCTGCGAGAGGGGGAGTGGGTCTACATACCCTTGTAGATCTCTAAGCAGGAAGCATTAAGAAACGCGGTTGATGTAGTCAAACATCTTCGTGATCCAAATCGCTAGCCTTCCCATGATCTGATCACAATCCATCCCGCAATCCAATCACGATCCGTCCCGCGATCCAATCATGATCTGTCCCGCGATGCAATCACGGTCCTTCCGATCTAACGCCGGACGGACGGCACCTTCACATTCAGCACATGTACAACTCAATGACGATCTCCACCTCCTTGATCCAGCAAGAAGGGGTGGAGAGATAGATGAGTTGTCCCGCAGAACAACGGCATGGTGGCGGTGGTGGTGAACTAATTCGGCAGGGCTTCGCCGAGCTCCGCCGAACTAATCTAGCGGAGAAACGATCTAGAGGAAGAAGTGGGCAGGACGTGGCTATTAGGGTTAGGGCTTCCCTCAAATCCTCTAGTATATATAGGAGGAAGGGAGGGGAGGAGGCAGCCTCAAACCCTCCACAAGGAGGACTCGGTCGAACCTAGGGGGAGGAGTCCTCCCCCAACTAGGATTCCTCCTCCCACAAGGGAGGTGGAGTCTTTAGAGGACTCCCCACTTGGCCCTCCTCTCTCCTCTTCGCATGGGCCCTTAGGGGTTGGCTTGCCCAGCCCACTAAGGTCTGGTGCACCACCCCTAAGGCCCATGTGCCCCCCCAGAGTGAGTGGACCCTCCCGATGGACCCCCGGAACCCTCCGGGTACCCACAGTACACTACCAGTGACGCCTGAACTTTTTTCGGTGACCAAAATGGGACTTCCTATATATCAATATTTACCTATGGAACATTCCGGAGCTCCTCGTGATGTCCGGGATCTCATCCAGGACTCTGAACAACCTTCAGTCACCAACATACATAACTCAATACTACCGAAACGTCACTGAACCATAAGTGTGCAGACCCTGCGCGTTCGAGAACTATGTAGACATGACCGAGACACATCTACAATCAATAACCAATAGCGGGACCTGGATGCCCATATTGGTTCCTACATATTCTATGAAGATATTTATCGGTTGAACCTCTATGTCAAGGATTTACTTAATCCCGTGTGTTGTTCCCTTTGTTCTTCGGTATGTTACTTGCCCGAGATTCGATGGTCGGTATCTCCATGCCTAGTTCAATCCCGTTACCGACAAGTCTCTTTACTGTTCCGTAATACAAGATCTTGTGGCTAACTCTTTAGTAACTTTGCTTGCAAGGCTCATTATGATGTTGTATTACCGAGTGGGCCCTGAGATACCTCTCCGTCACATGGAGTAACAAAACCCAGTCTTGATCCATGCCAACCCAACAGACACCCTCAGAAATACTTGTAGAGCACCTTTATAGTCACCCAGTTACGTTGCGACGTTTGATACACACAAGGTGCTCCTCCAGTGTCAGTGAGTTGCATGATCTCACGGTCATAGAAACAGATACTTGACATGCAGAAAACTATAGAAATAAACTAACACGGTCATATGCTATATTTATGGTTTGGATCTTATCCATCACATCATTCTCCTAATGATGGCATCCCGTTATCAAATGAAATCTCATGTCTATTGATACGTCTCCAACGTATCTATAATTTTTTATGATGGCATGCTATTATATTATCTGTTTTGGATGTTTTATATGCATGAATATGCTATTTTATATTATTTTTGGGACTAACCTATTAATCTAGAGCCAAGTACCAGTTTCTGTTTTTTCCTTGTTTTTAAGTTTTGCAGATATGGAATATTAAATGAAGTCCAAACATAATAAAACCTTTGGAAGGGTTTTTTCTGGAAGGAAACAAGTCATCCAAGCTTGGGGTACACGCCAGGGGAGGTGCCAGGGCGCCACAAGCCTGCTAGGCGCAGGCCCCCTGGTCGCGCCTAGCAGGCTTGTCGCCTCGTGGCAGGTCTCCTAACCCTAATTCTTAGCCTATAGATACCCAAATATTCCCCAACATCAGAACAAGCCACGAAAATACTTTTCCTCCGCCGGAAGCCTCCATTCCCGAGAGATCCAATATTGGAGCCGTCTCTCGTAATCTGTAGGAGAGGGAATCGATCACAGAGGGCATCTACATCAACTCCATTGCCCCTCCGATGATGCGTGAGTAGTCCACCACAGACCTATGGGTTCATAGCTAGTAGCTAGATGGCTTCTTCTCTCCCTTTGATCTTCAATACAATGTTCTTCATGATCTTCATGGAGATCTATCTGATGTAATCTTCTTTTGTGGTGTGTTTGTCAAGATCCGATGAATTGTGAGTTTATGTTCAGATTATCCATGAATCTTATTTGAATCTCCTCTGATTTCTTATATGCATGATTTCATATCCTTGAAAGTCACTTTGAGTTATTGGTTTGGTTTGGCCAACTAGATTGGTAATTCTTGCAATGGGAGAAGTGCTTGGTTTTGGGTTCAATCTTGTGGTGTCCTCACCCAGTGACAAAGTAGGGGTAGCAAGGCACATATTGTATTGTTGCCATCAAGGGTAACAAGATGGGGTTTTCATCATATTGCTTGAGTTTATCCCTCTACATCATGTCATCTTTCTTAATGCGTTACTCTGTTCTTCATGAACTTAATACTCTAGATGCAGGCAGGAGTTGGTCGATGTGTGGAGTAATAGTAGTAGATGCAGAATCGTTTCGGTCTACTTGTCACGGACATGATGCCTCTATGCATGATCATTGCCTTGGATAACTACATTATTATTTTCTTTTCTATCAATTGCTTGACAGTAATTTGTTTACCCACCATGATATTTGCCTTCAAGAGAGAAGCCTCTAGTGAAACCTATGGCCACTGGGTCTATTTTCCATCATATTTTTTCAGATCTATACTTTCTGCAATTTATTTACCTTTTACTTTCCGCACTCGTTACATCTATCTCCATCGGATCTAATCCTTGCAAATAACTGTGAAGGGATTGACAACCCCTTTATAGCGTTGGGTGCAAGAGTTTGATTATTTGTGTAGGTGCATCCATTGGTGACTTGCTTGTTCCTCCTACTGGATTGATACCTTGGTTCTCAAAAACTGAGGGAAATACTTATCTACTTTGCTGCATCACCCTTTCCTCTTCAAGGGAAAACCAATGCATGCTCAAGAGGTAGCAAGAAGGATTTCTGGCACCGTTGCCGGGGAGGATACACATCAAGCCTACCAAGTACCCATCACAAACTCATCTCTTGCATTTACTTTATTTGCCATTTGCCTCTCGATTTCCTCTCCCCCACTTCTAAAATGATTTTCAGAAAATACCAAAAAGATCCGCCTCTCTATTCTTCCACTTTTTTTGACTCTTTCTTGCTGGACCACTATGTCTAATATTACCACATCCCCCTTGTCATCATATTTTGTAGTTCTTTACTTCAAACAAAAACAAGGGGAAAATTTGAAAGATGCTTGGTATAGATTAATGGAATCGTGTCGTATTTCCAATCTTAAAGGGGATGTGAAAGTTTTGCTTAGAAATTTTTACATTGGTTTAGCTTTGCATCATAGGGAGCTTCTAGACTTCGCCTCTAAAGGGAATTTTATTGAGCTTGACACAAATGCCGCTTATGAAGTCTTAGAAGGGATTTGGGGGGTTCCTCCACCAAAAAGGGGGTTTACTTTCTCACAAGAGGGAGCTCAAGTGTTGAAAAATTGGGTGACTTGCATAAGCACTTGGTTGAATTACAACAATATCACGAATCCCTAAAACATATCAACAGGAACCTTAATCGTTTGAATACTTTGATTACCCTTTGCAATAACCGTTTGGATATTTTGGACACTAAGATGGATCCTCCCCCTACAAATGGGGGAAAGAGGAAATAACCTCCTATATTTGAGAAGGTCCTCACAAAAGTTGCCAATACCAAAGATGATACCAAGATCTATTGCGTTTTGCCTAGCTAGGGGCGTTAAACAATAGCGCTTGTTGGGAGGCAACCCAATTTTATTTATGTGTTCTGTTTTTGCTTCTGTTTTTGAGTTTTTTCCACATTATTACTTATGTAGTAATTGTGTTTTGGTGTTTTAATTAGTGCTTGAGCCAAGTAAACTTTTGGGGTGATCTATGGTAGTTGTTGATTTGATCTTGCTGAAAAACAGAAACTTTTGCGCTCAGTCCAGGAATTTTCTAATTTGTTCAGAGTGACTAGTTGATCTGAAATTTTTTAAAAAGATTGGTATATAAATTGCACAGGTTTTCCTAATTTTTGAGAATTGTTTGAGTTACATAGTATAATAAGTTTTCAATTTTCTACAAATTGTTCTGTTTTTGACATATTCTGTTTTCTTTGAGTTGTTTGCCTATTTTGATGAATCTATGGGTTGTATCATGTGGTATGAGCCATGAAGAAGTTATATTACAGTAGGTATAACATCAATATAAATAAATAATGATTTCACAATAGTACCTAAAGTGGTGATTTATTTTCTTATACTAACGGATCTCATGAGTTTTCTGTTAAGTTTTGTCTTGTGAAGTTTTCAAGTTTTGCGTAAAGATTTGATGGACTATGGAATAAGGAGTGGAAAGAGCCTAAGCTTGGGGATGCCCAAGTCACCCAAAGTCATATTCAAGGATGCCAAAAAGCCTATTCGTCTTCAATCCATCGGTAAATTTACTTGAGGCTATATTTTTATTCACCGCATGATATGTGTTTTGCTTGGAGCGTCTTGTATGATATGAGTCTTTGCTTGTTAGTTTGCCACAATCATCCTTGCTGCACACATCTTTTGAGATAGACACGCTGAATTGTTAATTTGTTAGAATACTCTATGTGCTTCACTTATATCTTTTGAGTTGGGCAATTTTGCTCTATATGTTTCACTTATATCTTTTAGAGCAAGGTCGTGTTTCCGTTTTATAGAGATACTTGAACTCTCATACCACACTTATACTATTTCGACAGTTTCTAAAAACAGCATGGTAATTGGTCTAGGTTGTAAATTTAGTCCTAATATGATAGACATCCAAGAGGGATATAATAAAAACTTCCATATTAAGTGCATTGAGTATTTACGAGAAGTTTGATTCCTTGCATAAAGTTTTAAGATATAAAGATGGTAATGTTAAGAGACATGTTAGGAAGTATATTGTGATTTGGTAAAAATACTTGTGTAAAGGTTTGTGATTCCCGTAGCATGCACGTATGGTGAACCGCTATGTAAGGAAGTCGAAGCATGACTTGTTTATAGATTGTCGACCTTTGTGTGAGGGTCGGGGGTGTGCGATGGTTAACTCCTACCAACCTCCCCCCTAGGATCATGCGTTTAATGCTTTGCTTTGATGACTAATAGACTTTTGTAATAAGTATGTGAGTTCTTTATGACTAATGTTGAGTCCATGGATTATACGCACTCTCACCCTTCCACTTTTTGTTGGAAATATGCCCTAGAGGAAATAATAAAATGGTTATTATTATATTTCCTAGTTCATGATAATTGTCTATTGTTCATGCTATAATTGTGTTAACCGGAAACCGTAATACATGTGTGAATACATAGACCACAACATGTCCCTAGTGAACCTCTAGTTGACTAGCTCGTTGATCAATAGATGGTCACGATTTCATGACCATGGACATTGGATGTCGTTGACAATGGGATCACATCATTAGGAGAATGATGTGATGGACAAGACCCAATCCTAAGCATAGCACAAGATCGTGTAGTTCGTTTGCTAAAGCTTTTCATTGTCAAGTATCGTTTCCTTAGACCATGAGATTGTGCAACTCCCGGATACCTTAGGAATGCTTTGGGTGTGCCAAACGTCACAACATAACTGGGTGGCTATAAAGGTGCACTACGGGTATCTCCGAAAGTGTCTGTTGGGTTGGCACGAATCGAGACCGGGATTTGTCACTCCGTGTGACAGAGAGGTATCTCTGGGCCCACTCGGTAAGACATCATCATTATGAGCTCAATGTGACTAAGGAGTGAGCCACGGGATGATGTATTACGGAACGAGTAAAGAGACTTGCCGGTAACGAGATTGAACAAGGTATAGAGATACCGACGATCGAATCTCGGGCAAGTATCATACCGATAGACGAAGGGAATTGTATACGGGATTGATTGAATCCCCAACATCGTGGTTCATCTGATGAGATCATCGTGGAGCATGTGGGAGCCAACATGGGTATCCAGATCCCGCTGTTGGTTATTGACCGGAGAGGTGTCTCGGTCATGTCTACATGTCTCCCAAACCCGTAGGGTCTACACACTTAAGTTCGATGACGCTAGGGTTATAGGAAAATGTTGTACATGGTTAACAAAGGTTGTTAGGAGTCCCGGATGAGATCCTGGACGTCACGAGGATCTCCGGAATGGTCCGGAGGTAAAGATTGATATATAGGAAGTCTAGTTTTGGTCATCGGAAAGTTTTCGGGCTCATCGGTAGTGTACCGGGAGTGTCGGGAGGGTACCGGAGGACCCCGGGAGGGGTGTGACGACAAAAGGACTTCGTGGGCCCTTAGAGGAGGTGTGCCAGCCCTTATTGGGCTGGCCAAGACCTTCTAGAAAGGCCCGTGCGGCTAGAGATAAGAGATAGGGCTGAAAAAGGTTTAAAAGGAGGAGATCCACCTCCCTTGTGGGAGGTGGACTCTCCCCCTAGTTCGGCCGAACCTCTCCTCCTTGGAGGAGGGGCCAAGTTAGCCCTCCCTCTCCCTCCTCCTATATATATTCAAGGTTTTGGGCTGATTTGAGACACGACTTCTCTCTCTCTCGGTGCAGCCCTACCCTTCTTCTTCCTCGTTCTCCGTAGCGCTTGGCGAAGCCCTGCCGGAGTTCACGTAGCTCCACTGTCACCACGCCGTCGTGCTGCCAGAGCTCTCCCTCCACCTCTCCTTCCTCCTTGCTGGATCAAGGCGTAGGAGACGTCATCGGGTTGCACGTGTGTTGAACGCGGAGGCGCTGTTGTTCGGTGCTAAGATCGGAGTCCACCGCGATCTGAATCGCTGCGAGTACGACTCCACCAACCGCGTTCTTGTAATGCTTCTGCTTAGCGATCTTCAAAGGTATGAAGATGCAATCTCTCCCCACTCGTTTCTGGTTTCTCCATGGATAGATCTTGGTGATCGTAGGAAAAAATTTGATTTACTACTACGTCTCCCAACAGTGGCATCATGAGCTAGGTCTATGCGTAGAATCTATGCACGAGTAGAACACAAAGCAGTTGTGGGCGTCGATTTTGCTAATTTGCTTACCACTACTATTCTTATCTTTATTCGGCGGTATTGTGGGATGAAGCGGCCCGGACCGACTTTACACGTACGCTTATGTGAGACTGGTTCCACCGCCTGACATGCACTTGTTGCATAAGGTGGCTAGCGGGTGCCTGTCTCTCCCACCTTAGTCAGATTGGATTCGATGAAAAGGGTCCTTATGAAGGGTAATTAGCAATTGGCATATCACGTTGTGGTTTTGGCGTAGGTAAGAAACGTTCTTGCAAGTAACCTATAGCAGCCACGTAAAAACTTGCAACTACAAATTAGAGGACGTCTAACTTGTTTTTGCAGCATATGCCTTGTGATGTGATATGGCCAAAGGATGTGATGTGATGCATTGTGATGTATGAGATTGATCATGTTCTTGTAATAGGATTCATGACTTGCATGTCGATGAGTATGACAGCCGGCAGGAGCCATAGAAGTTGTCTTATTTTATTGTATGACCTGCGTGTCAATCATAAACGCCATGTAATTACTTTACTTTATTGCTAAACGTTAGACATAGTAGTAGAAGTAATAGTTGGCGAGACAACTTCAAGAATACACAATGATGGAGATCATGGTGTCGTGCCGGTGACAGTGATGATCATGGTGCTCCGAAGATGGAGATCAAAGGAGCAAGATGATATTGGCCATATCATGTCACTATATTGATTGCATGTGATGTTTATCATGTTTACATCTTATTTGCTTAGAACAATGGTAGTAAATAAGATGATCTCTCAATAAAATTTCAAGAAAAGTGTTCACCCTAACTGTGCACCGTTGCTAAGGATTGTTGTTCCGAAGCACCACGTGATGATCGGGTGTGATAGGCTCTAACGTTTGCATACAACGGGTGTAAGCCAGATTTACACACGTGGAACACTTAGGTTGACTTGACGAGCCTAGCATGTATAGACATGGCCTCGGAACACGGAAGACCGAAAGGTCGAACATGAGTCGTATAGAAGATACGATCAACATGGAGATGTTCACCATGGATGACTACTCCGTCTCATGTGATGATCGGACACGAGCTAGTTGACATGGATCATGTGTCACTTGGATGACTAGAGAGATGTCTATCTAAGTGGGAGTTCATTAAATAATTTTATTATGTGAACTTAATTACCATGAACTTAGTCTAAAATTATCTTTACAATCTATATTGTAGATCCAATGGCCAACGCGAATGTCACCCTCAATTTCAACGCGTTCCTAGAGAAAACCAAGCAGAAAGATGATGGAAGCAACTATGCGGACTGGGTCCGTGGCTTGAGGATCATCCTCATAGCTTCCAAGAAATTGTATGTCCTTGATGCACCACTAGGTGACCCACTCCTTCTCCCAGCAGAGCAAGACATTGTGAATGCTTGGCATTCTCGCTACGATGATTACTCCCTTGTTTAGTGCGGCATGCTTTACAGTTTAGAATCGGGGATCCAAAAGCATTTTGAGCAACACGGAGCATATGAGATGTTCCAAGAGCTGAAACTGGTTTTCCAAGCTCATGCCCGAGTCGAGAGATATGACGTCTTCGACAAGTTCTTCAGCTATAAGATGGAGGAGAATAGTTCTGTCAGTGAGCACATCCTCAAGATGTCTGGGCTACACAACCGCTTGACTCAGCTGGGAGTTAATCTCCCGGATGACTCAGTCATTGACAGAATCCTCCAGTCGCTTCCACCTAGCTACAAAAGCTTTGTGTTGAACTACAACATGCAGGGGATGGAGAAGTCCATTCCTAAGTTGTACTCGATGCTGAAATCAGCGGAGGTCGAGATCAAAAAGGAGCATCAAGTGTTGATGGTGAATAAGACCACTAGTTTCAAGAAAGGCAAGGGTAAGAAGAACTTCAAGAAGGACGGTAAAGTTGTTCCCGCACCCGGTAAGCAAGTTGCCGGGAAGAAGAAGAACAAGAATGGACCCAGGCCTGAGACTGAGTGTTTTTATTGCAAGGGTACCGGTCACTGGAAGCGGAACTGCCCCAAGTACTTAGCGGATAAGAAGGATGGCAACATTAAAGGTATATGTGATATACTTGTTATTGATGTGTACCTAACCAGCGCTCGTAGTAGCTCCTGGGTATTTGATACCGGTGCAGTTGCTCACATTTGTAACTCCAAGCAAGAGCTACGGAATAAGCGGAGGCTGGCAAAGGACGAGGTGACGATGCACGTCGAGAATGGTTCCAAGGTCGATGTGATCGCCGTCGGCATGCTACCTCTACATCTACCTTCGGGATTAGTGTTAAACCTTAATAATTGTTATTTAGTACCAGCTTTGAACATGAACATTGTATCTGTATCTCGCTTGATGCGAGATGGCTACTCATTTAAATCTGAGAATAATGGTTGTTCTATTTATATGAGAGAGATGTTTTATGGTCATGCCCCGCTGGTCAATGGTTTATTTTTGATGAATCTCGAACGTGATGTTACACATGTCCATAGTGTGAGTACCAAAAAGTGTAAGGTTAATAATGATAGTCCCACTTACATGTGGCACTGCCGCCTTGGTCATATTGGTGTCAAACGCATGAAGAAGCTCCATACTAATGGACTTTTGGAGTCTCTTGATTTCAAATCATTTGACACATGCGAACCATGCCTCATGGGCAAGATGAACAAGACTCCGTTCTTTGGAACAATGGAGCGAGAAACTGATTTGTTGGAAATAATACATACCGATGTATGCAGTCCAATGAGTGCCGAGGCTCGTGGTGGCTACCGTTATGTTCTCACCCTCACTGATGACTTGAGTAGATATGGGTATGTCTACTTAATGAAACATAAGTCTCAAACTTTTGAAAGGTTCAAGGAATTTCAGAGTGAGGTAGAGAATCAACGTGATAGGAAAATAAAGTGCCTACGATCTGATCGTGGCGGAGAATATTTAAGTCAGGAGTTTGGCACGCACCTAAGGAAATGTGGAATTGCTTCACAACTCACGCCGCCTGGCACACCTCAGCGAAATGGTGTGTCTGAACGTCGTAATCACACTCTATTAGATATGGTACGATCTATGATGTCTCTTATCGACTTACCGCTATCATTTTGGGGATATGCATTAGAGACTGCCGCATTCACTTTAAATAGGGCACCGTCAAAATCCGTTGAGACAACACCGTATGAATTATGGTTTGGAAAGAAACATAAGCTGTCGTTTCTAAAAGTTTGGGGATGCGATGCTTATGTGAAGAAACTTCAACCTGAGAAGCTCGAACCCAAAGCGGAAAAGTGTGTCTTCATAGGTTATCCCAAAGAGACTATTGGGTATACCTTCTACCTCAGATCCGAAGGCAAAGTGTTTGTTGCCAAGAATGGATCCTTTCTCGAGAAAGAGTTTCTCTCGAAAGAAGTAAGTGGGAGGAAAATAGAACTTGATGAGGTAATTGTACCTTCGCTCGAACTGGAGAGTAGCGTAGCACAGGAAGTTGTTTCTGTGAAGCCTACACCGGCTAGAGAGGAAGTTAATGATGATGATCATGAAACTTTAGATCAAGTTACTATTGAACATCGAAGGTCCACTAGGACACGTTCTGCACCAGAGTGGTACGGCAACCCTGTCCTGAAGATCATGTTGTTAGACAACGGTGAACCTTCGAACTATGAAGAAGCGATGGTAGGCCCGGATTCCAACAAATGGCTTGAAGCCATGAAATCCGAGATAGGATCCATGTATGAGAACAAAGTGTGGACTTTGGTGGACTTGCCTGATGATAAGCGAGCCATTGAAAATAAATGGATCTTTAAGAAGAAGACTGACGCGGATGGTAATGTGACCGTCTATAAGGCTCGGCTTGTCACTAAGGGTTATCGACAAGTTCAAGGAGTTGACTACGATGAGACTTACTCACCCGTAGCGATGCTGAAGTCTGTCCGAATCATGTTAGCAATTGCTGCATTTTATGATTATGAGATCTGGCAAATGGACGTCAAAACGGCATTCCTTAATGGTTTCCTTAAGGTAGAACTGTATATGATGCAGCCGGAAGGTTTTTTCGATCCTAAAGATGCTAACAAGGTATGCAAGCTCCAGCGCTCCATCTATGGGCTGGTGCAAGCATCTCGGAGTTGGAACATTCGCTTTAATGAAGTGATTAAAGCATTTGGGTTTGTACAGGTTTATGGAGAAACCTGTATTTACAAGAAAGTGAGTGGGAGCTCTGTAGCATTTCTTATTTTGTATGTAGATGACATACTGATAATGGGAAATGATATAGAACTCTTGGAAAGTATAAAGGCCTACTTGAATAAGTGTTTTTCAATGAAGGACCTTGGAGAAGCTGCTTACATGTTAGGTATTAAGAACTTTAGAGATAGATCGAGACGCCTCATAGGTCTTTCACAAAGCACATACCTTGAAAAGATATTGAAGAAGTTCAATATGGATCAGTCCAAGAAGGGTTCTTGCCTGTGTTACAGGGTGTGAGATTGAGTACGACTCAATGCCCGACCACGGCAAAGGATAGAGAAGAGATGAGTGTCATCCCCTATGCTTCAGCCATAGGCTCTATTATGTATGCCATGCTGTGTACCAGACCTGATGTCAACCTTGCCATAAGTTTGGTAGGGAGGTACCAAAGTGATCCCGGAGCGGAACACTGGACAGCGGTCAAGAATATCCTAAAGTACCTAAAAAGGACAAAGGACATGTTTCTCGTGTATGGAGGTGCCAAAGAGCTCGTCGTCAAGGGTTACATCGATGCTAGCTTCGACACAGATCCGGAAGACTCCAAGTCGCAAATTGGATACGTGTATGTTTTGAACGGAGGGGCAGTCAGCTGGTGCAGCAGCAAGCAAAGCATCGTGATGACATCTACATGTGAAGCGGAGTACATAGCTGCTTCGGAAGCAGCAAAGGAAGGATTCTGGATGAAGGAGTTCATCACCGACCTAGGAGTAATTCCAAGTGCGTCGGGCCCGATGACTCTATTCTGTGACAACACTGGAGCTATTGCCCTTGTGAAGGAGCCTAGGTTTCACAAGAAGACAAGACACCTCAAGCGCCGCTTCAACTCCATCCGTGATTACATTCAGGAGGGAGATATAGATATTTGTAAAGTGCATACGGATCTGAATGTCGCAGATCTGTTGACTAAACCTCTCTCACGAGCAAAACATGATCAACACCAGATTGCTATGGGTGTTCGATTCATCACAATGTAACTAGATTATTGACTCTAGTGCAAGTGGGAGACTGTTGGAAATATGCCCTAAAGGCAATAATAAAATGGTTATTATTGTATTTCCTAGTTCATGATAATTGTCTATTGTTCATGCTATAATTGTGTTAACCGGAAACCGTAATACATGTGTGAATACATAGACCACAACATGTCCCTAGTGAGCCTCTAGTTGACTAGCTCATTGATCAATAGATGGTCACGGTTTCATGACCATGGACATTGGATGTCTTTGATAATGGGATCACATCATTAGGAGAATGATGTGATGGACAAGACCCAATCCTAAGCATAGCACAAGATCGTGTAGTTCGTTTGCTAAAGCTTTTCATTATCAAGTATCATTTCCTTAGACCATGAGATTGTGCAACTCCCGGATACCATAGGAATGCTTTGGGTGTGCCAAACGTCACAACGTAACTGGGTGGCTATAAAGGTGCACTACGGGTATCTCCAAAAGTGTCTGTTGGGTTGGCACGAATCGAGACTGGGATTTGTCACTCCGTGTGACGGAGAGGTATCTCTGGGTCCACTCGGTAAGACATCATCATTATGAGCTCAATGTGACTAAGGAGTTAGCCATGGGATGATGTATTACGGAATGAGTAAAGAGACTTGCCGGTAACGAGATTGAACAAGGTATAGAGATATCGACGATCGAATCTCGGGCAAGTATCATACCGATAGACAAAGGGAATTGTATACGGGATTCATTGAATCCCCGACATCGTGGTTCATACGATGAGATCATCGTGGAGCATGTGGGAGCCAACATGGGTATCTAGATTCCGCTATTGGTTATTGACCGAAGAGGTGTCTCGGTCATGTCTACATGTCTCCCGAACCCGTAGGGTCTACACACTTAAGGTTCGATGACGCTAGGGTTATAGGGAAATGTTGTACATGGTTATCGAAGGTTTTTTGGAGTCCCGTATAAGATCCTGGACGTCACGAGGAGCTCCGGAATGGTCCAGAGGTAAAGATTGATATATAGGAAGTCCAGTTTTGGTCACCAGAAAGTTTTCGGGCTCACTGATAGTGTACCGGGAGTGCCGGGAGGGTGCCGGAGAACCCCGGGAGGGGTGTGACGACCAAAGGACTTCGTGGGCCCTTAGAGGAGGTGTGCCAGCCCTTATTGGGCTGGCCAAGACCTTCTATAAAGGCCCATGCGGCTGGAGATAAGAGATAGGGCTGAAAAAGGTTTAAAAGGAGGAGATCCACCTCCCTTGTGGGAGGTGGACTCTCCCCCTGGTTCGGCCGAACCTCTCCTCCTTGGAGGAGGGGACAAGGCATCCCTCCCTCTACCTCCTCCTATATATATGCAAGGGTTTGGGCTGATTTGAGACACGACTTCTCTCTCTCTCTCTCTCTCGGTTCAGCCCTACCCTTCTTCTTCCTCGTTCTCCGTAGCGCTTGGCGAAGCCCTATCGGACTTCACGTAGCTCCACCGTCACCATGTCGTCGTGCTTCCGGAGCTCTCCCTCAACCTCTCCTTCCTCCTTGCTGGATCAAGGCGTAGGAGACGTCATCGGGCTGCATGTGTGTTGAACGCGGAGGCGCCGTTGTTCGGCGCTAAGATCGGAGTCCACCGCGATCTGAATCGCTGCGAGTACGACTCCACCAACCACGTTCTTGTAACGCTTCCGCTTAGCGATCTTCAAAGGTATGAAGATGCAATCTCTCCCCACTCGTTGATGGTTTCTTCATGGATAGATCTTGGTGGTCGTAGGAAATTTTTTCATTTACTACTACGTCTCCCAACACTTTTGCTAGCCTTTCTAGTACCACGCAACTTTCGCCGGTGCAACAAACACCTTCCTCAAAACAGCCACCATATACATTTCTCAAAACAGCCACCATATATATCTTTCCTCAAAACAGTCACCATACCAACCTATTATGGCATTTCCATAGCCATTCCGAGATATATTGACATGCAACTTCCACCGTTTCCTTTTATGACATGCACACCATCGCTTCCATATTGCATATAGAGTCATATTTTGTCATAGGTATCGAGTTGTAATTTTTATTTTGAGGTGTAAGTAAATAAAAGTGTGATGATTTTCATTATAGAACATGTCCCATGTGAGGAAAGGATGATGGAAGCTATGATTCCCTTATTAGTAGGGATGAGAGTCCGGACTTTATAAAAATAAAAGAGGCCAGCGAAGCCCAAATAAAAAAGAGGAAATGAATAAATGAGGCCTTAGATTCCCAACAAAAAAATGAGACAAAAGAGAGAAGGGACATTGCTACTAACTTTTTCCACACTTGTGCTTCAAAGTAGCACCATGATCTTCATGATAGAGAGTCTCCTATTTTATCACTTTCATATAGCTAGTGGAATTTTCCTTCTTAATGCACGTCCACTTAGTTCCTTTTTGAGCTTTCATACACTTATAGCTCTAGTGCATCCATTGCATGGCAATCCCTACTCACTCACATTGCCCGCGCTCATGTATTGCATTGAAAAAGTTTGAGAAAATGGGTGTGAAAACAATTGCTTGACATTTTATCGGGGTTATGCATGATCTAAATACTTTGTGTGGGGAAGATGGAGCATATCCAGACCATATGATATTGTAGGGATAACTTTCTTTTGCCATTATATTTTGAAGAGATACAATTGCTTTGCTAGTATGCTTGAAATGTTATTGTTTTTATATCAATATTAAGCTTTTGTTTTGAGTCTTACGGATCTGAATATTCATGCCACGATAAAGAATATTACTTGGATAAATATGTTAGGTAGCACTCCACATCAAAAAATCACGTTTTTATCATTTACCTACTCGAGGACGAGCAGGAATTAAGCTTGGGGATGCTGATACGTCTCCAACGTATCTATAATTTTTTATGATGGCATGCTATTATATTATCTGTTTTGGATGTTTTATATGCATTAATATACTATTTTATATTATTTTTGGGACTAACCTATTAATCTAGAGCCAAGTACCAGTTTCGGTTTTTTCCTTGTTTTTGAGTTTTGCAGATATCGAATATTAAACGGAGTCCAAACGGAATAAAACCTTGCGAAGGAATTTTTCTGGAAGGAAACAAGTCATCCAAGCTTGGAGTGCATGTCAGGGGAGGTGCCAGGGTGCCACAAGCCTGCTAGGCGCAGGCCCCCTGGCTGCACCTAGCAGGCTTGTCGCCTCCTGGCAGATCTCCTAACCCTAATTATTGGCCCTGTAAATACCCAAATATTCCCCCAACATCAGAACAAGCCACAAAAATACTTTTCCGTCGCCGGAAGCCTCCGCTCCCGAGAGATCCAATCTTGGAGCCTTCTCCGGTAATCTGCCGGAGGGGGAATCGATCGCGAAGGGCATCTACATCAACTCCATTGCCCCTCCGATGATGCGTGAGTAGTCTACCATAGACCTATGGGTCCATAGCTAGTAGCTAGATGGCTTATTCTCTCTCTTTGATCTTCAATACCATGTTCTTCATGATCTTCATGGAGGTTTATCCAATGTAATTTTGTTTTGTGATGTGTTTGTCAAGATCTGATGAATTGTGAGTTTATGTTCAGATTATCCATGAATCTTATTTGAATCTCCTCTGATTTCTTATATGCATGATTTCATATCCTTGCAATCTCTTCGAGTTATTGGTTTGGTTTGGCCAACTAGATTGGTAATTCTTGCAATGGGAGAAGTGCTTGGTTTTGGGTTCAATCTTGCGGTGTCCTCACCCAGTGACAAAGTAGGGGTAGCGAGGCACGTATTGTATGTTGCCATCAAGGGTAACAAGATGGGGTTTTCATCATATTGCTTGAGTTTATCCCTCTACATCATGTCATCTTTCTTAATGCGTTACTCTGTTCTTCATGAACTTAATACTCTAGATGCGGGCAGGAGTCGGTCGATGTGTGGAGTAATAGTAGTAGATGCAGAATCGTTTCGATCTACTTGTCATGGACGTGATGCCTATATGCATGATCATTGCCTTGGATAACTACATGATTATTTGCTTTTCTATTAATTACTTGATAGTAATTTGTTTACCCACCATGATATTTGCCTTCAAGAGAGAAGCCTCTAGTGAAACCTATGGCCCCCGGATCTATTTTCCATCATATATTTTCAGATCTATACTTGCTGCAATTTATTTACCTTTTACTTCCCGCACTCGTTGCATCTATATCTATCGGATCTAATCCTTGCAAATAACCGTGAAGGGATTGACAACCCCTTTATAGCGTTGGATGCAAGAGTTTGATTATTTGTGTAGGTGCATCCATTGGTGACTTGCTTGTTCCTCCTACTGGATTGATATCTTGGTTCTCAAAATCTGAGGGAAATACGTATCTACTTCGCTGCATCATGACCCTTTCCTCTTCAAGGGAAAACCAACACATGCTCAAGAGGTAGCATCTATGGCTAGGAAACCTTGACCATCTTTCATCAACGACCTAGTCTACTAGAGGCATACTAGGGACACAATGTTGTCTATGTACCCACACATGTATCTGAGTTGCCAATCAATACAATTATAACATGGATAGTAAACGATTATCAACAAGGAAATATGATAATAACCAATTTATTATTGCCTCTAGGGCATATTTCCAACACCTTCGTCCTTCAATGGAGATAAATGCTTGATAACATTTTGTATTATATTAAAGGTGCACAATCCATGATATGATTCCGTGAAGACTTTCCCGATTGCTGCATCTTGATCCGTATAAATAGTTCTAGGTTGCATGCCATTATGTGTAGCTAGAAAAGTCTCAAAAATCCATGTAAACGAGTCACATGTTTCATCAAATAGCAATTCAACAGCAAAAAATTGTGGTTTCTTTAAAAAATTTGAGTCCAAGAAAAACACCAAATGGCCTATATTCTTTGTTTGTGCCAAAGGTGGTATCGAATGTGACAACATCGCCAAAGTGTGCATAGTCAGGAACCATTTTAGCATCAACCTAGAATATGTTGGTTATATACTCCTCACAGTCCAACTACGAAGCATGTTGGAAAGATGGGTTCTCAATGATTTTGTCATGGAACTACTTCAACATACTACCGGCCAGTCCAAAAGCTAACTCTCTTTGTCGCTTGCTTCGCAAATGATTCTTTTGGTCAACACAAGTGTAGATAAGGTTAAGTGGCCCACCAACTTGACGACAAGCAAGCTCATGTGCAGCTTTTGGCATGATTATAGAATCATCATCAACTTCTATTTCAAAAGCTTGTACTTTGGAAATCTTCCTTTGTGATGCCATCAAGTGACAAGTTTGTGGCAATTGAAGGTAGTGATTGTGTTCTAGCACATTATCTATGACTTCATGATTTTTTGCCACTTGATTTAATGTTTGGTCATCTGAGATTTGCAATATGTTCTTGTTTCATCTCTAATACGCTTTGGCACATGATCCAATACTATCCCTTTTTCCGGAGACCCTCATTGTAATAAACAAATCTGCATGAAGTCACTTCACCATCAAACTTGATTAAATTTTTGTTCCTCTTCCTCACATCAAAACATGTGCGGCCCCCATATGCAACCCAAAACACCCAAGCTTCATCTGCATTTCTGAACCTCATACCAACTTGAGGCACTCCCTTGTTAATTTCGCCCATTGCACAACACTTGAAAATGCACAACACTCAAATCTTGTCAAATTGCAAAACACCGCAGCCCAACCAACAACAATTCTGTCAAAATCAAACAATACATACATCATTCAATTTCACAACACATAAAAACATCTAAATAGCAAGATGGATACATGTTGGAATCGGCCTAGAGCCATTGTTTTTGAGTCGACGAGTCGCTAAGTCGTTTGGGGGGGGGGGACTCTAGACTAGTCTAGACCAGTCATGACTCATGGTCGACGAGTCAACATGCAACGAGTCGACATGAGTTAAGCAGTAGGTAGTAGGTCCAATAAAATTAACACACAATGTAATATAAACCAATTCCAAATGCAAGTAAATAAGTTCAACACGAAAACATGAATGGCAGATAGAAACAAGAGGTGAACATCACATGTCCACATCTTCAAGGAAAGCAATCAGGCCTCAAGATCCATGTCTTCAACATAGTCTTGATCATTTGGTGGATCATCATCTTCTTAATCGCTGCTCTCCATGCCTTGATCATATTCTACCGCTTCTAATTCAGCCCTCAACTCTTCATCATGCACAACCAGCCTTGTTCTTGAGTGGTTCCGAGTGTAGGTGATATAAGAGCCTATGGGTCGTGCAATATACTCTCTCGGATCACCAAGAGATCTCCTAGGAAAGTTGTGACCTTCTAGAGAAGTTGACGCACCCATAACTTCATCAACTTGAGACCAAAGTAGGGGTGTTTCACCATCCATCACTTGAGCTTGATTTTCATGGACCATTTCAGTGTTGATATCAACCCATTCGTTATCCCATTGAAATTCTTCTCGGATAAGTGGGTTAGATTTCTTTGCTTTAGATCCTTGCTCGCGTAGATTTTGAAACCTAGCTTCCACTTTTCTATTGTAGGAAACATATGATAGCTTGTTGAATCTCTTGTACTCTAGACGGTTTCTCCTTATGGTGTGGATCTGCAAGCACACAAATATGTGAGCAACTACTGAAATCATCCTATCAAACGAGCCAACTAATGGCTACTTACATGAGCAAATCCACTCCAATTGCGCTCACAGTCGGATGCTAAACAGCATAGACTAATGATTCGCTTTGCAAATTTTGGAGGTCAAAAGCAAGGTCACCATAAGCATTCCACCAAAGAACTACAAAATCAGGAAGTCCAACATCAAAGAGAATGCCAAAATAACCAGAAACTAGTGGAGTAATTGAGTTGAACACGAAGACACAAGCTGTCATCTAATTTATACTTACAAGGGCTCTTTTTGTCGCGGTCTTTAATTGACATTGCTTCGAAAAACATTCACCTTCCGAATGCTCATAGTTGTCAGCTTCCCTACTTATAATTGATTGTAGCACATCATAGGGCACCATCTTCCATAGCACATTGTTGAACATTGAATGGATACGAGCAGCTTGTCTTTTGTTGGACGCCTTACTGGCAAATAATTTATTTGGGTTCAAGAACAATGCAGCCCCATGTAGCTTTTGTTCCATCTGATTATCCCATCTCTTCTCAATAATAGCTAGCACTTGACCTAGGAGGTTTGGTTATGTGACAAAGCTTCATTATGCGTGTTTTTGCAACATCCATGGCTGCCCACATTTCTGCCATAGCCGGAGTCTCATCACCATCAGCGATCCTCAAAGTTTTGAGAAGTGGCTGTGAAGCTCTCATGCAACACTCCATCGAATGCCACAACGACACGGAGATCATAGTTGCTTCAGTCGCCTTCCCTCCTTCGATGTCCTTTAATTTGTTTGCATATCATTGTGGGTTTTCAATGTTTGCCTTTGCTTTCACATGCTGGCCAAAGTAAGGAATGACGTAGCAAAACAAGTTGCTCCAGGCCTCACAATTTTTTGCTTACCATTCAAGCTTCTCATTAAATCAAGAATCTTTCCATGGGAACAAATAAATCTGGTTGTTCTCTTTGCTTTTGATATGCACCAGCTGAAATCTTTGATCTTCCCAATGTCCTCTAGCATAAGATCCAAACAATGGGCATCACAAGGTGTCCAATACAATGTAGGATACTTCTCCATTAGAAGTCTTCTGGTTGCCTTGTAGTTAGATCCATTAGCGCTAACTAGTTGGACTACCTTCTCAGGGCCAATTGAATCAATTTTCTCACTCAACAATTTTGCCACCAAATTTGCATCAACTGTTTCAGAAGAAACATTGGGTGTCCCTAAGAAGAAGGTACATGTTGGACTATTGACAAGGAAGTTGATCAAGTGCCTCCCGGTCATGTACGTCCAGCCACCCGACATGAGTGAGCAATCATATTCTTTCTATGAAACTTCATGGTTCTCTCTCGTGTTGTCGATCTTGATCTTTGCCTTCTCAAGCAATGGTTCCCTCACTTGATGATAAGTAGGATATATATAATCAAAACCATACTGCCCTACAGATTCCATTAGAATCTCCCAACTCCTTGAGTTGACAATATTGAGTGGAAGGCAATTCCCATACAAAAAGTCAGCTACATGATCATCTACTTCATCTTTTTGCTCCTTTGTCTTCTTGCTATAATTTTTCATGGTATTTTGAGTGCCCTTCGACATATGTCTCTCGGCAACCACCTCTTCCGGTGTCTTTCAAACCTGATCTGCAAAGGACTTTCCTTGCTTCTTCCCCCACCGTTGACGCCAAATGAGTAGTCCCCTCTGTTTTCCTTTTCTTGGAGGTGTTGGTGTTGGTGTTGGAAGCTTTTGAACTTGCTACTACTTCACCATTCTCTTGTTCAGCACCATCTTCACCACCTTGACCTTCACCACCTTCATCTTCATCAAGATTTTTGAAATTATGTGAGTGAATCCTCAAGTAGTCGTGCATCTCCTTTCTAATTTCAGGGGTTGTTTTGGTGCACATCAAGGCACAGAGGTAATCTACTTGCCACACAAATTACATTGCAGCAACAACCTCCTGTCAAGATCTCGCCAGAATGCATATTTCCATGTTGGATCCTTGCTCTTTCATGGCCTCCTCTCAGGATCTTTGAATGGATCATAGTGATCGGCAGCTTCTTCTGTAGCTTGAGCTAATCGAACAACTTGAGATATCTCTGGCTGGGAGGACATGGTGCTTGCTGTGAATCTATGATAGAAGGAAAGATAGCTCCACTTAGTTATTTTTTCACCAAGTTGCTCCCTAAGCTACCTGGTAGAACGACTTACCAGGAGATGAGCACACCTTCAATGGCAGCAGCAGCCAGGGGAGGAGCACACTAACAGTTGTAGGAGAACACCTTCAACAGTAGCAGCAGCAGCTAGTGGAGGAGCACACCACTAGTAGCAGCATCCGGGGAGGAGGGGGAGAGCATAGCACACCAGCAGCAGCAACCAGGGGAGAAGGAGAGGAGCACACCAGCAGCAACAACAACCAGGGGAGGAGGGGAGGAGCAGACTAGCAGCAGCATCAACCAGGGGAGGAGGGGAGGAGCAACCCAGCAGCAGTAGCCATGGGAGGAGGAGAGGAACAGACCAGGGGTGTCGGCGGCTAGGTTTCCAGGAGGAGAGGGTTGGATCGGGATGAGGGGAGAATGAGTCGATCTAGGTTTCCAGGAGGGCATGGGCAAGTAGATAACGGTAAAAAAACATATGAAAGGTGCCCCCCCCCATAATTGAGTCGTTTTCGAGTCATACATAGCGACTAGTCGAGACTAGTCGCTTGAGTCGCTCGACTCAAGCCATGAGGCGTGTCGAGGATCCCAGTCGACCCTCAACTAGCGACTCGTCGACTAGTCGCTCGACTCGAAAACAAAGCCTAGAGCTGCCACTGCAGGGAGGCGGAGGGAGTGGGGTCGACGGGAGAGCAACAGTGGGGTGGCGGAGAGCAGCATGTGGAGCGGCCGAAGATCAACGACGGCGGGGGCGGCGGGACAACGGCGACCGATGCTCACTCCCTTTCCTGCGACGATGGGGGCAACGGGAGAGCGACGGCAGGGCAGCCAAAGATCAGCAGTGGGGGCGGCCGGAGATCAGCAGCGGCGAGGGCGGTCGGAGAGCAGTGGCGGCCGATGGCCCAACCCACGCAGTTTCCCCTACCCGCCCGAGATATCCCGCTCGTTTGAGTCTGTGAGCCCGCGAAGTTTTCCCCTGCGTAGAGTCACTTTGCTGGCTGTGAGCTGCTCCTAGCCACACAATTGTTTTGGATGATGAATGTAAAGGGGCAAGGCACGGCGTGACCTGCCTGTGGCAAGGCATTGGTTCTCAGTCCTTGCTGCAATACCGAGACCCGGTTATCATGTTCCGTCGATTGATTCGTTTCCCTTTTGGGCACTGCTGGGCGCCGGCGCGCCGACCCAACTATTGGGCCGGTCGGCCGAGAGCCGTTCGATCTGTACAAGCTTAACCATCAGATTTGTCCCCGTCTTGCCCTTTCGTCAACCTCCCGTATGGGTAAAAAGGGGAGAGGAGGAGAGCGATGGCTCCGCCCGTGCTGACCGCCTCACCTCGTCTCCTCGTCTTCCCGGTGCAGCACCACTGCGTGCGTCACCGCGCTGTCGTCACCGTCCTTGCATGCCGCCGGCGTCAACCTCCACCACCTTATGCAGATTTGACCGCTTGCAGCTCTTGAACGATTCATATTCAGATTCATATGGATGTTGTGGTTGCAGCACCCCTGCCGTCGCCGTCCTTGCTCGCCGCCGACGTCAACCTCCACCACCATGTTCATTTAAAGAGCTTCACCAATGAAAAAAGGGGTTTCGCCGGTGGTAGCAGAAACTAAAAGTTGTTGCAGCAAAAAACAACACGGTTGTAGCAAAAATGATTGCTGGTTCCAGCAAAAAACAAAACCAATGCAACAAAACACATGGCAACCGCCGTCCGTCCTCACCCCAACACCATCCTAGCCTATGCAGCAATTCGAAAGACTGGTTGTAGCACGTCGTGACACTAATTGTAGCAAAAATTCCCGACGCTGGTTTGTGCAATGAAGCAAAAAATGCAAACACCGGTTGTAGCAAATTTTGATGCTGGTTGTAGCAAATTTTGACACCGGTTGTAGCAAAAATCGATGATGACCGTGGTGACCGACGAACCCTGATGCTTCGTCGTCAGGAGGTTGCAGCTCCCGACGTCGCCTATTATAGCTCCCCACGACGAGGTTGCGGCTTCTGGCGCCAGTAGTCCTAGCATCCCGTGGCCATGGGTGTTGCCGTTGCATCTCGTAGTGCAATGGCCGTCGCATCGTCATCGAAGCTCGCAGGCACATGTCGCCGCAAGAGCTCGCCGCCGTCCCCATGGTGGAGAGGTGGGGCGGCCCACATCGACGGCACAACGAACGCAACAAAGGAATGGTGAGGGAGGAAAGGGAACGGGGAAGATAAGCTGCAAGTGGACCCACGTTAATCTGCGGTCAGGAAGCACCGAAACGTGTTCTTATCCTCTACGATCAAGAAGCACCGAGGTCAGGAAGCACCGAAACGTTTTCTTATCCAACCGCACGCGTGCGTCTGGCACAAGTTTCAGCACAAGTAAGCAGGTGGTAAACGTTTACCTTCCCTTTTCTCTAACAGCACAGGTTAAATGTCACATTATCCGTTCAGAAATGTAACAGACCGTTTTTTTGCCAAAATAAAGTTACTGCGTTCCCCGGCTTAAATTAAACTAACGCAGCATTCAAAGTATGTAAGTCATTCACAGGTGTGACTATTTTTACAAGGCATAACTCAACACTAATGCACAACAGCAATGGCGACAAGCAAACAGAGAACAAAACTTGCTAGCGCCAGGCTTTTTGATCGGCCGGTATTACAGTACTGATCTCGCAAGGCAGCAACCTGGTCCAATCTTTGGACGAAATAGGTCTTCTAGTGCTGATCCTGCCTCATTATCTTAGTCACTATACCGACAGCGATCGTGCTTCCAGACGACCTTAAGAATGCCCTTCCAAGAGCTCGGCATTTTGAGAATTCCTCAACACAAACCGCTTGATCTAGTGTAACCTAACAAAAAGCAAGAATGTTACCATAACGCAAATAGTTCTCACAACATTCACAAACGTATATAACTTCACAAAAGCTAAGCTGTTCACTAGGATCGGTACTTGTTGATTACCTGCACAACAGCATTCTGCTTTGATTTAAGAAACCGCGGTGCTGTTTTACTTGGCTTGCCTGTCTTGTCAAGCAACGCCACGATTTTTGTTACTCTTGCAGCTTCCTTCACATGATGTATGTGAAACTCCACCTAGGTCAATAGCATTGATATGATTAGAATGGAAAAGAAGCTAATCAAACATGGCTTTGGTGGCATGACATGTCTTTACCTGATAACCAACAAGAATTGGAATGGTGATGTCCAGCACCCGAATCTTAAGCTCCAAGTAGTTGGCTACAGGCACCGGGAAACCAGGGTGACAAAGAATCCCGCCAGGTATTATTCGATTACCATCAATTCCCTGTAAAATAACCGCTACATTGTCGCCAGCTCTCGCTATGCTGCATGAACTAGAGTCTCGTTCAATGGTTTTCACTGTCGCCACTTGCTCACAAGGTAAAACCAAGACCTGTACAAGGAAAAGATCCAAGCAGTCAGGAGAAATATAATTGCACCCACATGTCTCCATTAAGGATTGTTTATCCAACCCAAACTATTTATTGAGGGAAAATAAGATCAATAGTTGGCCCTGTTAAGATATTCCTATCAACCAACTATCCCAAAAGACCGATCTGATAGGAAGAGGAGATATAATATACTTAACCCCCCCCCCCTTCACATCCGACGTGGATATGGAATGATCAACACCTCCCCCCACACCCAACGTGGGCATGGATAAATGATTGGGAGAAATGCGGGGACTGAGACTTGAACCCAAGACCTCAGGTCTGATACCATGTTAAGATATTCCTATCAACCAACTATCCCAAAAGACCGATCTGATAGGAAGAGGAGATATGATATACTTAACCCCCCCCCCCCCCCCCCCTTCACATCCGACGTGGATATGGAATGATCAACACCTCCCCCCACACCCAACGTGGGCGTGGATAAATGATTGGGAGAAATGCGGGGACTGAGACTTGAACCCAAGACCTCAGGTCTGATACCATGTTAAGATATTCCTATCAACCAACTATCCCAAAAGACCGATCTGATAGGAAGAGGAGATATAATATACTTAACAGGCCCTATAGTCATAAAGCTATTGCCAGGGAAGAGGGAAATATTGTCAAGATAATTGTAGCACAAAATCATTCAACTAAGTAATCACGCAAAGAAGAATGGAATACAATTTTGCCATGAAAAATTGTTACATCATATTATTGCTGAAAGATTGGCATGTCACTAGCAAGATCATGCTCTAAATAGAATAGAATTAATCTACCCTCAGTGTTGCAACGGGTCTCAATGCAATACAGGAATAATGATAGCTTCTGAAGAGAAAAGTTTGTAAGGAATCTACCTTTGAACCATTTCGAATAGCGCCAGTTTCTAATTTTCCAAAAGCTGCCAGTTGTCCTGTCGACTGAGATTTGATAACATCACATATAGGAAGAATGAGGGGCTTTGAAACATCCCGAGAAGGAAGCTGCAAGGAATCTATGGCATCCAAGAGACACAACCCTTGATACCTGAAAAGATATGTCCATTCAAGATTCAAATTGTGAGAGAAACACGAAATTTTGCTAAAGATTATATATGTCCACAGATCAGCATTCTCAAAATTGGCACGTAAAACCAAGCGTTTAACTACAGAGAGGTTACAGCATCCGCTGCACTGGAGAAACTCACCCTAAAGCGGTAATTCTAAAATAAACAAGGTCCACTTGAAACAGAGCTTACCAGGAGGTAAAACGAGCATCTGAAGGAGATTTAATCAAATTCTGGTTCTCTACAGCACTAAGAGGAATCCAGGTAACAGCTGAATCTCGGAAGTTGCATGACCGCAGAAAACTACCAAGTTGTACCTTGATGAACTCCAACCTATCCTTTGAGTAGCCAATAGCATCCATCTTGTTGATTGCAACAATAAGTTGCTCAACACCAAAGCTTCTAATAAGCTGAGCATGCTCCTTTGTTTGCCCAACATTTTTCCCTCCATCCCCATCCATACCAGATTCAAAAGAACCAGTTGATGCATCAACCACAAGAATGGCTGCATCAGCCTGTGTCGCACCAGATATCATATTTGGCACGAAATCTTTGTGGCCAGGAGAGTCAAGCAAAACTACACGGTATTTCTTGGTCTCCAAATACGCGACAGCCACTGTCATTGTGACACCTCTGGCTCTTTCTTCAGTACTCTCATCCATAGCCCATGCATAAGCAAAGGACCCCTTTCCCTGGATAAACGAATGACAGCACACAAACAGTCAGATTTGTGCACCAAAATGAAGTGGAAGACTGACACAAAGGCAGCAGCAACTTACTTTTTCCTTAGCCTCCTTCTCATTTTTGTGCATATCTCTTTTTGATATCTTCCCTAATAGGTGTAGCAATCTCCCAGAGAGTGTTGACTTACCAGAATCAACATGACCCACCTAACGAAATTGTTTAGAGACAAGTACATCTTTAGACAAAGCAAAATCACTTTTAGAAGAGAAAATGTGAAAAGAGTATATTCCATATTTACAAGTCACAGCAAAAGATGAGTAGTAACATACTATTGCAAGGTTTAGTTGGCTCAGCGCCCCGGACTCCTGATCAGTTAGCATCCACCCCTCAGGCTTATACTCTTCAGGTAAGTAAGGTTGTGCAACATTTACATTATTCCTTTCGATACTTAGCTCGCTTATGTCAGAAGAAAGTGTCTCCATGGAACCCTTATTCTGAGTAGAACTGCTAACCCTACTACACTGGTCCTCCTTTAGCTGAAGGTGACCAGCAATCAATTGAGGTGTCCTCTCGACAGGCACATCGTTGTCAGAGATTATGGGTTGTTTCTTTTTTCCAGTGCTTGATGAGCTACCGACAGATGCCAACTGTGTGGAATTGACTGTTGAGACACAAAAATAATTAAAAATTAAGGAATGCAAAAAACAATGCTAACAGCAAAGAAAGAACAGAGTACACGATGGGTAATAATATGCACAACACTGCAATCTTAGCTCATCAATTCACCCTTAACAATAGAACTAACTTGATTCAGAAGGGATTTCAACAAGTTATTGACTTTCAACAACAAGGTATCCAGCCATTGAACCACTTTTAATATGTATGCTGTAAACAGTGCTTCGCATCCAAACTTTATTTATAGATGGTCCAATGCTGCTAAACATATTACCAAAGACACTTATTGGAAGGGACTGTGCTTATACTACACCGCAAAGGAAGTAAAGAGTTCACAAGCGAACCAGAATATTAGAAGGTGCATAGAGAATAAAAGATCAAAGCCATGTTTTCAACACAAAACATAAGCCATGAGATGTCGAATTAGCATTTTCCTCTCTTTCCTCTTTTCATATTTATTGGATTTATGATGAAGGATAAACTTGAAGGCCCAAAAGAGCAGGGCTCTTATAGTTAAACATAGACATAAATTCACAAAACCAATTTCAATATTTACCAATAATACCTTTAACGTGGGATGTGCTAGCATACTTTCTCTCAGAATCACCATCAAAGTTTGTAGTAGAAGTCTTCAATGGCATCTTGGTAGAATCAGAGTTTGACAGTGCAGATGTCCCAGGATTGTTTGATATTCCATTGACAGAATCTACTATTTGCAGCAAGAGCATATAAGATTACATTAAAATCCTTTGTATGTATGCCAATAATCATAAGTGTTCAGAGATGTGTGAGACTAAAATACCTTTGATCGACCCATCCTTGCCAGATTTGACGAAAGATTCCCGGAAAACCCCACACATCTCACAGTATATCATAGTTTCATGATTATCAAATGTGCACATGGAGCACTTCCAAAGCACAGGCACTGCATTTGAAGACTTCTTCGATGATTCTATACAAGAGAGTGGCAACATATGAGACCAAGGAGACAAACTACAGGCACTTAAACTAATCAAGAGACTAAGAGAGTAGTGCATTAAAAAAACTACATATTCCACTAAAGGTGCAAAAGCATCCAAAGGTGTATGGCCATAAGAAGTTAAGAACTACTCCCTCCGTTCCTAAATATAAGACCTTTTAGAGATTTCAATATGGACTACATACGAAGTAAAATGACTGAATCTAAACTCTAAAATATTTCTATATACATCCGTATTGAAATCTCTAAAGGACTTATATTTAGAAACGGAGGGAGTATTTTAGAAGCTTAGAATAATTGAATTTGTATGATGGATACGCGCCAGCATCAACAAGTGAGAAAATGGCTAATTCCAACCGACAACCTGCCAAGTCTTGAGTTTTAACATTTTTATTTCACGGTATTTTGTGAGTAAGTTTTGACTGCTAGACTGAGTGGAGGAAACTATTTGACTTTCAAGTCAAAAAATTCATATAGACAACAATGCCTTCCAGAAGAAGATGTACATTCCAAAGGTAACGAGACATTATTTCGCATGTGCATCCACGGGGCAAACGGACACATGCGCATGCATTTAACATTGACAGATAGGCTAAATAGGCAGTAGAAATCAATGGAAGAGCAGGGAATCATTAATGATAAGCTTTGTTGTCATCCCAATTTGTTCAGCAATGGTGCTGGGGAGCTTTACATGGAGTATGTGGTATTTCCACCGGTCATACCGAGACTATAAATGCGGTAGCAAGCATAACGGAAACCAGCGTGTAACATGAACATCACAAACATACAGCAGTAATTGCCAAACAACTTAAAATGCTGCAACTACTGATTTGGTCGGATAAGATATGGCAACTGCAAATCCACAAAGCAACTACAATTACTTCCTAGTCCTAGTTAGAAGTGACAGTGAAGCCGATAAACAAACGGTCTAGTACCTTTCTCCTTCGCAGGGGGCTTGACGTCGGCGTGCCCAGTCTCGTCATAATCATCATAGTCGTCCTCATAATCCTCGTAGTCTTCGTAGTAGTCGTCGTAGTCGGGCCCGGAGACAACCTTGCGAGGCATTGTCCTGGCAAAAAAAAATCAGTCCCTATAGTCAGCATAGACGACAGACGAGGCAGTCAGGCAAAGTCGAACCCCAGTTAGCGTCGCTCCCGATTCGCGAACCCTAAATCGCATCTAGCGCAAATCAGCAGTGGTCAGTGCTCGGCAGCGGCAGCAGAGCAGCTCAGCGCGCGCGGGTGGCCCGGAACCCGCAGCGCGCAGAACCCGCGGAGACCCACGAGAGAGAACGGAGGGGCCGGAGCCTCGCCCCTGATAAAAAGCGCTGGAAATTGACGGAGAGGAAGGGGGCGGGGGGCAATGGGGAACGGATGATTTTACCTGGATGGATGCGAGCTGGAGGAGATGTCTCGTCGGGGTTCGGCTTGGAAGATGCCGAGCTCTGTCTGCCTCCCTCGCTCGCGCGTCGTCTCCCGCTCCGGTCTCTTGATTCTCGGGGAAGAGTCGAGGCGCCGCCGCGGCGTGAGTGGAAACTGAACCGGACGCAGCAGCGGGGGAAGGGCGGCGCGGCGGGGGGTTAAGGGACACTCCGCGTGGGCAACCAGCTCGCGTCTGTCACTCTGTCTATCGGTTTGGAAACAGAAAAAGACCGGACCGGACCGGACAAGTCTGAAGGTCCGGCTAGAACCCGTTTCCGGACGGAAAACCCCCCGACTCGAATCGTGTCAAGGAGAAACGTATGCCAGCTCAGGAAAAAAACATATGACTGAAAAACTTCCCTCGGAAAAAGGAAAAGGAAACTATCTCCGTGCGCCGCCCTTGGCCGCTCACCCTCGCCGTGCTCCTTCGCTCCCGGTCCGACGCATACTGGGTCAGGGCCAACGCGACCACCGACGAGGCGGTGGCCGTCGGGCTCTCCATCACGTGCCCCTGTACCGGCAAGGATGTCAATGGAAGAAGAGAGGTCGTCGGTGCTACGATCGGGAGCTCGACGTGTTTGAGGAGGAGTTGGGGCGGTGCAGGGTGATATCGACGTGTTTGAGGAGTTGGGAAGGTGCAGGGTGGTATCGACGTGTTTGAGGAGTTGCGGCGGTGCAGGGTTCACGACACTGACGTCGCCTCACTTTCAGTCGTGTTGCGGCACACCGGTGTTGTGTCTTAACCTTATCCTTATGAGCATCTCCCAAAAACTATGCCGATATAACATCTTGAAATTGATGAAGAGGTGCTCATCGCTTGTTTTCAGTCCACTTTGGTGAAGGCTTTGTATGCAACAGTAATCGAATATCATCGTAATAGATGCTTATCATCTTGAAATTGATGATAAAGGGTTTGTATGCAACAGTAATCGGATATCCTCGTAATAGATGCTTGTTTTCAGTCCACTTTGGTGAAGCTTGCAAAGCGATCTTATATTACAAGACGGACAGAGTAAAAGCAAATTTGTAGCGCCAGGAAAGAGCCATTGCACATGCAGTGAAGTTCCACGTCCAAACAAAACAAGACTGATCATCATGTTTACAAATCTTTCTAGGTTTTGCGAGCTTGCATCCTAAGAATCAAATCAAATTTCAACTTCCATGTTGGCTTTGTGTAAAGGTCACAGACATCGTTCAATAGGGGACCAAGACAACATCATGAAGCTACCAGGTCAGGCGTCTCCGCTTCGACGGATAGCAAAGTGGTGTGCACCTTCCCGACCCAGGTATCCAACCGGTCACGCAGGGATTTCACCTGGTCGATACCAAGGACCCTAGGTTGCGCCCACGAAACGTGGACAGTCCCGTCGACCTCGTCAATTATGCCTTCGATAAGATGAGCCTGCAATTACGAAATCAATGGTGTCATCATGTCACTTATAAGCAAATAAGTGTCATCAGAGGTAGGGTTGGAACTATTTTACAGTGACCAGAAGGGGGTCTGGGACTTACAGAGAGGCTCTTCATTAGTAGATACTCCACATCTTCAACTGAGAGCCTGGTCTGTTCAGATATAGTGCTCAACGGGATTGTGCGGTCTTGAGGTGCTCGACTGAGAAGGATAAACAGTTAAAACTTCGCTCCAAATAGTGGCATACGGGTAACATCAATCAGCATCTTAGCTTGAATTGTACCACACAAGAATTACCTGAAAATGATTTCCATCAAGCAAAGGATATTGATCTTTTCAAGAAGTTCCCTTTCCTTCTGTACCAAAGCAGGCTGTGCACTCAAAGCAGCGGCATGAACTTTGCAGAGTTCCTGATAGGACGCTAGATTGCCGGAGTTGAACGCTTGCAGCACATGATAAATCCACTCGACCGATGTTCCCACAAGGCTATGGATCTACATGGTTTCCGCAACAAGAATTAGAGATGCATGCTGATGCAGCAATATCATGCAGAGTTCGGCAATCCAACATCAGAAGAAAAAAAAGGAAACTGCATCTGGAAAATAGCCTGAGGCCAATTCAGCCAAAATTTCCAGTCAACATTACCAATTGTAATGTCACCATCAGCTTCAAATCTTTAATGAAGAAACTGAACCACACAAAGTAATTATAATCTAATCAATACTTTGTTTTAACACTGAACTCCAGATATTTTAACAGTTCTATTCTAATGGAAAAAAATTGCTCTTGTCAAAGGCAAAATATAGCAAAGATAAAACAACAACTATCAAGAATGACCAGCTCAGTTGAATGTAAGCTCACACAATGACATAAAATAAATAGGAACATGGATAGAAACATGGAACCACACTCCCTTGAGATAACCCAAAAGACAAAATAAACATGGTTTCGTTACAAGAAACATACATACTTGTTTATGACCTACTGGTCTGATTGGGAGCTAAACAAAGTTCAAAAAAACGCTAGGCGTTAATTGTGCGTTTGGCCACCTACTTGCGCGGCGTTAATTGTGCGTTTGGCCACCTACTTGCGCTTTTCTAGCTTAGGTGTGATTAGGCATAATTAGGCGCAATTAGGCGTTTTCTACACAATTGTATTCAGATGGGCAACAAAGAACAGTTTGCTAGTGCTAGAATGTATCCTGGTCACCTGCTTGGGGGCGCGAGGCCGAGATGGAATGGAACTCGATGTGGATGGCAGCGGGAGGAGGAGAAGGAGCTTGAGGTGGCTGCCGCTGGGAGGAGGAGGAGGAGGAGGAGGAGCTCGAGGTGGCTGCCGCTGAGAGGAGATTGAGGTGGCTTGCGCTGTGAGGAGGAGGAGGAGCTCGAGATGGCTGCCGACGGGAAGAGGATAAGGAGATTTGGCGGCGCGGGTCCAGCAGCTAGCGGCGCGAGCTGAGATTCGCCATCATGAGGAGAGCACCCAGACCTAACCCTAGCACGGGATGTCTAGTTTTGGTGCATTCCCTCTCTCTCCTGCAGCCAGTGCCGCTGCTTTTCTTCGATTTGGGCTGCTCCCTCCCTCGCTTTTCCACGGCGCCGCGCTCGCTTAAGCGGAAAGTTTGCGCGCCTAATCGCATGGAATAGAAAAGGCGCTCCGCGTAGGCGCGCCCCACGCCTTTCCGAGCGCATATGGCCTACGCGAGGCGTTGGGCCAGCGCCCCACGCTTATGTGCGCATAAGCGCCCGCTTCCGCGCGCCTTTTTGAACTTTGGAGCTAAATGTAACGGTTCATCCTCCATTTTGTTCAAGTATGAATTAAGTATGCATGCTTGCAAGCAGAATGGGCAATCAATAATATTTATACAATAATGTGTCACTCAACAATTCAAGCATCACTAAGCCTACAGTTAGCTCTTTACAGGGGTAGCCATGGGTATCACAAGTACTCCCTCCGTTCCATAATTCTTGTCTTGACACACGACAAGAATTATGGAACAGAGGGAGTAAGTAGTAAAGTGTAACCAGACAACAAAGATGAAAGACACATATAAATTGGAAGTATAAGAACATACAATTGGATGGGCAAGCAACTCCCCGAAGTTGTATATGTTGTCACCCAATAAAGCAGCAAGTGAGAGGTCAAACGCCAGGTTCTGCAGGTAATTATTGGAAATCAGAAACAGCAAGCATCAAATCCAATTTTTCATGCCAAAAGAGCAGGTAAGCAACAATACCTGTTTGAATGGTTCGGAAAGTGATTCCACTGTTGTGTATGCAAGATAGAGAAGAGCATTTTTATAAAATTCAGAATAGTCTTGACACACTTTATGGTATTGAGAACATAACCAATAATAGCTCGAATGTACTGAAGGATCAACATCGTCCATGCTATCCAAAGTGGTTTTCCCCTCGTCTACCAGTTTCTTACACTCTTTTTTATTCCCTTTCTCAAGAAGAAAACTTGCAATCTGCATTTTCACATACAGAATGGGCTCTTCAACCCGTGATTCTTTCGTATCACGCAGCTTCGAAATTACGCCTTCGAGATAGCTTATACCGGCATCTTTATCTGAATACTGGCGTGAAACTACTGCCGCGAAGTGAGCAAACTTAAGAAGATTGATCTTGCTCTCAAAATCAGAGATGAAATGAGTATACAGCTGAATCAGAGCATCTCCCGCCTGTACAAAAAGAAAAGACCACACGGTGGTGATAAGCCCGGTGACATGGAAAGCAACCAAACAGCTGATCAGAATAATGCAAGTGTTTCAGGAATCATGGTGAAACTTTCAGAACAGAAAATATGGTACATGTACATCTTTGACATATTGCTATAGTAGACAACAAAAAATTTATGATCATTCTTCTTTAGATTTTTGCGCTGATAAATTGAACCAAAAATATGAATGTACTTAGACATCTCTTCAGTATACGACTCGTGACATTTGCAATACTCCTCATCAGGCGATCCATGAATCACTGGTTGCATAACATAACGAAGCACAGGTCGTAACGTATATAATTAACAAATCAACAGAGTGAATCAAGATGTTGCTCTGAACTGAAGCAAGCCAGACAGTTTTGTGCAAGACACCCTAAAGGGACAGGTGTTGGCAACTTGGCAGCTGCGAGTTTATCAGCTACCTTCGGCCAAAGGGAGATAGCCCCACTGGCATCAACTCTCAACAACTAGGTGCTCCCAATCAGGGCGGCAATATTTTCCCCGGAGATCAGGGGCGCCTCGCCTAACAGGGAGCCTAAGGGCGTCGCCTTCAACCCTAAAAGCAGATCAAACCGCGCTACATGATGCTAACTACCAGGAGGGGGGACGGGGAGGAGCGGATCGAGTCAACCGGACCTGGACGACGGCGAGGGCGAGGAACTGGTCGAGCTTGAGGGTGAGCTGGTGCCAGAGCTTCCGCTGGTAGAGGTCGGCGAGGGCGGCGTACCACTCCGCCAGCTCCGGCCGGGTCGAGCCCTGCGCCTCCAGGAACTCCAGCGGCGCCGCCATCGCCTGGTCTCCGGCGCTTCCTTTCCCTTCCTTTCTTCCCGGCGAAGAAGACGGAGACGAGGAGCGGCGAGCGCTGGATCTGTTTCGGTCGGGGAGCGGTGCGGTCGGACTCGCCCTTCTCCGCGGCGCTCCGAACTAATAGCAACTCTGACACATCCCTAAAATTGACTAAAACTATATACTTCCAGAACGTGTATCCCCTCTCTTCCTGAATATAAAACGTTTTAGCAATTCAATTTGAACTGTCAAAATGTCTTGCATTTAGAAATAGAGATAGCAATTCCTAAAACTTCTTGAACATTAGGAGGTGCCATCTATACATACTCCTATATAAACTTAACTCCCAAATTACTTTTCTATCACACAGATATATTGCATAAAAACAATTCATTTCAGCTACATACATTTTAATATTATAGTATATTTAGATTATTTCTTTGAATATCTTGCGTGTGTCACTCTTGGAGGACACAGTGCACGGTGGGAGCTCACCACCGACATCGGAGGAGGGAGGAGGGGGGGCAGAGATGTGACATGGCCCAGTTCCCGGCATCACTGACGCTCGCGGACACACGAGATGCCCAAGAGCCTCGGAGGAGGTGTACCGGGGCGTGGGAGAATGAGTGGGAGGTGGTAGTGGTGGGCACGATGTCGTGGATTGTTAACGCGACATCAACAACCACTAGCTTGCGGTTGATTGTGATAAGTGTCGACGGAGAGAAGAGACTCGAAAGACGGAGATGTACGGTGATGTGAGCAAGAAAGGGTAAGGGTGCGGATGACCAGATGAAAAGCCCCCCTACCCAACCTCCACCCCCTGCGGCACGTGCACAAACAAAATGTGAAGTTTAGGCACAACTTTTGGTAATATATAAAAATAGGTTACATATCTATAATAACCATGTAACAAAATAATATCTCTTGATGGTGAAGTCCCTTTGTTTATTTACTTTGTCCACTCTAGAATAAAAGCCCCAAAAATCGTGACAACGTTGTTTCATACAATAGGCTTAACTGAGTTAGCCCCATGGACCCAGTGATTTCCTCCCCAATCCATCGATCGCCTCACACGAACGCAAGGAGCCCTCGCCGCCGCAAGACGTCGGTATCCTCTTCTTCCTCAGAAGTCACCATTCTCGTCCAAGGCATGACCCTGCCATCACCTCCCGCCCCCTCCTCCCCTAGGCTTCTTGCCTCTGCCTCCATCCTCCTTGTTGTCCCTGCTGAGCTCGCAAAACACGCCATCTCCACCCCCTATCTCACCATGGATCGTCTCATCTAACCGCATTTTCGTTTCTTTCCCATTGTCGCTATGCTAAGTTTCTTCTCTATAAGATAATATACATGATTGTTGTCCACCTTGGAGGAGCAAGTGCTATTTTGTAAGATAAAAACGCTAACTACTTCTAGTGTATTAAGTTCATGGGAAAATGGAGTAATGCAATAAGAATGGTGACATGATCTAGACAAGATCTATTAATGTAGGAATATATCCCATCTTGTTATCCTTAATGGCAACGATACATGTGTGCCTTGCTGCCCCTTTTGTCATTGGGAAAGACACACCGCAAGATCGAACCCATCACAAAGCACCTCTTCCCATGGTAAGAAAAATCGATCTAGTTGGCGTAACTAAACCAAAGATTCGAAGAAGAAATACGAGGCTATAAGTAATCATGCAAATAAGAGATCAAAGAAGACTCAAATCATATTCATGGATAGAAACTGATCATGAACTCAAAATTCATCGGATCCCAACAAACACACCGCAAAAGTCATTACATCAAATAGATCTTCAAGAGACCATTGTATTGAGAATCATAGAGAGAGAGGAAGTCATCTAGCTACTCGCTACGGACTTGTAGGTATATGGTGGACTATTCACGCATCATCGGAGAGCCACCTATGATGAAGATGAACTCCTCCGCGATGGTGTTAGATTGAATCTCGAGGTTTTGGAATTTGCGGCGACCGAAATTGTGTTTCGTCGACTCCCCTAGGGTTTTCCGAATATTTGTGAATTTATAGCGTCGATAGTCGATGGAGGGGGGTCCCGAGGTGGGCACCACCCACTAGGCCACGCCAGGGGCCTCTGGCGCGCCCTGGTGGGTGTTCCCCACCTCGAGCCACCTCTCTAGCTCTTGTCTGGCCCATCTGGTGTCTTCTGGTTCAAAAAAAATCTCCAAAAAATTTCAGGACATTTGGGCTTCGTTTGGTACTGATTTTCGACGAAGTAAAAAACAACAACTGGCACTTTGGCACTATGTCAATAGGCTAGTCCCAAAAAATGATATAAAGTTGCTATAAAATGATTGTAAAACATCCAAGATTGATAATATAACAACATGGAACAAGCAAAAATTATAGATACGCTGGAGACGTATCACACGTCTCCTCCGGCTCCTGTGTCACTAGGAGCTCGTCCGCGGGTGCCCCGAGCTCGCAGATCACTCCGATCAAGAGAGACCCAAAGGAGCTCGGGCCGCTCTCTGTCAAACGGGAGGCTGACGCAGACCCGCCACGTCGAGGCATCATTGGCCCCGATGACTCCCCCCCGGGGGCAGGAGGACCACCTCGTGCACGTCATCATGGGGCGCTCGATGAGGAAGGCGGAGGAGGTCGACACGCGCATCTGTCGTGAGCTCGAGATCGAGGAGATCTTCCTCGAGCAGGGCTTGGCGGTGTCGTAGGCGCACATGTCGAAGGAGGCGGACCTGCACGTCATGAAGGCCAAGCAGGTCAAGATCTGGATCGACCTCGACTCCGACGAGGACTGAGCTCCTCCGTGTCGTCGCCGTCGCACCCGTCAATTTTGGTAGCCTAGGCTCGGGTACGCTGCACGGCCCGAAGATCCCCCTCCTACGTAGTACTTGTTGGGGAACGTTGCATGGGAAACAAAAAAATTCCTACGCACACGAAGATCTATCCATGGTGATGAGCATCTACGAGAGGGAGAGTGGATCTACATACCCTTGTAGATCGCTAAGCGGGAAGCGTTAAGAAACGCTCTTGGTGTAGTCGAACGTCTTCGCGATCCAAATCGTCGTGCGTCCCGCGATCCAATCACGATCCGTCCCGCGATCCAATCACGATCCGTCCCGCGATCCAATCACGATCCGTCCCACGATCCGATCACGATCCGTCCCACGAACTTGATCACGATCTGTCTCACGAACTTGATCACGATCCTTCCGATCTAGCACCGAACGGACGGCACCTCCGCGTTCAGCACACGTACAGCTTGATGACGATCTCCACCGTCTTGATCCAGCAAGAAGGAGTGGAGAGGAAGAAGAGTTCTCCGGCAGCCTGACGGCGCTCCGGCGATGGTGGTGGAGCAATTCCGGCAGGGCTTCGCCTAAGCACTGTAGAAAACCGATCTACAGGAGAAACTATGCACCGGAGGAACGGGTAGCACGTGGCTGAAAATCTAGTGCAAAAACCCTCAATACCACCAGTATATATAGGAGGAGAGGAGGAGAGGATGCAGCTTGGCCTCCAAGCCTCCTAGGCTTCAGCCGAACTAGGAGAGGAGGAGTCCACCTCCTTCACTCCTAGTAGGATTAGGATTCATCCTTTTTTTCCCTTTTTGCCTTTTTCCACCTTTTTCCTTTTGGGTTTTCTTCTCCAGCCACATGGGCCTTGTGTGGGAGTTTCCACCAGCCCACTAAAGGCTGATATCCACTCTCCCACAGCCCATGAAGCCTCTTGGGTCGAAATACCCCTCCCGGAGGTCTCTTGGTACACTACCGGCACTCCCGCTACACTATCGATAAGCCCGGAACTTTTCCGGCGACCAAAACAGGACTTCCTATATATGAATCTTTACCTCCGGACCATTCCGGAGCTCCTCATGACGTCCAGGATCTCATCCGGGACTCCAAACAAACTTCGGTCACCACCATACATAATTCTATACTACCGAAACGTCACCAAACCTTAAGTGTGCAGACCTTGCGGGTTCGAGAACCATGTAGACATGACCGAGACACCTCTACGGTCAATAACCAATGGCGGGACCTGGATGTCCACATTGGTTCCTACATATTCTACGAAGATCTTTTATCGGTCGAACCTCTATGTCAAGGATTCAGTTAATCCCGTATGATGTTCCCTTTGTTCTTCAGTATGTTACTTGCCCGAGATTCGATCGTCGGTATCTCCATACCTAGTTCAACCTCTTTACTGGCAAGTCTCTTTACTCGTTCTGTAATACAAGATCCCGTGACCAACACTTAGTCACATTGCTTACAAGGCTTATTGTGATGTTGTATTACCGAGTGGGCCCTGAGATACCTCTCCGTCACACGGAGTAACAAATCGACACCCTCGGAGACACCTGTAGAGCACCTTTATAGTCACCCAGTTACGTTGCGACGTTTGATACACACAAGGTACTCCTCCAATATCTGTGAGTTGCATGATCTCATGGGCATAGGAACATATACTTGACATGCAGAAAACAGTAGCAATAAACTGACACGATCATAAGCTACGTTTGTAGTTTGGGTCTTGTCCATCACATCATTCTCCTAATGATGTGATCCCGTTATCAAATGACATCTCATGTCCATGGCTAGGAAACCTTAACCATCTTTCAATCAACGAGCTAGTTCACTAGAGGCATACTAGGGACATTGTGTTTGTCTATGTATCCACACATGTATCCATGTTTCCAATTAATACAATTATAGCATGGATAATAAAAGATTATCATGAACAAGGAAATACAATAATAAACACTTTATTTATTGCCTCTAGGGCATATTTCCAACAGTACTATGATGTAGTTTAATGAAGAACTATCTATGATGTATATGATGATCAACTATGTATGATGAATGTCTTTGCAAGTTTCTCCCGCGATTTTTTTTAATTTTACAGTTTCATATACGAGGTCTGATCTTTCACGTACAAATTGACCTTTTAAATTTATTCCGTAGCAAACTGCAAACACATTATACGGAGTCTATTAAAGATGTTCACCTTTTTATTTGAACAACAACAGATATTATTCCATCAACAACATTTTACAGAGAGAAGTGTGAAAGGATTCACACTTGACATGGCGAGAACATCTCTCGTATTACAAAGACATGTGTCTGAAGAGAGACATCGAAAATCTACAGGTCTATTTTCAAGTTTGATCGCTAACTTTGCTTGATGATGAGCTTTAACATTGAAACACCTATTGATATTGTTGGGAACGTTGCATGGGAAACAAAAAATTTCCTACGCACACGCAAACCTATCCATGGTGATGAGCATCTACGAGAGGGAGAGTGGATCTACATACCCTTGTAGATCGCTAAGCGGGAAGCGTTAAGAAATGCGGTTGGTGTAGTCGAACGTCTTCGCGATCCAAATCGCCGAGCGTCCCGCGATCTCATCCCGATCCGTCCCGCGATCCAATCACGATCCGTAACACAGGGCATTGAGTCTTACTCAACTTCACACCTTGTAACACAGGCAAGAACCCCTTCTTGGCCTGTTCCATTTTGAACTTCTTCAAAACTTTATCAAGGTATGTGCTCTGTGAAAGTGCTATTAAGCGTCTCGATCTATCTCTATATATCTTAATGCCTAATATGAAAGCAGCTTCTCCTAGGTCCTTCATTGAAAAACTCTTATTCAAATATTCCTTCACGCTTTCCAGCATTTCTATATTGTTTCCAATCAGCAATATGTCATCCACATATAACACTAGAAACGCTATCGCTACGGGTGAGAAAGTCTCATCGTAGTCAACTCCTTGAACTTGTGAAAAACCCTTTGCCACAAGTCGAGCTTTATAGACGGTGACATTACCGTCCGCGTCCGTCTTCTTCTTATAGATCCATTTGTTCTGAATGGCCTTTCGCCCTTCAGGTAGTACTTCCAAAGTCCATACTTTGTTTTCATACATGGATCCCATCTCGGATTTCATGGCCTCTAACCATTTCTCGAAATCCGGGCCCATCACTGCTCCTCAATAGCTCGTAGGTTCATTGTTGTCTAACAACATGACCTCCAAGATAGGGTTGCCGTACCACTCAGGAGTAGTACGCGCCCTTGTCGACCGAAGAGGTTCAATAACATCTTGATCTGAAGCTTCATGATCATCATCATTAACTTCCTCTTCTACCGTCGTAGGTTCCACAGAAACATCTTTCTGCGCTGCACTACTTTCTGGTTGAAGTAAAGGTTCGATAACCTCATCAAGCTCTATTTTCCTCCCACTCAACTCTTTCGCGAGAAACTCTTTCTCAAGAAATGTTCCGTTCTTAGCGACAAACACTTTGCCTTCGGATCTGAGATAGAAGGTATACCCGACTGTCTCTTTCGGGTATCCTATGAAGACGCATTTCTCCGCTTTGGGTTCCAGCTTTTCAGGCTGAAGCTTTTTTGGCATAAGCATCACATCCCCAAACTTTAAGAAACGACAACTTTGGCCTTTTGCCAAACCACGGTTCATATGGCGTCGTCTCAATGGATTTTGATGGTGCCCTATTTAAAGTGAATGCAGCTGTCTCTAATGCATAACCCCAAAACGATAGTGGCAAATCGGCAAGAGACATCATAGAACGCATCATATCTAATAAGGTTCGATTACGACGTTCAGACACACCATTACGCTGTGGTGTTCCGGACGGTGTCAACTGTGAAACAATTCCACATTGTCTTAAGTGACTGCAAAACTCATAACTCAGATATTCACCTCCTCGATCAGATCGCAGAAATTTAATCTTCTTGTTACGATGATTCTCAACTTCACTCTGAAATTGCTTGAACTTTTCAAATGTTTCAGACTTGTGCTTCATCAAGTAAATATACCCATATCTACTCAAGTCATCAGTGAAGGTGAGAAAGTAACGATATCCACCGCGCGCTGCAACATTCATTGGACCGCACACATCAGTATGTATGATTTCCAATAAGTCACTTGCCCGTTCCATTGTTCCTGAGAACGGCGTTTTAGTCATCTTGCCCATCAGGCATGGTTCACATGTGTCAAGTGATTCAAAATCAAGTGACTCCAAAAGTCCATCAGCATGGAGCTTCCTCATGCGTTTTACACCAATATGACCTAAACGGCAGTGCCACAAGAAAGTGATACTATCATTAACTACTCTACATCTTTTGGCATCAATGTTATGAACATGTGTGTCGTCACTATCAAGATTCAATATGAATAAACCCCTAACATTGGGTGCATGACCATAAAAGATATTACTCATGTAAATAGAACAACCTTTATTCTCTGATTTAAATGAGTAACCGTCTCGCAATAAACAAGATCCAGATATAATGTTCATGCTTAACGCAGACACTAAATAACAATTATTCAGGTTCATCACTAATCCTGATGGTAATCGAAGAGAGAGCATGAGGACGGCGATCACATCAACCTTGGAACCATTTCCCACGTGCATCGTCACTTCGTCCTTTGCCAGTCTTTGTTTATTCCGTAGTTCCTGTTTTGAGTTGCAAATGTGAGCAACCGAACCGGTATCAAATACCCAGGCACTACTACGAGAACTAGTAAGGTACACATCAATAACATGTATATCATGTATACCTTGTTTGTCGTTGGCCGCCTTCTTGTCAGCCAGGTACTTGGGGCAGTTCCGTTTCCAGTGACTAGTTCCCTTGCAATGAAAGCACCCAGTTTCTGGCTTAGGTCCATGCTTAGGCTTCTTTGTAGGAGTAGCAACTACTTTGCCATCCTTCTTGGTTTTACCCTTCTTGCCTTTGCCCTTGCCATTTTTCTTGAAACTAGTGGTTTTATTGACCATCAACACTTGATGTTCATTCTGGATTTCAGACTCAGCGACTTTCAGCATCGCAAACAGATCGGATGATGACTTGTTCATCCCGTGCATGTTATAGTTCATCACAAAACTCTTGTAACTAGGTGGCAGTGATTGAAGAACTCTATCAATGATCGCCTCTTGTGGAAGGGCAATTCCCAACTCAGCTAGACGGTTTGAATATCCAGACATTCTAAGTATATGCTCACTGATAGACCCGTTCTCCTCCATCTTGCAAGCATAGAATTTATCGGAGGTCTCATACCTCTCGATCTGGGCATTCTTCTGAAAGATAAACTTCAACTCCTGGAACATCTCCTATGCTCCATGACGTTCAAAACGTCTTTGAAGTCCCGGTTCTAAGCCATACAATATTGCACACTGAACTATTGAGTAGTCTCGAGCACGAGCCTCCCAAGCGTTCTTAACGTCTTCGGAGGTCATGTCTTCTGGTTGGTCACCAAGCGGTGCATCAAGGACATATTGTTTCTGGGAAGCCGTGAGGATAATCCTCAGATTACGGGCCCAATCAACAAAGTTACTTCCGTCATCTTTCAACTTAGCTTTCTCTAGGAACGCATTCAAATTCAGGGGTGCTACTGCGCGAGCCATTGATCTACAACATAAATATGCAAAGGTTACTTAGACTATTGTTCAAGATAATGAGTTTAGTTAATCAAATTTACTAAAACTCCCACTCAAATTGACATCCCTCAGGTCATCTGAGTGTCACATGATCCAAATTCACCAACTCAAGTCCGATCATCACGTGAGTTAAGCTGGTTTCAATGGTGAACATCATTATGTTGATCATATCTACTATATGACTCATGTTCGACCTTTCGGTCTCTTGTGTTCCGAGGCCATGTCTGTACATGCTAGGCTCGCTAAGTTTAACCCGAGTGTTCTGCACGTGCAAATCTGGCTTGCACCCGTTGTATGTGAACGTAGAGTCTATCACACCCGATCATCACGTGGTGTCTCGACACGACGAACTTTCGCAACGGTGCACACTCGGGGAGAACACAGTTCATCTTGAAATTCAAGTGAGGGATCACCTTATAATGCTACCGCCGTACTAAGCAAAACAAGGTGCATAAAGGATTAACATCTCATGCAATTCATAAGTGACATGATATGGCCATGAACTTGTGTTTAAGATCTCCATCTTCGAAACACCGGCATGATCTTCATCGTCACCGGCACAACACCATGATCTCCATCATCTTGATCTCCATCAATGTGTTGCCATTGGGGTTGTGGCGCCAGCCCCGCTTCTACTTCTATTGCTACCGCTTAGCGATAAAGTAAAGCATTACATAGCGCTTAATGATTGACACGCACGTCATACAATAATTTAAGACAACCCTATGGCTCCTGTCGGTTGCCGTATTCATCGACGTGCAAGTCGTGAAATTCTATACATCACATGATCATCTCATACATCACATATATCTCATCATGCAATTGGCCATATCACATCACAACATACCCTGCAAAAACAAGTTAGACATCCTCTAATTGTTGTTGCATGTTTTACGTGGCTGCTACGGGTATCTAGCAAGAACGATTCTCACCTATGCATAAACCACAACGGTGATACGTAGATTGCTTTTCAACCTTCTCAAGGACCACC
The DNA here is from genome assembly GCA_022496015.1 of Hordeum marinum. Classification (NCBI taxonomy): domain Eukaryota; kingdom Viridiplantae; phylum Streptophyta; class Magnoliopsida; order Poales; family Poaceae; genus Hordeum; species Hordeum marinum. The sequence continues at coordinate 509,599,206 of CM039673.1, read as the reverse complement.
TTTGTCGGATCCGATCCAACTAAAGTGAGAGAAACTGTCACCCGCAAGCCATCTAAGCAACAAGTTGCGTCGAGGGAACCGGTCTCTCGTAAGCGTACGAGTAATGTTGGTCCGGGCCGCTTCATCTCACAATACCGCTGAACCAAAATACGACCAAGGGAGGAAGCAATCTAAGCATCAACGCCCACAAACCTTTTGTGTTCTACTCGAGATCTCATTGAACCATCAACCTAGCTCATGATGCCACTGTTGGGGAACGTTGCATGGGAAACAAAAAAAATTCTACGCACACGCAAACCTATCCATGGTGATGAGCATCTACGAGAGGGAGAGTGGATCTACATACCCTTGTAGATCGCTAAGCGGGAAGCGTTAAGAAACGCGGTTGGTGTAGTCGTACTTCTTCGCGATCCAAATCGCCGAGCGTCCCGCGATCCAATTGTAACATCCCAAAATTCTAAATTTTGGAATGTTATATTAAATAAATAAGTAGGATTGTTTGCTTGAATTTTGTGTGATTGATTGTGTGAAATTGAGTGGAATTTTGAAACTTTTGAAATTTTAATGAGAGGGAATAAAATGACTTTCCCAAAATTTTCAATTCCGGATCCCTATGCAATTTTGAGTTCGAATATTTTCAAAACCCTCTTATAAAATTTCTCAAATGAGAGGAGGTAAATGACACTCAAAAAAAAAATCAGATACAATGTTTTGACTCAAATTTTAAAATAAAATAAAAACTATTTGCCATTTATTTGAAATTCTAGTTTCTTTTCATTTTGGAGTTATTGCAAAAAAATATTTTTTTTAAAGTATTTTATTCGGCCTTAAGAAAATGTTCATGTTTTAGGAAATATTTTTCTCAAAATTTTGATATATAATATGACTATATAAAATGTTTGTCTATTTGTTTTTCTTTACTGTTTTTTTTTTAAAAAAACCAGGGAACACTGTTCATGCCGGTACACTGTTCATCCGAGTATTTAAAAAAAAAAAAAAACAGGCCGGCTGATTCAGCCCATCCGGGTGGCCCTCTTCTTCTTCTCTCTTTCCCTATTTTAGTCCCACCTTGCTTAGCTTTGGATGTTTGCACCTTCCTTTCACCTATAAATATAGACCCATAGGTGCACCCAAAAGTCATCCACTTCGGGTTGAATCGAATCGTTTCGGTTTGACTAGCTTTATAAAAAAAATATTTTTTTCTTTCCGGCGGGATTTCTGGAAGTCGTCTCTTCTTTGGATTTATATCTTCTCTGCATTCTAAAGGTATTCTCTTCGTATTTTCTTTTATACTCCTGTAGTTTAATATCCCTAGATTAGTATTTCTATAGTAGTATACGGTAGAGTAATTAGATTATTAATTAGTCTCCGTATTTACTCATTAGTCCTAGAATTATTTTAGACATAGCATTTTTCCTCCGTAAAACAGCTTGGCCCAGATTTTTCAAATAGCCATAACTTTTTACTCGTTCATCAGAATTAGATGAAATCAATGCCTAGAGTTTCGTCTTGACTTCACCTACCAATCAACCTATCACGTCAATTTTTTTCAAAATTTCAAATTTCAAAATTTATTCAGATTTATGTTCAAACTTCTTTTGATCATATCTTTTTATCCGTAGCTCCGTTTCCGATGAATCCAATTGCGACGGATCCGTATCAAAGTAATCTTTCCGTTCACATCCTTAGTGTTATCGTTTCAACATATAATTTTGATCTTGCTCATACTTCTCTATTAGTTCCCAAAATGTGTTCACACACTGTACTAAGCTAACTCAATGTCATATTGAATTGCTTATAACTTTTGATCCGTCATTTTGAACCTAGTAATTCTTTTTCTACACGTTCATATTGACTTCCCATATATAGTAACATCATTAGTTTCAATCTTTGAACCTTTCAAATTGGAGCGATTCAATTTGAATCCGAACCTTCATTTGATCATATCTTGCAAACTGTAACACCTTTTTAATTGATTCCTTTTGTCCCTAAATACTCGTGTCATATATTTTTATTCATAACCATCTTACGTCGGTTCAACTTCTTTTGACCTTTGTGAATTCAGATTCAATTCATACTTGAATTTACAGTTCAACTTCTTTTGACCTTTTCAATTAAATTTTTTCTACAAATAAATTCTTATGCCTTATACTATGTGTCAAACAACGTTCATGTTTTTCTCCCATACTTTGGATCGTCTTTCGTAGTCTCTCCAACCTAAGCTTATATAGCAATAGTTCATCATCCATTAACTCTTTTGAAGTTGATTCCTCCACTTTCACTTTACAACACAGTTAGAACCTATCTTTTCTTATTTAACCTTAGTATGTTGTTATATTCGCTCCAAGACATGTTTTGTTCTTGCGTTCTTTTGGTTCTTTGTTTTGGCATGAATGTTTATTGAATGTTATTTGATTACGATAGATTTTCATCGGAGAGTGACGAATAGTTCTATCAAGTTATTTCTGAGAGCGATATCTTATCTTCATCAACAGTACAGGCAAGTTCACTTTGACCATCTATTTCATACCTATGTTTTATTGCATGTAGTGACATCATTCAACAAATCCCTCCCGTAGTGTTATTGAAATCCTTGTAGTTGAGTAGAATGCATGAGGTAGGAACCCACCACATGTTACTAAAGCCCCGGGAACGTTAGTTATTTTTATGCTATGCTAAAGTAGACGGGGATTGGTATGAGTGTTCGTGAGTGGTGTGAAGAAGGACTCTACGTCAAGTCGACAACTTCATGAAGACATCTTCAAGTCCTGCATCTTCAAGACCTCAAGACTTCAAGACTCGAGAAGACAAGTTTTCAATACACACTACTGGGTGAAGGATGGTTGATTGGGCATCCCTGGAGAAACCAGTGGATGGCCGGGATGCATGGAGAAGCGCCATGACATCTTGCGGAAAGCTTCACCCAGACTCAAAGAGAAGGATGAATACTTCATGCCCGGAAGCTTACCTGTGTAGCCACAAGTCATTATGGGCTCTGGCTTGGTTGATCTTTGTTGTGACTCTGCTGGGCAGTGCTACGAGATGTAGTCGACGTTAGGATTGGGATGGGCACTGTCGGACAGTCAGGGAAGCACTCTGAAAGACCATGTTTCTTTCATCCTGTTCTCAAACACCAGGCAGTGCGAGGACTTACCAGGAGGGAAAGAATCTTGTGGGTAAAGTACACAACACTCTGCAGAGTTAAACCTAATCGATTAGCCGTGTCCCCGGTTACGGACAATTTGAGCCTCTGGACATGGATCTATCTCAGAACTCTCAACACTGGACTGATAACTTAATTGTGGGCAACTTAAGATACTTGTGGGTATTGAGACATTGGTTGGCGGAACCATGTCATGATAGGTAATTCCATAGTGAAATTCCTGATATTCCTTTGTTGTAGGAAAATAAAATCAGCTTTTACGCAAAAACTCAGACACAGAGCCACAAAGCCTTTGCATATAGAATAGTCTTTATGCTTCTGTTTTTCTATGGTGATCTTGCCAGCATATTCAAAATGCTGACCTACACGGCTGCAACGTCTTATGTTGCAGATACTCTTCTACGACGGGTAAGAGTACGATTCAGGGTTACGGTCCGCACTCAACTTGCCGTTGGTGTTATTGGGACTCCACTCCCGTTGACTGTATCCGCTGCTATTTTAAGGTATATATCAGTTTTACGTTATTTACATGTGATTGCACTTTGATATATACATTGATGTACTGTGTGTGCCAGCATACTGATCCAGGGATGGCACAGAAAACACAGAGGCTTGACTCGTTTTGAGTCGGGTCGCTACAAAAATGGTATCAGAGCACATGTTGACTGTAGGACGTGACCCTAGAAACTGGAAAGCCATTAGGAAATGATTTCTCAAAAACTTTGTTTTCAAAAGACCTTCTACTTCTCATCCCTTCTGAGTTTTATCAAGAGTTAGAAAATACCCTTTCCCCTTGACCACACTAAGGATCAACTAAGACCACTTCGAGAAGGACAAGATATCGAAAACAACTGATGGCCACTTCAAAGTAAAGAAGATTTCACCATGCATTAAAAGAGTTGAAGCTACCCGAGTTGAAGACTGTGAAGACTCGAAGAAATTGAAGACTATGAAGAATTTCCAAGTTATGCCCCAGAAGACCAAACCCATGTTGTATACTTACGTTAGATACGATGATTTGTGAGTTGTCGTTTGTGTGTAATTTTCGACAGCCACAACAAAAATCTATTTTCAAAACCATTGTTTGTATTGTGTGTTTTCTCCTCCTTTCTCTCTACCATCTCATCCCAAAACCTTGAACCCAATAGATGGCATATGAAGCTGGACTTGTACTTTCTGGACCAATGACCCAGCTAGAGGCAGAAGTATGGATTCACAACATGGAGAATCACTTCAGGAGCAACTCGATAGCACAGAAGTATGATGTTCAATATGCTCTCCAGCACTTTACCCAAAGTGCCGCAACTTGGTGGAAAATGCATCATGCCATACAAGGATTTAATGGAGCAAAGAATTGGGAAGAACTCAAGAAGACTCTGTTAAGATCCCGTCTCATTCAGAAGCATTGTGTTATCCCGATGAAGAAGACCCGAGCATGTAAAATCTGTGGAGAAATAGGACACACCCAGGCAGAACACAAGTATGGATGCCCTTATTGTGAAGAGAATCACCCTGCTGAGGACTGCCCAACTGGGCAAGTGACATGTTTCTTGTGTGAAGGAACTACACATTACCCGGCTCAATGCCAAATGTACCCCAAGGTACAGGAAGTCATCAAACAACAGAAGGAAGCCATGAAGAAAGCCTTCAGAGGAGAATTTGGAGAATTTGTGATGAAGAAAGATATTGAAGACCCTGATGGAGAAGGATTAACCAGATTTTACTCAAATGTCTGCTATACATGTGGAGAAGAAGGACATTTCTCACAGGACTGTACGAAGGAAAGAAAAGAGTATCTGGGAAATTTTCCGACAGAAGAAGTGGAGTTTGATCCACAGGAAATTGAACTTTTGATCGGAACCAAGGAACCCAAGAAGAGAAACCAAAGACTTCCTCTGAACAACCCAATTTCTACGAAGAAGGATCTGAGTCAGATCATGTGTTTCAGGTGCAAGAATTTAGGCCACTATGCCGATAAGTGTCCAAGAAAGGAATCAAGAACCCAAGGAGCAAGCACCAACATCAAGAAGCCCTGAGATATGTCAGAAATCATTTGTTTTCAGCGCAAGAAGACAGGACACTACTCCTATACCTGCCCAGAGAAGAATGCTAAGCATGAGTAGTTTGAGTTCGGAAGTAATAAATGTAATAGGTAGCACTCTTATCCTTTGAGGTTATGTAATGGATAATCCATTTGTTTTAAGGATGACAATACTCTGTAAAGATGTTGGAAAGTGAATTTGAAGTTTGATTTTGGATAACATGGATGTTTACCCAAGTCGAGACATATGTCAATTCTGAGTACCTTTTCTGACACACGCAGATGACCACCCTTTATGAGTCTTTCCTCAAAGGCCCGGAAACAATCATGACCCTGACCAGTGATCATGACTACCCAAGGATCCTGAAGGATATGATGAAGCACATCCATCTTGAAGGAGATGCAGTCTACAAAGGCTACCCATTCATGGATAATGGAGTGAAACTTTGGTATGTGGAGGTACACCTCCACCGTGCAAATGGAGTTTGCCCAAAGACTACTGGACAATACTTTTACATATCTCGTGTACCACAAGCTATTTTCTTTGACGCTGTTCGTGAAGCTGTCATGGAACCCATACACCATATTGGAGAAATACTTGAAGCAAGACTCCGTCATACTCAGGAATACCTGCAAGAGGTACATACGGAGATGATGGAGATGAAGCTCATGTCCACCCTAATCAAGGAAAAGATGGAGGATTTCAAGGAGCACATCGGAAATTTTCAGTGGTACTAAAATATCTCCAAGGGGAGATGAATGAATAAAGTTGAGAGTTGATGCTAGACCATACCAAACTATGCGGATGGCAGCATTTGTAATAAAGTACTTTCTAGGAGTTTTTAGAAGTGATTGAGGATGTAACCAAGGATTGAATATGAGAAGAAAGCTAGAATGGGATAGTTAAGTTTTGAAGATGGAAATACACGTATCATGAAGCACCTTTGTTTTTCATGAGCTTATCTTGTAACGGAAGCCTCAGAGTTGTAAATAAATTCATGAATCAATGGAATTTATGGTGTTATGATTTATCTTATGATGTATTACATGAGTTGTTACTCTATGACCCAAAATCTCCGACCATTTTCGAGGATATGAGAAAATATGGTCTATGCAAACATGATTTCATTTCATTTTAAGTGTGGTAGAAACCACAGGTACCTTCCCCGAATTAAGAAGTTTGGATAAGTGAATGCAGATGAAGAGAATGAGGAACCACCGCAAAATATGTGGATGATAAACTTGTGAGAACGTGTCTTTGAAGTTGGAATATTGAGAAAAGGAATGATTGTGATGAAACCATACCCAGGGTTAAACAGACCAATGGAAAGGAAAATGGATTCTGCAGAGTGGAATCTAAACAAAAATAAGTCTGAGATTTGTTACCTCAAGGGTATGGTGTAGTGAACTGAAGGTAATACTGGAATATGGAACGATAGTAACCCCAAGAGTGAGTTAAAGTTATCCAAGTATTCAAGTGAACCCATAACTCACTGACTTCAGGATTGATAAGGATCAAGCCCCACCTTCGTGAAGGAAGAAACTTGGAAGAAGCTACGACTGACTATCAAACGTTTTTCTTAGGAGTTTACGAAAACCTGAGAGTTGTGAAGAAACGATAGATGTTTTTGTCCGGCTTGCAGAAATAAATGGATTTATCCGAACTTTGTTCGTTGACAAGAGAAATTTCTGCAATGCTTGTGAGGGAGCCCAAGTGCTAGAATACGAGATTACTAAACCTTATACAAGGTAATGATTTTAGTGCGGCATGGCTTGGCCACCATGACGACTTACTCTTATCATTCTCTTGCTATTCGGATTGGTAAATCTGAGTGACTTACCCATAGTAAAGAGACGACGTTCTTTGAAGCTTTTGTTTAAGCCTTAGAATGGTATGAAGAAAACCCTTGTACATGACAGTTTTTGTCACACGTAGGAATTTTACGGTGAGGATAAAGCCAAGACCCATTTCACTGCAGGATAACCACTAATGGTAGACCACCATGAGATCTTCGATAAGTTATTTAGAATGATCGTGAGACCTGTCAGTTAAGAAGACCCAGTTTCGGAGGAAGTACACCTTGTTGTGAGGACACAAGATTTTGATATAACGGAGGAGCATCACCGAAGAAGCTACCGTGAAGAATGTGAACAGACAGATGCACCCAAAGGTGTGTCATGATTTGAGGGACCAGTAACTCTCATTTTAAGTGTGGTAGACCCACGCTTTCTTGGTCAATTGATTTGCTAATAAGATCCCCAAAACCCTAACCTTTTCTTTCTAGCCTTTTCGAATCTCGAGGACGAGATTCATTTTAAGTGTGGTAGTTTGTAACATCCCAAAATTCTAAATTTTGGAATGTTATATTAAATAAATAAGTAGGATTGTTTGCTTGAATTTTGTGTGATTGATTGTGTGAAATTGAGTGGAATTTTGAAATGAGTCAAGCCTCTGTGTTTTCTGTGCCATCCCTGGATCAGTATGCTGGCACACACAGTACATCAATGTATATATCAAAGTGCAATCACATGTAAATAGCGTAAAACTGATATATACCTTAAAATAGCAGCGGATACAGTCAACGGGAGTGGAGTCCCAATAACACCAACGGCAAGTTGAGTGCGGACCGTAACCCTGAATCGTACTCTTACCCGTCGTAGAAGAGTATCTGCAACATAAGACGTTGCAGCTGTGTAGGTCAGCATTTTGAATATGCTGGCAAGATCACCATAGGAAAACAGAAGCATAAAGACTATTCTATATGCAAAGGCTTTGTGGCTCTGTGTTTGAGTTTTTGCGTAAAAGCTGATTTTATTTTCCTACAACAAAGGAATATCAGGAATTTCACTATAGAGTTACCTATCATGACATGGTTCCGCCAACCAATGTCTCAATGCCCATAAGTACCATTAAGTTGCCCACAATTAGTTATCAGTCCAGTGTTGAGAGTTCAAAGATAGATCCAAGTCTAGAAGCTCAAATTGTCCGTAACCGGGGACACGGCTAATCGATTAGGTTTAACTCTGCAGAGTGTTGTGTACTTTACCCACAAGATTCTTTCCCTCCTGGTAAGTCCTCGCACTGCCTGGTGTTTGAGAACAGGATGAAAGAAACATGGTCTTTCAGAGTGCTTCCCTGACTGTCCGACAGTGCCCATCCCAATCCTAACGTCGACTACATCTCGTAGCACTGCCCAGCAGAGTCACAACAAAGATCAACCAAGCCAGAGCCCATAATGACTTGTGGCTACACAGGTAAGCTTCCGGGCATGAAGTATTCATCCTTCTCTTTGAGTCTGGGTGAAGCTTTCCGCAAGATGTCATGGCGCTTCTCCATGCATCCCGGCCATCCACTGGTTTCTCCAGGGATGCCCAATCAACCATCCTTCACCCAGTAGTGTGTATTGAAAACTTGTCTTATCGAGTCTTGAAGTCTTGAGGTCTTGAAGATGCAGGACTTGAAGATGTCTTCATGAAGTCGTCGTTTTGACGTGGAGTCCTTCTTCACACCACTCACGAACACTCATACCAGACCCCGTCTACTTTAGCATAGCATAAAAATAACTAACGTTCCCGGGGCTTTAGTAACCAGTGGTGGGTTCCTACCTCATGCATTCTACTCAACTACAAGAATTTCAATAACACTACGGGAGGGATGTGCTGAATGATGTCACTACATGCAATAAAACATAGGTATGAAATAGATGGTCAAGGTGAACTTGCCTGTACTGTTGATGAAGATAAGATATCGCTCTCAGAAATAACTTGATAGAACTATTCGTCACTCTCCGATGAAAATCTATCGTAATCAAATAACATTCAATAAACATTCATGCCAAAACAAAGAACCAAAAGAACGCAAGAACAAAACATGTCTTGGAGCGAATATAACAACATACTAAGGTTAAATAAGAAAAGATAGGTTCTAACTGTGTTGTAAAGTGAAAGTGGAGGAATCAACTTCAAAAGAGTTAATGGATGATGAACTATTGCTATATAAGCTTAGGTTGGAGAGACTACGAAAGACGATCCAAAGTATGGGAGAAAAACATGAACGTTGTTTGACACATAGTATAAGGCATAAGAATTTATTTGTAGAAAAAATTTAATTGAAAAGGTCAAAAGAAGTTGAACTGTAAATTCAAGTATGAATTGAATCTGAATTCACAAAGGTCAAAAGAAGTTGAACCGACGTAAGATGGTTATGAATAAAAATATATGACACGAGTATTTAGGGACAAAAGGAATCAATTAAAAAGGTGTTACAGTTTGCAAGATATGATCAAATGAAGGTTCGGATTCAAATTGAATCGCTCCAATTTGAAAGGTTCAAAGATTGAAACTAATGATGTTACTATATATGGGAAGTCAATATGAACGTGTAGAAAAAGAATTACTAGGTTCAAAATGACGGATCAAAAGTTATAAGCAATTCAATATGACATTGAGTTAGCTTAGTACAGTGTGTGAACACATTTTGGGAACTAATAGAGAAGTATGAGCAAGATCAAAATTATATGTTGAAACGATAACACTAAGGATGTGAACGGAAAGATTACTTTGATACGGATCCGTCGCAATTGGATTCATCGGAAACGGAGCTACGGATAAAAAGATATGATCAAAAGAAGTTTGAACATAAATCTGAATAAATTTTGAAATTTGAATGTTATATTAAATAAATAAGTAGGATTGTTTGCTTGAATTTTGTGTGATTGATTGTGTGAAATTGAGTGGAATTTTGAAACTTTTGAAATTTTAATGAGAGGGAATAAAATGACTTTCCCAAAATTTTCAATTCCGGATCCCTATGCAATTTTGAGTTCGAATATTTTCAAAACCCTCTTATAAAATTTCTCAAATGAGAGGAGGTAAATGACACTCAAAAAAAAAATCAGATACAATGTTTTGACTCAAATTTTAAAATAAAATAAAAACTATTTGCCATTTATTTGAAATTCTAGTTTCTTTTCATTTTGGAGTTATTGCAAAAAAATATTTTTTTTAAAGTATTTTATTCGGCCTTAAGAAAATGTTCATGTTTTAGGAAATATTTTTCTCAAAATTTTGATATATAATATGACTATATAAAATGTTTGTCTATTTGTTTTTCTTTACTGTTTTTTTTTTAAAAAAACCAGGGAACACTGTTCATGCCGGTACACTGTTCATCCGAGTATTTAAAAAAAAAAAAAAACAGGCCGGCTGATTCAGCCCATCCGGGTGGCCCTCTTCTTCTTCTCTCTTTCCCTATTTTAGTCCCACCTTGCTTAGCTTTGGATGTTTGCACCTTCCTTTCACCTATAAATATAGACCCATAGGTGCACCCAAAAGTCATCCACTTCGGGTTGAATCGAATCGTTTCGGTTTGACTAGCTTTATAAAAAAAATATTTTTTTCTTTCCGGCGGGATTTCTGGAAGTCGTCTCTTCTTTGGATTTATATCTTCTCTGCATTCTAAAGGTATTCTCTTCGTATTTTCTTTTATACTCCTGTAGTTTAATATCCCTAGATTAGTATTTCTATAGTAGTATACGGTAGAGTAATTAGATTATTAATTAGTCTCCGTATTTACTCATTAGTCCTAGAATTATTTTAGACATAGCATTTTTCCTCCGTAAAACAGCTTGGCCCAGATTTTTCAAATAGCCATAACTTTTTACTCGTTCATCAGAATTAGATGAAATCAATGCCTAGAGTTTCGTCTTGACTTCACCTACCAATCAACCTATCACGTCAATTTTTTTCAAAATTTCAAATTTCAAAATTTATTCAGATTTATGTTCAAACTTCTTTTGATCATATCTTTTTATCCGTAGCTCCGTTTCCGATGAATCCAATTGCGACGGATCCGTATCAAAGTAATCTTTCCGTTCACATCCTTAGTGTTATCGTTTCAACATATAATTTTGATCTTGCTCATACTTCTCTATTAGTTCCCAAAATGTGTTCACACACTGTACTAAGCTAACTCAATGTCATATTGAATTGCTTATAACTTTTGATCCGTCATTTTGAACCTAGTAATTCTTTTTCTACACGTTCATATTGACTTCCCATATATAGTAACATCATTAGTTTCAATCTTTGAACCTTTCAAATTGGAGCGATTCAATTTGAATCCGAACCTTCATTTGATCATATCTTGCAAACTGTAACACCTTTTTAATTGATTCCTTTTGTCCCTAAATACTCGTGTCATATATTTTTATTCATAACCATCTTACGTCGGTTCAACTTCTTTTGACCTTTGTGAATTCAGATTCAATTCATACTTGAATTTACAGTTCAACTTCTTTTGACCTTTTCAATTAAATTTTTTCTACAAATAAATTCTTATGCCTTATACTATGTGTCAAACAACGTTCATGTTTTTCTCCCATACTTTGGATCGTCTTTCGTAGTCTCTCCAACCTAAGCTTATATAGCAATAGTTCATCATCCATTAACTCTTTTGAAGTTGATTCCTCCACTTTCACTTTACAACACAGTTAGAACCTATCTTTTCTTATTTAACCTTAGTATGTTGTTATATTCGCTCCAAGACATGTTTTGTTCTTGCGTTCTTTTGGTTCTTTGTTTTGGCATGAATGTTTATTGAATGTTATTTGATTACGATAGATTTTCATCGGAGAGTGACGAATAGTTCTATCAAGTTATTTCTGAGAGCGATATCTTATCTTCATCAACAGTACAGGCAAGTTCACTTTGACCATCTATTTCATACCTATGTTTTATTGCATGTAGTGACATCATTCAACAAATCCCTCCCGTAGTGTTATTGAAATCCTTGTAGTTGAGTAGAATGCATGAGGTAGGAACCCACCACATGTTACTAAAGCCCCGGGAACGTTAGTTATTTTTATGCTATGCTAAAGTAGACGGGGATTGGTATGAGTGTTCGTGAGTGGTGTGAAGAAGGACTCTACGTCAAGTCGACAACTTCATGAAGACATCTTCAAGTCCTGCATCTTCAAGACCTCAAGACTTCAAGACTCGAGAAGACAAGTTTTCAATACACACTACTGGGTGAAGGATGGTTGATTGGGCATCCCTGGAGAAACCAGTGGATGGCCGGGATGCATGGAGAAGCGCCATGACATCTTGCGGAAAGCTTCACCCAGACTCAAAGAGAAGGATGAATACTTCATGCCCGGAAGCTTACCTGTGTAGCCACAAGTCATTATGGGCTCTGGCTTGGTTGATCTTTGTTGTGACTCTGCTGGGCAGTGCTACGAGATGTAGTCGACGTTAGGATTGGGATGGGCACTGTCGGACAGTCAGGGAAGCACTCTGAAAGACCATGTTTCTTTCATCCTGTTCTCAAACACCAGGCAGTGCGAGGACTTACCAGGAGGGAAAGAATCTTGTGGGTAAAGTACACAACACTCTGCAGAGTTAAACCTAATCGATTAGCCGTGTCCCCGGTTACGGACAATTTGAGCCTCTGGACATGGATCTATCTCAGAACTCTCAACACTGGACTGATAACTTAATTGTGGGCAACTTAAGATACTTGTGGGTATTGAGACATTGGTTGGCGGAACCATGTCATGATAGGTAATTCCATAGTGAAATTCCTGATATTCCTTTGTTGTAGGAAAATAAAATCAGCTTTTACGCAAAAACTCAGACACAGAGCCACAAAGCCTTTGCATATAGAATAGTCTTTATGCTTCTGTTTTTCTATGGTGATCTTGCCAGCATATTCAAAATGCTGACCTACACGGCTGCAACGTCTTATGTTGCAGATACTCTTCTACGACGGGTAAGAGTACGATTCAGGGTTACGGTCCGCACTCAACTTGCCGTTGGTGTTATTGGGACTCCACTCCCGTTGACTGTATCCGCTGCTATTTTAAGGTATATATCAGTTTTACGTTATTTACATGTGATTGCACTTTGATATATACATTGATGTACTGTGTGTGCCAGCATACTGATCCAGGGATGGCACAGAAAACACAGAGGCTTGACTCGTTTTGAGTCGGGTCGCTACACCAATCACGAACCGTCCCGCGATCCAATCACGAACCGTCCCGCGATCTTGTCATGTTCCGTCCCGCGATCCAATCACGAACGTCTCGTGGCCTTGATCACGATCCTTCCGATCTAGTACCGAACGGACGGCACCTCCGCGTTCAGCACACGTGCAACGTGATGACGATCTCCACCGTCTTGATCCAGCAAGAGGAGATGGAGAGGTAGAAGAGTTCGCCGACAGCGTGACGGCGCTCCGGCGATGGTGGTGGAGCAATTTCGGCAGGGCTTCGCCTAAGCACTGCGGAACTACGATCTAGAGGAGAAACTATGCACCGGTGGATTGGGTAGCACGTGGCCGGAAATTCTGTCCAAAAACCACCCACCCCACCTGTATATAAAGGAGGAAGGAGGAGGCAGCCTTGGCACAAGGCCAAGGCCTCTAGGAGTCGGCCGAAGTGGAGGGGAGCAATCCTACTCCACCTCCAATCCTAGTTGGAGTAGGATTGCTCCCTATTGGCTGATTTTTCCTCTTTTTTCCTTTAGGAATTTCTTCCCCTGCGCCATGGGCCTTTGTGGCTGTTTCCCCAGCCCACTAAGGGCTGGTTATTATTCTCCCACAGCCCATGGACCTCTTGGGGTCGAAATACCTCTCCCGGAGGCCTCCCGGTACACTCCCGGCACTCCCGGTACACTACCGATGAGCCCGAAACTTTTCTGGCGACCAAACCGGGACTTTCTATATATGAATCTTTACCTCCGGACCATTCTGGAGCTCCTCGTGACGTCTGGGATCTCATCCGGGACTCCGAACAATCTTCGGGCACCACCATACATAACTCTATACTACCGAAGCGTCACCGAACCTTAAGTGTGCAGACCCTGCGGGTTCGAGAACTATGTAGACATGACCGAGACACCTCTACGGCCAATAGCCAATGGCGGGACCTGGACGTCCACATTGGTTCCTACATATTCTACGAAGATCTTTATCGGTCGAACCTCTATGTCAAGGATTCAGTTAATCCCGTATAACGTTCCCTTTGTTCTTCGGTATGTTACTTGCCCGGGATTCGATCGTCGGTATCTCCATACCTAGTTCAACCTCGTTACCGGCAAGTCTCTTTACTCGTTCCGTAATACAAGATCCCGCAACTAACAATTAGTCACATTGCTTGCAAGGCTTATTGTGATGTTGTATTACCGAGTGGGCCCCGAGATACCTCTCCGTCACACGGAGTAACAAATCCCAGTCTTGATCCATGCCAACTCAACAGACACCATCGGAGATACCTGTAGAGCACCTTTATAGTCACCCAGTTACGTTGCGACGTTTGATACACACAAGGCACTCCTCTGATATCTGTGAGTTGCATGGTCTCATGGTCATAGGAACATATACTTGACATGCAGAAAACAATAGCAATAAACTAACACGATCATATGCTACGTTTGTAGTTTGGGTCTTGTCCATCACATCATTCTCCTAATGATGTGATCCCGTCATCAAATGACATCACATGTCAATGGCTAGGAAACTCTGACCATCTTTGATCAACGAGCTAGTTCACTCGAGGCATACTAGGGACACAATGTTGTCTATTTACCCACACATGCAATGTGTTTCCAATCAATGCAATTATAGCATGGATAATAAACGATTATAATGAACAAGGAAATATAATAATAAACACTTTATATATTGCCTCTAGGGCATATTTCCAACAGACGAGATACTCTCGTGTGGATAAATGATGGCGACGCCTGAATAGAAGCAAGAACAGGCCTTATGTTCCAGTGACATGTGCCTTTGAATATAGAATTCGCCGTTGCTACTGATGTAAGTACCGAACAATCAGTGTAGTACTGTGGTTCCGGGATGTGAAGAGTATCTTCTATCATTGTGGCAAAGAGTAGGCCATATGCTTCAGCTTGGAGAGAGGATGACACGGGGGGAGACATGGCTGAAACCTACAGTTTCTGACAATGACCATTTCCTCCAAGTTGGATGAACACACCAATACCCGCCGGAGAAGGTTGCATATTTTCCTCATTTGTCCAAGCCGCATCGCGGAAGATTCCTTGACCTGCAACTAAAGATGGTGCTTGTGTTGTTATTGGTTGCTTTACTACAACACTTGTTGAACATTGATCATGTCGTGCCGTCACATCCTCAATCTTTGGGCCCTATAAGATCGCATTCGCCATCGGGTATACCTGCAAGGGTTGCAAAAAAATCCTACCAAACAAGGCATCATTTCGGCTTTCCAAAGGCAGCACAAGAAAGTGAACACACTGGTTACATTAATATGTGGATGAGCAGGTTCCAGTAAAACCTTAATCATTTGTGAAATGGAATGGTTATGTTGAGCCAAAACTTTTGTTCTAATATACCATGGAGATGAGAACCAAGCAACCTTTGAGAAAGGTCCTAGAAAAAACATGTGCATTTCATCCTCTTGGTTGCCACATCTAGTACAATTTTCACTAATATGTTTCGAGAACTTACTTGCACGCTTACCCATTGGAAGTGCTTGACGAAGAAGCCTGCATGCAAAAGTTTGAACTCTTGGCTCCATGAGTTTGTCCCTCCAAATCTAATTGAGAAGATTTACAATCTGCATTGGAACAGATTTTGTTCTTTGATTTGCTCGTAGTGATAAATTATTGAAACAATGCGTGTAGGCACTTTTCGAAGAGTGGTCACCTGCAGGGGTTAGTCTCCAAACCAACACATCCTGTCCAATATAATTAACAATAGGAGTTTGGAGAATAGCTTGAGCAGTATGGGAATGAAACAAAGTGTTGACAAGATTGGTGTTCCAAGTTTTCTGATTAGGAAGCCAAAGATCACTAACAACAGCTGGATAAGAGTAAGGTGGAGGCTGGATTATAAGGTTGTCGTAAATAGTTTGCCACTGAGAAAACCAAAGAGTACTCCAAATGGAACTGCTACCATCTACCAATTGATAAAAGGAGGCAGAAATAAGAAGAGGTCTGACCTTTAGAATACCAGTCCAAAAGGTTGATTTTGGGAACATTGTGTTTAGCTCTCCAAATTGATGTGTCACTGTGATATTTGGCCTTGAGGATGAGAGAGAGGTAACTTTGGGGTTCCTTCGCCAATCTCCAAGCAGCTGACAAAACAAGACTTTGATTGATTGCCTGTAGATTCCGACACCTAAGCCACCTTTCTTTTTTTCAACACATATATCAGCCCAAGCTCTTAGACATAAAACTCTTGTGGAAGGATCCTCTCTAACACCTGCCCACCAAAAGTTTCTAATAATTGGTGTTAATTTTGCAAGAAACTTTTTGGAGAAAAGAATATTTGACATATAGTAGACCAGTATAGAGGCAAAGACAGATTTTATAAGAGTAAGTCTTGCCGCATGTGACAGTCTGTTAGCTTTATAGGCACTTAGCTTGGATTTGAATTTGTCATAAACAAAGTTATATGCAGCTGCTCTATCTTTTGCAGGAAGGATGAGCAGATGCCCAAGGTGAATGGTAGAACTATCAATGTCAGGAACTGGAAAGATACCTTTGATCTGCTACCTAACCTGTAAGTCCACATTATGACTAAACATGATGGTTGACTTATTCCAGTTTGGGGTTTGACCGGAGAGATTACAAAAATGTCGTAGAACCTGAGCTATAACAGAAGCTTCATGCAGATTAGCCTTACCACATACCAAAAGATCATCAGCAAACACGAGGGAATGAATGGGCGGACATTGTGCTCCAAGAGATATACCTGACACCTGATTGTTTTGCAACGCTTTCTGAAGTAATAGAGACAACTCATTTACTGCAAGGACAAAAAGTGATGGTGATAGAGGACATCCTTGCCTAATGCCTCTAAAACTTTTGAATCTCCCATAAGACTTGCCATTAATAATACCAAAGAAGATAGGCGAAGAGATGCAAGCATGTATAAGATTAATGAAATGACCATTTAACCCTTTACGAGCAAGAGCCGACTCTATAAAGTGCCATTCAATTCTCTCAAAGGCCTTTGCAAAATCGATCTTAAGCATGAAGTCATTGCAATTCCAAGATTTAAGAGCAAAAGAGTGGGCTATTTCTTGAGCAATTATAATGTTGTTACTAATACGCCTACCCTCTATAAAAGCATGTTGAGACGGATGAATATAATCAGGTCGGTGTTGCTTAAGCCTGTTAGCTAAGGACTTCGCAATGACTGTAAATAACATTACAAAGGCTGATGGGTCTGAAATCAGCAGGCACAAGACAAACTAATTTTTTCGGAATAAGAGCTATTTGAGTATCATTGATGCGAGGAGGAAGGATACCTCTAGTATAGAAGCATCTTACGAGCGTAGTGACATCATCACCAATCCATTCCCACGCTGATGTGTAGAAGCCAACACTAAATCCATCAGGTCCTGGTGAGGCATTTTTTCTCATGCCTTAATATTTTCCATAGTTCATGTTTGTCAACTTAGGGCGTGTTCGGCGACCCACTGGCTTCTCAAATCCTCGACTCCGCGCATGGAGTCCAGCCGAACACGTCCACTCCTGGCTTTTGAGCTGAGAAGCTGGCTAATATTCTAGTGCAAATTGTTCGGAGTCATGGAGTTAGGAATACCTTGCTCTACGAAAACTGGGAAGCAGGAGTTCGACATAATTTACATCCATGTGCCACCGCCAAGTGACAGAACGACCCGCATCATCCCTCCCCTCGACTCGCCTCTCCACTCCCGACTCCTTTTCCCCTTCTCGAACCCTAGCCGCCGCACGCAACAGGCCATGGCGCAGAGTACCTTGCCCGCCGGCGGCCGCGCTCTCCACCGCCGATAGTACAGGCCGTGACCCATCCTTCCCCATCCCGCTCGCCCTCGTCCGCCGCCATTACCGACCGGCTCGTCCGTCCCCCAAGTCATACCCATCTTGCTCGCCCTCGTCCGCCGCCGTCGCGGACCGTCTCCTCCGACCCCGACCACCCATCCCCGCCTCCGTCACCGACCGGCTGGTCCGTCCCCGACAAGTCATCCCCGCCCTCGTCCGCCTCCGTCACCGACCGTCTCGAAGGTGATGCCCGATTTTCTGCCCAACTACCTCTGCCTGTACATGTTCATGGTGGATTTGTGATGTCTATGCTGATTAGTTGTAGGATTTGGTGCCCAGATTTCCTAATTATTTGTAGATGATTTGCTGCCTGCTAGCTGTTCTGTACATTTTTTTTGCTGCTACATGTTCAGTACATTTTTTCTGCTGCTATATGTTCAGATCAGAAAAGAGATGTAGATGTTCAGTACATGCTCTGCTGCTATATGCTCTGCTGCTATATGTTCAGAAAAGAGATGTATATGTTCAGTATATGCTATGCTGCTATATGTTCAGTACATGCTCTCTGTTATATGTTCAGAAAAGACATGAATATTGCTATTGCAGTATTGCTACAAGTTGATTGACGAGTGCATGTTCAGGGGAGAGGGCCGGACGGGCGGGAAGGCCGGAGGTAGGGGACGGGAGGGGCGGAGTTACTGGACGGCGGGACGGGTGGAGCTAGGGGAAGCCTGGAGGGTGCGCCAGAGGAGGGGCAGCGGCGGCAGCAGTGGCGGATCCAGAATTGGAACAAGCCCCGGGCCCAAGAAAAAAAATCATCGCGAGAGAAAAACTTAACGTCCATCAGGCTATAGCTACCTCAAAGAACCATCTTCACAGCAAGACTACCAAGGTTATCACAACGAACAAAACTTGAATCAGCTCTCACATTGGCAATGAATGTTTCAAGTTGGTTTCTAAGGACAAAAAAAAATCACATATATGGAGAAGTCATCAACATACATCTCAGCAAGTTCAACTTGAAACATTCATTGCCAATGTGAGAGCTGATTCAAGTTTTGTTCGTTGTGATAACCTTGGTAGTCTTGCTGTGAAGATGGTTCTTTGAGGTAGCTATAGCCTGATGGACGTTAAGTTTTTCTCTCGCGATGATTTTTTTTCTTGGGCCCGGGGCTTGTTCCAATTCTGGATCCGCCACTGCTGCCGCCGCTGCCCCTCCTCTGGCGCACCCTCCAGGCTTCCCCTAGCTCCACCCGTCCCGCCGTCCAGTAACTCCGCCCCTCCCGTCCCCTACCTCCGGCCTTCCTGCCCGTCCGGCCCTCTCCCCTGCACCGCCGACCAGAGGAGAGGTAGATATCCTCCTCTCTCTAATCCCTCCTCCCCCAATCCTTCCTCCCTCCACTCCTGTACCATGCTCTTCCTTTTTCTTCATTTGTTTTTCTGTTTTTTTTGGTTGCGTGGATCGACACTGTGTAGTTGCTATGCATAGAAGTTGATGAGTAATTGTTGATGAATGCTATCGACTGAATATTGCGAGAGGAGAATAGGTTAGCTATATGTTGATGGAGGACATCATCATGTGAACCATAAGTATTTTGTGTGGTCTTGTAATAATATTATGGCATCAGTTTCTAGTTATATTAACTATATGTATGCAATATTAAAAAGAAGTTGTTTAAATAAATTGTCGATATTCAAATTTTTTCCTTTCAAAATGACTGTTGAAATGTGAATCAGTGTATATATTGTTGCTTTATGGTCAATTAACATACAAACAGTTTTTCAGCGTTCAGGGGCATTACATGCAATTCCTACCAAATCTGTAGTTTTACAGTTGTCTCAACCAAACAACTTTCAACTTTCCCATAGTTCTCAGCACACATCAGCTTTCTCACAGCTCACAACAGGTTTTCAGAATCCAGTCAACCAAACAGACCCTAAGAGAGATAGAAGAGAGACATAGAACATAGAGAACCGATGTTCCTGGAGGAGGATATTTCCATCTTTTCATGTATCGGTTTGTGCTCCAATAAATTTATCTTGCGTTCGCCGCCATATAGGTTAATTTGCAATTGAATGTCAAAAAGATGGGCAATGTGAAGACATGATAGTAATAAGGATTTAATAATGCCGTTGACACAATTTTCATGCTTTTGACCTGCAGGAATTTTTCTGACTTCTCCAATCAGAGCATTGCAGAGAGAAAATAGTAATGGAGTTGATAAATGCTAACCCTGTGATTCACGAGAAAAAAGAGAGGCGCACCCGGCAGGCACCAGAAAACCTAGATGAAAATGCACCAGAGGTCATAGACCAGCTTGAAATATTTGATATCCTCTATTGTTTTTCCCTTATGGATCTAGTGTAGCTTGCTTTCCTGCTATACTTTGTTGTCTGGTGTCGTGTTAGCATAATTACCTTGTACTCCTTAACATTCTTACATCATATTAGAGACATAAAGGACCCAGAACATCCATACTCATTGGAAGACCTTAATGTGGTAAATGAAGACTCTGTCGAAATTAATGATGAACTTAGTCATGTCAGGTAAGTTGGCATCTGTCTATTGGAACTTTGGCAGCTACCATTCAGGAATCATAATGAAATTAAATCGCGAGGATTCCTGATAGCTTTGGTTTCAGGGTTACTTTCACCCCAACAGTGGAGCATTGCAGTATGGCTACTATCATTGGCCTTTGCTTACGTGTGAAGCTCATGCGGAGTCTTCCACCTCGTTACAAGGTATGCTGTTGGTGTGCGGTAAAAAGGAACTCCTGCTGTTAACTGCTTAAAAGAGAAAAGAAGAGAAGAAAATAACAATCTGTTCAATAGGGAACTGCTTAGAACAGAAAAGAAGAGTAGAAAATAACAAGCTGCCTTAATATGTTGCTGAAGCCATGGTATTTTTAATTAACATGTCAGTGTATTTATATTATAATTTAGGAAGTCTTAGAACACTGAGCTAGATGAGCCATCTGTGTCAGACCACTTAGGGCCAGTTCTTTCGGGGCTTATGGCTGGCTGTCTACCCCCTCCCCAGCTTATTTTAGAAGCCTAACGCAAAAATTTATTTTAGAGAAGAAGCCTACTAGTTAACCCTTAATTATTAGGCTTCTAAAACAAAATTTTAGGTTGGGCTCCTAGAATAAGCTTGGGAGGGGGCAGCTTATTTCCACAGCCATACATAAGCCCCAAAAGAACTGGGCCTTAACTTGCTACTACCATTATAGAACAAGTTTTTACTTCAAAATTCAGATACCGCAAACACACCCTGGAGGCACAATAAGTGCAGTTTCTAATTTCAGATATGTGTGGTGTAAATGCATCATTAATGGTTAGAAAATATGGTAATTCATTAACATATATCCTAAGTATTTCATAAGCAAATTTATTGAGGACTAATTAAGTAGGGTGGATTTTGCTCCTGTCAGGCTAGTCATAGTGGGGAGTAACTTAGACCAGTAACTACCTCTGTAGTGGGTAGTGTCATAGGTGTGATAACATAGAAATCTTCATTTATTGCTTTGTATTTTGCACTGGAAAACGCTATGTGATGGTAACATATTATGTTACTCTATTTGCCCCTCACATCATTAGTTACTTGTCTCATCATCTTTTTTGCTTATATGGCATGTACTCCCACCGTCCCATAATATAAGCAGCTGAAAAGTATCAATTTCCCCGGACTGTCATTGAGGCTGGTCATAGTGGGAGTAACATAAGTAGTAACATACTCCCTCCGTCCCATAATATAAGCAGCAGAACAGAATCAATTTCCCCGGACTGTCATTGTGGCTGATCATAGTGGGAGTAACATAAGTAGTAACATATTCCCTCCGTCCCATAATATAAGACCGTTTTTTGACACTACATAAGTATGTTGCTACTTATGTTACTCCCACTATGACCAGCCACAATGACAGTCCGGGGAAATTGATACTTTTCTGCTGCTTATTAGCTATTACTGCCCATAGTTTCTTCAAAAATATCAGACATTGTACTGATTTCTAACTCATGTAGGTGGACATACGGTTGACGCCTGGATCACATGCAACTGAAGCTGCCGGTATGTGTCCTACGATATACATCGTATACCTCACAGTTACCACACTATTTTGCCTGGAACAATATCTCAGTATGTTTTTTCTCCCTTCTTTCCCAGTGAACAAGCAACTGAGCGACAAAGAACGCGTCGCGGCCGCACTGGAGAATTCAAACCTGCTGGACATTGTCGAGGAGTGTCTGTCACCGACGCTCGGCTGAGACCTGAGCAGGACTGGAAACCAGTGTGTGGATACATGCACTACGCCATTCAGCATGTTGTTACGTTGATATCTGACAAGAATCCTTTAATTAGGCAGCGAAGGACGTGTGCATGAATTTTGAGGCCCTGCGCCTCTGTGATCACATTGCTGCCGCTTAAGCTCTCGTATCGTAGTGGTAGTATGCGGGTCGTCGAGTGCTGCTATTTTTTTTTCTTGGAGGAACTGGGTGATGCTACGTTTTTGTACGGTTCTGATTGTACATCGAGGGATATAGTGCGGTGATCCGTGCCGTCTCCGAAATTCTGTCTTGGCTACTGTTATCCTGCGTCGTAGTTGAATATAGTATTATGCTTAGAGAGAAGGATATATGTTTATCCTGTTCTTTGAACTTGGTGTTTTATCCTTTTTTTAGACAAGCTTCCGTTGCTGAAGAAAATAAAGAGCAGCACTGGCGAGTGGCGAGGGACGGTGGGATCTTTTGTGTTGGTCTTCATCCTTGTTTCTTTAGGGATGGTCTTCATTTTTTTTTTATTTTTTTTGAGGGATTGTCTTTTTTCTTACTTGAGCCATCATCCTTTTTGGTCATGCTGCTTCCCTTGAAGGAAGCTTCTTGACCGGTGAGGAAATAAATGGCCCAACCCTGAGCCCACGTGTGGCCCATACCTAACAGCCAGACTTGTGTGGCGTACAAAGTTAGGAACAGTCCCGCACGCTCACGCCAGACGAGACGGAGCTTCATTCCCTTTGGCTTGGAGGAAGGAAAAGGGAAGCGAAGAGCTCCAGAATCCAGATAGAAAAAAAGATCAGCGCCGCGCTGCCAGTATCTCTCCTCTCCACTGCCCCGTCGTCTCGGCCTGGCAACCTGTCCACGCTCGCCAACAAAATCTTCGGAGCCCAAACAGCGGACGGAATCCCAGTAGTGAGTGTCCAGAGAGCCCCTGCCCCTGGCTGCCCTTCTCCCCATCTCCTCGTCCGTCCTCCGCCCGGCCCCCTCTCCGCGCGCGCCACCATGTCGTCGGCGTGGGCCGACGCGGCGCTGCTCCTCGCCTCCCCGTCCCCCTCCTGCTCCCCCCTCGCCAGGCCGCGCTACGGCCGCCTCCGCAAGGTAACGGCTCCTGCTCCTCGCTAGCCTCCCGACCCCCTTTCCCCAGCACCACGCACCGAGGAGGGATCCAATCCAACTCGTGGTTGCCCGATGGCCCGAAGCTCCACTGCTCGTCCCTGCACCTCTGCGTGCATTTCCGTTGCTTCTGTGGTGAGTTGTCACCGCGCATCTGAGCGGCGCTGCGCCGAGGTTTGTGTGCCGTCGGAAGCGTGCGGCGTCCGGTTTCAGGGCGCGTAGCGTAACGACTTGCCTCACGCGCTTGCTCATGCACGATAGCCCGTGGCGTTTAGTTGTCGGCGTGTTTGGGTCTAGCTCCCAGGGGCAGTGCACGCCATGCGTGGTAAGTACTCCCTCCGTTCATCGGAAATGGCACCAATACGTGCGCAATGAAACTCTGAACAAGTAGTTGCAAAAAAAAAAAAAACCTCTGAACAAGAAGCATGCCTGAACTTGCTTTTATTCTTGATTAAAACCCCCGCATGAAATCGTTATGCAGATGCCTCCTCTTCTCCATGTGTGAGTAATTTCTCCTAGCCACATGGGGACGGGGCGGATCCGATCCGGGCGATGGAAAATTGTGTATAATAATGTTTAGATCGATGTACTATTGACATCTGGTCTTTTGAGGATTATTGTTGCTATGACTTTGCTGTCCCGAATAATATGGTTTCAGATCTGAACCATGTTTGTCTTTTGCGTGTTTTTGTTCACGATCATACTTGCAAGTCATATACACCTCTCTTAGTTTGAACCGGACACCCCGAGGGTGCCAGACCGGGGTATCAAAAGGAATGACTATAATTTGAGGACTACATGTATTTGTGCCATAGCATTCCATATGATGTATTGTATTTTTTTTTCTAATTTTTCACGATGCCTATGGACGCAACATTAACTCTTTTCATTTATTTATTTACAAGATTTTTTATCAGCTTTCACATTATCTATACTCTATGCACCTGTTTTCGAGAAGTATTATGGCACTCCTGTTATGCGCAACTCCTCACTTCTTATGTGTTTGCTAAGGGTTGATTGTGCCCAACACTTAAGTGATCTGAAATTTTTATGTCACACTGCCTGGTGACTGATGATCATCGAATTTTGTCTTATCTCTTGCTCTCAAACTGTTCTGCTCAACTCGTGTATTTTCAGTTAATATCTTTATTTACCGGTGCTGCATTTGCATTTCAATGCTTATATTATAATTTCTTAGCTAATGGGGAATACCTTGATATTATATTGGAGTTGCATATCTCCCGTTCAAAGTTTCATTTTTTCGGGTCAACTGGATGATGTTTCTTTGTTCCACAGGGTTTCCCTTGTGCCAGTCGTTCTAAAGCTGGATTCCAAATCAATCATTACCAAGCAAGGAGCTTAAAAGTTAAAGCAAAGATGGATTCTGGTGATGGCGAGACACAACTCGCTCCAGTTAAATTTGAAACCCCAAGTGGTCAACTTCTGGCGCAGATACTGCAATCGCAGCCTCACCTAATCCCTGTAACAGTTGATCAGCAACTTGAAAACCTGACAGCAGAGAAAATTGCCCAAAAGGAAAAGGCTGCAAAAGTTCCCGAGGACCTCCTTTACAAGTAAGTACCAATATTTATAGGATTTTTTTCCCCCACATCAGCAACAAATGGATCATATGTGCTGTAAAACATGCTGGTATGTAAATGTTATAGAAAGGAGAAGACATTAGATATTCTGTTGACTCATGTCAATTAATAATGCATCCCTGAACTACAGGCGAATTGCAGAAGTCAAAGAGAAGGAAAGGCAGAATACCCTGGAAGAGATCATCTACTGCTGGATTTTGTTCAAGTTCATGGAAAATGACATATCAATGACACCTGCATTATCACCATCAGGTGGCCCTGTACACGACATCTCCTCGTTGCCCAACCAGGAGTATAAGCTGCAAAGCATACACTCTCAAGATGCTCTTGAGATGATACAGAACCATCTCAACCTTATCATGGGGGAGCAGGCAGCAGCGCCACTAGATACTGTTGTCGAGATCAGCAACTTAAATCTTGGGAAGCTCTACGCAGCATCCATCATGTATGGTTACTTCCTCAAGAGGGTGGACGAGCGATTCCAACTCGAGAAAACCATGAAGACGCTCCCACCAAGCCTCAACGAAAAACTATTTACGGAGAGAGACATCAAGCCTAATCCATTCATGGACATGGAGTCCCTGGTACGGATGACGCCTGATGGGGAGATGGTTGATGTGGAGGAGGACGAGGAAACAAACCCAAACAAACTGAGGTCCTACGTATCGCGGCTGGACGCCGATACGTTGCAACGGTATGCTACCATCAGGTCCAAGGAATCGGTCTCGCTGATAGAGAAGCAAACGCAGGCTCTGTTTGGTCGGCCGGATATCAAAGTGCTGGATGATGGCTCTGTTAATGCTAAAGATGGTAAAACGGTAACGCTTACGTTTACAGAGCTCACGCATCTCGTCCTGGAGGCGGCTGGTTTCGGAGCCTTTTTGTGGGAGGCTGAGAGCCATGTAGAATCCAAATACCATTTTGTTAACAGTTGATTGTGCATTTTGATAATCTGGAAATGGTTTTCTCTGGTATGCCTTGTCAGTGTAGCTGACGCTCTTGCTCTTTTTTGCTCTATATATCAGCAGCAGGGGCACCAACCAAACCATCACTGTCCATGGCCGATGGCTCCATGGCCCCTCACAGTCACATGATATCAGACTGTAATTTAACAGAGGAAAGGAAAATGTTTCTTATTACTATATGATAATCTCTTTGCAGTTGTACTGCTTGAAGCAAGCTTGCAGGTCTACTAGTAACAAGCCTTTTTAGTTTTTGCAGCATGTTTCATGTCACATTTTCTCTAGTAAAAGCACACGCGTCTCTCCATTTTTTATTTTTTTTGAGAAACCTCTCTCCAGCTCTTTTTTTTCTTAGCTTTCTCTGCACCTTCGTTCGGAACTTGGCCCTGGCGATGGCTTATGAACCTGGGCTTTTGTACTGGGCTTGAATTGGCAACCCAGCAACGGGCCTAGGAGAGAACAATCTCGCTCGACCGTAATCAGCATTTAGCGATACATAGTACCACATCGCCTGTCCAGAGGAGACAGAAGGAAGCCTGAGGGTATAAAATCGGAACGGAGGAGCACCTTGATAATCACTTACCTGGACGGGGTCTATGGGTAATCAAGAAGACCTATGGCCTAAGCTAGTGTCCTCCATTGCACCTTGGAGGAGCATTGGTTTACCATCTCCCTTGTGGGATAGTGGACGTCATAATTTATGATAGCGAGGGTACGCGTTTGTGTGACCTCTACCAATTCAAAATTATAAAAGAATGTAAAAAGAGTGAAATTAAGTCAATTCAAACTAAATTCTTTTAATAGAAAAGATTAAAATCAAGCCAGATCTAAATCTTGAGGCCTAATTTGTGTTAGTAGGATACCCATTCATGCAGTCCATAGCATTTTGCGTGGTGTCTCGAGCAGAAGATGGAGAATGCTTGGCCCACACAACATGTTCAACATTACAAGTGTTATCTACGGGGACGCCGCGAGCGAGCAAGAAAGCGTCATGGATGATAACAATGTTGTGGCGCCGTCATCATCCGATTCGAACAGATATACCTAATTCCCCCTAGTTTAAAGAGGAGCACAAATAAAGGCCATGACAACGCCTCCAGAAAGGGAAATGACACCCGCGAGTGTCACCGGTACGAGCATTGGCAAGCTCACCGCTACGAGCATTGGCAAGCTGAGCAGGCATTTTGCCCCGCCCGAGTCTAAACACGCCCATAGTTACCTGAACGAGAACCAAATATGAGGAAGTCAGGTCGTTAGTTGGAACCGTCAATGCAGGAGGAGGGTGGGGCTACACATGCCACTAAAGGGTGGCACCGGGCGCCGCCGAACACACGAGCTTTGGATGTGACACAAGGCGAGGCATGCAGGTGGACAAAGTCGAGGAGGCAACAGAGCGGAGAGAGTCCATACAAGGGAAGCGACGGAAACCGCTAACGCCGACGAGCAAGGAACTAGAGAGGACACATATCCGAGCCGTTAAAACTCGCATGGACACAACTACCGGATTGCTAGGGCAGGAGCCACGTCGACATAGATGCCAGCAAACCGTGGATGCGTCAGCAGAGACCACAATTTCATTGTAAATGGATTGATTTCAATGAAGCATGAAGTCATTACGAATAATGTGCGGGACTACAAGTGTGGAGTGTGGGCTGATTTTGACTTGGACACAATAACTACGAGTAAATTGCATAAAACCACCACTTTGAGAGTTAGGTTTGCGAAAAACACTAGAGAAAACACATCTTGTGTAATTCTTTTGCAAAAAGCACTGATAGATGGATCCGGCCATGTTAAGTGAGTTTATGAAAGGTGGGGCCCGTTTTTCGCCTATGTGGCACCCCAGGCCGTCCCGACGGCCCTCAGACGGCGTTAGTTGGCGTCGTTCGGTCTCGTATGTTTTCATCCTTTATCCCCCTTCTCCCCCCTTCTTCCCCATTCCCGCTCGGTCCCGCCCTTGTCGCCCCTCTCACTGTATAGATGCCTAGTCCGGCGAAAGCTGGCATTGCTGGCAGCGGCGCCCCGCCCGACTGTGGCGCACATGTCGTGGATACTGAGCCAGACGAGCTTTGCGGGAGCTCGGACCCTAACAAGGTGACAGAGGAAGAGGATGAGGATGTTGGGGAACGTTGCATGGGAAACAAAAATTTTCCTACGCACACGAAGATCTATCCATGGTGATGAGCATCTATGAGAGGGAGAGTGGATCTACATACCCTTGTAGATCGCTAAGCGGGAAGCGTTAAGAAACGCGGTTGGTGTAGTCGAACGTCTTCGCGATCCAAATCGCCATGCGTCCCGCGATCTAATCACGATCCGTCCCGCGATTCGATCACGATCCGTCCCACGAACTTGATCACGATCCATCTCACGAACTTGATCACGATCCTTCCGATCTAGCACCGAATGGACGGCACCTCCGCGTTCAGCACACGTACAGCTTGATGACGATCTCCATCGTCTTGATCCAGCAAGAAGGAGTGGAGAGGAAGAAGAGTTCTCCGGCAGCCTGACGGCGCCCCGGCGATGGTGGTGGAGCAATTCCGGCAGGGCTTCGCCTAAGCACTGCAGAAAACCGATCTAGAGGAGAAACTATGCACTGGAGGAACGGGTAGCACGTGGCTGAAAATCTAGTGCAAAAACCCTCAATACCACCAGTATATATAGGAGGAGAGGAGGAGAGGAGGCAGCTTGGCAACCAAGCCAAGCTTGGTTCGGCCGAAGTGGGAGGTGGACGAGGACTCTCCTCCTCCAATCCTAGTAGGACTAGGATTGCTCCTTTTTGCCTTTTTTTCCACCTTTTCCTATTGGGTTTTTTCTTCCAGCCACATGGGCCTTGTGTGGGAGTTTCCACCAGCCCACTAAGGGCTGATATTCACTCTCCCACAGCCCATGAAGCCTCTTGGGTCGAAATACCCCTCTCGGAGGCCTCCCGGTACACTACCGGCACTCCCGGTACACTACCGATGAGCCCGAAACTTTTTCGGCGACCAAAACGGGACTTCCTTTATATGAATCTTTACCTCCGGACCATTCCGGAGCTCCTCGTGATGTCCGGGATCTCATCCGGGACTCCGAAGAAACTTCAGTCACCACCATACATAACTCTATACTACCAAAACGTCACCAAACCTTAAGTGTGCAGACCCTGCGGGTTCGAGAACTATGTAGACATGACCGAGACACCTCTACGGTCAATAACCAATGGCGGGACTTGGATGTCCACATTGGTTCCTACATATTCTACGAAGATCTTTATCGGTCGAACCTCTATGTCAAGGATTCAGTTAATCCCGTATGATGTTCCCTTTGTTCTTCGGTATGTTACTTGCCCGAGATTTGATCGTCGGTATCTCCATACCTAGTTCAACCTCATTACTGGCAAGTCTCTTTACTCGTTCTGTAATACAAGATCCCGTGACCAACACTTAGTCACATTGCTTGCAAGGCTTATTGTGATGTTGTATTACCGAGTGGGCCCTGAGATACCTCTCCGTCACACGGAGTAACAAATCCCAGTCTTGATCCATGCCAACTCAACAGACACCCTCGGAGACACCTGTAGAGCACCTTTATAGTCACCCAGTTACGTTGCGACGTTTGATACACACAAGGTACTCCTCCGATATCTGTGAGTTGCATGATCTCATGGTCATAGGAACATATACTTGACATGCAAAAAACAGTAGCAATAAACTGACACGATCATAAGCTACGTTTGTAGTTTGGGTCTTGTCCATCACATCATTCTCCTAATGATGTGATCCGGTTATCAAATACATTTCATGTCCATGGCTAGGAAACCTTAACCATCTTTCAATCAACGAGCTAGTTCACTAGAGGCATACTAGGGACATTGTGTTTGTCTATGTATCCACACATGTATCCATGTTTCCAATTAATACAATTATAGCATGGATAATAAACGATTATCATGAACAAGGAAATACAATAATAAACACTTTATTTATTGCCTCTAGGGCATATTTCCAACAGTCTCCCACTTGCACTAGAGTCAGTAATCTAGTTCACATCACTATGTGATTTACATTGTAATGAATCGAACACCCATGCAGTTCTGGTGTTGATCATGTTTACCCTTGGAGGAGGTTTAGTCAACGGGTCTGCAACATTCAGATGCGTGTGCACTTTGCAAATATTTATGTCTTTCTCCAAGATGTAATCGCAGATGGAGTTGAAGCGTCGCTTTATGTGTCTGGTCCTCTTGTGAAACCTTGGTTCCTTGGCCAGAGCAATGGCACTAGTGTTGTCACAGAACAGGTTCATTGGATTCAGTGCACTGGGCACTATTCCAAGATCTGTCATGAACTGCTTCATCCAGACACCTTCCTTCGCCGCCTCCGAGGCTGTGATGTATTCCGCTTCGCACGTAGAATCAGCTACCACGCTTTGCTTGGAACTGCACCAGCTTACCGCTCCCCCGTTAAGAATAAATACGTATCCGGTTTGCGACTTAGAGTCGTCTGGATCAGTGTCAAAGCTTGCATCGACGTAACCCTTTACGACGAGCTCTTCATCACCTCCATAAACGAGAAACATTTCCTTAGTCCTTTTTAGGTACTTAAGGATATTCTTGACCGCTTGCCAGTGCTCCATTCCAGGATCACTTTGAAACCTTCCGGCCATACTTATGGCAAGGCTGACATCGGGTCTTGTGCATAGCATTGCATACATGATAGAGCCTATGGCTGAAGCATAGGGGATGACACTCATCTTTTCTTTATCTTCTGCGGTTACTGGGCATTGAGTCTTACTCAACTTCACACCTTGTAACACAGGCAAGAACCCCTTCTTGGACTATTCCATTTTGAACTTCTTCAAAACTTTATCAAGGTATGTGCTCTGTGAAAGTGCTATTAAGCGTCTCGATCTATCTCTATAGATCTTAATGCCTAATATGAAAGCAGCTTCTCCTAGGTCCTTCATTGAAAAACTCTTGTTCAAATGTTCCTTCACGCTTTCCAGCATTTCTATATTGTTTCCAATCAGCAATATGTCATCCACATATAATACTAGAAACGCTATAGAGCTCCCACTCACTTTCTTGTAAATACAAGCTTCTCCGTAAACTTGTATAAACTAAAACGCTTTGATCACCTCATCAAAGCGCTTATTCCAACTCCGAGATGCTTGCACCGGTCCATAAATGGATCGCTGGAGTTTGCAAACTTTGTCAGCATTCTTTGGATCGACAAAACCTTCGGGTTGCATCATATACAACTCTTCCTCAAGGAAACCGCTGAGGAACGCTGTTTTCACATCCATCTGCCAAATTTCATAGTCAAAATAGGCAGCTATTGCTAACATGATTCTGACAGACTTAAGCATCGCTACGGGTGAGAAAGTCTCATCGTAGTCAACTCCTTGAACTTGTGAAAAACCCTTTGCCACAAGTCGAGCTTTATAGACGGTGACATTACCGTCCGCGTCTGTTTTCTTCTTAAAGATCCATTTGTTCTGAATGGCCTTTCGCCCTTCAGGTAATACTTCCAAAGTCCATACTTTGTTTTCATACATGGATCCCGTCTCGGATTTCATGGCCTCTAACCATTTCTCGGAATCCGGGCCCATCACTGCTCCTCCATAGCTCGTAGGTTCATTGTTGTCCAACAACATGACCTCCAAGACAAGGTTGCCGTACCACTCAGGGGTAGTACGCGGCCTTGTCGACCTACGAGGTTCAATAGCTGCTTGATCCGAAGCTTCATGATCATCATCATTAACTTCCTCTTCTACCGTCGTAGGTTCCACAGAAACATCTTTCTGCGCTACGCTACTTTCTGGTTGAAGTAAAGCTTCAATAACCTCATCAAGCTCTATTTTCCTCCCACTCAATTCTTTCGAGAGAAACTCTTTCTCAAGAAATGTTCCGTTTTGAGCGACGAACACTTTGCCTTCGGATCTGAGATAGAAGGTATACCCGACTATCTCTTTCGGGTATCCTATGAAGATGCATTTCTCTGCTTCGGGTTCTAGCTTTTCAGGCTGAAGCTTTTTGACATAAGCATCACATCCCCAAACTTTAAGAAACGACAACTTTGGCTTCTTGCCAAACCACAGTTCATATGACGTCGTCTCAACGGATTTTGATGGTGCCCTATTTAAAGTGAATGCAGCTGTCTCTAATGCATAACCCCAAAACGATAGTGGCAAATCAGCAAGAGACATCATAGAACGCACCATATCTAATAAGGTTCGATTACGACGTTCGGACATACCATTACGTTATGGTGTTCCGGGCGGTGTCAACTGTGAAACAATTCCACACTGTCTTAAGTGACTGCCAAACTCATAACTCAGATATTCACCTCCTTGATTAGATCGCAGGAACTTGATCTTCTTGTTACGATGATTCTCAACTTCACTCTGAAATTGCTTGAACTTTTCAAATGTTTCAGACTTGTGTTTCATTAAGTAAATATACCCATATCTACTTAAGTCATCAGTGAAGGTGAGAAAATAACGATATCCACCACGAGCTGTAACATTCATTGGACCGCACACATCAGTGTGTATGATTTCCAATAAGTCACTCGCCCGTTCCATTGTTCCAGAGAACGGCGTTTTAGTCATCTTGCCCATGAGGCATGGTTCACATGTGTCAAGTGATTCAAAATCAAGTGACTCCAAAAGTCCATCAGCATGGAGCTTCCTCATGCGTTTTACACCAATATGACCTAAACGGCAGTGCCACAAGAAAGTGGTACTATCATTATCAATTCTACATCTTTTGGCATCAATGTTATGAACATGTGTGTCATCACTATCAAGATTCAATATGAACAAACCCCTAACATTGGGTGCATGACCATAAAAGATATTACTCATATAAATAGAACAACCTTTATTCTCTGATTTAAATGAGTAACCGTCTCGCAATAAACAAGATCCAGATATAATGTTCATGCTTAACGCAGGCACTAAATAACAATTATTCAGGTTCATCACTAATCCTGATGGTAATCGAAGAGAGAGCGTGCCGACGGCGATCACATGAACCTTGGAACCATTTCCCACGCGCATCGTCACTTCGTCCTTTGCCAGCCTTCGTTTATTCCGTAGTTCCTGCTTTGAGTTGCAAATGTGAGCAACCAAACCGGTATCAAATACCCAGGCACTACTACGAGAGCTAGTAAGGTACACATCAATAACATGTATATCATATATACCTTGTTTGTCGTTGGCCGCCTTCTTGTCAGCCAGGTACTTGGGGCAGTTCCGCTTCCAGTGACCAGTTCCTTTGCAATGAAAGCACTCAGTTTCTGGCTTGGGTCCATGCTTGGGCTTCTTTGTAGGAGTAGCAACTGCTTTGCCATCCTTCTTGGTTTTACCCTTCTTGCCCTTGCCCTTGACTTTGCCATTTTTCTTGAAACTAGTGGTTTTATTGTCCATCAACACTTGATGTTCTTTCTGGATTTCAGACTCGGCGACTTTTGGCATCACAAACAACTCGGCGACTGACTTGTTCATCCCGTGCATGTTATAGTTCATCACAAAGCTCTTGTAACTAGGTGGCAGTGATTGAAGAACTCTGTTAGTGATCGCCTCTAGCGGAAGGGCAATTCCCAACTCCCCTAGACGAGTTGAATACCTAGACATTCTGAGTATATGTTCACCGATAGACCCGTTCTCCTCCATCTTGCAAGCATAGAATTTATCGGAGGTTTCATACCTCTCGATCCGGGCGTTCTTCTGAAAGATAAACTTCAACTCCTGGAACATCTCATATGCTCCATGACGTTCAAAACGTCTTTCAAGTCCCGGTTCTAAGCCATACAATATTGCACACTGAACTACTGAGTCATCTCCAGTACGTGCCTCCCAAGCGTTCTTAACGTCTTCGGAGGTCATGTCTTCTGGTTGGTCACCAAGCGGTGCATCAAGGACATATGATTTCTGGGAAGCCGTGAGGATAATCCTGAGATTACGGGCCCAGTCAACAAAGTTACTTTCATCATCTTTCAGTTTAGCTTTCTCTAGGAACGCATTAAAATTCAGGGGTGCTACTGCGCGACCCATTGATCTACAACATAAATATGGAAAGTTCACTTAGACTATTGTTCAAGATAACGAGTTTAGTTAATCAAATTACTAAAGCTCCCACTCAAATTGACATCCCTCAGGTCATCTGAGTGTCACATGATCCAAATCCACCAACTCAAGTCCGATCATCACGTGAGTTGAGGTGGCTTCAATGGTGAACATCATTATGTTGATCATATCTACTATATGACTCATGTTCGACCTTTCGGTCTCTTGTGTTCCGAGGCCATGTCTGTACATGCTAGGCTCGTCAAGTTTAACCCGAGTGTTCTGCGCGTGCAACACTGGCTTGCACCCGTTGTGTGTGAACGTAGAGTCTATCACACCCGATCATCACGTGGTGTCTCAACACGATGAACTTTCGCAACGGTGCACACTCGGGGAGAACACAATTTTATCTTGAAATTTAAGTGAGGGATCACCTTATAATGCTACCGTCGTACTAAGCATAACAAGGTGCATAAAAAGATTAACATCACATGCAATTAATAAGTGACATGATATGGCCATGAACTTGTGCTTTAGATCTCCATCTTGAAAGCACCGACATGATCTTCATCGTCACCGGCACGACACCATGATCTCCATCAACGTGTCGCCATCGAGGTTGTCACGCCGTGCATGCTTCTACTACTATTGCTACCGTTTAGCGATAAAGTAAAGCATTACATAGCACTTAATGATTGACACGTAGGTCATACAATAATTAAAGACAACCCTATGGCTCCTGCTGGTTGCCGTACTCATCGACATGCAAGTCGTGAAATTCTATACATCACATGATCATCTCATACATCACATATATCACATCATGTAATTGGCCATATCACATCACAACATACCCTGCAAAAACAAGTTATGCGTCCTCTAATTATTGTTGCATGTTTTACGTGGCTGCTACGGGTTTCTAGCAAGAACGATTCTCACCTACGCATAAACCACAACGGTGATACATAATTTGCTTTTCAACCTTCTCAAGGACCGCCTTTGTCGAATCCGATCCAACTAAAGTGAGAGAAACTGCCACCCGCAAGCCATCTAGGCAACAAGTTGTGTCGAGGGAACCGGTCTCTCGTAAGCGTACGAGTAATGTTGGTCCGGGCCGCTTCATCTCACAATACCACTGAACCAAAATCCGACCAAGGGAGGAAGCAATCTAAGCATCAACGCCCACAAACCTTTTGTGTTCTACTCGAGATCTCATCTACACATAGACCTAGCTCATGATGCCACTGTTGGGGAACGTTGCATGGAAAACAAATTTTTTCCTACGCACACGAAGATCTATCCATGGTGATGAGCATCTACGAGAGGGAGAGTGGATCTACATACCCTTGTAGATCGCTAAGCGGGAAGCGTTAAGAAACGCGGTTGGTGTAGTCGAACGTCTTCACGATCCAAATCGCCGTGCGTCCCGCGATCCAATCACGATCCGTCCCGCGATCCAATCACGATCCATCCCGCGATTCGATCATGATCCGTACCACGAACTTGATCACGATCCATCTCACGAACTTGATCACGATCCTTCCGATCTAGCACCGAATGGACGACACGTCCGCGTTCAACACACGTACAACTTGATGACGATCTCCACCGTCTTGATCCAGCAAGAAAGAGTGGAGAGGAAGAAGAGTTCTCCGGCAGCCTGACGGCGCTCCGGCGATGGTGGTGGAGCAGCACTGCAGAAAACCGATCTAGAGGAGAAACTATGCACTGGAGGAACGGGTAGCACGTGGCTGAAAATCTAGTGCAAAAACCCTCAATACCACCAGTATATATAGGAGAAGAGGAGGAGAGGAGGCAGATTGGCAACCAAGCCAAGCTTGGTTCGGCCGAAGTGGGAGGTGGAGGAAGACTCTCCTCCTCCAATCCTAGTAGGACCAGGATTGCTCCTTTTTGCCTTTTTTTCCCACCTTTTCCTATTGGGTTTTTTCTTCCAGCCACATGGGCCTTGTGTGGGAGTTTCCACCAGCCCACTAAGGGCTGATATTCACTCTCCCACAGCCCATGAAGCCTCTTGGGTCGAAATACCCCTCCCGGAGGCCTCCCGGTACACTACCGGCACTCCCGGTACATTACCGATGAGCGTGAAACTTTTCCGACGACCAAAACGGGACTTTCTATATATGAATCTTTACCTCCGGACCATTCCGGAGCTCCTCATGATGTGCCCTAGGGTTGATATTACTTAGATTAGTTATGAAATTAGCCGATTTAGTTGATTCTAGGTGTTGTTTGTGTGTGATTTAGTTTATTTTAGGTACACTGTTAATTTGATGCAGTTAGACCTATGAGTAGGTACAATGTTAATTAGATGTTTCATTTCTTTAAATTAAGCACTTTTTGAATTAGATGTTAATTTGATTCAGTTTATTTTAGGTACACTGTTAATTAAGCTGCTTTATAATTAACAAAGCATTATATTAGTGTAATGTGCTCATTTGCACTTACATGAGTTGTTTCATTTGTTTTATTCAGTTTTAATTAAGCACTTATACTGCACTCCTATGTTTTTATTATTATTTATAGTCTGGATGATGAGGTTTGGGAATTTAGGATGCATTTCCATGATAGAGACAATATTGAGAGATATATGATGATGTTAGACATAACCTTTTACAACCTAGTAGCACTGATAGAGACAGAAGGATATGGTTTTAGAGATTACATGTACTATGTGAGGGACCCTGGTCTAGGGATAGAAGGAATGGAAGAAATAGATGATGATGACAAGCTTGAGGAAATTCTAGACAACATAGCATTGCAGAATAAGAAGATATTGAATGTGACAGTTGTTAGGGCTAGTTCTCCCAACCGTACCGAGGTTGGTATGTCCTTTTGTCTTCTTGTCACTGTTCTGAAAAATCTGGATGTGCGCAATGCACTACTAAGGAAAACCAAACACACATTAATGTAATTTAAAAAGTAATTCTGACCAAGAGGATGCTGAGGAGGAAGAGGAGGAGGAATTGGAGGAAGAGGAACAAGAGGAGGAGCTAAGCCAAAATGGACAGAAGAAGAAAAGGGAGAAGAGACACAGAAAAGGCCCAACCATTAGATCACATGCAAGTGTAGATCACTTGTTTGAGGAGGACTGGATAGCATCATATGATGAGGACAGGAAACCAATGGACTTGGGTGTGGAAGATGATGATGGTGCAGAGGCATTGACATATGTTTTGCCGAATGGCAGGAAAAGCAGAGCTAAGAAGATGAAGAAAAGAATATGGTATGGTGAGGACAAACCTCACCGAGATGAGCAATTTGTGAAGCATCTTTGCTTCATTGATGCGTACCGGTTCAGAACTACACTGCAAACAATGATTATTTCATAGAATAGGAATTATGAGTAGCATAGAAATTGCAGTGACAGGGTTATAGCACAGTGCACATATGAGACATGTCCTTTTTATGTGGCAGCTTCTCAGATTGCAAATGAGAGAACATTTACCATAAGGAAGCAGTATTTGGTGCACACTTTCCCTTCTGTGTCAGAGAACACCAAAGTCACTACTAAGTGGGTTGCAAAATTTTGTGAGGAAGCAATCAGAAATGACCCATGCACAACAATCACAACTATTATTAACACTACAAAGAGCAAGTATGGAGTGGAAATATCAACCCAGGTTCAAGGTGTATTGTCCCAATAAGATATCTGAGGCCCAGTACACCAAATGGTGCCATCTAACGCCGTATAATGGCTGTTGGGACGACCCGGAGTGCCACGTAGTCGCAAAACGGGCCTCACCTATCATAAACTCACTTAACATGGTCGGATCCGCCGATCAGTGCTTTTTGCAAAAGAATTACTCAAGATGTGGTGTTTTCTGCATAAAAATGTATCCTAGTGTTTTTCGCAAACCTAACCTTCAAAGTGGTGGTTTTATGCAATTTACTCCACTAACAACCCATTACTAGTCAATTTTTGTGACTATAATCTCTAGCCAAATTATATCCTTTGGGTTTTCCATCCGCTGTTGGAAATATGCCCTAGAGGCAATAATAAAGTGGCTATTATTATATTTCCTTATTCATGATAAGCGTTTATTATCCATACTATAATTGTATTGATTGGAAACACAAATGCATGTGTGGATACATAGATAAACTCTCTCCCTAGTATGCCTCTAGTAGAATAGCTCGTTTATCAAAGATGGTCAAGGTTTCCTAGCCACCCGGCCGGGTTTTGGGCCTTAAGTTAATTATAAGTCCCGAATTTATATGGATGTGTAATTCCATTTGTATATATATATATACTGTGTATGAGATATTGTATATTATATTACATATATATATGCATGAACTTGTGTACTGTTTACAGTATGTAGCACCGTAAAATAAATTTGAAATGAATGGAAAACACAAAAAGTAGAGAGGAAAATTAAAACCTAATTAAAATCTAAAACAAAAAAAATAGAAGATTTAGTACCGGTTGGTATCATCAACCGGTACTAAAGGTCTTCCACCACCAGTCCACGCAGGCAGCCACGTGGAGGGCCTTTAGTACCGGTCCGTGGTCCAACCGGTACTAAAGGTCTGGACCTTTAGTCCTGACCCATTAGTACCGGTTGGGGAACCGGTACTAAAGGTCCATCCGGCCTGGGACTATAGGCCTGTTCCGCACTAGTGAGCCACCCCTTGGCCGCCGCCCCCCTCCTCTTGGCCGCTGCCCCTAGGGGTGGGAACCCTAGGGCTCAACCCCTTCCCCCCTTCCCCCTATATATATATGAGAGAGGTAGGAGAGCTACCACACCTTAAGCCATGTCGCAACCCTTCCT
This sequence comes from Hordeum marinum, assembly GCA_022496015.1. Classification (NCBI taxonomy): domain Eukaryota; kingdom Viridiplantae; phylum Streptophyta; class Magnoliopsida; order Poales; family Poaceae; genus Hordeum; species Hordeum marinum. The sequence goes on along the minus strand of CM039673.1, from coordinate 509,560,417 downwards.
TCCTCCCCGATAGCCTCTCCTCTAGTAGATTGATTCGGCGATGCTTAGCGAAGCTCTGCCGGATCAGCTCCACCACCACCGCCGCCACACCGTCGTGCTGCTGGCGAACCCATCTTCCTCTCCGCTCCCTCTTGCTAGATCAATAAGGTGGAGATCAGCATCGAGCCGCACGTGTGCCGAACACGGAGGTGTCGTCCGTTCGACACTTGATTGGGAGTTCGTGGGACGGCTTACGATTTGGATCGCAGAGACTTATGACTACATCAACCGCGTTCTTTAACGCTTCCGCTTAGCGATCTACAAGGGTATGTGGATCCAATCTCTCCTCTCGTAGATGCTCATCTCCTAGATTGATCTTGGTGAAGCGTAGGAATTTTTTTGTTTCCCATGCAACGTTCACCAACAGTACTCACCATGTCGTTTCCTGACCAGTGGGTCTGGCCGAGGACCCCCATGATGATTCACCAATGGGCCACTTTGGGCAGCCCATGATGCATGCAAGGGAGATTCCACAAGACTTGGCACACAAGACAAGGACTCCTCTAAACCCTAGGCCTGTGGTATTATATAAACCGAGGCCATGCTAGTCATTAGACAATCCCATATTCTTTAAAACAATCTTGTGGTAGATATCTGTACTATGTACTATCCCCCATATGAATACAATCAAAAGCAGGATGTAGGGTATTATCTCCTTGAGAGAGCCCGAACCTGGGTAAAATCCTATGTCCATGTTACCATCGCTCCAAGACGCCTAGCTTAGGACCCCTACTAGAGATATGCTGGATTTGACACCGACACTGCCCTTTCTCCCTCTAGATCATTTTCTCCTCTAGATTAGTTTGGCAGTGCTTAGGCAAAGCCTTGTTGGATTAGTTCACCACCACCACCACCACGCCGTTGTGCTGCCGGAGAACTCATCTACCTCTCCACCCTCGCTTGCTGATCAAGGAGGTGAAGATCGTCATCGAGCTGTACGTGTGCTGAACGCACATGTGCCGTCTGTTCGGCACTAGATCGGAAGGACCACGACTGGATCGCGGGACGGATCGTGATTGGATCGTGGGGTGGACCGTGATTGAATCACTGGATGACTTGCGATTTGGATCGCGAAGACATTCGACTACATCAACTGCGTTCCCTAACGCTTCTCGCTTAGCGATCTACAAGGGTATGTAGATCCACTCTCCCTCTCGTAGATTCTCATCACCATGGATAGATCTTGCGTGTGTGTAGGAATTTTTTTGTTTCCCATGCAACGTTCCCCAACATCCGCAACCTGTAAATTTTCAACTGCATTCGTATGGGGACAGAGGGGGACCAGTCCGCAGATACGGATGCGGGAGAACGACATCGAACGATAGCCGCATACATTTTGACAACAATTCAAACCAACCGGATGAAATTCGTGCAAACACGGCCAGATTTCATATAAACATGATGGATTTCATACAAACCAGATGAAAATGTTTACATTTTGACCATATTTTAACTAAAAAGGTAAGACCATGTGCACGTACGGTCGCGCGGAGCTCCACTCCCACGACACAGATACACTACACTAGTCTATGATCGACCTTGGCGGATCCCTTTGCCTTCCCCATGTTCGGCAACCCTATCGCCGGGATGCCGGGAGCCCTAGAGGCATATGCTTCAGTGCAAAGGATGACTCACTTCCCCATCACTCATTGAAGCGGACCCCCCCTTGGCTGATGCTTCAACGGGAGGGGAAGGGGACACCTATGCTTCCGTGGAGCTCATGCGGGGTCGGTGATGGCCCTCGCAAGAGAAGAACCGGGCAAGACACTGGCTATGTACGCTGGCGTTGCCTCAACGATGGCCTTCATGGGACCCAAGCGGTAGCGGCCTCCCGTGTTCTACTTCTCGACGATGGCGGCGGACAGAGAGGTGCTGGCCACCAACTTATTACTTTATGCGCACCCGACTTCTGTCTTTGCCTGCATGCCGCGAGAGGCGCGATCACATGCACGGGAGGCGCGACCATAGGCACGGGAGACGCGACCACATGCACGGGAGGCACGGTTGCCCCCGTGCTCCCCACCGTGCCGGCATGGAGCAACTCGCCACTCCTCATCGAGCTGGCTTGGAGCGACGAGTTGCTTAACCACATGCCGGCTTGGGCTGACAACTGGGTCCATCTGGCTAGGCGAGGGAGGTGGAGCAGCGAGCTGCCTTGCTCTTTCTTGTATCCAGCGGGCTCGGCGGGACACCCAACCGGCTTGTAGGCCGGAGAATAGCTCTTCGGAAGCCATGTGAAGAGTGGAGAAAATGGTGAAGGAGGAGATGGGGGAGCGGCGAAGGTGTGCGATTCTTGCCCGGTGTCTGGTCTCGTTTAAATAAAGGGCTGACATGAGGAGCTCGCCCGATGTTGCGTTTAATGCCGACGCGTTCATGAACGAACGTGTGGCCAGAGTAGGTTATTCGGCTTCCACTCGGGTTTAGTGAAGGCGTTTGAATGTGACGAGGAGGCATGTTCAGCTGGGTGTACAACGGGCGACGCCTTCGGCTGACAGGTCGCTTCAATGGTGAAGGCAGTGAGAGGCCGCGTCTGCCCTGAGCCGCCTTCAATGTGGAGCGACACGCTCTACAGTGGCACGAATGCGAGCAACTGGCGCCAGGCGGGAAGCACACGCGGGAGGGGGAGGGTTTTTTATGGGCCAGGGTGGTCATAAGCGGGCTTAGGATCGTTCCGGACTCCCGCAAACCTCACCCCGTTTGTCTCCGTTTTGCGGGAGAATCATGTCTGAATCGCTTCGCGGATTGATACAGTACCATGTTGAATGGTTTCTGCAGTCCGGACAACACGATCCGAATGTATACGATAGGTTTACGAATCCGTGTTGGAGATGCCCTTAGTTCACAAAATCATATGTTTCACGGTTACGTTCGGCTTTTAGGGGGGGGGGGGGGGAGGGGCTTGGCAATGTGTGCATGCGTACCACACCATTTTCACTTAGATGAAATATGAAATGCTATACGGACGACGAACATTGCTAACATATTGAAAGGGAATAGTGGATTTAAAGCAGGGGATAGGAAAGCAAAAATGAAATAAAAAGGCGGGCACCAATCTTCTAAGTTTAAAACGTCTTTGTGCTCACCTGTTCTTCACCTGCCACGTTGTTGTTTCATTTGGGAAGCGTCTTCGTGGCCTCTGGCCGAGCTATGGAACTCGCTGTCTCACCCAACCGTACCGAGGTTGGTATGTCCTTTTGTCTTCTTGTCATTGTTCGGAAAAATCTGGATGTGCGGAAAAATCTGGATGTGCGCAATGCACTACTAAGGAAAACCAAACACCCATTGATGTAATTTAAAATGTAATTCTGACCTCACTCTCTGATCTCATGATTTTTTTTAAAACTAGCACTAATTATTTATCAATTTTGAAAAAAATCGTGTGAGTTGATTTTTTTTCGAAAACGGTACCCGGCCGGCCGTTACTGGTCTGACCATCCGCCCGTCGGCTTAAACGAGGCCGAAATAGGCCCATCGGCCTTAGCCAGGCCGAACCGTCAGGCTGTCGGCCCGCTCTTGGCCGAGCCCCACCCGTCGGCCGCCAGGAGGCCGACCGGTCCCGGGATAAGGCCGACGCGGCCGGCTCCTTTCTTCCTCCTCCAGCTCCTCTCTCCCTCTCTATTCGGCCGAAAATCTTTCCCTCTCGATCTCCCATTCCCTCCATCCATTTTACGTTTCAATCCGATGAAACGGTAGATCAGCTTCTTCTCCCCCGCCCTATGGTTTTCTTTTTTGCAATGAGGTATTGGTTTGTTCGTGTGGAGGAGAAAATGATGTGGTGGTGGAGGTTTCAATGGTGAGAAGGTGGAGTGGTGGAGAGGAAGAAGAAGTGCATTCACGCGTCGAAGGTATAAATTTTTGCTGTTATTTTAGTTTTTTTGTTATTTTTTTAATGTACGCACAATTAGTTTATGTTATTTTTACTAGTGTAGTTATTTTAGGTTACTTGTGTTAGTGTAGTGATTTTAGTGTAGTCATATTAGTGTAGGTTTAGTTAGTGTATTCATATTAGTATCGGTTTATTTTTGTGAAGTTAATTTTAGTGTAGCTGTTTCTAGAATACGTAGGTACATTTTAGTGTACGTTTTAGTTTATGTTTTCCGAGTGTAGGTTTAGTCAGTGTAGTCATAGTAGTGTCGGTTAAATTTTGTGTAGTTCATTTTAGTGTAGGTTTTTTTAGAATCCGTAGGTACATTATAATGTACGTTTTATTTTAGTGTTGATATATTCGTTACGAACAATGAGAAGCTGACAATGTCTGACAGGTTAAAATGTCTGAATCCGTAAATCTGACTGTGTATTACGGCTCTGGTACTGTTCGATATAATGAGTTGGGGGTTGATATTAGCGAGTTTAAAACAGGCGAGATGACACTTTCAGACCCGGACAGACTGGACATTAGGCAGTTGAAGCACTGGTTGACTACTAGTTTTGGCCTTGATCCTGAAGTTTGTTCCGTCAGTATTCATGCCTTGTGGACCAAATCTTGTAAAAATGTCAAGTGAGATTTGATTCCGATAGATAGGAGCCAGCATTGGTTGTCTCTGTTAAGTCGTTGCAGAGACCGAAGACTACATTCGTATGCCCTAGTGCAACCAGTGGCGAAGGAGGAGAATATCGTACCACCCACCATGGGGTATGAACCAGGCCAGAGTAGTCAAGTGGCTAACGAGATTTATGTATCCGGGTCATAGCCACCGGATGTGAATGCTACCCAAGCCGACAATGAGTCAGATTATGTTAGTGGTCATGCTGCTGGTCAGAGTATTCAATCGGTAGTATTAGCTGCCTCTGGTGTTGCTGATGGGGACGAGGAAGGCGAGGAAATGCAGAGGGTGATGGAGGAAGAGTACGAGGATGGGATTGCAGAGGAACTTGATTCTGAAAGTTCCGAGGGTGAGGAGGAGGTACCAATTCCTGCTGCATGGGAGCAGGACATATCCGCCGACTTTACTGTCAACGATGGCCATGAGACTCCATGGCAATATAATCTAAACCAAGTCCAGATCGGGGCTATGTTTGACACAAAGAAGAAAATGAAGTATGCGGTGATAAAGTGGGCTATGTCTATCCAGAGGGTTTTTCGGACACACATATCTAGTCCAACGAAATATACCGTCAAGTGTGTTGAATCAGGTTGTCCTGCGAAGGTGTGCTACTTCTCAAGTGTGCGTTGGTTTTTCCCTTGAAGAGGAAAGGGTGATGCAGCAAAGTAGAGGTAAGTATTTCCCTCAGTTTGAGAACCAAGGTATCAATCCAGTAGGAGTATCAAGATGAGGCACCAAGAAACCTGCACAAACACAAACAAACTTGCACCCAATGCGATAAAGGGGTTGTCAATCCCTTCACGATTACTTGCAAGGTGAGATCTGATAGTGATAATGAGTAAATATAAATAAGTAAATAAAATTGCAGCAAGGTATCTTTGGTGTTTTTATGTTTAGATCTGAATATATAATATGTAAAATAGACCCGGGGGCCATAGTGTTCACTAGAGGCTTCTCTCATGATAGCAAGTATTAAAGTGGGTGAACAAATTACGGTTGAGCAATTGATAGAATAGCGCAAAGTCATGACGATATCTAAGGCAATGATCATACATATAGGCATCACGTCCGAGACAAGTAGACTGATACTTTCTGCATCTACTACTATTACTCCACACATCGACCGCTATCCAGCATGCATCTAGTGTATTAAGTTCATAACAAACGGAGTAACGCTTTAAGCAGGATGACATGATGTAGAAGGATAAATTCATGCAATATGATATAAACCCCATCTTTTTACCCTTGATGGCAACAACACGATACGTGCCTCGCTACCCCTTCTGTCACTAGGTGAGGACACCGCACGGTATGAACCCAAAACCAATCACTTCTCCCATTGCAAGAATCATAGATCAAGTTGGCCAAACGAAACCTATAACTCGAAGAGACTTACAAGGATATGAAATCATGCATATAAGAATTCAGAATTGACTCAAATAATATTCATAGATAATCTGATCATAAATCCACAATTCATGGGATCTCAACAAACACACAGCAAAAGAAGATTACATCGGATAGATCACCATGAAGATCATGGAGAACTTTGTATTGAAGATCAAAGAGGGAGGGAGAGAGAGAGCCATCTAGCTACTAGCTATGGACCCGTAGGTCTGATGTGAACTACTCATGCATCATCGGAGAGGCAAGGGAGGCAATGGTGTTGATGAAGATGGCCTCCGGCGATGAATTCCCCTCCGGTAGGATGCTGGAACGGTCTCCCGATTGGTTTTTGGTGGTTCTGGAGGTCTGCGGCGGCGGAACTTGCGATCTTGATCTGTTTCCGAGGGTTTTGGTATTTATAAGACCGTGTGGCGGTGGAAACATGCGGAGGTGGGCCTCGAGGAGGCCACGAGCCCCCTAGCCGTAGCCTTTATAAAAAATCATGGCAAAAGTTTTATTCCATTTGGAGTCCGTTTGATATTCCTACCTGAAAAAGATCAAAAACACGGAAAAAACAGGAACTGGCACTGGGCACTAAGTTAATAAGTTAGTCCCAAAAATCATATAAAATAGCATATTCATGCATATAAAACATCCAAAGTTGATAATATAATAGCATGGAACAATCAAAAATTATAGATATGTTGGAGACGTATCAAGGTGCACGCCCACGTGCCAAAGTATTACATCCACTGGATTGTGACAAATGTTGTACCGCATAATTGTGTTAGGAAAAACATGTTGGTTCGTCATCCAAACCTTACTTCAACTCTCATAGCGCAACTCATGTATACTGAGATAGTGACGAAGAAAGATATGAAGCAAAGCACATCCAGACAGCAGTGAAGGTTAGATGGAAGTATGACATTCCATATGGGGAGGCTTGGAGAGCTAAGCAGAAGGCTATGGAGAAGAGGTTTGGGATGTTCTTTGCCTCCCATGATAATGTTGTCAGTCTCCTTGACACACTAAAGGAGAGGAATCCCGGCACTTATGTTAACATTCAACACACAAGGTTGGAAAGCATACCGGATTACAAGGTGTTGAAACGAGTATTCTTCTCTTTCGGTATGTGCATAGAAGCTTTCAGACATTGTCCTCCTGTGATGTTTGTGGATGGTACATTCCTGACTGGTCAGTACAAAGGGCAAATCCTGATTGCTATTGGTGTGGACGGGAACAACCAAATCATCCCACTAGCCATGGCATTTGTGGAGGGTGAGAACTTTCCTATCTGGGTATGGTTCTTCCGTCAAATGAAAATTGCGATCGTGAAGGACCGATCAAATGTGTAAATATAACATGGTATAAGTTACCCTCAGTGTTGTGCAGAGCAAGATCAATATCTGTGTCACCTCTCCGAATAGCTAAAGCTCTGCACTCCTCAATGTACCAAGCAAGATGTGATCTAATACTGCACGGAACATACTACAACAAGAATGGAAGTAAGGATCATAAACTTATAAACAAAGGCATTCGAATATGCCACAGTCAGATAATCAAGACATAGAATCTTACAACACGTCTAGAACATCGACGATCCAGCACCACAGTAAATACAGACGCACCGGAATCAACGACAGCACAAGGGCCACCTGGAGCTCGGCAAAATGGGCAAGCCATTACCTACAGACGGACGGTGGCAAATAAGAACTAAATCCACTACCGACTTGAGAGTTCTCATTCGATTGAGTTGGAAGCCAAATTTTTTTACCGTAGGCCGGTGGAGAGTGCCCTGATCTATTGTTTACGCGGGTAGAATAACAAAATGGGTGGTCCAGCGAAGAGATCGGCGAGGCGGTGGAAGCACCAGAGAGCAACGAGAGTGAGAGGTGAAGAGGGGCAGGCTACTAGACGGGGGAGGGTGAAATGACTGGTCAGAGGAGGAAGAAAGGAGGGATGGGCCTTATCTAGGGGCCCATCGGCCTCCCACTGGCCGGCAGGTGGCTCTTCGTCCATCCTCTGTCCGACAGGCCTCTCCCCTGGCCTCTGATTGGCCGTCAGGGGCTCTTCGGCCTACTAGTGTCCGACGGGTCGCTGGTCGGCCTGGTGGTGGCCGACAGGTCCCTGTTCGGCCTGCTACTGGCCGACGGGTACTAGTTTTGATATTTTTTCAACTCAGACACCTGTTTTCAAAATTAGTACAAAATCCGTACTAGTTCTGAAAAAAATTCTGATCTCATCATCTTCAAAAAGCGGATAAAAAAATCCACACTGAAATGTGACGGAATTTTTTCTCCTCTCGTCTCTCAAATAAAACCGTCTCCTTGCGCTTGACATGGCCAGGATGATTTTTTTCGTGCGACCCAATGGTTTCTTGTTTGGAGAAGGCGTCAAGTGGTTCGTTCAAACAGGATGGAACTTAGAAGACACTAACCAGCCCCAGAGGCTATGTCTCGCTTATAGCGAGACCTATCATACCCTCGATTGAAGATCCGCCCTCCTAACACTTTAACTAGGCCAGTCCGATTCTTCTCCTCATTGTCCCGCTCGTGCGCCATCGCTCGCTCAACTCACTCAGTGCTGATGGTTCGATCTAGTTTTCCATCTATTTTTCTTTTTTTTTCTTTTCTTCTAGTTTCCTATGTTTTCTTCACGGGGTTTTATTTGCTTTTTCAACGGTTTTCATAGTTTTATTATCGGTTTTCACATGTTCTCTCTTTTCTTTTTTCTATGACTTATTCGGTTTCTTTATTTCTTTTCTCTATTTTTACTAGTTTTCTACCTTTCTCTTTCTTTTTCTTTGGGTCTTCTTTGTTATGCTTTGATTTTTTTTGTTTCACTCTCAGTTTTCTCCGAGTTTCTTTTTCTCTTTTATTTTTTTCTTCGTCCTACTTCATTTTTTCTTTAGTTTTTCTTTGGTTTCCTTTTGTCTCTTTAATGCTTTTCATCAGTTTTTCTTTTCTTTCTCATTTTGCTTCTTTTCTTCTTTTGTTTTTGGCTTCTTTCTTGGTTTTCACTTGTTTTTTATTTTAACTAGGACAATGCTCGTGCGTTGCAACGGGATACAAATCCTAAAACAACATCCAGTGAGAATGAGAATCTCAAACACATACGGTTGCAAACAAATGTTCCTTAGTGAGGGCCGTTGGTGTTGCACAAAGATCTCTTTCATTAGGCATGCACATCCTGTCATCTCCCGTTTGCTCTCATCCCGACACTGAACATCATCAGGCAAGAGCGTTTAGACATTGTCGCCCATACTGCCGAGAAGAGAACATAGTTTCTCCCAAGAGAACAAAATTTCACCCATCACTTCCGATCTGACAACTTCAATTTTGCCGTAGACATCTACAAATGAAGCAAGCCTCACAAATGTTACACCGAGGACCACATTAGCAAAACAAATCTTGTATTGTGCAAAGTCATACAAAATATATACCTTAAAATAATTGAATGAAATGAAATCTCAACTAAAAACAAATATACACCACCTTAAGAAAATCAATGGTAATCTCATGCAAAAAGAAAAAAGAATGGTTAGGTAACATAACCAAATGATTAAGATGTGTGTATACGTAGAACAAGCATTGCTGGTTCTATCTTGTCTTAGCGAGGCCCTCGCAATAATAGTCCATGAAAAAATATCATCCATCATTATTTATTTCCCATGAAGAAGCTTAGATTATAATAATGATTTAAAATTTATTAGAAATTAATTTTAGATTGTAATGTACGTATAAAAAAATCCTTTTCTTATAATTGAAGCCTTGGTAATAATAATTCCACAAAGTGCATTGTTAACAAGAATAAGGAGGGGAAGGACCTAGGGAGAGAAAAAGTTAGTACGTACCTTGTCGGACAGAGTAGTATAGTAGCACCTACATGTTTATGCCTTGTCTCCATTGTTTTACACACATGGGCAGCTCTATATTTTCTCTGAATATTAATTGTACCCAGGATTTGCACGGTGGCCTCCTTGTTCTCTGAAATTGTTGCCTTTCCATGGATAATTGGGATCAATGCCTCGCCTCATTTCCCTATTTTATCAATTGCTGGCCAATGCCTTACTCCCTACTTATCTATTGCTCTGCTACCTCTTTCGTTTCCCAATCGATAAGTTGGATGAGCGCCTCATCCTCCGCTTTACAAATAGGTTTATGGTGTCAGTGATTCCCTACAAAAATGCTTGCATTACCGAACATATTTCATCCCATTATTACCAAGCACTAGGTCAGACTGTATTGTACAAACTTTGCATGCTACTCTTGGATGGGATGGAAGTACCAGCAATCAAGGCAGGGGAAAGGCTTGGACAACAGCGTCCTTGACAAGAATGAACACAACAAAGCCTATGCAGGATCACCGCATTTGTGTGCCCGCTAATTGCAGTGTACCCTTCGCTACAACCTACAGTGAACTCCAGGACACGGAGGGTTATCTCCCTATCTATATTATCATAACTTTCAGATATCAAAATCCTTGAATAACATGAAGACATGACCTCCAAGAGAATCATTGAAAAAATATTACTATGATCCTTATTTCTACATGAACCACATTCTGAATTTGACACGAGAATAAATATAGTAAAATCGTATATAAATCATCAAATGGTTTTGTTTATGTGATGAGGTCATTATGTGGACAGGATGGCCTTGGTTTCAGACTCATGATGTAACCTCATTGTCATGTTATCCTACTTCTGAATTTATTGGACATGCATATACTGAGTAGCATCCGTGAACAAATCTTGACTTGAGGAAAGAGAGCATGCACATAACTCATTATGCAAGAAAGCATCTGTAGCGCAAGCCATTGACCATTATCGAGAGCAGCTACCTAAAAATATTTCATGGCCTTAGAAAAGAGATCATGCATACACCCCTGAGTATGTAGAAAACGCATAAAAATAGCATGCAAGAAAATTCAGTATATGTACAAAATCAGTTTGTTCCACTTTCTTACTGCAGCAGTAAATGAACCGACTTCTTCTTATAACCACTAACATTTTATGAATCTACTTCTTTGCTTGATAACCAATTATCAACACATCCATTACTTCAATTTTTTTATCAGCGATACATCAGTTTTGAAACATTCATTAATGCAACATTAAAAAAGAGCATATGCTCACTACCGATTGAGCATGAGAAATATTTGTACAAAACACACGTATCATAAAGTCATAACAATATACTCACTCATGTCAAATAATAAATCTTGGTATTTGATCTCCCCCTGCCTATAAAATCCAATGAACTTGCGTAAGAAAACTGCTACTATTTGACGTGAATAATATGAGGCGAATTAATCAACAAGCAGTGAACATAAACCCAGTATTGCGACCTCATATGCTTGCCGGATTGATAAAACTTTATAAATCGCATTAGAAAAGTACCACGTTAATTTACCAGACAGGGAAGATTCTAACTGGATCATCAGCTCTCACTGGCTTGTTATCCGCAACCTTACAAAATCCAAAATAGTTCCAGTTCTATGTAAGCACATCAATCAATTGTTAGGTATTGCTAAGAAAGGTTGCACGGTAATTACATGAACACCACTAAGAAATTTCACATGAAAGAATTAACATGGTGAAAATTCAGGTAGCCAACTCAATTGAGAAAACTGAAGGATATGGAAAAGCAATATCGTGAACCTTTTAGGCATTGGCTTATTTAGAGCTTACAACGCATATACTAAAGAACATACATAATTAATTAGTAGCCGATCACATATGCAAATTGATGAGACTGTAATATGTACCTCAGGACGATGCTCCGGCAGATGGTGGAGTACGTGCTGACGGATTTCCGACGAAGTCGATGTGCAGGCACAGTGATGTCGGAAACTTCCGGCTTGGCGATGAGCGAAACAACTACAGATTATCCCAAACAGTTAGAACACAAAATTATTTAACCTTGCAATTAGAAACAAAGGGTTTAGTGATGTATTTTTCCCTTGATGAAAGAGTAAAATTATCTGGATATAATTTGGGTACTATTGACTTATGAGACTATATCAATAGCAACAGCAATTAGTAGCAAAACTACATCTATGTTCTCTATCTAAATGTGCATCAATCAGTAGAAGCATACACCTCACAAGAAGCATCTTACATATATTTGAATGTCTAGCAATCAACATCTCACTATGCTCTCTCTATCTTGCATCTCTCTCTCTCTCTCCCTCACCTATCTCTCTTTTGCTCCACAAGACCAGATCACAGGTGTTAGAAACCATCTCTCCTTCTCTGTTATCTCTCTCTCTAGCAGGAATGGCCAGCATCAGCTGCAGCAAACCCACGTCGCCATCCCCTCCAGCAGCAGCGCCCAACATGGCCTCTGCTCTCTCCCTAGAGCAGGAGCTCATCCCTTCGAGTGCCTCCCCATCTTCAGCCATGGTGACAGGTCCATGGCAGCCTTCACATCTCCGTGAAGAAGCCCTTGACCGCGGTGACCGTGGTCGATGAGTAACTCCCATGGCGTGCTACATCTGCTTCTCCAACAGAGGATATGAAGAGAAGGTGCGGTGTAGGATGGAAGATCCCGACCAGGAAGGAAGAGGGACGAACCTGGGCCCGCCGGAGACGGGCCGGCGAAGCCCTGCCTGAAACCCTAGCCATGGGGGTGGGGTTGCGAGCGGGGGGTAGAGGCCAGTAGAGGAGAATCTGATCGGAGGGGAGGGATGCGCGGACCGTGGGGAGCTCGTGGACGTGATGCGCGGCACCGGAGCTCGCCGGAAGCTGCCGGCGTGGGTGCTGGTGGCGGCGACTTGGGCGAGAGGGAGAGGAGGCGAGCCTGTGCTGCTCCTGTGGTTGTGTCTTTTTGTCTTCACACAAATCTGCTCGGACCACGCATTGAATAATTCAAACTACATGGTGTTTTGTGCAAAAACATAGTGTATTGCCCCGATCCACTTAAACATGGACGGCGAGTTGACTTCACGAAAATAGAGGGGCGTTCTTAAAACAAATCCATGATGGAGCGGGCAACGGACGAAAAAAATAGGACGACGTACCGAAGATGACGAAATAAAGTGGAAAAACGCTCCGTACTTCAATATTAGATAAAGATTTGTTTCTTTATTGGTTTTCACTATTTGTTTTGAGAGCCAGAGCATACACTCAGGCGGTAGTACATTCAGAGAGAACAAGTTGCTGCAGTCTATCAGGAACATTGCCAATGATTTCCTGGTCTCCCTTTTGTTTGGCCTCAGCTTCCAATTCATGAGCGACCTTGTTGCATTCCCGCGGAGCATGGAGGATTTTGTGATCTGCAAAAACTGCAAGGGCAGCTTTAATATCCAACACCAGGCCAAAAAGGGGTGAGCGATTCGGGGTCTCCGGCCGGAAGAGGCTGGCCAGAGTTTTGCTGTCAGTTTCCCATTCCACTGGCCCTCTATATTTCTTCGCCAAAGCCTGAAGACCAACCAGCGCTGCCTGACCTTCAGCTTCCTCTACTGAGCGTGCTTTCAGTAGAGTTTTACAGGTTGAGATAATAACAAAGCCCTGCTGATTACGAGTCACAGCTCCCGCCCAGCATCTATCACTGTCAGTAACGAAGGAGGCATCGATGTTGCACTTTGCCCAGCCATCCGCAGGCACCGACCATTTTAAACACGGAACAGGGGGTGCGCATATGCTGTAGTTGGCCAGAGAAACACCTGTTTTGCGTGGATTCGATCCGGTATCCATCGCGGCATGTCGTCATTCTTCCTCGTATTTCTGAAGGAAGATCACTGATCACGCAATGAATTCTTTGTTGAAAATATGCCCTAGAGGCAATAATAAAATGGTTATTATTGTATTTCCTTATTCATGATAATTGTCTATTGTTCATGCTATAATTGTAATAACTGGAAACCATAATGCATGTGTGAATACATAGACCACAACATGTCCCTAGTGAGCCTCTAATTGGCTAGCTCGTTGATCAATAGATGGTCACAGTTTCATGACCATGGACATTGAATGTCGTTGATAACGAGATCACATCATTAGGAGAATGATGTGATGGACAAGACCCAATCCTAACCATAGCACAAGATCGTGTAGTTCGTCTGTTAAATCTTTTCTAATGTCAAGTATTATTTCCTTAGACCATGAGATTGTGCAACTCCCGAATACCGTAGGAATGCTTTGGGTGTGCCAAACGTCACAACGTAACTGGATGGCTATAAATGTACACTATATGTATCTCCAAAAGTATCTGTTGGGTTGGCACGAATCGAGACTGAGATTTGTCACTCCGTTTGACGGAGAGGTATCTCTGGGCCCACTCGGTAAGACATCATCATAATGAGCTCAATGTGACTAAGGAGTTAGCCACGGGATGATGTGTTACGGAACGAGTAAAGAAACTTACCGGTAACGAGATTGAACAAGGTATAGGGATACCGACGATCGAATCTCGGGCAAGTATCATACCGATAGACAAAGGGAATTGTATACATGATTGATTGAATCCCCGATATCGTGGTTCATCTGATGAGATCATCGTGGAGCATGTGAGAGCCAACATGGGTATCCAGATCCCGCTGTTGGTTATTGATCGAAGAGGTGTCTCGGTCATGTCTACATGTCTCCCGAACCCATAGGGTCTACACACTTAAGTTTCGATGACGCTAGGGTTATAGGAAAATAGTGTACGTGGTTACCGAAGGTTGTTCGGAGTCCCTGATGAGATCCCGGACGTCACGAGGAGTTCCGGAATGGATCGGAGGTAAAGATTCATATATAAGAAGTGAGGTTTTGGTCACCGGAAATGTTTCGGGCGTCACCGGTAACGTACCGGGACCACCGGAAGGCTTCCGGGGGTCCACCAAGTGGGGCCACCGGCACCAGAGGCCTGCGTGGGCCAAGAGTGGGAGGGGACCAGCCCCAGAGTGGGCTGGTGCGCCCTCCACCCTGGCCCAAGGCGCAGGAAAGGTGGGAAGGGGGAACCCTAGGCCCAGATGGGCCTAAGGCCCACATAGGGCGCCGCCCTCCCCTCTCTCCCTGTGTGGCCGCCGGCCAGATGGGTGTTAGAGTTATATATATAGTCATGTGACCTCTTTGTATTTACCCTATTGTATAAGGAGTTTCCTGCATATATTCCACACCTGTACATGTATATATACTGGCCTTTGTCTCCTGGAAATACAAGTTGCATATTTCCTAACATGGTATTAGAGCCTTAGGGTTTTTTCTCGCATGCGCAATTCGTGCTCTCGATCCAATCTTCCTCCCCGCATCGCTGCTTTTCCTCTTACCCGGCCGGCTTGTTTCTTCCTGTACACTCCCGCACGAGCTTCCTACCGTCACTGCTCCCGCACGGGTCAACTACCACCAGCGGGTCAACCGGAGGTCTGGGATCGAGTCGGGATCGTAGTCCCGATCCCGTCCCCCGTCCGTGCTGCAGGATTGAGTCGGGCTCGCAGTCCTGATCCCGTCCCCCGTCCGTGCTGCAGGAACGCGTCGTGCTCGCAGTCCCGATCCCGTCACCCTGCCTTCGCTGAGTGAGGATTGGATCGAGTTGGTCTCGACGTTCCGATCCCGTTCCCGTCCGCGCTGCCTTCTCCGCATAAAGCCAGCCAACAGGCTGACGAGAGGATTCCAACTCGACGAGAGGATTCCAACTCACGGACTCCAGCGCCACAGATCGATTTCTACAGCCATGACCCGATTCCTTTCGCCAGCGCCCACCTTGACCGCCGCTTCACCCCACCTTGGCCGCCGCTTCGCCAGCGCCAGGTTGGAGGCCTCTCCAATCGAGCCGGCCCGCTCCGCTGGTTCCTGATCTACATCGCCCCGCAGCGCCTGTTTTAGATCGAGCGCCGGTCTTCTGTCTAGGCCTGCTATCTGTCCGCTAAAAAAAAGTCTTCGTTGTTAGGCTACATTGCTGTTCCTCGCTGTCCGCTGACCTTTGATGGTACCAACTACACCGAGTTTTTTGGCTTTATGCGCATTCATATGCGTGGTCTTCGTCTTTGGGGCGTTCTTTCTGGCGAGGTCCCCAGTCCGCCATGTCCGATTCCTCCTATGGCTCCTACTCCGCCGACGCTACCGGTTCTTCCAGCGGACGCTACTCAGGCTGCAAAGGATGCAGCTAAGCTTGCTGACGAAGCTGCTGTTAGTGCTTATGATGAGCATGTTTCGACTTATGAGGAGGCTCTCTCTACTTATCATCAGGCTCTGTCTACTTACACCTAGTGGCTCGATGATGATGCTCGTGCTACAGCCGTTCTTACTGCCAGTGTTCTCCGTTGGTTTGCCTCTGAGTTTCTGGGCCTTCCTACTGTCTTTGAGATGTGGACCCGTCTTCGTCAGCGCTATCAGCCCACTGGTGATGCCTTATATTTGTCTGTGATTCGTCAGGAGCATGCTCTTCAGTAGGGTGACTCTACTGTTGATGATTTCTATGCACAGAGTTCTGCTATCTAGCGTCAGTTTGATTCTCTCCGCACTGCTGGTTGTCGTACTTGCCAGTGCTGCGAGGCTGTCCAGGCTGATTTGGAGTTTCATCATGTCTACGAGTTCTTATCTCAGCTCCGTAAGGAGTTTGAGCCCCGACGTGCTTAGTTATTTGCTCATGGTCGTATCTCCCTCAGGGAGGCGCTTTCCGAGATTCGTGCTGAGGAGACTCGCCTACATGGTGCTGGTTTACTTGAGGTTCCTTCTATGCTCGCTGCCCGGTTTCCTGCTCAGCCGCATGTTCCATCGACTCCTTCCCGCCCCAGTGCTCCGCCACTCTTGCCTACTCCTACGGGCGGTGAGGGTCGCTCTCGTCCTCACTGTGGCTACTGCAATACGGATGGTCATGTTGAGTCTCAGTGCTTCCAGAAGAAGAAACACCTGCGTAAGGCACGATCATCAGCTTTAGGGACTTCTTCTTCTACTTCGACATCTTCAGCCACCGCTTTGACTGAGCAGGATATTTTGCGACTTAAGCGTTTGCTTGCCGCTTCAGGTTCTCCTTTGACGGGTACTGCAGGTTCTGTGACTGATGCTTCCTGCACTGAGCAACCACCCTCTACACAGTCAGGTACATCCTCATGGGTTCTGGACTCTGGAGCTTCCTTTCATATGTCTTCTCATTCTTCCACTTTGTTCTCTCTTAAATCACTTGATTTTCCTGTTCATGTACTCACTGCTGATGGTACTCCTCTTTCTGTTGCTAGTCGAGGCAATCTTACCACAACTTCTTATATTGTTCCTGATGTTGCTCATGTTCCTCGACTTACCATGAATCTGTTTTCTGCTGGTCAACTTACTCATTCTGGTTGTCGCGTCATCCTTGACGTTAACTCTTGCTCTATCCAGGATCATCGAACGCACACTTTGGTTGGGGCTGGCCCTCGCCGCCGTGACTCTCAGGGTCTTTGGGATCTTGACTGGCTTCATGTTCCTTCCGCTGCTACCACCATCGCCAGTCCATTAGCTTCTGTCGCTTCAGCTACCGTCTCCTTCCAGCAATGGCATCATTGACTTGGTCATCTTTGTGGTTCTCGTTTGTCGTCTCTAGTTCGTCGAGGCCTTCTGGGCCTGTCTCAGGAGATGTCTCTTTAGAGTGTTAGGGTTGTCGACTTGGTAAACAAATTCAGTTACCGTATCCTACTAGTGAGTCAGTGTCCCAACGTCCTTTTGATTTAGTCCACTCTGATATATGGGGTCCGGCTCCCTTTGCTTCGAAAGGGGGTCATCAATACTATATTATTTTTATAGATGATTTCTCTCGTTACACTTGGCTATACTTTATGACGTCTCGCAGTGAAGTTCTATATATATATAAACGTTTTGCTGCCATGGTTCACACTCAGTTCTCTTCGCCTATTCGTGTGTTTCGTGCTGACTCCACTGGCGAGTATATTTCTAAGATGTTGCGTGGTGTTCTTGCTGAGCACGGAACTCTTTCTCAGTTCTCTTGCCCTGGTGCTCATGCTCAGAATGGCATGGTTAAACGCAAGCATCGTCACCTTCTTGAGACGGCTCGTGTATTGATGATCACCGCCTCTCTCCCCCCTCACTTTTTGATTGAGGCCGTCTCCACCTCCCACTATCTCATCAATCTCCAGCCATCCGCTGCTCTATAGGGTGGTGTTCCATTCGAGCGTATTTTTGATCGTTCTCCTGATTATTCGATGCTTCGGTTGTTTGGTTGTGTTTACTATGTTCTTCTTGCCCCTAGCGAATGCACCAAACTGACTGCTCAGTCTGTTGAGTGTGTCTTCTTAGGCTATAGTGATGAACATAAGGGCTATCATTGTTGGGATCCTATTGGTCGTCGGATGCGCATTTCTCAGGATGTGACTTTCGATGAGTCTCATCCCTTCTATTCGCGTCCCTATTCCTCTACTTTTTCCGTGGAGGATATCTATTTCCTCATCTTTCCTGACACACCTATCACCCCCACCGAGCCTTTCTCTGTCAGTCCTGCTAACCCTACTTCTCCACCTATTGCCGATGATTTGCTGCCACCATCTCCCATGGTTTCCTCCTCTCGCATGTCACCAGATTCCACACCTTCATCCCCGGTGCCTTCTTTGTCTTCACCCCCTGATTCTACCTCGACGATTCCTCCTTGTATTCTTCCATCTTTTCCCCAGTATTATACTCGTCGATCACGTAATCTGGATGCGTCTACTGATGTGCCCTCCTCATCGTCTCAGCCTACCTATGGCTTACGTTCTCGTCCGCTTCCGGTACATGGTTTTTCCACCGCTAGTGCTGCTGTTCTTGAGCCGACTTCTTATCGCCAGGCTGTTGTTCATCCTGAATGGCAGTTTGCGATGGCAGAGGAGATTGCTGCTCTTGAACGCACCGGTACATGGGATCTTGTTTCTCTTCCTCCAGGTGTTCGTCCCATCACTTGTAAGTGGATCTACAAGGTTAAGACTCGCTCCGATGGTTCTCTTGAGCGTTACAAAGCTCGTCTTGTGGCTCGTGGCTTTCAGTAGGAGCATGGTCATGATTACGATGAGACTTTTGCTCCTGTGGCCCATATGACCACTATTCGTACCCTCCTTGCAGTGGCCTCTACACGCCATTGGTCTGTATCTCAGCTTGATGTTAAGAATGCCTTCCTTAATGGTGAGCTGCGTGAGGAGGTCTACATGCAACCACCACCTGGGTATTCTGTTCCTGATGGCATGGTCTGTCGTCTTTATCGCTCTCTCTATGGACTTAAGCAAGCCCCCCGCGCCTGGTTTGAGCATTTGCCTCTGTGGTGACTGCCGCTGGTTTTTCAGGAAGTGCTCATGATCCAACATTGTTTGTTCATCTTTCACCTCGTGGACGGACTCTTCTTCTTCTCTATGTCGATGACATGATCATTACTGGCGATGACCCTGAGTATATTGCCTTTGTAAAGGCTCGTCTTAGTGAGCAGTTTCTTATGTCTGATCTTGGACCTCTTTGCTACTTTCTTGGGATTGATGTCTCTTCTACCTCTGATGGTTTTTTATATCTCAGGAAAAGTATATACAGGATCTTCTTGCTCGTGCTGCTCTTACTGATGAGCACACCGTTGAGACTCCCATGGAGCTCAATGTTCACCTCCGTGATACTGATGGTGATCCCTTGCCTGATCCGACGCATTATCATCATCTTGTTGGGAGTCTTGTCTATCTGGTTGTCACTTGTCCGGATATCTCTTATCCGGTTCATATTCTGAGTCAGTTTGAATCTGCTCCCACTTCAGTTCACTATAGTCACCTCCTTCATGTTCTCCGATATCTTCGAGGCACGATCTCTCACCGTCTATCCTTTCCTAGCTCCAGTTCTTTATAGCTTCAGGCCTATTCGGATGCTATGTGGGCTAGCGATCCTTCTGATCGCCGTTCACTTTCTGCTTACTGTGTTTTTCTTG
The DNA here is from genome assembly GCA_022496015.1 of Hordeum marinum. Taxonomy (NCBI): domain Eukaryota; kingdom Viridiplantae; phylum Streptophyta; class Magnoliopsida; order Poales; family Poaceae; genus Hordeum; species Hordeum marinum. The sequence continues at coordinate 509,540,598 of CM039673.1, read as the reverse complement.
GTGGTTCTCTCATTGCCTGGAAGACGAAGAAACAGACTGCAGTTTCCCGTTCGAGTGCAGAGGCTGAGTTACGAGCTATGGCTCTTGTGACGGCATAGGTGACTTGGTTACGGTGGTTACTTCAGGATTTTGGTGTTTCTGTCACTACACCTACCCTACTTTTATCCGATAGTACAGGTGCTATTAGCATTGCGCGCGATCCTGTGAAGCATGAGCTCACCAAGCATATTGGCGTTGATGCTTTCTATGCGCGCGCTGGTGTGCAGGATCATGTTATTTCTCTTCAGTATGTGCCTTCCGAGTTACAGTTGGCGGATTTTCTGACGAAGCCCCAGATTAGAGCGCAGCATGGCTTCTATCTCTCCAAACTCAGTGTTGCTCACCCACCATGAGTTTGAGGGGTGTGTGTGTGTTAGAGTTATATATATAGTCATGTGACCTCTTTGTATTTACCCTATTGTATAAGGGGTTTCCTGCATATATTCCGCACCTGTACATGTATATATACTGGCCTTTGGCCTCCTGGAAATACAAGTTGCATATTTCCTAACAATGGGATCTGGGGCTGCCGCACCACCCTAGGGTGGGAACCCTAGGGCGCAGCCCTCCCTCCCTCTTCCTATATATAGTGGAGCCCTTGGGGTAGCCGGAGACACGCATCTCTCTCTCCCACGGCACAGCCAAACTCCTCCCTCTCCTTGTTCTCCATAGTGCTTTGCGAAGCCCTATCGTAGACCACATAGCTCCACCGTCACAACGCCATCGTGCTGCCGGAGCTCTCCCTCAACCTCTCCTTCCTCCTTGTTGGATCAAGGCATAGGAGACATCACCGGGCTGCACGTGTGTTGAACGCGGAGGCGCCGTTGTTCGGTGCTTAGATCGGATTCCACCGCAATCTGAATTGCTGCGAGTATGACTCCACCAACCGCGTTCTAGTAACGCTTCCGCTTTGCGATCTTCAAAGGTATGAATATGCACTCTCCCCTTACTCGTTGCTGGTTTCTCCATAGATTGATTTTGGTGATCGTAGATTTTTTTTGATTTACTACTACTTGTTCAGATTATGCTATTTTATTAGTAGCTTTCGGTCTCGATTCGCCCTTACCTCGAAGGGATCAACTACTTCGTGATTTCCGCATTTCCTCCGCTTGCCCCTCAGTGGATAGCACTTTCTTTCGAGAAATTGGCAGGGACTGCATACCATTAAAGGGAGTTAGTGGGCACCGTAAGTAGTAATCAGCTTTGAAGCCGAGGCAGCCATCCTCTTGCCAATCCTAAACAAAACAAAGAAAATCCCTACCCGCCTTCATTGGTTGAGTAAGGGGCATTTACCTATCAGTCCTAGTCCTGAGGCGCAATCGAGCATTCCCACAAATGGAATGAGAAGTGGGTCCATGTAAATGATCGAGACCTCGCAAACAACAACGTTCCTTCCCCATATGGAGTTCGGGCTTTTACGGGAAGAATGCCACAACCCTTCTCTTCTCAATTTCTCCTCAACGGAAGCAAAAAAGGGAAGGTTGATTGGAGTGATTGAACAAACAATTGGGGTTAGGAACTGAACCGAACCCGAGAGAAAACAAATCTTGAACTGAACAGAGCACGATAGTCGAAGAATAGGTTTCTGACTGAACTGGAAACCATAAAAAGGGAAAATACCTAAGAAGAAGTACGACAAAAGTATCCATCATCCTACGATGACGCTCGTAAGGCGGTTATCGATGACTTCTTTTCTTTCTTCTGCAGTCAGTGCTGGGCACAGGCTTACCTGGTTGACCGCCCACATTCATTCATTGTTCGTTCTGTTGTGGAATCGAACCACAGAGCTAGCGCAATTGGGATTTAGAGTCCCATGCATGAAACTAAAGAGGATTTTATCTCCCAACAGTGGCATCATGAGCTAGGTATATGCATAGAATCTATGCACGAGTAGAACACAAGTTGTTGTGGGCATCGATCTTGTTAATTTGCTTGCCGTTACTAGTCTTATCTTGATTCGGCGGTATTGTGGGATGAAGCGGCCCGGACCAACTTTACACATACGCTTACATGAGACCGGTTCCACCACCTGACATGCACTTGTTGCATAAGGTGGCTAGCGGGTGTCTATCTCCCCACCTTAGTCGGATCGGATTCGATGAAAAGGGTCCTGATGAAGGGTAAATAGCAATTGGCATATCACGTTGTGGTTTTGGCGTAGGTAAGGAACCTTCTTGCTAGAAACCTATAGCAGCCACATAAAAACTTGCAACTACAAATTAGAGGATGTCTAACTTGTTTTTGCAGCATATGCCTTGTGATGTGATATGGCCAAAGGATGTGATGTGATGCATTGTGATGTATGAGATTGAGCATGTTCTTGTAATAGGATTCACGACTTGCATGTTGATGAGTATGACAACCGGCAGGAGCCATAGGAGTTGTCTTATTTTATTGTATGACCTGCGTGTCAATCATAAACGCCATGTAATTACTTTACTTTATTGCTAAACGTTAGCCATAGTAGTAGAAGTAATAGTTGGCGAGACAACTTCATGAAGACACGATGATGGTGATCATGATGATGGAGATCATGGTGTCATGCCGGTGATAGTAATGATCATGGTGCCCCGAAGATGGAGATCAAAGGAGCAAGATGCTGGGGAACGTTGCACGGGAAACAAAAATTTTCCTACGCGCACGCAAGATCTATCCATGGTGATGAGCATCTATGAGAGGAAGAGTGGATCTACATACCCTTGTAGATCGCTAAGCGGGAAGCGTTAAGAAACGCGGTTGGCGTAGTCGAACGTCTTCGCGATCCAAATCGCCGAGCGTCCCGCGATATCATCATGATCCGTCCCGCGATCCAATCACGATCCGTCCCGCAAACTCATCACGATCTGTCCCGCGATCTCATCATGATCTGTCTCATGATCTTGATCACGGCCCTTCCGATCTAGCGCCAAACGGACGGCACCTCCGCATTCAGCACACGTACAACTTGATGACGACCTCCGCCTTGTTGATCCAGCAAGAGGGAGTAGATAGGTAGACGAGTTCTCCGACAGTGCGACGGTGTTACAGCGATGGTGGTGGAGCTATTCCAGCAGGGCTTTGCCTAAGCACCACTGAAAACCGATCTAGAGGAGAAACTACGATCTAGAGGAGAGGCATCAGTGGCTGTTTTTCTGTGTCTCAAAACCCTCAAAACCACTACTATATATAGGAGGAGAGAGGGAGGAGGCTGGCGCACAAGGGCCAGCCATTTGGCCTCTTGCGCAAGGAGGAGAGGAGGAATTCTCCTCCAATCCTAGTAGGACTAGGACTCCTTCCTTATTTAGCCTTTTTGGCTTTTTACACCTTTTTCTCTTTGGGCTTTTCTTCCCAGCCGCATGGGCCTTGTGTGGGACTTCCACCAGCCTAGTAAGGGCTGGTATTCACCCTCCCACTACCGATGAGCCCGAAAATTTTACGGCGACCAAAACATGACTTCCTATATATCAATCTTTACCTCCGGAGCTCCTCGTGACATCCGGGATCTCACCCGGGACTCGGAACAACCTTTGGTCACCACCATACATAACTCTATACTACTGAAATGTCAGCGAACCTTAAGTGTGCAGACCCTGCGGGTTCGAGAACTATGTAGAAATGACCGAGACACCTCTACGGTCAATAACCAATAGCGGTACCTGGATGCTCATATTGGTTCCTACATATTCTATGAAGATCTTTATCGGTCAAACCTCTATGTCAAGGATTCAGTTAATCCCGTATGGTGTTCCCTTTGTTCGTCGGTATGTTACTTGCCCGAGATTCGATTGTCGGTATCTCCATACCTAGTTCAACCTCGTTACCGGCAAGTCTCTTTACTCATTCCGTAATACAAGATCCCGTGACTAACACTTAGTCACATTGCTTGCAAGGCTTGTTGTGATGTTGTATTACCGAGTGGGCCCTGAGATACCTCTCCGTCACACGGAGTAACAAATCCTAGTCTTGATCCATGCCAACCCAATAGACACCCTTGGATATACCTGTAGAGTACCTTTATAGTCACCCAGTTACGTTACAATGTTTTATACACACAAGGCACTCCTCCGGTGTTAGTGAGTTGCATGATCTCATGGTCATAGGAACAAATACTTGACATGCAGAAAATAGTAGCAATAAACTGACACGATCATATCCTACGTTTGTAGTTTGGGTCTTGTCCATCACACCATTCTCCTAATGATGTGATCCCGTTATCAAATGACATCTCATGTCCATGGCTAGGAAACCTTAACCATCTTTGATCAACGAGCTAGTCTATTAGAGGCATACTAGGGACATGGTTTTGTCTATGTATCCACACATGCATCTAAGTCTCCGATCAATACAATTATAGCATGGATAATAAACGATTATCATGAACAAGGAAATATGATAATAACTAATTTATTATTGCCTCTAGGGCATATTTCCAACAGTCTCCCACTTGCACTAGAGTCAATAATCTAGTCCACATCACCATGTGATTCGCATTGTTATGAATCTAATACCCAATGAGTTCTGGGGCTCGATCATGCTTTGCATGTGAGAGAGGTCTTATAGTCAACGGGTGTATGACATTAAGATCCGTGTGTACTTTGCAAATCTCTATGTCAAACTATAAACACTGCTACTACACTCCACTTGGTACTATTCCAAATGGCTGCTCCACTATACGTATCTAGATTGCTACTCTAAATCATCCGGATTGGTGTTAAAGCTTGCATCGATGTAACTCTTTACGATGAACTCTTTATCACCTCCATAATCAAGAAAGCTCTCCTTAGTCCTCTAGTTACTAAGGATAATTTTGACCGCTGTCCAGTGATCCACTCCTGGATCACTCTTGTATCCCTTGACAGACTCATGGCAAGGTACACACCAGGTGCAGTACACAACACGGCATAATATAGAACCTATGGCTAAGGCATAGGGGACAACATTCGTCCTTTCTATTTCTTCTGACGTGGTCGAGCTTTGAGTCTTACTGAACTTCACACCTTACAATTGAGGCAACAACTCTTTCTCTGAATGATCCATTTTGAACTCTTTCAAAAACTTGTCAAGGTATGTACTCATTGAAAGTCTCATCAAGTATATTGATCTATCTCTATAGATCTTGATGCTCAACAATTAGGTAGCTTTATCCAGGTCTTCCTTTGAAAAACTCTTTTCAAACAACCCTTTATGCTTTCCAGAAATTCTATATCATTTCCGATCAACAATATGTCAACCACATATGCTTATCACAAACTCTATAGTGCTCCCACTCACTTTATTGTAAATACAAGTTTCTCGTAAACTTTGTATAGACTCAAAAACTTTGATCACCTCATCAAAGTGTATATTTCAACTCCGAGATGCTTGCTTGAGTTCATAGAAGGATCACTGAAGCTTGCACACCTTCTAGCATCCTTAGGACCGACAAACCTTCTGGTTGTAGCACATACAACCTTTCCTCAAGTAAACCATTAAGGAAATGATGTTTTGACATCCATCTGCCAGATTTCATAATTGAAAAATGCAGCAACTACTAATATAATTCCAATAGACTTTAGCATCGCTACGAGTGAGAAAGTCTCATCGTAGTCAACTCCTTGAACTTGTCAGAAATTTCTTTGCGACAAGTCGAGCTCTATAAATGGTGACATTTACCATCAGCGCATGTCTTCATATCAAAAGTCCATTTGTACTCAATAACTTGCCGTCCAACGAGCAAGTCTACCAAAGTCTATACTTGGTTTTCATACATGGATCCTTTCTTGGATTTCATGGCCTCTAACCATTTGTCAAAATCCGGGCCCATCATCGCTTCTCCATAGCTCGTAGGTTCATTGTTGTCCAACAACATGACCTCCAAGACAGAGTTGTCGTACCACTCACAAGTAGTACGCGTCCTTGTCGACCTACGAGGTTCGATAGTAACTTGATCCGAAGATTCATGATCGTCATCATTAACTTCCTCTTCAACTGATGTAGGCTCCACAGAAACATCTTTCTGCGCTGTGCTACTATCTGGTTGAAGCAAAGATTCAACAAACCTCATCAAGTTCCATCTTCCTCCCACTCAATTCTTTCAAGAGAAACTTTTTCTCGAGAAAGGACCCAGTTTTAGCAACAAACACTTTTTGCTTGGATCTTGAGATAGAAGGTTCACCCAACTATTCTTAGGGTATTCTATGAAGATGCATTTGTCTGCTTTGGGTTCGAGCTCATTAGGTGAAAACATTTTTCCACACAAGCATCGCAGCCCCAAACATCAAGAAATGACAGCTTAGGTTTCTATCAAACCATAATTCACACGATGTCATCTCAACGGATTTAGATGGTGCCCTATGTAAAGTGAATGTAGTTGTCTCTAATGCATAACCCCAAAACTATAGTAGCAAAACGATAAGAGACATCATAGCACGCACCATATCCAATAGAGCATGACTATGACGTTCGGACACACCATCACACTATGGTGTTCCAGGTGGCGTGAGCTGTGAAACAACTTTCACATTGTCTAAAGTTGTATGCCAAACTCGTAACTCTAATATTCAGCTCCACGATCACATCGCAGACATTTTTATCTTCTTGTCACGATGATCTTAAACTTCACTCTGAATTTGCTTGAACTTTTCAAATGATTCAGACTTGTTTTCATTAAGTAAATATACACTATATCTACTCAAATCATCAGTGAAGGTAAGAAAATAACGATATCCACCGCACGCTACAAGACTCATTGGATTATCATTTCCAATAAATCAGTTGCCCGCTCCATCAAACCGGAAAACGGGGTCTTTAGTCATCTTGCCCAAGAGGCATGGTTCGCATGTCTCAACCGATTCAAAATCGAATGATTCCAAAGATCCATCAGCATGGAGTTTCTTCATGCACTTTATACCAACATAATATTTAGCGGCAATGCCACAAGTATGTGGTACTATCATTATTAACTTTGTATCTTTTGGCATCAATGTTATGATAATGTGTATTACTACGATCAAGATTCAACAAACCATTCTCACTGGGTGCATGACCATTGAAGGTATTATTCATGTAAATAGAATAACCATTATTCTCTAACTTCAATGAATAACTGTGTTGCAATAAACACGATCTAATCACGTTCATGCTCAACGCAAAACACCAAATAACATTTATTTAGGTTCGTCACTAATCCCGAAGGTAGAGAGAGCATGCGATGTTGATCACATCAACCTTGGAAACATTTCCAACACACATCGTCACCTCACCCTTAGCTAGTTCTTCGTTTATTTCATAGCTTTTATTTTGAGTTACTAACATTTAGCAACCGAACCTGTATCCAATACCCAGGTGCTACTAGGAGTACTAGCAAGGTACACATTAATAACACGTATATCAAATATACTTCTGTCGATGTTGCCAGCCTTCTTATCTACCAAGTATCTAGGGTTGTTGCGCTTCAGGGACCGCTCTCCTCATAATCGAAGCACTTAGTCTCGGGTTTGGGTTCAACTTTGGGTTGCTTCACTGGAGCAGCAACTGACTTGCCATCCATGAAGTTTCCCTCCTTGCCCTTGCCCTTCTCGAAACTAGTGGTTTTACTAACCATCAACACTTGATGCTCCTTCTTGATTTCTACCTTCGCGGTGTCAAACATCGCGAACAGCTCAGGGATCATTATTTCTATCCCTGGCATTTTATAGTTCATCACCAAGTTCTAGTAGCTTAGTGACAGTACTTGGAAAACTATATCAATTACTTTCTTATCTGGAAGATCAACTCCCACTCGATTCAAGCGATTGTAGCACCCAGACAATCTGAGTACATGCTAAACGATTGAGCTATTCTCCTTTATCTTGCAGGCAAAGAATCTTGTTGGAGATCTCATATCTCACAACACGGGCACGAGCCTAAGATCCCAATTTCAGCTCCTAGAACATCTCATATGTTCCATGACGTTCAAAATGTTTTGGAGCCTCAATTCTAAGCTGTAATGCATGACGCACAGAACTATCAAGTAGTCATCAGAACGTGCCTGTCAGATGTTCACAACATCTACAAATGACGCTAGAGGGGGTGGTGCACCGAGCGGTGCATTAAGGACATAAGCCTTCTGTGCAACAATGAGGACAATCCTTAGATCACGGACCCAGTCCACAATATTGCTACCATCATATTTCAACTCTATTTCTCTAGGAACATATAAAATATAAGGGAGCTACAATGTGAGCTAGTAATCTACAACATAATTTGCAAAGACACGACTGACTATGTTCATGATAATGAGTTCAATTAATCATATTACTTAAGAACTCCCACTCAAATTGACATCCCTCCGGTCATTTGAGTGACACATGATCCAAATTCACCAACTCAAATCCGATCATCACGTGAGTTGAGGTGGTTTCAATGGTGAACATCATCATGTTGATCATATCTACTATATGACTCATGTTCGACCTTTCGGTCTCTTGTGTTCCGAGGCCATGTCTGTACATGCTAGGCTCGTCAAGTTCAACCCGTGTGTTCTGCATGTGCAACACTGGCTTGCACCCGTTGTATGTGAACGTAGAGTCTATCACACCCGATCATCACATGGTGTCCAGTCATCAGCATCCAACGGCTCAGCAGTCTCAGTGAAGGTCGGGGGTGAGTTTCTCATGAACTCAGACAAGGTGGAGCGGCCATTGCCGTTCCTACCCTGCTGCTGGTTGTTCACGAGAGCCTGGGCCATCTGCTGGAGAGCAGCATTGTTGGCCTGGCGCTCCTCCCGGAGAACTTGGAGAAACTGAGCTATGGTCATGTTCTCCGGCGAAGGTGGTGGCGGGGGAATGTTGCCTTGTGGCTGCTCTTGGTGTCCTCCAGCGTGAGAAGCCCCACCAGCTCCCTGTTGCTGGCTCGAGCTGCCGACCTCGGGGTTGGTGAAGGAGCTGTTGCGGGTAGCAGTCACCATCCTGTTTGGAGCAGCCAAGTCAAACAACTGGGGTCGACAAGAGGATAAGAAAATCGACAAAGCGCGCCTAAGGGGGTCGGTCAAGTGCAAGTGTGGAGAAACGAAGGTCAAAAGACCCACAACATATATTAAGATAGACGATGTAGTAGCTTACAAGTTGCCTAAGGCAAAAGCGCGACTTGCATTGGAACACACAAACAACGAAACAAACAACAAGCACACATGGTTTCATATGAGCCATTACATGGACTCAACTACGCATGAGGGATACATGTCTGATCCTACCCTATGGGTTCTCGGATTCAGGTGGTGGAGTGCTCGGTCTCGTAGTCACGCTCCTCTGGGTCTTCCTCCTTGGCCGGAATCAGCGTCCAACTCTCGCCCAAGTCATCCTTCCTGAAGGGAAGGTAGCGAGTAGCTGGTTCATCAGCCATCTCTGGAATGATGTCTCGAAGGTGTAGGAGTGCCTTGCGTGCAGCTATCTCTATGACAAGTATCATAGTCTCCATCCGTGGTCTTTCAAAGAACCAACTGGTCAGGGAGTCGTTTGCCTTCACGACCACATCCACGTGGTACTCCTTCGTGATGGCATCGACCCAGTGCTCGTGGTAGAGGAAAATGGGTGGTTGGCGAAACTGGCACTTCTCCAGGCTATCCCCAAGGAGTAAGGGAAAGCCGGATGTTAGCAAGGCTTTGGGTACGACGGCCATCTACAAAGGTTTGAAAAGAGGAGAGTCAGCAAAGTGTTGTGTGAAGCATAGGAGAGATAAATAGTGTAGAATTCCTAAGTTCCAAAGCTAGGTGTAGTTTTGAAAACGGCTTTAATCCTACTAACGTCCATGCTAACTAAGGGCTTCCTACAGTCAGGACGGCTCTGATGCCAGCTCTGTGGGGACCCCGACTCATAAGTTGAGATCACCGAATGCACGTGTACAGTGATCCTAGAGATCAATACTCACTGAACACACAGAAGCTGAATAAAAGAGTCTTACATCCACACTTAACGTCTTACACAAATGATGACCACGAAGGTCTCCGTCTTACAAGGATAGGGCCACTCGGGCCAAACACTAAGTCTAGAACAAGCAGCGAAAATATTCGTCGAAAACGTGAACCCATGCCATCTGCCTTAACCTACAGGCACTCTGATTGGGAAGCGTCCTACTTCGCATGTTCGTCTCCAATGAAATCTTCGACATATTCCTGTTCTTCCATGCCTGGCCAATTAAATAACCAGTGGCGAGCCAATGAGTACTTTGAATGTACTCGCAAGCAACCCAAGAGTGGAACGAGGCAATAATGGTGCATGATATAGCACTATAGGTAATTTGCAGAAAGCTGATTTTGTATGCAAGCGACATGATCAAGTAATAGTAAGTATGCATCAATAACTAACCAAGTATTCATGATAACACATTGTCGATACCATCACGGTATTAGTTGAACACATCATGTTCACGCTAAGTCATTGGACTTAGTTCATTTCTCATGCCAAGTCATCGGACTTGGCTCAGGTGACCTCTTGTCACTAACACACCCATACTCACACCAATATTTCACGAAAACATTCGGACATAGTCGAAGAAGGACCTCCAACTGTCCATGACCGCGGACGCAGCTATTCGAATAGTTTTACACTCTGCAGAGGTTGCACACTTTACCCACAAGACTCGGGGAACTTCCGTGTCATCCACGACTCGCGGTATATACATACCCGAGGTAAGCACCCGAACAATGCCTTCCCCCGACGATACTAAACAAAGAGTCCACTCGATTGGTACCCAGCCCTCATGACGTACATCACACGAGCCTTGCTCAAACCGTACCATCCATGAGGGGACCAACGGTGTGCCCGGTGCCTGTAAAGACAACGCATGATCGTACATTCGGTACGACCCCGTATCGAGAGTGACCATGCCACTCCCACCACTAGTAATGCGGGCTCCTTTCCAGTACCCACCAAGGTAATCAACAAAGCCCCGTCCCATAAGGGGTATCGTGGTTGCGCATGTAATGTTGGGATGGTCAGCAGACCTTAAATCTAATCCGTTTTCGAAAACACTCACCCATTTGTTTCGGTACACCACTTCTTTCTCAAGTGGTCACCCAACTCATCATCATCTCCCTCGGGCATTAGTGACACCCGACGGGGTTTTCGAAAGAGTATTGAAAACACACACCTTTCGGTATCACCATGCATAAGTCCCATCCTAGTTGCGTAGCATCTACTAGCAACCTATCTACTCCCACCCGCACAACCCTCATAAGGTGGTAGGGTCATGCTCGATGCAAGTATCAACGGAAAGCACCGGAGGCATCCCACCGAAGGGGAAACCACCACATCATATGATCGATAATGCCGGAAGTAAAGTGCTATATGACATGCAAGTTAAAATAGTTTCTTGATATGGTCAAAGTGCTGCTTGCCTGGCTCAACAAAGTCTCCGGGGTCTTCGAGGTCTTCGAGTCCAACTTCTTCGTCTACGGCGCAATCTATAATCGTGGAATAAACGATAATAATAAGCACCATAATGAAAACAGAGCACAAAAGCCTCTACTAAAATGTTCACCTACTCTGTTAAATACCTAAAGTCATATTAAAAATATCTACAATAAATTTCTCTGTGAAAACCATTTTAGAAACAAAATAACAGAGGCTAAAAAGGTGCGTTTAATAGGTTTTATAATAAAACAGGGATAAAAACCTTTGCAAACATTTTTATAAATGATACTATTAAATCCTAAAGATTATTCTAAGATTTATGGTGGAGAAAATATTTGCATGGGAAAATATTCAGCCCTGTGGAATTTTTACAAATCCCACAAAATTTATAAAAGAAAAGGGCTCCAGATCCTGTGCCAGGGGCGGCCAGGAGCTGGGCCGGCCCATCTGGCTAGCCAGCCAGCCGCGCGCGCGGTCAGATTCAAATCTGACGTGCGGGGCCCGGCTGCTAGCGGCTCAGACGAGAGGGGAGAGAGCGCGGGAGGGGAAAGAGAGGCCGACAGGTGGGCCCCACCTGTCGGGTCCTTCTTCCTCCTCACGACAGGGAGGAGGGGAAGCTCACCGGTGATGGAGGGGAGCACGGCGAGGAGGTCTGGAGATAGGAATGGGCTCAGGGTCGACCCGCCGGTCCTCTGGAGGTGGAAGGAGGGCCGGAGGTGGACGGAGTCGCCGGCGGCGAGAACCCGCGGCGGAGGGAGGTTCGGGAGGCGATCGACGGAGGGGTTTCAGGCCTTGAAACGAGCGGGGGAGAGAGGGGAAATGACCTGGGGACGGCTACAGGCCCAAAGGAGGGGAGGGGAGCACCTGAGCGGGCCTGTGTCCCGAGATCGATGGAGCTCTGCCGCGGCGGGGCCGCGGTCGATCTCGAGCACTGGTGCTCGGGAGGCTCAAATGGGGGGGGGTTCGGTGAGGATTCTGGGGAGGAGAGAGAGACCAGAGGGGAGAGAGGGGCTCGGGGGCCCTTTGTATAGGCGGGGGCGAGTCCACCGGATCCGGGTGCACCGGCAGGGACGTGGCCATCGCCAGGGGCCACGAGAGAGGGAGAGAGGGAGCCGGGGGCGTTCCTGGGGTTAGTCCATGCCAGGGGGGAGAGAGTAGGGAGGTAGGGGAGGTCGCGTGCTCAGGCTCGAGGATTGGCCGAGCCGGGCGGTGGCGGGCACGCGCGGAGGAGGGAGAAGGAGAGAGAGGGAGGAGGGGGCCTACCGCCTGCAGGGCTGCAGACGTCGAGGCCGACCACACGGACAGGCAGGGGTGGCCCAATGCCGCCTGGCGGCGCCGGGCAGGGGCGGCTACAGTGCGGGAGTGCACTGTAGCACGCTCCAGAGCGCCCTTATGGCATGCAGGGGCATTCTTTAAGCCCCCCTGCGTGTCTTCTTGTGTCTAGAGGCATTAGGAGATGCCCCAACGGCTAGGAGAGGCTAGGGGGATCTATGGGGTAGCCCTGGGGTAGAAGAAATGGAGAGGAGAGGTCAGAAAGGATGCTGTCAGGTAGAAAATAGGGGGTTTTACCCCATCTCACCATGGCCAGAGGGCTTAGGATTTTTACTGGAGGTGCAAGGCACCTACCAGAGGCTGTGGTAAAAAGGGGAGGCCAAGGGTAAAAAGTGAAAGGGTGGAAATGCCATTTTTACATTTCTGGAAGAAGGTGTTTGATGTTGATTTGGGTGATCAAATGAAGCTAGATTAGCTTGAGATTTTATAGAGTCAAGAGGTGATGAAAGGCAAGTGATATCACCAAGTTTGAGAGGGTTTGAAGAAAGTTCATAATGGGACTTAGGGAAAACCTAGAAATAGACATAATCTGTTTTCTATAGATTCAAAGGGGTTAGGCTTTAACCCTTGATGCACCACTTAGTGTATCATCACTAATTGGTCATAATAGCATGCTCACAAAGTTTGAGGCCAAGGGAAGACACTTCACAATGTAAAGTTGTCAAAATTTGAATCTGGACAGAAATGGATTTGGGTTGGTTTGATGAAGCAAACCAACTTGGATTGAGATGAAACTTTGCAAGATCATCACCTATGATAGTGTTGACTTGCTAGAATTTTCTTGGAATTTGTTGAGAATATTTCTTGCAGAAACATTCCAAAAGTTTGATCTGATCAGGAAGGGTTTTGAGGGGTTTTCCCCATGTTATGATCAAGCCCTTGTGTTGAAACTCATATATATGGAAAATATATGTCCACTGAGTCTCTCTAAATTTTCTCAAATATTTTCAAAGCATTTAAATAATTTTCCCTTAGGAAAAGCCATTTCTGTTCTTAAGAAAAATTCTTTAAATAAAATATGAAAATAATCTTTAAAAATAATATTTGGTGGTTTTGAGAAGTCATATATATAGTAGGTTTCAAATAAAGCATTTGGGAAGAAAAGATCCACCTAAATTGAGGACTTGTAGCTCAAACCTCAATTCAGGGGTTTTAGTGAACTTAAATTGAATAAATCCTTTTTGATGAAAATAAATTTTGATAAAAATATTTTTGAGCTATATTCACATGGCATGATCATAGGCAAGGAATTTGGATCAAGGAAGATGAAGGTGGAGTGGAGTCGAACCTAATAGTGCCAAACTTGAACACTCAAGCAATTCAAACAAGCATCACATCAAACAAGCATGCACTCAAAAAGTTTTAGTTGGCTCCAAATTTTTATAAAACCAAACACAACAATGTGCCAAAATACAAGGTGTGACAGACCTTCCCCCTTACAAGAATCTCGTCCCCGAGATTCCTAGGCTAAGCGCTAAAAAGATTTGGAAACTCTGATCTAAGATAATCTTCACGCTCCCATGTTACTTCTGCTTCCGTGTGGTTGCTCCACTGGACCTTGAAGTACTTGATGGTGCGGCTTCGGGTGCAGCGCTCTGCTTCATCCAAAATGCGGACAAGCCTCTCACGATAAGTGAGATCTGGCTGAAGGTCGATGGCTTGATGGTCGATGTCTTTGTAGAGGTCGGGGCGGTCGGGAACTTGCAGACACTTCCGGAGCTGTGACACGTGGAAGACGTTGTGCACATCCGACAGCTCAGAAGGTAGCTCTAGCTGATAAGCAACTTCTCCTCATCTTGCAGTGATCCTGAAGGGTCCGATATACCTTGGCGCAAGCTTTCCTTTGACGTGAAAACGTTTGGTCCTTTGACGTGAAAACGCTTGGTTCCCTTGAGGCGTGACGCGGAGGTAGACATAATCTCCAATGTCGAGGTTCAGTTCTTGACGGTGAGAGTCGGCATGGCTCTTCTGTCTTGACTTAGCGGTCTTGAGGCGCTCACGAACGAGTTGAACTTGCTCTTCGGCTTCGCGGAGGATATTTGGTCCAAATATTAATTCTTCTCCGGTCTCCGACCAGTTGAGGGGAGTACAGCACTTGCGTCCATACAACACGTCAAATGGTGCCATCTGAAGGCTTGACTGATAGCTGTTGTTGTAGGAGAACTCGGCGAACGGTAAGCAATCTTCCCACTTGGCTCCATATGCCAGAACACAAGCGCGGAGCATGTCTTTGAGTATCTGGTTTACTCATTCCGTTTGCCCACCGGTCTGGGGGTGAAAAGCAGTGCTGAAGGAGAGCTTGGTTCCCATAGCTTCTTGAAACTTCGTCCAGAACCTTGAGGTGAACTGGGTCCCTCGGTCTGACACAATCTCCTTTGGTACTCCATGAAGACTCACGATCCGCTCTATGTAGAGGCTGGCTAACTTGTTGCCATCATAGGTGGTCTTGACGGGAACAAAATGGGCGACCTTGGTCAGGTGGTCGACAATGACCCAAATGGAATCACGTCCCTTGCTTGACCTTGGTAAACCGGTGATGAAGTCCATCCCGATTTTATCCCACTTCCATTCAGGCACTTTAAGGGGCTGCAGTAGTCCAGCGGGTCACTAATGCTCAGCCTTGACCCTCTGGCATACGTCACACTTAGCCACGAACGTGCCTATTTCCCGCTTCATGCCATGCCACCAGAATCTTGCCTTGAGGTCTTGATACATCTTGGTTCCTCCAGGATGGATGGAGTAGGGAGTGCTATGAGCTTCTTGTAAGATCAAGTTCTTGAGCTCCTCTTTGTTGGGTACGCAAATGCGGTTCCCAAACCACATGACTCCTTATTCATCCTCTGAGAATCCTAGGGCCTTGCCTGCCTTGATCTTCCTCTTAATGCCTTCAATGCTCTCGTGTCCCTTCTGGGCTTCTTTGATATCGTCCATCAAGGTAGGCTTCGCTTCGAGGTTGGCAAGAAATCCTGGTGCGACCAGTACCAAGCCGAAGCTCTCAAGCTCATCATACAAAGTGGGTAGCCCTTCCTTAATCATAGCATTCAAGGAGCAAGCCTTTCTGCTTAAGGCGTCAGCTACCACATTGGCCTTTCTGGGGTGGTATTGAACACTGAGGTCGTAGTCCTTGATCAACTCCAACCATCTTCGCTGCCTCATGTTCAATTCCCTTTGAGTGAAGATATACTTCAAACTCTTGTGGTCAGTGAATATCTCACATCGCTTCCCCAGAATGTAATGCCGCCATGTCTTCAGGGCATGAACCACGGCTGCCAACTCGAGATCATGAGTTGCGTAGTTCTCTTCATGAGGACGTAGCTGTCGGGACATATATGCTACGACTCGGCCTTCTTGCATCAGAACACCTCCAAGTCCGGTTCTTGATGCATCAAAATAAATCACAAATTCCTTGTGAATATCAGGGGTGGACAAAACAGGGGCTGTGGTCAATCTCTTCTTGAGCTCCTGGAAACTTTCTTCGCACTTAGCGGTCCACTCGAACTTCTTGTCCTTCTTCAGGAGCTGGGTCATTGGTCGGGCGATGCTTGAGAATCCTTCTACGAACTTGCGGTAATATCCCGCGAGTTCGAGAAAGCTCCTGACTTCCTTCACTGTGGTTGGGGTCTGCCATTCAGTCACGTCTTCAATCTTGGCAGGGTCTACTGATAATCCCTCCGCAGTCAACATATGACCCAAGAATCCAACTTCATGCAGCCAGAATTCACACTTGCTGAACTTGGCATAAAACTGGTGCTCTCGAAGCTTCTCTAGGACCAACCTCAAGTGCTCTTCATGCTCCTCTTCAGAGTTGGAGAAGACAAGGATGTCATCAATGAAGAAAACAACGAACTTGTCCAAGTATTCCATGATGACTTTATTCATGAGGTACATGAAGTAGGCCGGGGCATTCGTCAATCCGAACGACATGACCGTGTACTCATACAGGCCATATCGGGTTACAAATGCCGTCTTTGGGATGTCTTGGGGTCTGATCTTCAGCTGATAGTACCCAGACCTGAGATCGATCTTGGAGAACACCTTGGCTTCGTTCAACTGATCAAATAGGTCTTCGATCTTGGGGAGTGGATACTTGTTCTTTATTGTGACCTCATTGAGAGAACGGTAATCGACACAAAGTCTGCTGGTGCCATCTCTCTTTGACACAAATAGAACAGGCGATCCCCAAGGAGAGGCACTAGGGCGAATAAATCCTTTCCTGAGCTGCTCTACCAGATGCTTCTTCAATTCTGCCAACTCTTCGGATCCCATCCTATAGGCCTTCTTATAGATGGGCCTTGATCCGGGCATAAGCTCAATGATGAACTCAATGTCGCGGTCAGGAGGCATCCCGGGCAGCTCATCAGGAAACACATTCGGGTATTCACATACTACTGGCACTTGATCCAACTCAACTCCCGACAGGCAGTTAACTTGAGGGGCTTGCGTGGAGACAGGGTTGGGGACATACTTGACTTCCACTCCTTGGCTGTTGGTCATGGTAACAATCCTCTTGGCACAGTCTAGTAAGCCTTGGTGCTTAGTCAACCAGTTCATGCCAAGGATAACATCCAAGCCGGGTGAATCCAGAACTATAAGGTCTGCTAGGAAGTCTACCCCGTTGATGTCAATCTTCACCCCCTTACGCCCTAACCCAGACTTCATAACTGAACCGGGGGTTTGTATTAGCATATGACTACCCAAGGGTGTAGGTTCCATGCCACTCTCTAGTGCAAACTTTTGGGTGACAAAAGAATGCGAAGCTCCACAATCAAACAATACTGTTGCTGGGGTTGAGTTGACGAGGAACGTACCCAGTATGACTTCCGGGTCTTCCTGGGCTTCCTCTGCGGTGACGTGATTCACACGACCCTTGCCATTGTTAGGCTGGTTGCGGGGAGCTGGGTTCCTTGGCGGTGCTCCTCGGGCTTGTCCTTGAGCTGGCGCATTGGGGCGCGGTGCATCAGGCTTCCTATTGGGACAAAGCCTAGAGATGTGTCCAGACTGACCACATCCAAAGCAGGTGACTTGCCCAGGGTTGTTGTTGAGGTTCCTGCCACCATTGTTGTTATTGGGGTTGTAGTTGTAGGTTGGCCTGGGATTGGCTTACTGCTGAGGCTGGTAGCTCGGACAAGGCGCAGGAGGTCTAGCCTGCTGTGGCTGATAGGTTGGCTTGGCTGGAGCTGGCTGCCATGGGCGAGGCTTCTGGTTGCTTGAGCTTCCTTTGCTGATCATCTTGCGCTTGCGAGTGTCGTCGATGGCACGACGCTTGTCTTCCAACATGATGGCTTTGTTTACCAGATCAAAGAAGGTGCAGCAGTCGCAGATGATGAGCTGATACTGCAGAATTTGCTGAAGTCCTTCCATGAAGCGTTCCTTCTTGGCAGCCTCCGTGCTGACGTCTTCAGGTGCATACCTTGACAGCAGGTTGAACTTCTGCAGGTACTCCTTGACAGAGCCACTTCCTTGCTTTAGCGCTCGGAACTCTCTCTTCTTGATAGCCATGATCCCAGATGGAATATGGGCAGTGCGGAATCCTACCTTGAAGTCATTCCACGTGATCACACGCTCTCCCTGCATAACCTTGAATCCATCCCACCATGCTCGGGCGGTACCTCCGAGGTAGTGAGAGGCATAAAGAACCTTCCCACGATCCTCATTGCAGTTGACCAGGGCAAGGAGGTCCTCGATGGTGCGGGTCCAGTCATCAGCATCCAACGGCTCAGCAGTCTCAGTGAAGGTCGGGGGCGAGTTTCTCATCAACTCGGACAGCATGGAGCGGCCATTGCCGTTCCTACCCTGCTGCTGGTTGTTCACGAGAGCCTGGGCCATCTGCTGGAGAGCAGCATTGTTGGCCTGGCGCTCCTCCCGGAGAACTTGGAGAAACTGAGCTATGGTCATGTTCTCCGACGGAGGTGGTGGCGGGGGAATGTCACCTTGTGGCTGCTCCTGGTGTCCTCCAGCGTGAGCAGCCCCACCAGCTCCCTGCTGCTGGCTCGAGCTGCCGGCCTCGGGGTTGGTGAAGGAGCTGTTGCGGATAGCAGTCACCATCCTGTTTGGAGCAGCCAAGTCAAACAACTGGGGTCGACAAGAGGATAAGAAAATCGACAAAGCGCGCCTAAGGGGGTCGGTCAAGTGCAAGTGTGGAGAAACGAAGGTCAAAAGACCCACAACATATATTAAGATAGACGATGTAGTAGCTTACATGTTGCCTAAGGCAAAAGCACGACTTGCATCGGGACACACAAACAACAAAACAAACAACAAGCACACATGGTTTCATATGAACCATTACACGGACTCAACTACGCATGAGGGATACATGTCTGATCCTACCCTAGGGGTTCTCGGATTCAGGTGGTGGAGTGCTCGGTCTCGTAGTCACGCTCCTCTGGTTCTTCCTCTGGCTCATCCTTAGCACGAGCATCGTTCCCGATCGACGGGGTCGGGGAACGAGGAGGCCCATCCTGATGACGCCTTACGCGTGGGTCGGTGAAGAGCTTACGGTACTCCTTCGCACTCATGCGACGACTACGTGCAGGTGCATCACTGGCTGGGGGTACTCCTCCTCGATAAGCGACAGCTGGTCGTCCCTCGGGGGCTCCATCCTTCTTGATCTTGTCTGGCTTGGTCTTGTCTTGTCGAAGTAGCCCTCAGGTGTGGTGAAGTTCCTTGCGGAGCTTCACGGATTCCTTCACCAACTTGTGAACCAGACTATCGGCGAAGAGACTGAAGTAGGTCTGGAACCGGAGTGATGCGCCATCCTCCTTGGCTCGAATCAGCGTCCAACTCTCGCCCAAGTCATCCTTCCTGAAGGGAAGGTA
Organism: Hordeum marinum; assembly: GCA_022496015.1. Taxonomy (NCBI): domain Eukaryota; kingdom Viridiplantae; phylum Streptophyta; class Magnoliopsida; order Poales; family Poaceae; genus Hordeum; species Hordeum marinum. The sequence goes on along the minus strand of CM039673.1, from coordinate 509,521,061 downwards.
GCGAGTAGCTGGTTCATCAGCCATCTCTAGAATGATGTCTCGAAGGTGTAGGAGTGCCTTGCGTGCAGCTGTCTCGATGACAAGTATCATAGTCTCCATCCGTGGTCCTTCAAAGAACCAACTGGTCGGGGAGTCGTTTGCCTTCACGACCACATCCACGTGGTACTCCTTCGTGACGACATCGACCCAGTGCTCGTGGTAGAGGAAAGTGGGTGGTTGACGAAACTGGCACTTCTCCAGGCTATCCCCAAGGAGTAAGGGAAAGCCGGATGTCAGCAAGGCTTCGGGTACGACGGCCATCTACAAAGGTTTGAAAAGAGGAAAGTCAGCAAAGTGTTGTGTGAATCATAGGAGAGATAAATAGTGCAGAATTCCTAAGTTCCAAAGCTAGGTGTAGTTTTGAAAACGGCTTTAATCCTACTAACGTCCATGCTAACTAAGGGCTTCCTACAGTCAGGATGGCTCTGATGCCAGCTCTGTGGGGACCCCGACTCATAAGTCGAGATCACCGAATGCATGTGTACAGTGATCCCAGAGATCAATGCTCACTGAACACACAGAAGCTGAATAAAAGAGTCTTAAATCCACACTTAACGTCTTACACAAATGATGACTACGAAGGTCTTAGTCTTACAAGGATAGGGCCACTTGGGCCAAACACTAAGTCTAGAACAAGCAGCGAAAATCTTCGTCGAAAGCGTGAACCCATGCCATCTGCCTTAACCTACAGGCACTCTGACTGGGAAGTGTCCTAATTCGCATGTTCGTCTCCAATGAAATCTTCGACATATTCCTGTTCTTCCATGCCTGGCCAATTAAATAACCAGTGGCGAGCCAATGAGTACTTTGAATGTACTCGCAAGCAACCCAAGAGTGGAACGAGGCAATAATGGTGCATGATATAACACTATAGGTAATTTGCGGAAAGCTGATTTTGTATGCAAGCGACATGTTCAAGTAATAGTAAGTATGCATCAACAACTAACCAAGTATTCATGATAACACATTGTCGATACCATCACGGTATTAGTTGAACACATCATGTTCACGCTAAGTCATCGAACTTAGTTCATTTCTCATGCCAAGTCATCGGACTTGGCTCAGGTGACCTCTTGTCACTAACACACCCATACTCACACCAATATTTCACGAAAATATTCGGACGTAGTCTAAGAAGGACCTCCAACTGTCCATGACCGCGGACACGGATATTCGAATAGTTTTACACTCTGCAGAGGTTGCACACTTTACCCACAAGACTCGGGGAACTTCCGTGTCATCCATGACTCGCGGTATATACATACCCGAGGTAAGCACCCGAACAATGCCTTTCCCCCGGCGATACTAAACAAAGGGTCCACTCGATTGGTACCCAGCCCTCATGACATACATCACACGAGCCTTACTCAAACCGTACCATCCATGAGGGGACCAACGGTGTGCCTGGTGCCTGTAAAGACAACGCATGATCGTACATCCGGTACGACCCTGTATCGAGAGTGACCACGCCACTCCCGCCACTAGTAATGCGGGGTCCTTGCCAGTACCCACCAAGGTAATCAACAAAGCCTCGTCCCATAAGGGGTATCGTGGTTGCGCATGTAATGTTGGGACGGTCAGCAGACCTTAAATCTAATCCATTTTCGAAAACACGCACCCATTTGTTCCGGTACACCACTTCTTTCTCAAGTGGTCACCCAACTCATCATCATCTCCCTCGGGCATTAGTGACACCCGACGGGGTTTTCGAAAGAGTATTGAAAACACACACCTTTCGGTATCACCATGCATAAGTCCCATCCTACTTGCGTATCATCTACTAGCAACCTATCTACTCCCACCCGCACAACCCTCATAAGGTGGTAGGGTCATGCTTGATGCAAGTATCAACGGAAAGCACCGGAGGCATCCCACCGAAGGGGAAACCACCACATCATATGATCGATAATGCTGGAAGTAAAGTGCTATATGACATGCAAGTTAAAATAGTTTCTTGATATGGTCAAAGGGTTGCTTGGCTGGCTCAACAAAGTCTCCGGGGTCTTCGAGATCTTCGAGTCCAACTTCTTCGTCTATGGTGCAATCTATAATCGTGGAATAAACGATAATAATAAGCAACACAATGAAAACAGAGCACAAAAGCCTCTACTAAAATGTTCACCTACTCTGTTAAAAACCTAAAGTCATATTAAAAATATCTACAATAAATTTGTCTGTGAAAACCATTTTAGAAAAAAAATAACAGAGTCTAAAAAGGTGCGTTTAATAGGTTTAAAAATAAAACAGTGATAAAAACCTTTGCAAACATTTTTATAAATGATACTATTAAATCCTAAAGATTATTCTAAGATTTATGGTGGAGAAAATATTTGCATGGGCAAATATTCAGCCGTGTGGAATTTTTACAAATCCCACAAAATTTAGAAAAGAAAAGGGCTCCAGATCCTGTGCAAGGGGCGGCCAGGAGCTGGGCCGGCCCATCTGGCCAGCCAGCCAGCCACGCGCGCGGTCAAATTTAAATCTGACGCGCGGGGCCCGGCTGCCAGCGGCTCAGACGAGGGGGGAGAGAGCGCGGGAGGGGAAAGAGAGGCCGACAGGTGGGCCCCACCTGTCGTGTCCTTCTTCCTCCTCGCGACAGGGAGGAGGGGAAGATCACCGGCGATGGAGGGGAGCACAGCGAGGAGGTCTGGGGGCAGGAATGGGCTCAGGGTCAACCCGCCGGTCCTCTGGAGGTGGAAGGAGGGCCGGAGGTGGACGGAGTCGCCGGCGGCGAGAACCCGTGGCGGAGGGAGGTTTGGGAGGCGGCCGACGGAGGGGTTTCAGGCCTTGAAACGAGCTGGGGAGAGAGGGAAATGACCTGGGGACGGCTACAGGCCCAAAGGAGGCGAGGGGAGCACCTGAGCGGGCCTGTGTCCTGAGATCGACGGAGCTCCGCCGCGGTGGGGCCTCGGTCGATCTCGAGCACTGGTGCTCGGGAGGCTCAAATGGGGGTTGGGTTCGGGGAGGATTCTGGGAAGGAGAGAGAGACCAGAGGGGAGAGAGGGGCTCGGGGGCCCTTTATATAGGCGGGGGCGAGTCCACCGGATCCGGGTGCGCTGGCGGGGACGTGGCCATTGCCAGGGGCCACGAGAGAGAGAGAGAGGGAGCCGGGGGCGTTCCTGGGGTTAGTCCAGGCCAGGGGAAGAGAGGAGGGAGGCAGGGGAGGTCGCGTGCTCAGGCTCGAGGATTGGCCGAGCCGGGCGGTGGCGGGCACGCGCGGAGGAGGGAGAAGGAGAGAGAGAGGGAGGAGGGGGCCGACCGCCTGTAGGGATCCAGATGTCAAGGCCGACCACACGGACAGGCTGGGGCGACCCAATGCCGCCTAGCGGCGCCGGGCAGGGGCGGCTACAGTGCGGGAGCGCACTGTAGCGCGCTCCAGAGCGCCCTTATGGCATGCACGGGCATTCTTTAAGCCACCCTGCGTGTCTTCTTGTGTCCAGAGGCATTAGGAGATGCCCCAACCGCTAGGAGAGGCTAGGGGGGGTCTATGGGGTAGCCCTGAGGTAGAAGAAATGGAGAGGAGAGGTCAAAAAGGATGCTGTCAGGTAGAAAATAGGGGCTTTTACCCCATCTCACCATGGTCAGAGGGCTCAGGATTTTTACTGGAGGTGCAAGGCACCTACCAGAGGCTGTGGTAAAAAGGGGAGGCCAAGGGTAAAAAGTGAAAGGGTGGAAATGCCATTTTTACATTTCTGGCAGAAGGTGTTTGATGTTGATCTGGGTGATCAAATGAACCTGGATTAGCTTGAGATTTGATAGAGTCAAGAGGTGATGAAAGACAAGTGAGATCACCAAGTTTGAGAGGGTTTGATGAAAGTTCATAATGGGACTTAGGGAAAACCTAGAAATAGACAGAATCTGTTTTCTATAGATTTAGAGGGGTTAGGATTTAACCCTTGATGCACCACTTAGTGTATCATCACTAATTGGTCATTAGAGCATGCTCACAAAGTTTGAGGCGAAGGGAAGACACTTCACAATGTAAAGTTGTCAAAATTTGAATCTGGACAGAAATGGATTTGGGTTGGTCTGATGAAGCAAACCAACTTTGATTGAGATGAAACTTTGCAAGGCCATCACCTATGATAGTGTTGACTTGCTAGAATTTTCTTGGAATTTATTGATAATATTTCTTGCAGAAACATTCCAAAAGTTTGATCTGATCAGGAAGGGTTTTGAGGGTTTTTCCCCATGTTATTATCAAGCCCTTGTGTTGAAACTCATATATATGGAAAATATATGTCCACTGAGTCTCTCTAAATTTTCTCAAATATTTTCAAAGCATTTAAATAATTTTCCCTTAGGAAAAGCCATTTCTGTTCTTAAGAAAAAGCCTTTAAATAAAATATGAAAATAATCTTTAAAAATAATATTTGGTGGTTTTGAGAAGTCATATATATAGTAGGTTTCAAATAAAGCATTTGGGAAGAAAAGATCCACCAAAATTGAGTACTTGTATGTCAAACCTCAATTCACGGGTTTTAGTGAACTTAAATTGAATAAATCCTTTTTGGTGAAAATAAATTTTGATAAAAATATTTTTGAGCTATATTCACATGGCATGATCATAGGGCAAGGAATTTGGATCAAGGAAGATGAAGGTGGAGTGGAGTAGAACCTAATAATGCCAACCTTGAACACTCAAGCAATTCAAACAAGCATCACATCAAACAAGCATGCACTCAAAAAGTTTTAGTTGGCTCCAAATTTTTATAAAACCAAACACAACAATGTGCCAAAATACAGGGTGTGACACGCCTGCAAGATCTATCCATGGTGATGAGCATCTACGAGAGGGAGAGTGGATCTACATACCCTTATAGATCGCTAAGCGGGAAGCGTTAAGAGACGCGGTTGGTATAGTCGAACGTCTTCGCGATCCAAATCGCCGAGCGTCCCGCGATCTCATCCCGATCCGTCCCGCGATCCAATCACGATCCGTCCCGCAAACTCATCACAATCCGTCCCATGATCTCATCATGATCCGTCTCGCGATCTTGATCACGGTCCTTCCGATCTAGCGCCGAACGGACGACACCTCCGCGTTCAGCACACATACAGCTTGATGATGATCTCTGCCTTCTTGATCCAGCAAGAGGGAGCGGAGAGGTAGACGAGTTCTCCGGCAGCGCGACGACACTATGGTGATGGTGGTGGAGCTATTCTAGCAGGGCTTCGCCTAAGCACCGCTGAAAACCGATCTAGAGGAGAAACTACGTTCTAGAGGAGAGGCAACACGTGGCTGTTTTTTTGTGTCTCAAAACCCTCAAAACCTCTACTATATATAGGAGGAGAGAGGGAGGAGGCTCGTGCACAACAGCCAGCCCTGTTGCCTCTTGCGCAAGGAGGAGAGGAGGAATCCTCCTCCCATCCTAGTAGGACTAGGACTCCTTCCTTATTTAGCCTTTTTGCCTTTTTCCACCTTTTTCTCTTTGGGCTTTTCTTCCCAGCCGCATGCGCCTTGTGTGGGACTTCCACCAGCCCACTAAGGGCTGGTATTCACCCTCCCACAACCCATGTAGCCTCTGGGGTCGAAATATCCCTCCCGATGGTCCCCCGGTACACTACCGGCACTCCCGGTACACTACCGATGAGCCCGAAACTTTTCCGGCGACCAAAACAGGACTTCCTATATATCAATCTTTACCTACACACCATTCCGGAGCTCCTCGTGATGTCCAGGATCTCATCCAGGACTCCGAACAACCTTTGGTCACCACCATACATAACTCTATACTACTGAAACGTCAATGAACATTAAGTGTGCAGACCCTGCGGGTTCGAGAACTATGTAGACATGACCGAGACACCTCTATGGTCAATAACCAATAGCAGGACCTGGATGCCCATATTGGTTCCTACATATTCTACGAAGATATTTATCGGTCAAACCTCTATGTCAAGGATTCAGTTAATCCCGTATGATGTTCCCTTTGTTCTTCGGTATGTTACTTGCCCGAGATTCGATCGTTGGTATCTCCATACCTATTTCAACCTCGTTACCGGCAAGTCTCTTTACTCGTTCCGTAATACAAGATCCCGTGACTAACACTTAGTCACATTGCTTGCAAGGCTTGTTGTGATGTTGTAGTACCGAGTGGGCCCTGAGATACCTCTCCGTCACACGGAGTAACAAATCCCAGTCTTGATCCATGCCAACCCAACAGACACCCTCGGAGATACCTGTAGAGTACCTTTATAGTCACCCAGTTACGTTGTGACGTTTGATACACATAAGGCACTCCTCCAGTGTCAGTGAGTTGCATGATCTCATGGTCATAGGAACAAATACTTGACATGCAGAAAACAGTAGCAATAAACTGACACGATCATATGCTACGTTTGTAGTTTGGGTCTTGTCCATCACACCATTCTCCTAATGATGTGATCCCATTATAAAATGACATCTCATGTCCATGGCTAGGAAACCTTAACCATCTTTGATCAGCGAGCTAGTCTATTAGAGGCATACTAGGGACATGGTTTTGTCTATGTATCCACACATGCATCTAAGTCTCCAATCAATACAATAATAACATGGATAATAAACGATTATCATGGACAAGGAAATATGATAATAACTAATTTATTATTGCCTCTAGGGCGTATTTCCAATACAAGATGATATTGGCCATATCATGTCACTATATTGATTGCATGTGATGTTTATCATGTTTAAATCTTATTTGCTTAGAACGACGGTAGCTAAATAAGATGATCCCTCACTAAAATTTCAAGAAATGTTTTCACCCTTACTGTGCACCGTTTCTAAGGACCGTTGCTCCGAAGCACCACGTGATGATTAGGTGTGATAGGTTCTAACATTCGCATACAATGGGTGTAAGCCAGATTTACACACGCGAACCACTTAGGTTGACTTGACAAGCCTAGCATGTACAGACATGGCCTTGGAACACAGAAGACCGAAAGGTCGAACACGAGTCGTATAGTAGATGCAATCAACATGGAGATGTTCACCATGTATGACTAGTCCGTCTCACGTGATGATCGGACACGGGCTAGTTAACATGGATCATGTATCACTTGGATGACTAGAGAGATGTCTATCTAAGTGGGAGTTCATTAAATAATTTCATTATGTGAACTTAATTATCATGAACTTAGTCTAAAATTGTCTTTACAATCTATACTTTAGATCCAATGGCCCACGCTAATGTTTCCCTCAACTTCAACGCATTCCTAGAGAAAACCAAGCTGAAAGATGATGGAAGGAACTATACGGACTGGGTCCGTAGCTTGAGGATCATACTCATAGCTTCCAAGAAATTATATGTCCTTGATGCACCGCTAGGTGACGCACCCGTTTTCCCAGCTACTCAAGACATTATGAACGCCTGGCAGTCGCGCAGTGATGATTACTCCCTAGTTCAGTGCGGCATGATTTACAGCTTAGAACCGGGGCTCCAAAAGCGTTTTGAGCAACACACAGCATATGAGATGTTCCAAGAGCTGAAACTGGTTTTCCAAGCTCATGCCCCGGTCGAGAGATATGATGTCTCCGACAAGTTCTTCAGTTGTAAGATGGAGGAAAATAGTTCTGTCAGCGAGCACATACTCAAGATGTATGGGTTGCACAACTGCTTGACTCAGCTGGGAGTTAATCTCCCGGATGACTCGGTCATTGATAGAATCCTCCAGTCGCTTCCACCTAGCTACAAGAGCTTTGTGATGAACTACAACATGCAGGGTATGGAGAAGTCCATTCCTGAGTTGTACTGGATGCTGAAATCAGCGGAGGTCGAGATCAAAAAGGAACATCAAGTGTTGATGGTGAATAAGACCACTAGTTTCAAGAAAGGCAAGGGTAAGAAGAACTTCAAGAAGGACGGCAAAGCAGTTGCCGCACCCAGTAAGCAAGTTGCTGGGAAGAAGAACAAGAATGGACCCAAGCCTGAGACTAAGTGCTTTTATTGCAAGGGTACCGGTCACTGGAAGTGGAACTGCCCCAAGTACTTAGCGGATAAGAAGGCCGGCAATGTTAAAGGTATATGTGATATACTTGTTATTGATGTGTACCTTATCAGCGCTCGTAGTAGCTCCTCGGTATTTGATACTGGTCCAGTTGCCCAAATTTGTAACTCCAAACAGGAGTTGCGGAATAAGCGAAGACTGGCAAAGCAAGAGGTGACGATGCGCATCGGGAATGGTTCCAAGGTCGATGTGATCGCCGTCGGCACACTACCTCTGCATCTACCTTCGAGATTAGTTTTAAACCTCAATAATTTTTATTTAGTACCAGCTTTGAGCATGAACATTGTATCTGGATCTCGCTTGATGCAAGATGGCTACTCATTTAAATCCTGGAATAATGGTTGTTCTATTTATATGAGAGAAATGTTTTATGGTCATGCCCCGCTGGTCAATGGTTTATTTTTGATGAATCTCGAACGTGATGTTACACATGTCCATAGTGTGAGTACCAAAAGGTGTAAGGTTGATAACGATAGTCCCACTTACATGTGGCACCGTTGCCTTGGTCATATTGTTGTCAAACGCATGAAGAAACTCCATACTGATGGACTTTTGGAGTCTCTTGATTTTGAATCATTTGACACGTGTGAACCATGCCTCATGGGCAAGATGACCAAGACTCCATTCTCCGGAACAATGGAGCGAGCAACTAACTTGTTGGAGATAATACATACCGATGTATGCGGTCCAATGAGCATTGAGGCTCGCGGTGGCTACCGTTATGTTCTCACCCTCACCGATGACTTAAGCAGATATGGGTATGTCTACTTAATGAAACACAAGTCTGAAACCTTTGAAAATTTCAAGGAATTTCAGAGTGACGTAGAGAATCAACGTGACAGAAAATAAAAGTGCCTACGATCTTATCGTGGCGAAGAATATTTAAGTCACGAGTTTGGCACGCACCTAAGGAAATGTGGAATTGTTTCACAACTCACGCCGCCTGGCACACCTCAGCGAAATGGTGTGTCTGAACGTCGTAATTGCACTCTATTGGATATGGTGCGATCTATGATGTCTCTTACCGACTTACCGCTATCATTTTGGGGATATGCATTAGAGACTGCCGCATTCACTTTAAATAGGGCACCGTCAAAGTCCGTTGAGACGACACCGTATGAATTATGGTTTGGAAAGAAACATAAGCTATCGTTTCTGAAAGTTTGGGGATGCGATGCTTATGTGAAGAAACTTCAACCAGAGAAGCTCAAACCTAAAGCGGAAAAGCGCGTCTTCATAGGATACCCCAAAGAAACTATTGGGTATACCTTCTACCTCAAATCCAAAGGCAAAGTCTTTGTTGCCAAGAATGGATCCTTTCTAGAGAAAGAGTTTCTCTCGAAAGAAGTAAGTGGGAGGAAAATAGAACTTGATGAGGTAATTGTACCTCCACACGGACCGGAGAGTAGTGCAGCACGGGAAGTTGTTTCTGTGGAGCCTGCACCAGCTAGAGAGGAAGTTAACGATGATGATGAAACTTTAGATCAAGTTGCTATTCGAAGGTCCACCAGGACACGTTCTGGACCAGAGTGGTATGACAAATCTGTCCTGGAGATCATGTTATTGGACAACGGTGAACCTTTGAACTATGAAGAAGCAATGGCGGGCCCAAATTCCAACAAATGGCTTAAGGCCATGAAATCCGAGATAGGATCCATGTATGAGAACAAAGTATGGACTTTGGTGGACTTGCTTGATGATAAGCGAACCATAGAAAACAAATGGATCTTTAAGAAGAAGACTAATGCGGATGGTAATGTGACCGTCTATAAGGCTCGGCTTGTCGCTAAGGGTTATCGACAAGTTCAAGGAGTTGACTACGATGAGACGTTCTCACACGTAGCAATGCTGAAGTCTGTCCGAATCATGTTAGCAATTGCCGCATTTTATGATTATGAGATCTGGCAAATGGACGTCAAAACGACATTCCTGAATGGTATCCTTAAGGAAGAACTATATATGATGCAGCCGGAAGGTTTTGTCGATCCTAAAGATGCTAACAAGGTATGCAAGCTCCAACGCTCCATCTATGGGATGGTGCAAGCATCTCGGAGTTGGAACATTCACTTTAATGAGGTGATTAAAGCGTTTGGATTTATACAGGTTTATGGAGAACCCTGTATTTACAAGGAAGTGAGTGGGAGCTCTATAGCATTCCTCATACTATATGTGGATGACATATTGTTGATGGGAAATGATATAGAACTCTTGGAAAGTGTAAAGGCCTACTTGAATAAGTGTTTTTCAATGAAGGACCTTGGAGAAGCTGCTTACATATTAGGCTTCAAGATCTATAGAGATAGATCGAAACGCCTCATAGGTCTTTCACAAAGCACATACCTTGACAAAGTATTGAAGAAGTTTAATATGGATCAGTCCAAGAAGGGGTTGTTGCCTGTGTTGCAGGGTGTGAGATTGAGTACGACTCAATGCCCGACCACGACAAAGGATAGAGAAGATATGAGTGTCATCCCCTATGCTTCAGCCATAGGCTCTATTATGTATGCCATGCTGTGTACCAGACCTGATGTGAACCTTGCCATAAGTTTGGTAGGGAGGTACCAAAGTGATCCCGGAGCGGAACACTGGACAACGGTCAAAAATATCCTGAAGTACCTAAAAAGGACCAAGGGCATGTTTCTCAAATATGGTGGTGCCGAAGAGCTCGTCATAAAAGGTTACGTCGATGCTAGCTTCGACATAGATCTGGATGACTCCAAGTCACAAACCGGATACATGTATATTTTGAACGGAGGGGCAGTCAGCTGGTGCAGCAGCAAGCCAAGCGTCGTAGCGGCATCTAAATGTGAAGTGGAGTACATAGCTGCTTCGGAAGCATCAAATGAAGGAGTCTGGACGAAGGAGTTCATCACCGACCTAGGAGTGATTCCCAATGCGTCAGGCCTGATTACTCTATTCTGTGACAACACTGGAGCTATTGCCGTTGCCAAGGAGCCCAGGTTTCACAAGAAGACAAGACACATCAAGCACCGCTTCAATTCCGTTCATGATTACATTCAGGAAGGAGATATAGATATTTGTAAAGTACATACCGATCTGAATGTGGCAGATCCGTTGACTAAACCTATCTCATGAGCAAAACATGATCAACACCAGAACTCTATGGGTGTTCGATTCATCACAATGTAACTAGATTACTGACTCTAGTGCAAGTGGGAGACTGTTGGAAATATGCCCTAGAGGCAATAATAAAATGGTTATTATTGTATTTCCTTGTTCATGATAATTGTCTATTGTTCATGCTATAATTGTATTAACCGGAGACCGTAATGCATGTGTGAATACATAGACCACAACATGTCCCTAGTGAGCCTCTAGTTGGCTAGCTCGTTGATCAATATATGGTCACGGTTTCATGACTATGGACATTGGATGTCGTTGATAACGGGATCACATCATTAGGAGAATGATGTGATGGACAAGACCCAATCCTAAGCATAGCAAAAGATCTTGTAGTTCGTCTGCTAAAGCTTTTCTAATGTCAAGTATTATTTCCTTAGACTATGAGATTGTGCAACTCCCGTATACCGTAGGAATGCTTTCGTTGTGCCAAATGTCACAACGTAACTGGGTGGCTATAAAGGTACACTACATGTATCTCCTAAAGTATCTGTTGGGTTGGCACGAATCGAGACTGGGATTTGTCACTCCGTGTGATGGAGAGGTATCTCTGGGCCCACTTGGGAAGACATCATCATAATGAGCTCATTGTGACAAAGGAGTTAGCCACGGGATGATGTGTTACGGAACGAGTAAATAGACTTGTCGGTAACAAGATTAAACAAGGTATAGGGATACCGACGATCGAATCTCGGGAAAGTATCATACCGGTAGACAAAGGGAATTTATACGGGATTGATTGAATCCCCGACATCGTGGTTCATCCGATGAGATCATCGTGGAGCATGTGGGAGCCAACATGGGTATCCAGATCCTGCTATTGGTTATTGACCGGAGAGGTGTCTCGGTCATGTCTACGTGTCTCCCGAACCCGTAGGGTCTACACACTTAAGGTTCAATGACGCTAGGGTTATAGGGAAATAGTGTACGTGGTTACCGAAGGTCGTTTGGAGTCCCGGATGAGATCCAGGACATCACGAGGAGATCCGGAATGGTCCGTAGGTAAAGATTCATATATAGGAAGTGAGGTTTTGGTCACCGGAAATGTTTCGAGCGTCACCGGTAATGTACCGGGACCACCGGAAGGGTTCTGGGGGTCCATCAAGTGGGGCCATCGGCACCAGAGGGATGCGTGGGCCAAGAGTGGGAGGGGACCAGCCCCAGAGTGGGCTGGTGCACCCTCCAGCCTGGCCCAAGGCGCAAGAAAGGTGGGAAGGGGGAACCCTAGGCCTGGATGGGCCTAAGGCCCACCTAGGGCGCCGCCCTCCCCTCTCTCCCTCTATGGCCACTGGCCAGATGGGATATGGGGCTACCGCACCACCCTAGGGGTGGGAACCCTAGGGAGCAACCCTCCCTCCTCCTCCTATATATAGTGGAGCCCTTGGGGCAGCCGGAGACACGCATCTCTCTCTCCCACGGCGCAGCCATACTCCTCCCTCTCCTCGTTCTCCATAGTGCTTGGCGAAGCCCTGCCGGAGACCACACAACTCCACTATCACCAGGCCGTCATGCTGCCGGAGCTCTCCCAAAACCTCTCCTTCCTCCTTGTTGGATCAAGGCGTAGGAGACGTCACCGGGCTGCACGTGTGTTGAACGCGGAGGCGCTGTTGTTCGGCGCTTAGATCGGATTCCACTGCGATCTGAATCGCTCCGAGTACGACTCCACCAATCGTGTTCTAGTAACGCTTCCGCTTTGCGATCTTCAAAGGTATGAAGATGCACTCTTCCCTTACTCGTTGCTGGTTTCTCCATAGAGGGATGCCATGCAATCTAGTCCACAACATTTGTCCTCGGGATGGGGATGCTACAAATCTCGTCGGCATCAAAGGGATGGAAAATTTGTCTCACCAGCTCCTCGTTCCACTCCTTTCTATCTGGCTTCATAAGTTGATTGACCCATCTTAGCCTCGATCTCCTTATAAATGAGGCAGTCTTGAGCCCCTCACTTCTTGGAATCCATTGGTCGCGCTATATTTGAATACTTCTTCCATCGCCAACCATCCAGATGATACCCTTCTTTAGAAGTTCTAGGCCAACCTCGACCCCCCTCCACACCGGGGATGCATCAGATGCAAAGACGGTGTATAACATATTCCATTAGGGAAATATTTAGACTTGAGGACCCTAGCACACAAACTTGTTGGATTTTGAATCAGCCTCCAGCACTACTTAGCAAGGAGGGATTTATTGAACAAGTACGTATCCCTGAAACCAATTCCACCCTCTCTTTTCGGTTTAGTCATGAATTCCCAAGACATCCAGTGTACCTTGCGTTGGCCATTTTCATCACCCCACCAGAAATCTTGGATCAACTTTTCATACTTATCACAAAAACCTTTAGAGAGGAGGAACACTCCCATTGTGTAGCAAGGTAGAGCTTGTACTACTGACTTTACGTGCACTTCCTTGGCCGCATAAGCCATAAAGTTTCCAGTCCAGTCGTTGCACCTCTTCCCGAGCCTATCCATGATGGACTGAAAAATTTCGTCCTTCATTCTCCCTTATGCAGTCGGCAACCCGAGGTATTTGCTCTCAAAAGTGGAGGAAATGACACCCAACGTGTTTTTGATCTGGTCCCTGATCTGAGCAGGACATGCCTCACTAAACAAAATGGAGCACTTACTCTCACTCAGTAGTTGACCTGTGCCCTTTTGAAAAATTTCAACTACCCTCCTGATTGCTTTGGCTTGGTCCGCTGAAGCCTTGAAGAAGAGTAAACTATCGTCCGCAAAGAGGAGGTTTGAGATGCCCGGACTAATTCTTGCAATTTTGATAGGTGCTAAATTCCCATCATTAATCTCCTTACGCATAAGGTGGGCCAACCCATCTGCCACAAACAGGAATAGATACGGGTTGAGAGGGTCTCCCTGATGTAGGCCTATGGACGGACAGAATGACTCCAACAACACTCCATTACATCTGACCGAATATCGAACTGATTTGACACACTGCATTACCCACCCCGTCCATTTGTGGTTGAACCCGGTTTATAGCAGAACCTCCTCGAGGAACTACCAGTCTACCCTGTCATAGGCCTTAGCCAAATCCAGCTTGTATGCACAATGGGTATTGTTCGAGTTTCTACTATGTTGAATCTTATGGAAGCACTCAAAGGCAATGGTGGCATTATCCGTGATGAGCCTCCCTGGAATGAATGCGCTTTGGGTCTCTGAGATAATACCATCAAGTAGCGGGCGCAGCCGGTTCACTAGGCACTTCGAGATTACCTTATACAGAACATTGCAAAGGCTGATAGGCCAGTAGTCTTTCAATGACCGCGGGTTGTTGCCCTTTGGGATGAGAACAATGACAATGTCATTTACACCTTCCGGCAAGTGGCCACTATCGAAGAAACTCCACACACCTCTGATCACATCATTTTTTAGTGTATCCGAATTTCTCTGGTAGAATCTGGCCGGGAAACCGTCCGGCCCCGGTGCCTTGAGAGGACCAATTTGGAATAGAGCATCACTTATTTCCTTGGCTGAAAACTTTTTTGTTAGCTCATTGTTCATGTCGTCGGTAAATTTCCTGTCAATTAGTTCCAGTATGTCATGTGGCCTGACCTCTCCTTCCTTCTCATACAGATTATGAAAAAATTGTCGCGCCATCTCTTTGATTTCAGCAGAGTCCTCTTTCCAAACACCTGAACTATCCTTTAATTTTACGATGTCATTTTTTTTCTTTCTCCATGAAGATTTCTTCTGAAACCACTTAGTATTTCTATCACCTTCCTGTAGGTACGTTGCACGTGACCTCTGCCTCCACATTATTTCCTCTCTCCACAGAAGTTCATCTAGCTCCTTTGAATATTTACTGATATTCGCTTGCTGCTTGTCTGAGCTAGGGGCGTTCCAGAGAGTGCTTAGTTTGTTTCTGATTTCGGCTGCCTTTTTATAACTGACCCGAAGTCTCTGTCTGCCCATGATCTCAAGGTGAACTGGATGAGCTTTAATGTTGTTCCCACGTCCTGAAGATTTGCAGCAGCACCATTTTTACTCCAAGCTTCTTCAATTGTAGTTTGTAGCGAGTCCAGTCTCTCCCACATTTGCTCATAACGGAATAACCTGTCTCTCTTACCCCCTACAGGTCTCCACTCCTTCCTTTTACCAACTCGCAGCAACACTAGCAAGTGATCCGATCTGGGCGAACAAATGTGTTCGACCAACGCACCTCGAAAATATTCAGTCCACTCCAGCGTGGCGACCCCTCTGTCTAGCTTGGATCTCACATTTTTCTGACCAACTTGCTTGTTATTGTACATCCAGCAGGGACCCTTAAAGCCGAGGTCAAAGAGGTTGCACTCAGACAGAACCTTACGAAAGTTTTCCATTAGTCGCTCCGGTCTTCTTGAGACCGACATGTGTTCCATCTGCCACATCGTCTCGTGGAAATCCCCCATCATCAGCCATGGGGCATTAGAGTTGTCCTTTATTCTTCTCATCAGATCCCACATGTGGTGTCTATCCTGTCCTTTTGGTTCACCATATACAAAGGTACAACGCCATTGTAAACTGGATGGATTCAAACGCACAAGGACATCAATATACCTTGGGCCAACAGCAAGCTTTATTACTTCGACACTTTCATCATAGAAGAGCGCAATGCCGACACCTTTTCCAACGCCGGGTTGCGTGATACAATACCTGAGGCCGAGCCTCCATTTTAACTTATTGATGTACGAGTTGCTTTACCATGTCTCGGAGAGGAACACAAGCTTGGGCTTGTATGTATGCACAAGACACACAAGTTCCTGAACTGTCCGTGGTTGCCCCAGCCCCCGGCAGTTCCAGCTTAGGACCGTCATGGTCCCTGACGGGCACCGCCATTAGTGCCCGTCAGTATGCCGGCTGCCCCAGGGCCGGTCGCATCCTGTCCACCAGACACCCCAACTTCCTCCCTTACCTTTCTGTTAGCAGCTCTCGCTTTCTTCTGCTGCTCATTCTCACTCTCCCCTCCAGCAGTCTCTACATTCTCCTTTGTTGTATCCCCCGGTTCCCTCTTTTTCCCAATACAGTGGGTTTCTCTGCAGTGTCTTCCCCAGTCTCCAGTACCTGCTCATTACCCAGTTCAACATTCCGCTTCTTCATATCTTTAGGCTGCATCATGTTTTTTGTCTTGCTGGCACCTGCAGAGGTTTTCCCAGCCAGGTTCAGCATACCTGGGGCCATCTCCTGAGTTTCGTTGCCAGTACCCACAGCCACTGCACCGGTGGCCACCTCGGTGTCGTCACTCACAGTAGCACTACGGGACTGGCCATTGACGCCTACGGCCGAACTCTACGCCGACGGTCAAATGTCGGGGCCGTCGGCGTAGGTGCCCCGGCTCGGCAGCCCAGCCAGCGGGCCGTCGGCGTCCGGGGACCGTCGACGTAAGCCCATTTATGCCGAGGGCCGCCGTTAGCGTAAAAAGGCCGTCGGGGTAGGCCCACCTTAGGCCGAGGGCCGCCGTCGGCGTAACGGCAGCCCTCAGCGTAGACCTGACAAGTGGCCCAGCTGGTCGACGCGCCGTGACGGCGTCAGCCCAGCTAGAGCCTACGCCGACGGCCCCGACTTTTGGCCGTCGGCGTAGGTCCTTTTTTTGTTTTCTTTTTAATTTCCTCCTCTAATACATAAAATCTTATACATTATTTTATATTACTAATACATAAAATAATATATTGGAAAATGGGATTATAATCTATATTATTTCATTTCATTTCAACCCTCGATATACGTACGGCTCTTTTGTGTGCCTACTAATACATAAAATAATATATTACTAAATTATAATATGTATGGTACTAAATTAAAATATATTATCCTACTATTACTATATTAATAATATGTATGCTCCAAGTTGAACCTTGTACGGTGAAAGCTATAAGAGTAGACCACCCCCCCTCGCGCCCGGACTAGGGTTTCGGTGAAGAAAGACCGCCAGAGAGACGTAGTCCCGCATGAGCTTGGATGTGGTTCTAGGGTATGTGTCCAAGTGTGGTGTAACATCCATATATAGATGCAATGTCTAGCTCCTTGGTGTGACCATCTTCACATTCATGCGATAACACTCTCCAAAGTCATGGACATGTAGGTGGAATACACCCGTTTGCGGGTATAACGGGGGCTACGAAAGGTTACAAGGTTCCAACCTTGTTTTCCATGTAGTTATGTCCTAAACAAACCTCAACAAACCAAAAAGTACATTGTTGGAACATCGTGCGGAGAAAGCTATAGGGGTAGACCGCCAGGCCCCCCTCCGGAGCAGGATGTCGTAGGTGAATAATGTGGTAAAATGTGTCCAACCTTGGTTTTCCATGTACATATGTGCTAAACAAACATAGATAGAGAAAAAAAAGTCCATTGGTCAACACTCGTACGGAGAAATTTATAGGGGTAGATCTACGGGTCCCCCCGATCTAGGGTTTCGAAGGTGAATGACCACCGGAGCGTCGGAATCCCACAAAAACTTGCATATGAACCTAGGTTATGTGTACAAGTGTGATGTAATGTTGGTAGATGACATATCTAGGTCATGTGTCTGACGTTGTCCACATACATGGGCTAACACTTAGTAAAATCCTGGATCTGTATGTGGAAACTCCTGGTACGGGTCAACCGGTGTGAATAATGTGGTGAAATGTGTCCAATCTTGGTTTTCCATGTACATATGTGCTAAACAAACATAGATAGAGAAAAAAACTCCATTGGTCAACACTCGTACGGAGAAATTTATAGGGGTAGATCTACGGGTCCCCTCGATCTAGGGTTTCGGAGGTGAATGACCACCGGAGCGTCGGAATCACTCGAAAACCTGCATGTGGACCTAGGTTATGTGTAGAAGTGTGATGTAATGTTGGTAGATGGCATATCTAGGTCATGTGTCTGACGTTGTTCACGGACATGGGCTAACACTTAGTAAAATTCTGGATCTGTATGTGGAAACTCCCGGTACGGGTCAACCGTTGTGAATAATGTGGTGAAATGTGTCCAACCTTGGTTTTCCATGTACATATGTGCTAAACAAACATAGATAGAGAAAAAAAATTCCGCCTCTGATCCGCCTCCCCGAGCTCCCCCGCCCTCGACGCCACAATCCGGCCTCCTCCCCTCCTCGGTGAGCTGCACTCGACCTCTTTTTTTTTTTGCAAAAACCATGTTCATCACGATAGAGATTAGGTTAGGGGTTAGTTTTGGGTGATGCGTAAAGGAAATGGAGTCAAGCATTGTACTTAGAAAAACATTCACCCACTAAGCATAAATGTGCTTTATTTCATGACTTGAAGTTTAGGTTAGGGGCCGTTTCCGAGTACTTCAAGTGGCATGGTGTTGGGACCAAGCTCATGTTGTGTTGGACATAAGTTTCACTATAGACCCCACAAAAAACATTGCAAGTCATTGTGGTACAAAACTATCCCCTCTTCATTTTATAGGGTTTAGGTTTTTATCACATGTGCTCACAATTCATATATGATTTCCAACAAATGATTGATTTTGTTGTGTAAAAACTACGGTCATCATGACATTATACCGCCATCATTCTCTCTCTCTCGTACATTATTCATGCATTTAATTTTTACCTTCGAATTTTGCAAATGCTTAAACATTTTGACTAAGAGGTTTGCCTTATGAACCGTGTGTTCTTTGAAGTTCGATGTGTTGATACCATATTTGTTTTCCTATATTTGTGGTACAGGAGTTCGGTAGCCGATCCCGTCGTTGTCCAAACACGCTGCTGTTTGACTGCCTTGGCTCACTGTCGAGTCGACTACTTCCTCTACGCGTCGAGGGTGAGCTAGAACTTCGTCTCCCCCTTGCATTTTGCTATGTCACTAGATTCCATTTTGCACGTCAAGTCGCGTAACCTAGGTGTCACTTCCCGTCCGCGAGTGTTACACGAATAAATATGCATTAGTGGTCAGCATATTATGAAGCGTAACGCTTGCGGCATTTACGGGACAGTCACTGGATCCGTAGATTGGGTACGTTTTCCATGTTCTGCTCCAGTCCGAGTCGGAATTTCGTCAGCGCCTTCCCGTTGTTCTCTGGATGCACATCCTCTCGGCTTTTTGCCGAGACGTGTATCAGGAGAGCAGCGGGGAGGTGCTGCCGAAATTCTGTCTCGGACCGGGGTAGAGAATGGAGAACATACTCAATCTCCGGATCCGGCGGCTTCTAGGACCCTCTATACCTATTAGAGATGTAGGTTGGTGCATCCGTTTTGCCCGGTAGAAAAATTAAAATATGATGCATTTAGTTTCATGCTATTATTTGATATGAAATGTTATGTTTGTCGTTTAGCTCCCAATAAAGCAGAAGAGGATGACTGATAATGGGTGGATATATAGTGGCCGTACTAGTGTTGTTGACAGAACAGATGAGTGGGCATGGAAGACCAAAATGGTAGTGCAGGAGATAGGCCGTGGTTCAAAGATACTTGATCCCCGTTGCCCTTGCGCCCGTTGCAGGAACTGTCAGTGCGCTAAAAAGGAGGTTATGAAACAACACCCTTGGGCTTGTGGGTATATGTCGGGCTTCGTCACGACGGTCGACTTTACTCAGAACGAACGTGACAGAGGTGACGTGATGCGGTAGCGAATCGATGGCATAGAGTACGATGGCATGCGAAACTTGCTGGAGGATTTGCATGATGCCATGCCGGAGTCTCCACCTTCTGCTGAACCAGAGGACCACCGAAACCGGAGCAACCGCCTGAACCACAGGATCCCGAGCCATCCGCTAAGGCATTCTATGATATGATGGAATCAGCTAAGAGGCCTCTGTACCCGGGTGCAAATGTTTCTCAGCTCGATACCATCTCGCAAGCACTAGCCACAAAGCTCCAGTTCAACATGACCCATTCATGCTTTGAAGACAATCTGGTAAAACTTGGTAACACGTTGCCCGAAGGGCATTGTCTGCCTAAAACCTTGTACGAATGCAAGAAAATCACGCGAGCGCTCAACATGGACTACACAAAGATAGATTGTTGTCCAAAAGGTTGCCTTCTATTTTGGAAACAGTTTGCGGATGACAAGTACTGTAGCTTGTGTGTGGCCTCTAGGTATCTTGAGTCCAAGGGAGCCGATGGTGAGGCCAAGGTGCAGACAAAGATCCCCGCTTCGATTCTTTGTTATCTCCCATTCATAAAAAGAATCCAGCGGCTTTACATGACCTTGGAGTCTGCCAAACAGATGACGTGGCACAGGGACGGGAAGAGATACCCTGACGAGCACGGACAGGAAACAATGGGACATCCATCTGATGGCAGGGCAGGGAAGAAGTTCGATGAAGACCACCCCGATCTGGCGGCAGAGGCCCGACACTACAGAATTGCCATATCTTTGGATGGATTCAATCCATATGGCATGTCGAATTCCTCGTACAGCTGTTGGACGGTGTTTGTTATTCCGCTCAATCTCCCTCCCCCAGCCCTAATGCAAAGGAATACCATATTCTTGACGCTCATCATTCCAGGGCCTGACTACCCGGGGAAGAATTTGAGTGTCTACATGTAGCCGCTTGTGGATGATCTGAACCACTCTTGGCACCACCCAACATTGACATACGACTATGCATCGAAGACAAACTTCTTCATGAAAGTTTGGTACCAATATTCCATGCACGACATGCCTGGGTACGCCCTATTCTGCGACCACTGTACAGCTACTAAGTGGCCATGCCCAGTGTGCAGGCAACTACTTGAGTTCCTTTGGCTAAAAGAGGGTAAAAAATATTCCGCCTTTGACACGCATCGGCCGTTCCTGAAAAGAGATCATCCGTTCAGACAGGACATAAGGAACTTCAAGAAGGGCAAAGTTGTGCTTGAAGAAAGACAGATACCAACGTTCGATGGTGCAGCTGTTAAGGCTGAGCTAGCTGCTCTCGTGCGTACTGAATCCGGTGTCCCAGTATTTGACGGATATGGTAAGGAGCACAACTGGACTCACGAGGCAGGCATAACGAAGCTCGACTATTACCACGAATTAGCACTTCCCCATAACATCGATGTGATGCACACCGAAAAGAATGTCGCAGAGTCCCTCTTTAACACAATCCTGAACATTCCTGAGAAGACAAAAGATAATGTCAAGGCTAGAGTCGATGTTAAGGAGCTACGTGATAGGCGAAGACAACACATGCAACCTCCTCAAGGCAAACGAAAAGGGTGGTTGAAGCCGCATTCGCAGTTTGTGCTTGATAAGGACCAAAAGAAGGAGTCATTCACATGGCTGAAAAACGTCATGATGTTTCCTGATGGTTATTGTTCAAATATAAGCAAGGGAGTCAATATTGAGAAGGGAAAAGTCACTGGGATGAAGAGTCACGACTATCATATATGGATTGAGCGGTTGATACCGGTGATGCTTCGAGGTTATCTCCCTAAGCATATCTGGCGAGTGCTAGCGAAGTTGAGCCATTTCTTCCGCACGGTCTGTGCTAAGCAGATATGTCCCCTGATGATTGAGAAGCTGCATGATCTAGTGCCGGAGTTGCTATGCAATTTAGAGAAGATATTTTCACCAGGCTTCTTTACTCCAATGCTACATCTCATTGTGAATCTCGCGAACGAGGCACTCTTGGGTGGACCGGTGCAGTTTCGTTGGCAGTTTTGTATTGAGAGAGAGTTCAAGTATATTCGGCTCAAATGTGGAAACAAAAATAAGATTGAAGCATGCATAGCTGAGGCAACTATCCTCCAGGAGATAGCAAACGCCACGACATCGTACTATGCCGATGAAGTTCCCACTATGCATAACCAGGTACCTCGGTACAATGTCGACGAGCCCAAGCGTGACCCCAAGCTCCTCCTCTTCAAGTTTCCCGGTGGCAAGGCCGGTGGCGCAAAACCTCATACCTTGTCCAACCAAGATAAGGAGTGCATAATGCTCTATGTGCTTATGAACATGGGGGAAGTGGTGGACGACCAGAAGAAAGAGAGCGGGGAGGAGGAGGAGGAGGTGCTGCCCAGTTTCCTTAGGTAAAATGGCAACTTAATTACTTTGCAAATAGTAACTCGGTTTCGTTCTAATACATATTTTCTCCTTCTAGCCAATTCATGGATGAGGTGTGGCCGGGACCAACAGATCCCGATGCTGCGCAGTTGGATGCTCTTCTGAAAGGGGGTGCCTCGGGAAGAAGTTTCACGTCATGGTTCAGGGAAAAGGTAATTCGTAACCTATCCCTCTTAATTACCTGGCAACTTGGCCCTCTTATTACACGTAACTAATGCACGATTCGTACTAAACTTGTAGGGAGCTGATCCCACAGTGATGATGTCGGATGAGTTGAGATGTGTCTCCCAAGGTTTTAATAGTAAAGTCAACATGTATGAGAAGTATGATGTGAATGGGTATCGCTTCCATACAGAGGGCCACCAAAATAGTCGTCCGGGTGCAAAAACTATAAATACCGGGGTCTTCACCAAGGGACAAGATGACTTTGATTACTACGGAAGGTTGCAGTACGTATACAAGCTGACGTTCAACAATGGGCCCGTAGAACTCAAGCTCGTTGTGTTCAGATGACACTGGTTCGATCCACACGATGGACAGAGAAATACCCCTTCCATTGGGTTAGTTGAAGTTAGGCCTTCAACCACCTATAGCGGATCCGATGTCTTTGTTGTGGCTCACCAAGCCAAGCAAGTTTATTACTTGCCCTACCCATGCCAGAAAGAATACCTCCAGGGCTGGGAAGTCGTGTACCAAGTACCGCCACATGGTAAGCTATCCATGCCCTCCGAGGACGATTACAACAACATTAACCCTCAAGCATACGAGGGAATTTTCTATCAAGAGCAAGAGAACTTTGGGGACTTTGGCTTAGAAGGTCTTGAGGACCTCGAGAACGATGCACACACCCATGGTGAGATAGTCACGGATCTAAGTGACATAGAGATGCTCACCAAGGCACATGACAATGATGAGCCTCCACTGTGTGAGGATCCCGACGCTTTATACGCACGTGATAGTGATACTGATGATGGCGATGAGAATGAGCCTGAGAGTGATGATGATGAGTATTAGTATTTATGGTGAAGAACAGATGATGGTGAGGGTCTTTTATGTCTTTATTATGGCTTACTTGCCCAATCACTTGGTGGTTGCTAACTATTGCTCAAACGTGTAGGGAATGGGAGGCTCCGGGACTGGACGTGTAGAATGATATTACTATGTATCTCGATACTATATGTATGTTATTTTGGATGATGATGATGATTGTATGCGGATGTGCTATGATGAATTGATGATGATGTTATTTTGTATCTTGTCAATGTGACGTGCTATTTAAATTGCCTGTTACATGACAATGATGAGCCTCCACCGTGCGAGGATCCCGAGGATCCCGAGGATCCAGAGTGATGATGAGTATTAGTATTTATTTTTCATCTTAATTGCATTCCGTCTTTATGCTTCTTAATTGCATTGCGTCTTTATGCTTAATTGTTTTCTTTTCCTCAATGCAGGTGATTGGCCAATATGAGCAGTGGCAAGGCATCATCGCAGTCCTTGCTTCAGGGGATAAAGAAGACGAAGAGTGGAAGAGCAACAACCTCAAGGTATGCCGCCAAGGAGGTAGGAGGAGGAGGATATGCAGGACGAGGAGGAGGAGTCAGGGGACGTCCCCCGAGGTCAGGACAAGGAGGTACATTTCATCTGCATTATGTCTTCATCATGCTTGGTATATATTTTTCAACATGCTTCTTAATTGTTTACCTTTTCCCATTGCAGGAGGTCGAGGACGAGGTCGAGGACGAGGGCGAGGTATCGTCCTTCTAAGTGACTTACCCTCCACTTCCGGTGACGTGGCTTCACAGACCGCGATCTCAGAGTCTCGGGACGAGGAGATGGACTCTCGAGACTTGGAAGTGGACTCTCGAGACGAGGAGATGATGACTCGGGAGCAGGAGTCAGGGCCATCGAGTGTGTCGACGAAGAAGGTAAAGGTTCATGGGGAAACAGAAGTCCCTAAGGAGGAACCTGCCCCGGAGGCTCGGATCCTCATTGAACCTAGCAAAAATGAGTAAGTGGCTATAGTAACTTTGAACATGTAGTTTCATTTTGTTGATAACAACTTGGCATGTACTAATGTTTGATTCTTGTGCAGCAATTGGCTTCATCCTCAGGGGACCCGAGTCCCTGGCTGCATGCTTGGAGCTATCATCAGGAAGTTTTGGCCGGGCTTCTACGATGCAAACGGTTAGAGGAATCTAGCCACGACTTGGAGACACTACGAGCTCGCAGATTGTCCCCCCTACTAGAAAGCTTTTGACGCCGTGATCCACAAGTTTTGAGTAAGGCAAACTCATGACTCACTCATGACTCTCACACTTTTTTTGTTCATAGTTGATGACCCCGCCATGCTAACTCATGAATCTCACACTTTTTTTTGTTCATGATTGAAGAGATTCTATAGGGTGGCTCCGGAGAAGCAGGATACGGCGAACAAGACTTTGCGGAATCATTGTAAGAGGTTGACTAATCAGCAGTTCTATAACTAGGGTCATACCGCCAGGAGTCAATACAGCACGGCGATATCAGGCAAGCCGTCGCCGAAGTATGAGAATGTCAAGTCATGCTCAACGATGAGCGTGGAAGAGTACGACGAGGTAAGTAAATTATCGATGAGATTCTATGTTGATGCTAATTTGCAATTGCATCATCTGTTCTTCACATGAGTATTGATTTTTCAGGTTAGGACCGATTGGGCCTATGGCAAGGAGGAGGCATGGAGGGCGTTGACTGCGAGGTGGCATGGGGACGACGAGGAGTGGAACGCCTTGAGCGAGCGGAACAAGGCGAACCGCGACAGCGGGAGGACACATCGGGCGGGAAACCTCGGCAGTGAGCGCTACAAGGCCAGGCTGGTATACACATACATGGAACAACCTTCATTTATTTCCCCTCATGCATGTTCGTACTTGGTACTCATAACATCTCTTTGGCAATGCAGGAGGAGAAACTAGGGAGGCCTGTCGGCGATTTTAAGTCATGGGACTCGATGAGCATGAAGGCGCCCGATCTCTCCCAGCCTCAGCCTCAGCTTCCCGAGTACTTCGGCACTGCCCAGGAGGACGGTGCTAAGTACCTCGAGGCGTTGGTCGGTTTTAATCCGGAGGTGGACGGCCCTAGAAGTGCGGAGCCCGAGGAGAGAGCGTTGATCGTGTCTGGGGAGGCCTTCAGCATGGCCATCTAAAGGTCCTTGATAAGATGACCCCATGCACTCCGACTTTGAGCCTCACGTGGATCAAGGCTACCCTCGGCGCCGACGACCCCGCACCGCCTCCTCGACGACGACCTTCCCAGCCTGGCTATGATGTAAGTTTCTCTCATTTCCATCCTTTCTCTGAAAATACTACTTCCTCAGTGGCTTAGTTGACGAGATGGTTCAATATTTGAAATTGTAGGCTGCTTTCGAGGCGGCCTACAAGGCCCACAACAACACCTATTTGGTGGACCTTGCGGAGTGGAGGCAGAAAGTAGAAGCACACAGGCGTGGAAAGAGGCAAAAGAAGATGTAAGTTTCAACCTTTCTTTTTGCAAAAGATGACAAGTCTCACTTTGAACCTTTATTTCTGCAATGCCTGACATGTAAACTATCTTGCAGGCTCAAGAGAGGGCTCGGGCCACGGGAGTGCCGTCCGATATACCACCACGACCTCCTCGACCCGGGCTTAAGCCATAATTTGTATCGAAGGAAGAGTTCAGCCTGAACTTCTACTACACCGGCTTAACCCCGGTAAGTTACTTGCCCAATCACTTCTTACCGCTTTCATGTGCCTTGGCGGTTGCTAACTATTGCTCAAACGTGTAGGGAATGGGAGGCTCCGGGACTGGACCCTTTGGTCGTGCTGCAGCCTCGCCGCCATTCACACCGGTGCACCCCGGCCATGGTGGTGGTGGTGCATCGCGCGAGAGCACACCGGCTCATGATGGCGCGGGATCACCTGCTTCCGGTGCTGGTTCGACGGCGCCTCCACGCGGTCAGTCGCCTGTCTTCACGCGCCGAGACATGGGTTTCTCTGGCTCGACTCCCTCTCCGGACGCGATGAG
Source organism: Hordeum marinum (assembly GCA_022496015.1). Classification (NCBI taxonomy): domain Eukaryota; kingdom Viridiplantae; phylum Streptophyta; class Magnoliopsida; order Poales; family Poaceae; genus Hordeum; species Hordeum marinum. The sequence goes on along the minus strand of CM039673.1, from coordinate 509,494,855 downwards.
TTGATGATGATGCTACCCCGGACGTGTAGAGGTCTCTTTGTATCGATACGATGTTTCTTCTGTTTGGATGTTGTTATACTGTGTATGCCATACTATGTATCTTATTTTGGATGTTTGGAAGTTGTTATGCTATGTATGGATACGATGTTTGGATAAATGCTGTCGATGTGCATGTGCTATATCAATGCCTGTAATGCTCTGTAATGATCTGGGATATAATGTATATTGTTGGAATTTTATATATGCAGGGAAAGAGACGAAACAGAGAAAAAAAGGTATTATGCCAGTACCTACGACGACGGCCAGGCCGTCGACGTAGGCCTTATCCTGTGCCAAATGGCACTGCCTACGTAGGCCCGATCCCAAGCGCGCTCACGGCCTGCCGCGTGGCCTCACTGGCGACAAGCTAGGCCGACGGCCAGGCCGTCGGCATAGCTGGCAACCAGGCCTAACGGCCGTTAGGCCCTGCGTGGGGCCCACTGTGCTTACGCCGACGGACAGGCCGAGCCGTCGTCGTATGGCTATACGCCGACGGCTAGCTCTACGCCCCCGACGACCAAGATGGCTAGCCCGAAAAAACCTTTCGCCGCCGGCAGCCGTCGGGGTAGGCCTAAGCCGACTGCTTATGGCCCTACGCCGATGGCTGCCGGTCATCGCCGTATGCCCACAGAACCGTAGTGTAAGGGCGCTCTTCATTTTCAGCATCGGCTGGGCTACACCAACACTCGCTGGCGCTGTCAAAGTTGGAGTCGGGACAGCCCCCAGGTGTGCACCAAAACAGGGAACAGGTCCAAAACCCGGTGGATAACCAAAGCTTTGTCTCCCATTCCCTACGTCATGGCCACCCGCGCGTGCATCAGTGTTGCCAAGGGGAGGATTGTTGTTGGTGCAGATGTCCTCCCCCGCAGATTTTTTGGTTGTCAGCTTAGGTGTGTCCACCTTGTTTTGCTCCTCCTGAACTATGCCTTCCCCGTTGCCGGTGTTGATCTTGATGGCGCTCACGGCGTCTATTATCGCCTGCACCAGAGGGTTGTTGAGGACTTCTTCCGGCAGCTGTCTGTACTTCTCTACAGCAAGCCTCGGTGGTGCGGTCCTCGTTTCCTCCGGGGCCTCAGACTCAAAGTGAAGGAACCGCCTAGCTACTTGCCTCAGGGACCACGAAACCTCCTCTACTGTTACTTCTTTTGAATGGAGAGGCGCGCAACGCTGCCGAGAACCTCATCTTTTGGAGCTCTGCGGACAACTTACATTCGCGCTGACCATGTCCTAGGTAGCTACGAAAGCAACAGAAACGAGGCAATCTCTCATATTTTACATTTAGGAAGTATACTTCATTTTCAGCGTGATCATGGAATTCTAATTTGCTGCGGAGCGGCTCATCCACATTGTGGTTGATGCGGATCCTGATGGACTCACCCCAAATTCTTCCTTCCCTATCAGAGTCAACTTCGAGGATTTCCTGGGTTTTGCTCCAATCTGACGGGCCACCGGATCAAAGAACATGATCGATGGCGCATCAAAAATGCGAGCCCAGATCGGCATGTGGGCGACCTCCACGTCGCCTGGTCTTGCACTCCCATCAACTGCCACCATCAGGAACGGGTCGCCCTTGTGGGTCCAAGGCCCGTTGTTGAGGATGAATCGGCGGTCGCCTTCGCGCTCAAACTCGAGGAGGAAGCGGTTGCTCTTGAGCGGCGTGTAGTTGAGGCGCCCCCTCAGCCCCCATTTGTTCTTCAGCTCTTGGAAAAGCCCTCCGACACTGAAGAGCTGCACAGAGAAAAACATGCCGATGACGAGCCACTGTGAACGCATAGCCGCCCTCTCCTTGGACAGGTCTAGGGTGACCACGTTGGGGACCTGCATCTCCATGTTGACTGGGAAGACTGGAGCTACTACATCTGCAGGACCTCCATACCTTGCACGCTGGGCCTCCATCTCTCCTTGCACCTTGGGAGTCCGGTACAGGTCGCCGCAGCCGCCGGAGGGGCCGCCCCGCTCCATCGGCCTGGATCCCAGGCCGTTCTTGCCGTTCGAGGCCACCTCCTCACAGTCACTCATCGGGGCCTTGTTCTTGTGGTTCTCCTGGTTTGCCATGCCTTGGGTTTTTACGATGGGGAAAGGGATGGTGTTGGATGGTTTCTGGGGATCATCCCTCACGGTGAGTTGTACTTTTATACCACTAGAATCTAGCACTCCAAACGGCAATCCCTCCTGGGTGCATGATACACCATGATTTATTACCTCCGGTTGGAGCAGATCCTCTCCAAGAATTGGGAGAGGTCCTCCTCCCTTGTTCGGCGGATCGGCACTTTGGGATCGGCACCCAACCTTTCCTTTAGCACCATGATCTCCTTCCATTAGCCTGCTTACCAGATCCTCGCTCATTCGTCTTACCCTATCCTTGATCCTCGTTGTCCCTAGATCCTGCGCCCCTTTCCGCCGAAACATCTGATACTTCGGGCTCGCCTTCCTCTTTTCCCCATACTCACGTATCGCACTCCTAGTCTTGATCCAAGACTCTCTCAGGCCCAATGGATCATCGCTTCCCCAAGGATTCCAAACGCCACCTTCAACCTCTCTGCCGCACTTTGGATCACGATTTCTCTCCGGTGAATCCCCTAGATCGGCTCCTCCCAGGGGTCGCCCCTGAGTCGCCCCGACACCGGCTCCGCTAAACACGCCCATATCCCAGGTTTTTTTTTTTGCCCTTGAGTCTGGTTTTCACTATTCTATTCTTTTTGCAGTTGGTTCTTTGTTTTTTTTCTTTCCATTTTTCTTTGGTTTCTATTTTCTTGGTTTTCATTGTTTTTTTTACTAATTTTATTTGTTTCTTTTGGTTCCCATTCTACATCTTCGTACACATCAAGAACAAATTTTCTAATCCACATTTAACGCTTTTCAACTATATTTTTTTCTAAAATATTAAAAATATATTTCTAATTTTTTATTTAAATAATTTTGAGATGCTTGATAATTTTTTTTAAATGCAATATTAACATTTTTTAATAGATGATCATGATTTTTTCTATACACATTTTGACACTTCCAAATGTTGGATTAACGTTTTTCAAATAAAAGATTAACATTTTTGAAATACATGGTCAAAAAATTATATGCACATTATTTTTAAAATGATTGATTGATTTTTCAAATAGTTTTTTTTCAAATGCTTGATCACCATTTTCTAAATATGCGATCAACTTTTTTCAAATACATCGTATATATTTTGTATACATGGTAAATATTTTTATACATATTTAACATTTTTTATTTTTTTATTTTTTCAATTGTTTATCTGAAGTTTTTTCCTTAGTATATTTATTTAGATTATTTTGAAGTATAAACAAAAGTAAAAAAAATAAAAACAAAAAACGTGGAAAACAATCATGGCCTTACCCTCCCGCGCGCCTGGGTCGGCCCATTTAGGGAGGCACTTGACGGAAGAGTTTGCTAGGTCTTGTGTGAGATATAGCGCTGCCTCCATCAAGCCCACTAAAACTAGCCGGCAGGGTGCAGGAATCACGAGTTTTATATCTTGCTTATAGAGTTAGACACCAGAAATGGATTGTATATGAATATGAATTTGGACGCGTGCGGAAACATGTTCACTTTATTTTGGCCTAGAACTGAGAGGCCGACACAAGACCCTTTTTTTTTTTTGCGAATCAAGACCTATTTCTTTTCGGGGTGGACGTTTGGTTCAAACAGTTGATGGAAGCCAAGAGAAGACACTATTGGCAATCAATCAATGGGTTTTGTTTCACGAGTAAGTAAATATTACGAAGATCTTTCATACGAATGCAACCGTTTATATATACGTGCATACATTCATCTTTATGAACGCATACACGCACACCCTATCCTTGTGAACACCTTCAAGAAACTGAGTCGGCATGTCATCTTGAAATTTACGAAGTCATCGTATGCGTCTTGTTGTCGACGAAAACATCTCCTCCCACTGAATTCACATCATTGGAGATCCTGAAATAAACCTAGGAAATAATGCAATCTCCTGGACTTGAACCCTGATGGGTTGAGAATACCATTGTCTCTCTAACCATCCAACCACAGATTGGTTCCCATATCGTGAAGATCTGGCCAAGCTGTCGTCAGGTGTAGACCTGGCCATGGGAAATCAAGCCCGGTCGGCACGGCCTGGAAAAGACCGACCTTGCCCATGGGTCAGGACCGGGCCTAGATTTCAAGCTCGATGTCCGGGCCGGGCCCGAGCTTGATGTTTTTGCGATTTACGGAAGAAGTCCGACCGGAGGCCCGATGGGCTTTTACACTAATGGGTTGGGCTTGATCCTAAAATTCAGGCCAGACGGCTAGGTCGGGCTCAAGCCTGTTTTTTGCCACACCTTTGTCAGGCCCGAATCAAAGCCCATCCCAACCCGGCCCGAGGTATGACCATGTATGGTCAGGTGGAATTTCCGCTCAGAGGTCCCCATTAAACTATATTGTCAATAGACCGGCTTATAACTCTCACGACCTGTTGGCGATGACTCACATGATGCCCGTGTGAGTGCTATTCCATGTGCTGGAAAACCTATAGCGAGGCTACGTGTCGTCTTGCTGAGGACTTTTCGTATATCTTGCCTGCCCATTTGTTTAACACGTGCTCGTTTGTTGGTCGTGCGTTCTTTCACTCGGTTTTAATTAATTTTATTTTTGGTTCTCTGATTCTTCCCCGATTTTCTTTGTTTTCACTGCATTTTTTGTTTTATGTTTTTCTTTGATTTTATTCGTTTATTTCATTATTTTCAATGATTTTTTTGTTCTTTATATTTTCATGTTTCCTTGTTTCCTTTTGGGTTTACAGTGGCTGTATTTTCTTTTCTTCCATTCTTCGTTTTTTTCTTTTCTTCCGGGGTTTTGTTGTTTTTTCGTTTCCTTTGTTTCTTTCTTCCATTTCTCCGGGTTTCATCGTCTTTATATTTTTTCCCTTTTACTCTTCAGCACACATCTACATTCTTTTTCATACATATTTGTATATTTTTCGTATACATAAAGGATAATTTATATACAAGTTTAACTGTTTTTAAATACATGATTAACATTTACAAAAATATATGTTTGATGACTATTTTTCATACAAAGTGCACACTTTTGGTGTATACTAGGAGCATTTTCAATACAAGTTTCGCACTTCTAAACCATACATGATCAACATTTTATCTACATGGGATCAACATTTTTACAAATTTTATCTTTTAATTAATTTATAATACACGTTATATATTTTATGTATACATTTGAAATATTTGTATAGACATTTAATTTTTTAAATACACGATTTACATTTTTGAGACAAGATCAACATTTCCTAAACTTTATGTTTTTATGTTCAATATTTTTACAATGCAGTTGACATTTCTTTATACATCCGGAACAATTTTTATACACATTTAAGATTATTTAAATACATGATTAACATTTTTCATAGTTGATCGACATAATTTTTTAATTTTTTCTGTTCAAATTTGGTTACTAAACGTCATATATTCTTCGCATACATCTGGAACCTTTTTTTCTAGACATTGAACATCTTTTAAATACATGATTAATATATTTTATTATACATGATAAACATTTTATAAAGTTTATATTTTATATTTCATTTTTAAATAGAAATTTTACATTTTTTGTATATATCTTGATATTTTTAAACACACTTAACATTTTTTTAAATACATGATCAACATGTTTTCCAAATGTATGTTTTGCTGTCGACTTTTTTTATACACGTTGTACATTTTTCAAGTACATTAAAAACATATTTCTTATGCATGTTTATTTTTGTGAAATGCATGATTAATATTTTTTCTAACACATGTTTTTGAACATTTGTTGTTTGAATATGTGTTCGTTGTTTTTCAAATACAGCTTGAAGCATTTTTTTGAAAAATTCAACATTTTGTAAAAGTTGGACCAGGAATATTTACACTGCAACAACATTTTTTTTTCGAACTTAAGTATATCTAAAATATGTATTTCACAATTAAAAAAAAGTAAAAATAGAAACAAAGGCTTAAAGCTTCGATGCATATGCCGAAAGAGAAGAACTATCGATGCAACACCATCACAATTGGGAACTGTGGCATGAAGAAATCTTGGATGTCGACATAGGCGTCTGGATTCCGGTCCTACAGTGTGTGGAGGAGCCCGATAACAGAGTCATATGCATAGAAATACGAACTAAATTTGGTCTCAGGCGCCCTTTGCTTAGCCCTCCAAGCCTTGCCACAAGAAATTTTATACTTGAACCCGACAAAGTCTTTTGTCTGGATAGCCTTCACTTCCATCGCTTTGCACTCCACTATCTCGTTGTAAAGCAACCGAGCAATAAGCGTGGACGAAAGGTTACCATGATCTTCAGGGATATAGGGAATAACACAAGTGTGATCAAGTAAGTCACTGATCATCCAACTTGTGCCATACTTAGGGAGATAGCCATGCACCCTGCCGGGACAATGACTGTTCTTGCAAACCATTGTCAACTATTTCTGACTTGACACCTGAGCTCTGATTTCCATTTGTATGGACATTGCCCAATCAATGATTGCACACTTCAAAGCTTGCTTGTTTGAATACATAACACTCATCGCAATGTTGTTCTGATGATATTGCCAGGTAGAATCATGGCCATCATTGACGGTCATTGCAGATGAGAAGTCCTGATTCCATGATGCAGGATTAGGCACCTCCTGTGTATTCTCTTCTTCATCCGACTCATTGGAATCATAGGGATGACCACTTTCAACATTTGTATCTTCATCTTCCATGGCAATGAATCATGCATCCCTTAACTGCTCTGGCTATGATCGTAATCACCCTGGAATTTATGTGCACTGAACCTCGTTTAATACGGGAAGCACTAAGGCGACAAGATGACATCCCCTACTTTCGCAACCTTGTAAGCAACACACCCACCGAGAGTGCAACCCCATTGGCCTCGAATAAAAGTAAACAATTGAACTTGACTGGGTCCACAATGCATAAACACTGATGGTGTATGTTTCACTATTAAGCCCTAAACATCCTGCCAGCCAGTCTGTCAACTAACTAACATACTATGTTGAGGGGCAATCAGTGGCACCTCTATGTACCGAAAATCACTCAGATCAACTCCCATCTCATTTGTTTAGACAATACCCAGACCATAGTAAAACACAAACTTCACTACATCAGACATCTCTGCTGACCTAAAAATTTATTCAACATGGACAACTATTCAGCAGCATGACATAATATTGTCTATAGTATTCAATTTACATATATAAAAAATACTACCAGATGAACTAAAAATATTCACACACCTAAATATTTCACATCTAAATATATTACCGAACACTACGAACCAACTAAAAATATTCGCACACCTACATATTTGACAACTAAATATATTAGCAAATACTACCGGACGAACTAAAAATATTAGTAGAACCTAAATATTTCACGTCTAAATATATTACCGTATACTACCGGACCAACTAAAAATATTTACACACCTACATATTTGATAACTAAATATATTAACGAATACTACCCGACCAACAATAACCGAATATTCACACACATATACAGATGCGACAGACAAAATGACAGTTGAATCTTATCCTTGAAGTGTGCGAACCAACTCCGTTTGGTGGCCTACAGTCATTGGAGTGATAACCCACAAGTATAGGGATCAATTGTAGCGTTTCTCGATAAGTAAGAGTGTCGAACCCAACGAGGAGCTAAAGGTAGGACAAATATTCCCTCAAGTTCTATCGACCACCGATACAACTCTACGCATACTTTACGTTCGGTTTACCTAGAACAAGTATGAAACTAGAAGTACTTTGTAGGTGTGATAGGATAGGTTTGCAAGATAATAAAGAATACGTAAATAAAAACTAGGGGCTGTTTAGATAAAGAAACAATTACGTTAGTTTAATGAGTGTGGAAAAGTGGTGGTAGGAGTTGCGGAATTGTCCCTAAGCAATTGACTATGTTACTAGACCGATAGCAAGTTTTATGTGGGAGAGGCCACTGCTAGCATGCCATTCTTTACATGGAATTCTATGAACTTTTGATTGGAACTATTAGTAAGCATCCGCAACTACTAACGTTCATTAAGGTAAAACCCAACCATAGAAATAAGATGTATTGGTCCCCCTTCAATCCCGTATGCATCAATTTCTATGCTAGGCTGAAGCTTTTGTCACTCTTGCCCTCCAATACATAGTCCTATCAACATACAACTAACCCTATGGTGTGATCCACGCGCGCGCTCATATGATGGGCACCAAAGGACAGCAACATAACCACAAGCAATTTAAACCAATCATAGCAATTCATCAATTACCGATAGGACAACGAAAATCTACTTAGACATCATAGGATGGCAACACATCATTGGATAATAATATGAAGCATAAAGCACCATGTTCAAGTAGAGGGTACAGCGGGTTGTGAGAGAGTGGACCGCTGAATATAGATGGGGGAAGATGATGGAGGTGTTGGTGAAGATTACGGAGGTGTTGGTGTAGATCGCCGTCACACGATGATGTCCCGGGCGGCGTTCCGGCGCCGCTGGGAGAGAGGGGGAGAGAGCCTCCCTTGTTCTTCTTCTTCCTTGACCTCCTCCCTAGATGGGAGAAGGGTTTCCCCTCTGGTCCATGGTCTCTATGGCGACGGAGAGGCGAGAGCCCCTCCGAGATTGGATCTCTCTCTCTCTGTGTCCTTCTGTTTCTGCGCTCCCGATTGGTTTTTGGTGGCTACAGGGGCTTGTGGCGGCGGAACTCCCGATCTAGGTTTAGTTCTAGAGGTTTTGGTATTTATAAGACCGTCTGGCGTCGAGAACAAGTAAAGAGGGGCCACGAGCCTCCCAGGCGCGGCCAGGGGGGTGGCCGCGCCTCCCAGGCTCGTGGCTTCCTCGGGACTCCTCTCCGGCATCTTTTTCTTCTGGTATTTTTGATATTTTCCATAAAAATTACACCGAAAGTTTTATTCCGTTTGGACTCTGTTTGATATTCCTATCTAAAATATGTCAAAAACACGGAAAAAACAGGAACTTGCACTAGGCACTGGATCAATATGTTAGTCCCAAAAATAGTATAAAAAGTTGCCAAAAGTATATGAAAGTTGTAGAATATTGACATGAAACAATCAAAAATTATGGATACGACGGGGACGTATCAGCATCCCCAAGCTTAATTCCTGCTCGTCCTCGAGTAGGTAAATGATAAAAAGATAATTTTTGATGTGGAATGCTACCTAGAATAATCTTGATGATATAATCTAATCATGGCATGAATATTAAGACACGAGTGATTCAAAGCAATAGTCTATCATTTGACATAAAGACAATAATATTTCAAGCATACTAATAAAGCAATCATGTCTTCTCAAAATAACATGGCCGAAGAAAGTGATCCCTACAAAATCATATGGTCTGGCTATGCCCCATCTTCATCACACAAGGTATTAAATCATGCACAACCTCGGTTTTAGCCAAGCAATTGTTTCATACTTTAGTATTCTCAAACTTTTTCAACTTTCACGCAATACATGAGCATGAGCCATGGACATAGCACTATAGGTGGAAGAGAATATGGTGGTCGTGGAGAAGACAAAAAGGAGGAGATAGTCTCACATCAACTAGGCATATCAATGGGCTATGGAGAAGCCCATCAATAGATATCAATGTGAGTGAGTAGGGATTACCATGCAACGGTGCACTAGAGCTATAAGTGTATGAAAGCTCAAAAAGAAGCTAAGTGGGTGTGCATCCAACTTGCTTGCTCAAGAAGACCTAGGGCAATTTGAGGAAGCCCATCATTGGAATATACAAGCCAAGTTCTATAATGAAAATTTCCCACTAGTATATGAAAGTGACAATATAGGAGACTCTCTATCATGAAGATCATGGTGCTACTTTGAAGCACAAGTGTGGTAAAGGATAGTAGCATTGTCCCTTCTCTCTTTTCTCTCATTTATTTATTATTTATTATTATTTTTGGGTGGGCTTCTTTGGCCTCTCTTTTTTATTTGGGCTTCATTGGCCTCTTTTATTACTTCCTCACATGGGACAATGCTCTAATAATGATGATCATCACACTTTTATTTACTTACAACTCGATATTTAGAACAAAATATAACCCTATATGAATGCTTCCAGCGGTGTACCGGGATGTGCAATGATCTAGCGTAGCAATGACATCAAAAAATGGACAAGCCATGAAAACATCATGCTAGCTATCTTACGATCATGCAAAGCAATATGACAATGATGGTGCGTGTCATAATAAACGGAACGATGGAAGTTGCATGACAATATATCTCGGAATGGCTATGGAAATGTCATAATAGGTAGGTATGGTGGATGTTTTGAGGAAGGGTATATGGTGGGTGTAATGCACCGGCGAAAGTTGCGCGGTACTAGAGAGGCTAGCAATGGTGGAAGGGTGAGAGTGCGTATAATCCATGGACTCAACATTAGTCATAAAGAACTCACATACTTATTGCAAAAGTCTATTAGTCATCGAAATAAGGTACTACACGCATGCTCCTAGGGGAAGGGTTGGTAGGATTTAACCATCGCGCAATCCCGACCTCCACACAAAGGATGACAATCAATAAATAAATCATGCTCCGACTTCGTCACATAACGGTTCACCATACGTGCATGCAATGGGAATCACAAACCTTAACACAAGTATTTCTACGAATACACAATTACTCACTAGCATGACTCTAATATCACATCTTCATGTCGCAAAACTATTGCAAGGAATCAAACATATCATATTCAGTGATCTACAAGTTTTATGTAGGATTTTATGACTAACCATGTGAATGACCAACTCCTGTTAACTCTCTAAATAGGTATAAGTGAAGAATGAGAGTTTAATTCTTTCTACAAAAGTTATGCCCCGCTCTAACAAATATAAATGAAGCCAAAGATCATTCTACAAATGGCGGTTTTCTATGTGTAGGGAAACACGCAATCCAAACTTCAAATGATATAAGTGAAGCACATGAAGCATTCTATAAAGCCATACTCAAAAGATATAAGTGAAGTGCAAAGAGCATTCTATAAATCAACCAAGGACTATCTCATACCAGCATGGTGCATAAAATAAAAAGGAAAAATAAACACAAAAGATGCTCCAAGCATTTGCACATATCATGTGACGAATAAAAATATAGCTCCGAGTAAAATTACCGATAGATTGTAGACGAAAGAGGGGATGCCTTCCGGGGCATCCCCAAGCTTAGACTCTTGAGACTTCCTTGAATATTACCTTGGGGTGCCTCGGGCATCCCCAAGCTTAGGCTCTTGCCTCTCTTTATTCCTTCACCCATCGTGGTCTCACCCAAAACTTGAAAACTTCAATCACACAAAACTTAAACAGAAACTCATGATAGCATTAGCATAAGAAAACAAACCACCAATTTTTTAGGTACTTTAGTAAACTTAATTTCCATTTATATTGATGTTATATTACTGTACTCTCACTTTTCCATGGCTCGTACCCCCCGATACTAACCATAGTTTCATCAAAATAAGCAATCAACACAACAAAAACAGAATCTGTCAAAAACAGAACAGTCTGTAGCAATCTGTATATTTCGTATACATATGCTATCCCAAAAATTCCTCAAAAATTATGAAAATTAGGGAAATTTGCATATAAATCAGAAGAAAAAAGAATAAACTCAAAATCTCTTTCTAGATAGGAACTAAAAATAATTTCGTGAGCACAAAGTTTCTGTCTTTTTTTAGCATGATTAAACAACTATCACCAAAACTAATCATAAAGGCTTTACTTGGCACATTATTTTTATAATGCAATGGAATTGTACAAGGGATAATTATTTTTTCGAGAAACTTCCATGAAAAATTGTACATTGTTTCCATGAGCATGAACACAAGTGTTCAAGGTCGACCCTCACTTCCGCAATGCATCACCTTTCAATCGCTTCTCTTTTTGAAAAAGTTTTAAGTTCCCATCTATATTTTTTTGTTTTTAAACTATATAAAAGCACTCAACAGAAATAAATGACTCTCTAAAACTTCCGGGTTGTCTCCCAGGCAGCGCTTTCTTTAAAGCCATTAAGCTAGGCATAAAGTGCTCAAGTGATGGATCCACCCGGATCCCAAGGTATATCAAAGCCAATTTTAATTAACAATGACTTGTAATTTGGTAGTGAGCACAAGGTAACATATATCATGCAATGACGAAGTCTAACTCTCTTCCTATGCATTGGCATGTCATAAAAGAACAATTCATACACATCAAGTAAAGGCCAATACATAGCATAAGCAGTTTCTTACAATTTTATCGTATTGGAAACATAGAGAGGTGGAGATGTAGTTCCTCTCTCATAATAATTGCAAGTAGGAGCAGCAAGCACATGCATATTATATTCATCAAAATCATCATGTGTAATAGTAGAAGGCAACCCATCAATGTAATCCCTAATAAGAGCAAACTTCTCCGATATAGTGTAGTTGGGAGAATTCAAAAAGATAATAGGACTATCATATGTGGGTGAAATAGCAACAAGTTCATGTTTAACATAAGGAACTATAGCAAGTTCATCTCCATAAGCATCATTCATATTGGCATCATGGCCACAAGCATAGCAAGCATCTAGTTCGTAAAAAAGGGATATTTCAAACGAATCCAAGGGATCATAGCAATCAACATAGCATTCATCCTTCGGTAACCACGAAGGGAAATTAAACAATGTATGAGTTGAAGAGTTACTCTCATTAGAAGGTGGGCACGGGTAGCTAGTCCGCTCTTCCTCCTTTTGTTCTTCGCTCTCCTCGTCATCTTTTTCATCTAATGAGCTCACAGTTTTAGCATTTTCTTCTTCCATAGATTCCTGCAAAATATTAGTCTCTTCTTGGATAGCGGAGACTTTCTCAATAAATTGATCAATATGGGCATTATATTCATAATTGTCATAACAATAATGAATCATAGCCAAATTTTGGGATCGGTAAATTGTTGGGAAACGTAGTAGTAAATCAAAATTTTCCTACGTATCACCAAGATCTATCTATGGAGAAACCAGCAACGAGTGGGGAGAGATTGCATCTTCATACCTTTGAAGATCGCTAAGCAGAAGCGTTACAAGAACGCGGTTGGTGGAGTCGTACTCGTAGCAATTCAGATCGCGGTGGACTCCGATCTTAGCGCCGAACAACGGCGCCTCCGCGTTCAACACACGTACAGCCCGGTGACGTCTCCCGCACCTTGATCCAGCAAGGAGGAGGGAGAGGTTGAGGGAGAGCTCCGGCAACACGACGGCGTGGTGACGGTGGAGCTACGTGGACTCCGGCAGGGCTTTGCCAAGCGCTACGGAGAACGAGGAAGAGGAAGGGTAGGGCTGCACCATGAGAGAGAGAAGTCTTGTCTCAAATCAGCCCAAACCCTTGAATATATATAGGAGGAGGGAGAGGGAGGGCTGCCTTGGCCCCTCCTCCAAGGAGGAGAGGTTCGGCCGAACTAGGGGAAGAGTCCACCTCCCACAAGGGAGGTGGATCTCTTCCTTTTAAATCTTTTCAGCCCTTATCTCTTTATCTCCAGCCGCATGGGCCCTTCCGGAAGGTCTTGGACAGCCCAATAAGGGCTGGCACACCTCCTCTAAGGGCCCACGAAGTCCTTTGGTCGTCACACCCCTCCCGGGGGTCCTCTGGCACCCTCTCGGCACTCCCGGTACACTACCGATGAGCCCGAAAACTTTCCGTGACCAAAACTGGACTTCCTATATATCAATCTTTACCTCCGGACCATTCCGGAGCTCCTGGTGACGTCCGGGATCTCATCCGGGACTCCGAACAACCTTCGCTAATCACGTATACCATTTCCCTATAACCCTAGCGTCATCGAACCTTAAGTGTGTAGACCCTACGGGTTCGGGAGACACGTGGACATGACCGAGACACTTCTCCGGACAATAACCAATAGCGGGATCTGGATACCCATGTTGGTTCCCACATGCTCCACGATGTTCTCATCAGATGAACCACGATGTCGGGGATTCAATCAATCCCGTATTCAATTCCCTTTGTCTATCGGTATGATACTTGCCCGAGATTCGATTGTCGGTATCTCTATACCTTGTTCAATCTCGTTACCGACAAGTCTCTTTACTCATTCCGTAATACATCATACTATGGCTAACTCCATAGTCACATTGAGCTTATTATGATGATGTCTTACCGAGTGGGCCCAGAGATACCTCTCCGTCATACGGAGTGACAAATCCCAATCTCGATTCGTGCCAACCCAACAGACACTTTCGGAGATACCCGTAGTGCACCTTTATAGCCACCCAGTTACGTTGTGACGTTTGGCACACCCAAAGCATTCCTACGGTATCCGGGAGTTGCACAATCTCATGGTCTATGGAATCGATACTTGACATGAGAAAAGCTTTAGGAAACGAACTACACGATCTTGTGCTATGCTTAGGATTGGGTCTGGTCCATCACATCATTCTCCTAATGATGTGAACCTGTTATCAATGACATCCAATGTCCATGGTCATGAAACCATGACCATCTATTGATCAATGAGCTAGTCAACTAGAGGCTCACTAGGGACATGTTGTGGTCTATGTATTCACACATGTATTACGGTTTCCGGTTAACACAATTATAGCATGAACAATAGACAATTATCATGAACAAGGAAATACAATAATAACCATTTTATTGTTGCCTCTAGGGCATATTTCCAACATAAACATCATCATCATATTTTTCATACTTTTCAAACAAAGATTCAATTTCATAAGCACCCTTAAAAGCAACAAACTCTTCTATTTGTTCCACATCATAGTACTCATATATACCATTAGCATAAGAAGCCAAGGTTTCGTTAGCATTAAAATTGCAAGAAAAGGGAAGGTGTTTAGCCTTCATCCTAGAGCAACAAGTAATATCATATCTCAAGCATAGATCCCAAGCATACCATTTCAACATATGAATTTGATCCCATAATAGTTGTTGGGGAACGTTGCATGGGAAACAAAATTTTTCCTACGCACACGCAAGATCTATCCATGGTGATGAGCATCTACGAGAGGGAGAGTGGATCTACATACCCTTGTAGATCACTAAGCGGAAAGCTTTAAGAAACGCGGTTGGTGTAGTCGAACATCTCGCGATCCAAATCGCCGAGCGTCCCGCGATCTCATCACGATCCGTCCCGCGATACAATCACGATCCGTCCCGTGAACTCATCACGATCTGTCCCGCGATCTCATCACGATCCGTCTCACGATCTTGATCACAATCTGTCCCGCAAACTCATCACGATCCGTTCCGCGATCTCATCACGAACCGTCTCGTGATCTTGATCACGGTCCTTCCGATCTAGAGCCGAACGGACGGCACCTCCGCGTTCAGCACACGTATAGCTTGATGATGATCTCCGCCTTCTCGATCCAGCAAGAGGGAGCGGAGAGGTATAAGAGTTCTCTGGCAGCGTGACGGCGCTCCAGCAATGGTGGTGGAGCAATTCCGGCAGCGCTTCGCCTAAGCACTGCAGAAATCCGATCTAGAAGAGCACCGGTGGAACGGGTAGCACGTGGCCGTAAAATCAAGTGCAAAACCCTCAAGTCCACCAATATATATAGGAGGATAGGAGAGGAGGCCTTGGCGCAAGGGTTGGTCCTCCTAGGAGTCGGCCGAAGTGGGAGGTGGAGGAGGACTCTCCTCCTCCAATCCTAGTAGGACTAGGATTCCTCCTTTTGCCTTTTTTTCCACCTTTTCCTTTGGGTTTCTTTCTTCCAGATGCATGGGCTTATTGTGGTTGTTCCACCAGCCCACCAAGGGCTGGTTATTACTTTTCCACAGCCCATGAAGCCTCTTGGGTCGAAATACCCCTCCTGGAGGTCTCCCGGTACACTCCCGGCACTCCCGGTACACTACCGATGAGCCCGAAACTTTTTCGGCGACCAAAACGGGACTTCCTATATATGAATATTTACCTCTGGACCATTCTGGAGCTCCTCGTGACACCCGAGATCTCATCTGGGACTCCGAACAACCTTCGGTCACCATCATACATAACTCTATACTATCAAAACGTCACCAAACCTTAAGTGTGAAGACCCTGCGGGTTAGAGAACTATGTAGACATGACCGAGACACCTCTATGGTCAATAACCAATGGCGGGACCTGGATGTCCACATTGGTTCCTACATATTCTACGAAGATCTTTACCGGTCGAACCTCTATGTCAAGGATTCAGTTAATCCTGTATGATGTTCCCTTTGTTCTTCGGTATGTTACTTGCTCGAGATTCGATCGTCGGTATCTCCATACCTAGTTCAACCTCGTTACCGTAAAGTCTCTTTACTCGTTCCACAATACAAGATCCTGCAACTAACACTTAGTCACATTGCTTGCAAGGCTCATTGTGATGTTGTATTACCGAGTGGGCCCCGAGATACCTCTCCGTCACACGGAGTAACAAATCCCAGTCTTGATCCATGCCAACTCAACAGACACCCTCGGAGATACCTGTAGAGCACCTTTATAGTCACCCAGTTACGTTGCGACGTTTGATACACACAAGGCACTCCTTCGATGTCCGTGAGTTGCCTGATCTCATGGTCATAGGAACACATACTTGACATGCAGAAAACAGTAGCAATAAACTGACACGATCATATGCTACGTTTGTAGTTTGGGTCTTGTCCATCACATCATTCTCCTAATGATGTGATCCCGTTATCAAATGACATCTCATGTCCATGGCCAGGAAGCCTTAACCATCTTTTGATCAACGAGCTAGTCTATTAGAGGCATACTAGGGACATGGTTTTGTCTATGTATCCACACGTGCATCTAAGTCTCCGATCAAGACAATTATAGCATGGATAATAAATGATTTATCATGAACAAGGAAACATGATAATAACTAATTTATTATTGCCTCTAGGGCATATTTCCAACAGTCTCCCACTTGCACTAGAGTCAATAATCTAGTTCACATCACCATGCGATTCGCATTGTTATGAATCTAACACCCAATGAGTTCTGGGGCTCGATCATGCTTTGCATGTGAGAGAGGTCTTATAGTCAACGGGTCTGTGACATTCAAATACGTGTGTACTTTGCAAATCTCTATGTCAAACTGTAAACACTGCTACCACACTCCACTCGGTACTATTCCAAATGGCTGCTCCACTATACGTATCCAGATTGCTACTACGAGTCATCCGGATTAGTGTTAAAGTTTGCATCGACGTAACTCCTTACGACGAACCCTTTATCACCTTCATAATCGAGAAACAATTCCTTAGTCTTTTAGTCACTAAGGATAATGTTGACCGTTGTCCAGTGATCTACTCCTGGATCACTCTTGTACCCCTTGACGGACTCATGGCAAGGCACACACAAGTGCGGTACACAGCATGTCATACTATACAGGGGCTATGGCTAAGGCATAAGGGACGACGTTCGTCCTTTCTCTTTCTTCTGCCGTTGTCGAGCTATGAGTCTCACTCAACTTCATACCTTACAAATCAGGCGAGAACTATTTCTCTGACTGATCCATTTTGAACTCTTTCAAAATCTCGTCAAGGTATGTACTCATTAAAAGTCTCATCACGCATCTTGATCTATCTCTATAGATGTTGACGCTCAACAATTAGGTAGCTTTATCCAGGTCTTCCTTTGAAAATCACTTTTCAACCAACCATTTATGCTTTCCAGAATTTCTATATTATTTCTGATCAACAATATGTCATCCACATATACTTATCAGAAATTCTATAGTGCTCCCACTCACTTTATTGTAAATACAAATTTCTTGTAAACTTTGTATAAACTTCAAAACTTTGATCACCTCATCAAAGCATATATTCCAACTCCGAGATGCTTGCTTCAGTCCATAGAAGGATCACTGAAGCTTGCACACCTTTTAGCATCCTTAGGACTGACAAAACCTTCTGGTTGTATCACATACAACCTTTCCTCAAGTAAACTATTAAGGAAACAATGTTTTGACATCCATCTGCCAGATTTCATAATTGAAAAATGCAACAACTGCTAACATAATTCCAACAGACTTTAGCATCGCTACGAGTGAGAAAGTCTCATCGCATTCAACTCCTTGAACTTGTCACAAACATCTTTGCAACAAGTCGAGCTTTACAAATGGTGACATTTACCATCAGTGTCTGTCTTCATTTTAAAGATCCATTTGTACTCAACAACCTGTCGTATGTTGAGAAAGTCTACCAAAGTCTATACTCAGTTTTCATACATGGATCCTATCTCGGATTTCATGGCCTCTAACCATTTGTCGGAATCCGGGCCCATCATCGCTTCTCCATAGCTCGTAGGTTCATCATTGTCCAACAACATGACCTCTAAGACAAGGTTGTCGTACCACTCAGGAGCAGTACACGTCCTTGTCGACCTACGAGGTTCGATAGTAACTTGATCCGAAGCTTCATGATCATCATCATTAACTTCCTCTTCAACTAACATAGGCTTCACAGAAACATCGTACTACGCTGCGCTACTCTCTGGTTGAACAAAGGTTTTAACAACCTCATCAAGTTCTATCTTCCTCCCACTCAATTCTTTCCAAAGAAACTCTTTCTCGAGAAAGGACCCATTAGTAACAAACACTTTGCACTTGGATCTGAGATAGAAGGTATACCCAACTATTCTTAGGGTATTCTATGAAGATGCATTTGTCCGCTTTGGGTTCGAGCTTATTAGGTGAAAACATTTTCCACACAAGCGTCGCAGCCCCAAACATTAAGAAATGACAGCTTAGGTTTCTATCAAACCATAATTCACACGGTGTCATCTCAACGGATTTAGATGGTGCCCTATTTAAAGTGAATGTAGTTGTCTCTAATGCATAACCCCAAAATTATAGTAGTAAAACGATAAGATACATCATAGCACGCACCATATCCAATAGAACATGACTATGACGTTCGCACACACCATCACACTATGGTGTTCCAGGTGGCGTTTGTTGTGAAACAACTTTCACATTGTCTTAAGTGGTACGCCAAACTCGTAACTCAGATATTCACCTCCATGATCATATGACAGTCATTCTTATCTTCTTGTCACGATGATCTTAAACTTCACTCTGAATTTGCTTGAACCTTTCAAATGATTCAGACTTGTGTTTCATTAAGTAAATATCCACTATATCTACTTAAATCATCAATGAAGGTAAGAAAAATAACGACATCCACCACACGCTACAAGACTCATTGGATTGCATACATCAACATGTATCATTTCCAATAAACCACTTGCCTGCTCCATCAATCCAGAAAAAGGGCTCCTTAGTCATCTTGCCCAAAAGGCATGGTTCGCATGTCTCAACCGATTGAAATCGAATGAGTCCAAAGATCCATCGACATGGAGTTTCTTCATGCGCTTTATACCAATATGACATTTAGTGGCAGTGCCACAAGTATGTGGTACTATCATTATTAACTTTGTATCTTTTGGCATCAATGTTATGAACATGTGTATTACTACGATCAAGATTTCAACAAACCATTCTCACTGGGTGAATGACCATTGAAGGTATTATTCATGTAAATAGAATAACCATTATTCTCTAACTTAAATGAATAACCGTGTTTGCAATAAACATGATCTAATCACGTTCATGCTCAACGCAAAACACCAAATAACATTTATTTAGGTTCGTCACTAATCCCGAAGGTAGAGAGAGCGTGCGATGTTGATCACATCAACCTTGGAAACATTTCCAACACACATCGTCACCTCACCCTTAGCTAGTCCTCCGCCTATTCCGTAGCTTTTATTTCGAGTTACTAACATTTAGCAACCGAACCGGTATCCAATACCCTGGTGCTACTAGGAGTACTCGCAAGGTACACATCATTTAACACGTATATCAAATATACTTCTATCGACGTTGCCAGCCTTCTTATCTCCAAGTATCTAGGGTTGTTCCGCTTTAGCGACCGCTCTCCTTATAATCGAAGCACTTAGTCTCGGGTTTGGGTTCAACTTTGGGTTGCTTCACTGGAGCAGCAACTTACTTGCTATCCATGAAGTTTTCCTCCTTGCTCTTGCCCTTCTCGAAACTAGTGGTTTGACTAACCATCAACACTTGACGCTCCTTCTTGATTTCCACCTTCGCGGTGTCAAACATCGCGAATAGCCCAAGAATCATTATTTCTATCCCTAGCAATTTATAGTTCATCACCAAGTTCTAGTAGCTTAGTGATAGTGACTTGGAGAACTATGTCCATCACTATCTTATCTGGAAGATCAACTCCCACTCGATTCAAGCGATTGTAGTACCCAGACAATTTGAGTACATGCTCAACGATTGAGCTATTCTCCTTCATCTTACATGCAAAGAATCTTGTTGGAGATCTCATATCTCGCAACACGGGCATGAGCCTAAGATCACAATCTCAGCTCTTAGAACATCTCATATGTTCCGTGACGTTCAAAACGTTTCGGAGCCTCAATTCTAAGACGTAATGTATGACACACTAAACTATCAAGTAGTCATCGGAACGTGCCTGTCAGATGTTCACAACATCTACAGACGACGCTAGAGGGGGTGGCGCACCGAGCGGTGCATTAAGGACATAAGCCTTCTGTGCAGCAATGAGGACAATCCTTAGATCACGGACACAGTCTACAATATTGCTACCATCATCTTTCAACTCTATTTCTCTAGGAACATAAAAAAATTCAAGGGAGCCATAGCATGAGCTAGTAATCTACAACATAATTTGCAAAGACACTACTGACTATGTTCATGATAATGAGTTCAGTTAATCATATTACTGAAGAACTCCCACTCAAATTGACATCCCTCCGGTCATTCGAGTGATACATGATCCAAATTCACCAATTCAAGTCCGATCATCACATGAGTTGAGGTGGCTGCAATGGTGAACATCATCATGTTGATCATATCTACTATATGACTCATGTTTGACCTTTCAGTCTCTTGTGTTCCGAGGCCATGTTTGTACATGCTAGGCTCGTCAAGTTTAACCTGAGTGTTCTGCATGTGCAACACTGGCTTGCACCCGTTGTATGTGAACGTAGAGTCTATCACACCCAATCATCACGTGGTGTCTCAACACGACAAACTTTCACAACGGTGCACATTTGGGGAGAACACAATTTATCTTGAAATTAAGTGAGGGATCACCTTATAATGCTACCGTCGTCCTAAGCAAAACAAGGTGCATAAAGGGATTAACATCACATGCAAATCATAAGTGACATGATATGGCCATGAACTCGTGCTTTAGATCTCCATCTTGAAAGCACCGGCATGATCTCCATCGTCACCGGCACGACACCATGATCTCCATCATCTTGATCTCCATCAACGTGTCGCCATCAGGGTTGTCGCGCCCAACATGCTTCTACTACTATTGCTACCGTAGCGATAAAGTAAATCATTACATAGCGCTTAATGATTGACACGCATGTCATACAATAATTAAAGACAACCCTATGGCTCCTGCTGGTTGCCGTACTCATCAACATGCAAGTCGTGATAATCTATACATCACATGATCATCTCATACATCACATATATCACATCATGTAATTGGCCATATCAAATCACAACAAACCCTGCAAAAACAAGTTAGACGTCCTCTAATTGTTGTTGCATGTTTTACGTGGCTGCTACGGGTATCTACCAAGAACAATTCTCATCTACACAAAAATCACAACGGTGATACACTAGTTTGGTTTTCAACCTTCTCAAGGACCGCCTTTGTCGAATCTGATCCAACTAAAGTGAGAGAAACTGTCACCCGCAAGCCATCTATGCAACAAGTTGCGGTTGAGGGAACCGGTCTCTCGTAAGCGTACGAGTAATGTTGGTCCGGGCCGCTTCATCTCACAATACCGCTGAACCAAAATACGACCAAGGGAGGAAGCAATCTAAGCATCAACGCCCACAAACCTTTTGTGTTCTACTCGAGATCTCATCTACACATAGACCTAGCTCTGATACCATTGTTGGGGAACGTTGCATGGGAAACAAAAAATTTCCTACGCACACGCAAGATCTATCCATGGTGATGACCATCTACGAGAGGGAGAGTAGATCTACATACCCTTGTAGATTGCTAAGCAGGAAGCGTTAAGAAATGCGGTTGGTGTAGTCGAACATCTTCGCGATCCAAATCGCCGAGCGTCCCGCGATATCATCACGATCCGTCCTGCGATCCAATCGCGATCCGTCCCGTGAACTCATCATGATCCGTCCCGCGATCTCATCACGATCCGTATCACGATCTTAATGACGATCTGTCCTGCGAACTTATCACGATCCGTTCCGTGATCTCATCACAAACCGTCTCGTGATCTTGTTCACGGTCCTTCTGATCTAGCGCCGAACGGACGGCACCTCCGCGTTCAGCACACGTACAGCTTGATGAGGATCTCCGCCTACTCGATCCAACAAGAGGGAGCGGAGAGGGAGAAGAGTTCTCCGGCAGCGTGACGGTGCTCCGGCGATGGTGGTGGAGCAATTCCGACAGGGCTTCGCCTAAGCACTAAATAAATCCGAACTAGAAGAGCACCGGTGGAACGGGTAGCACGTGGCCGTAAAATCAAGTGGAAAACCCTCAAGTCCACCAATATATATAGGAGGATAGGAGAGGAGGCCTTCACGCAAGGGCTGGCCCTCCTAGGAGTCGGCCGAAGTGGGAGGTGGAGGAGGACTCTCCTCCTCCAATCCTAGTAGGACTAGGATTCCTCCTTTTGCCTTTTTTCCACCTTTTCCTTTGGGTTTCTTTCTTCCAGACGCATGGGCTTATTGTGGTTGTTCCACCAGCCCACTAAGGGATGGTTATTACTTTCCCACAGCCCATTAAGCCTCTTGGGTTGAAATACCCCTCCCAGAGGTCTCCCGGTACACTACCGACACTCCCGGTACACTACCGATGAGCCCGAAACTTTTTCGGCGACCATAACGGGACTTCCTATATATGAATATTTACCTCCGGACCATTCTAGAGCTCCTCGTGACATCCAGGATCTCATCCGGGACTCCGAACAACCTTCGGTCACCACCCTACATAACTCTATACTATCGAAACGTCACCAAACCTTAAGTGTGCAGACCCTGCGGGTTCGAGAACTATGTAGACATGACCGAGACACCTCTACGGTCAATAACCAATGGCGGGACCTGGATGTCCACATTGGTTCCTACATATTCTACGAAGATCTTTATCGGTCGAACCTCTATGTCAAGGATTTAGTTAATCCCATATGATGTTCCCTTTGTTCTTCGGTATGTTACTTGCCCGAGATTCGATCGTCGGTATCTCCATACCTAGTTCAACCTCGCTACCGGCAAGTCTCTTTACTCGTTCCGCAATACAAGATCCTGCAACTAACACTTAGTCACATTACTTGCAAGGCTCATTGTGATGTTGTATTACCGAGTGGGCCCCGAGATACCTCTCCGTCACACGGAGTAACAAATCCCAGTCTTGATCCATGCCAACTCAACAGACACCCTCGGAGATACCTGTAGAGCACCTTTATAGTCACCCAGCTACGTTGCGACGTGTGATACACACAAGGCACTCCTCCGATGTCCGTGAGTTGCATGATCTCATGGTCATAGGAACACATACTTGACATGCAGAAAACAGTAGCATTAAACTAACACGATCATATGCTACGTTTGTAGTTTGGGTCTTGTCCATCACATCATTCTCCTAATGATTTGATCCCGTTATCAAATGACATCTCATGTCCATGGCCAGTAAACCTTAACCATCTTTTGATCAACGAGCTAGTCTATTAGAGGCATACTAGGGACATGGTTTTGTCTATGTATCCACACATGCATCTAAGTCTCCGATCAATACAATTATAGCATGGATAATAAACGATTTATCATGAACAAGGAAATATGATAATAACTAATTTATTATTGCCTCTAGGGCATATTTCCAGCAATAGTTTCCCTTTTTTAGTCAAGCGATAATCTCTAAAGTATTCACGTTGATCCAATGTGTATCCCATTATATAATTAAATGGGGTTTTCTCAGGATTATTAAAGAAGTGCATAATATTTTCCACATAACGGGCATCGAGGGTTTTAGGAGGTTCCCCATCTCCATGAGTAGCATGTACACCTATTTTTTTGGTATTTCGTGTTCCATATCCATAACTAAAGATAGAGAACAACTTAGAACAGCAAATAAATCTACTTAGTGATAAAGCAAACAAGCACACACGAGAATATTCACCCCACGCTATTGCTCCCCCGCAACGGCGCCAGAAAAAGGTCTTGATAACCCACAAGTATAGGGGATCAATTGTAGCCTTTCTCGATAAGTAAGAGTGTCGAACCCAACGAGGAGCTAAAGGTAGGACAAATATTCCCTCAAGTTCTATCGACCACCGATACAACTCTACGCACACTTTACGTTTGCTTTACCTAGAACAAGTATGAAACTAGAAGTACTTTGTAGGTGTGATAGGATAGGTTTGCAAGATAATAAAGAATACGTAAATAAAAACTAGGGTCTGTTTAGATAAAGAAACAATTACGTTAGTTTAACGAGTGTGGAAAAGTGGTGGTAGGAGTTGCGGAATTGTCCCTAAGCAATTGACTATGTTACTAGACCGATAGCAAGTTTTATGTGGGAGAGGCCACTGCTAGCATGTCATTCCTTAATTGGGATTCTATGCACTTATGTTTGGAACTATTAGCAAGCATTCGCAACTACTAACGTTCATTAAGGTAAAACCCAACCATAGCAATAAGATACATTGGTCCCCCTTCAATCCCATATGCATCAATTTCTATGCTAGGCTGAAGCTTCTGTCACTCTTGCCCTCCAATACATAGTCCTATCAACATACAACTAACCCTATGGTGTGATCCACGCGCGCGCTCATATGATGGGCACCAAAGGACAACAACATAAACACAAGAAATTTAAACCAATCATAGCAATTCATCAATTACCGATAGGACAACAAAAATCTACTCAGACATCATAGGATGGCAACACATCATTGGATAATAATATGAAGCATAAAGCACCATGTTCAAGTAGAGGGTACAACGGGTTGCGAGAGAGTGGACCGCTGAATATAGATGATGGAGGTATTGGTGAAGATGATGGAGGTGTTGGTGAAGATGACGGAGGTGTTGGTGTAGATCGCCGTCACACGATGATGTCCCGGGCGGCGTTCCGGCGCCGTCGGGAGAGAGGGGGAGAGAGCCCCCCTTCTTCTTATTCTTCCTTGACCTCCTCCCTAGATGGGAGAAGGGTTTCCCCTCTGGTCCATGGTCTCCATGGCGACGGAGAGGCGAGAGCCCCTCCGAGATTGGATCTCTCTCTCTCTGTGTCCTTCTGTTTCTACGCTCCCGATTGTTTTTTGGTGGCTATAGGGGCTTGCGGCGGTGGAACTCCCGATCTAGGTTTAGTTCTGGAGGTTTTGGTATTTATAAGACTGTTTGGCGTCGAGAACAAGTAAAGTGGGGCCACAAGGAGGTCACGAGCCTCCCAGGCGCGGCCAGGGGGGGTGGCCGCGCCTCCCAGGCTCGTGGCTTCCTCGGGACTCCTCTCTGGTATCTTTTTATTCTGGTATTTTTGATATTTTCCATAAAAAATCACAGCGAAAGTTTTATTCCGTTTGGACTCCGTTTGATATTCCTATCTGAAAAAGGTCAAAAACACGGAAAAAACAGGAACTGGCACTAGGCACTGGATCAATATGTTAGTCCGAAAAATAGTATAAAAAATTGTCAAAAGTATATGAAAGTTGTAGAATATTGGCATGAAACAATCAAAAATTATAGATACGACGGAGACGTATCACGGAGCACCACCACCACGAGCAGTAACACCACCATTACCACCACGAGCAGCACTGCAACCACCTCCACCACCACCACAACCATCACCACGACCACCACGAGCTATCCCATCACCAGATTGAGGTTTCTCTTGCCTCCCCCAACCCTCTAGAATGCAACTACGGTGGAAAACGAACAAGAAATCGGCTAAGATTTGTGTATTAATTAGAGTGTTTTCGGGTTGGGGTGAGAAGCAATGGAGAAACAAGAAAAACAGTGGAAGAAGAAGGAGGCGCGAGGCTGGCCAAGGCATACAACCACTGAGAGCATCTACATCCGGACACCTCAAATGACCCCTCATACGCCCGCGGACGCGCCCGTCCAGTAACCGGATAGGAGAGAGAAGGAAAAAAGTGACCCAACCGGACCCCTCATATCATCCCTATACGACCGGGCTGACCGCGAATCCTCATATCCATCTTAAATATGGGGAGGCTATGAGGGCTCGCGGACGCGCCCGGGCGCGCCCGGTCAGTCCGCCACGCAGGACGCGACCCCACCCGGACCATCTTTTCTTTTCTTTATTCATTCTTTTCTTTCTCTCTCTTCCTCTCCACCAATCATGTGCAACTGACCGAACATATGAGGAAGAAAATGAGGAGTGTGGCTGCACGGACGGACAAATAGAGAACATGCCCGGTCACTAACCGGGCGCGTCTGCGTGCGTTTAGGGAGTCATATTTGCAATGTTCGGCTATAGATGCTCTTAGCGGCTTCAAGGAAGCCGATAGGTCAGGACCTGACGGCATCGTTGTGGAAGACTGCATCCGCGCCTGGCCGACTAGCCGTGAGTTAGGTGGCCCGGGCACTAATCGTCTTAGCCATGGCCGACTAGGCCCTACCCAGCTCCGCCCAGGCCGACTGGGCCTTACCGTCTTTGCCATGGCCGACAAAACCCAACTGGCTTCGGCGACGCCTCATCTGTATTACTTTGAAAAAATATTAAAAGTGTAATATTTTTCAAATTTGTTAAAATAGTGTATTATTTTAAAAATTAGCCCATATATCTATACCTACTAATAAAAGAAATATATATTTTTGATATGTCATGCTATTTTATAGAAACCCCATCATGTTTCTGGTAATCAACCGTAGTATATATTAATCGATTTAATAAAAAACCATAGCTTTTTAACCTTAACTCTAAATTTAACATACAATATATGGATTTTGATTAGAAAAATATGCAGAATATTAATATGATATTATTTTACCTGTTAACCATTTAAAAATATTATTTATGATGAAACCTTAATCAATAACGCATGATCGTCTTTCCTTCATACAAGTGTCAATCCCAATTAAAAACCAACACTTCGACAAAATCAGGATGGAAAATAGAAACAACATCTATAACCACGGATGCACATCTCGTCAAAACCTCACAGGAAAAATAGATTTATCATGCTATGACGTGAGATAGACTTCTTAAATTGACAACGTTCAAACGTGTTGTGATGGTGTGAACAGTGAGACCAGCGTCGATGAGAGTGAAAAAAAGGATAAATAAAAGGGTGTGTCTAGAACTCAGTCGACTGAGACTTAACGAAGTCTCAGTCGAGTGACGTCGGCGTAATTTTTTTGCTACAAGCGGCATGTCTAGATGCTACAAACGATGACGAAAAATGGTGCAATGGCAAGCATCAACAATAAATGCTACAATCATTCTAACTAAAATGCTACAACCATGCTAACTAAAATGCTACAACCGTTAATGAAGGATGCTGCAACCAGTGAGATGACGTGCTACAACCGATAAGGGACGACATGCTACAACCAACAAGACAACTGTTGCAACCAGTAGCAAAAAATGTTGCAAACGATGACATAAAATGTTGCATGGTTGACTGAGACTTGATTAAATCTCAGTCGACTGATTTTTAGCAGGCCCGTAAATAAAAACAAATAGGATGTCATATGTTGAAATAAAGAACATGAATCTATAGACTCATGACTATTAGATTAGTGAGTGTTTTTTTACCCGCTGCAACGCAGGGATCATTTGCTAGTCTTTATCTAATATTAAATCATCTTGGCAAATTTGCAAAAAAGTCCCTATGTTTATGGAAATTCAACCCGTGGTCTAGGAAATAAGTAAACAAACGTTTCGTGTTTCTGTCCCACCGTGGACACGTTTGACAAAAGAAAAACTAAGTCAAGCGACCGCCTCCCACCCGCATCTGGATCCGCCGCCGGCCCGCATCCTCCGCCGTGCCGTCCTCCCTGCACCCCGACCAGCGTACTCTCCACCGCGCCCTCCTCCCCGTGCCGTTCGAATCCTCCGCCGCGCCCTCCTCCCTGCGCCGTTTGAATCCTCCGCGTGTGGTTCTCCGACGCCAAGGCCCAGGCCGCCGTGCTCCGCTTTGGGCCTGCGCTAGCCGGCTCGAGCGCGGGTCGCCGACCACGATGGGCTGCTCAACACACTCGTCCCTTCAGTGTAACTGGGCGGGCCCATTCCCACGTCCCTTCAGCGAGCGGACGCTAGGCCTCGCTTGAATCGAGACATAGGGGCGCCGTGCAGGGATAGCTGCGCGCCATCGGACGAACATAAAAATCGCAGAAATGTCGACCGAAATGTAGGGCAGAACAGAATTGGGAGCTACGTAGTTAGTTAGAGAATCTCAGATTCTGGTCAATGGATCTTAACAAACCGCTTGTATTTATAGCCGGCAACCTCGTTCTTGAACAGTTCAGACTCTGATCTGTCTCGCCAGCCGCAATGGAGATCGAACGTGCGGGCGACGAGGACGACGTGTCCCCGGTGGAGCAGGTCCGGCTGACCGTGCCGGTGACCGACGACCCGTCGCTGCCGGTCTGGACTTTCCGGATGTGGACGATGGGCTTCCTCTCCTGCGCGCTCCTCTCCTTCCTCAACCAGTTCTTCGCCTACCGCGCCGAGCCCATCATCATAAACCAGATCACCATCCAGGTCAGAACCCTACTTACTCAGTACTCGATCAGTAGACGCGCCTGCACGCCCATGCTGATTGGGGGAATTCACGGATCGCGCATGGATGGATGCAGGTGGTGGCGCTGCCGGTCGGGCATTTCCTGGCGCGGGTGCTGCCGGAGAAGAAGTTCAGGGTGTTGGGACGGGAGTGCTCGCTGAACCCGGGGCCCTTCAACGTGAAGGAGCACGTGCTGATCTCCATCTTCGCCAACGCCGGCGCGTCCTTCGGCGGCGGCAACGCCTACGCCATCGGCATCGTCACCATCATCAAGGCCTTCTACAAGCGCAACATCTCCTTCGTCACCAGCCTGCTCCTCGTCATCACGACCCAGGTGACCAATTAGATTTAGATTTGTGTTGTTGTTTCACTCGATCTAACTGTAGATTTGTATATGAATCTTGATCGGTGTTCCATGCATGCATACCACGTAGGTTTTGGGGTACGGCTGGGCAGGGCTGATGCGGAAGTACGTTGTGGAGCCGGCGCACATGTGGTGGCCGACGAGTCTCGTGCAGGTTTCTCTCATGAGGTACGTACGTACGTCCCTGATCGATGATTCATTTCGTCATCAAGTGTAACAATTTCAGTGACAATAAGACAATTACTCAAGTGACGACCATGAGATTGCATTGCTCATTTCGATCTGATCTGATCCGAGAATGGAATTTGTTGGCAGGGCGATGCACGAGAAGGAGAAGCGGCGGATGACGCGCGGCAAGTTCTTCCTGATCGCGCTCATCTGCAGCTTCGCGTGGTACACGGTGCCGGGGTACCTGTTCCCGACGCTGACGGCCGTGTCGTGGGTGTGCTGGGTGTTCCCCAAGTCCATCACGATGCAGCAGATCGGGTCCGGCCTGAACGGGCTCGGCATCGGCGCCTTCACGCTCGACTGGCCCACGGTGGTGTCCTGGCTGGGGAGCCCGCTGGTGACACCCTTCTTCGCCACCGCCAACGTGCTCGTCGGCTACGTCCTGCTCGTCTACATCATGCTGCCCGTCGCCTACTGGGTGCTCAACCTCTACAGCGCCAGCAAGTACCCCCTCTTCTCCAACGACCTCTTCGACGCCTCCGGCCAGCTCTACGACATCCACTCCATCGTCAACAACAAGTTCGAGATCGACATGGACGCCTACGCGCAGCAGGGCAGGATCCACCTCAGCCTCTTCTTCGCCGTCAGCTACGGCCTCGGCTTCGCCACCATCGCCGCCACCTTGACCCACGTCACATTCTTCTACGGCAGGTACTATGTTACTAAATCAGCTATTCGATCGTGTTACAGTTATGTACGTAAAACGTAATGTGTGTTGCCTGTTTCGTTTTACTGATTTGTTCATGCGTGAAGGGAGATGTACCAGAGGTTCCGGGAGTCGTACAAGGGAAAGATGGACGTGCACGCGAGGCTGATGAAGAGGTACGACGACATACCAAACTGGTGGTTCTACATCCTGCTCGCGGCGTCCATGGCGGTATCCTTGGTCCTCTGCACCGTGTTCAAGGAGGAGGTGCAGCTGCCGTGGTGGGGCCTCCTCATGGCCTGCGCCATGGCCTTCGTCTTCACGCTCCCCATCAGTGTCATCACCGCAACCACAAACACGGTACATGCATGCTTATTGCTCACAGCTGACCGTATATATGTCGTCGATCCACGTACGTGCACAATCGTATCATTATTCGTTCAGGAGTATCTAGATCTTAGTTGACTGAGTCTCCACGAAGCCTCAATCAAGTAGTATAACATGAAAAAAAAAAACTAAAATAAAACTATTTGCTCGAATCTTGATGAAGTCTGAGTGACTGATTTTTAGCAAGCCCTTAACCGGTTGTGGCGTTGGATTAACTGCAGTCGCCGGGGTTGAATATCGTCACGGAGTATTGCTGGGGTTTGATCATGCCGGGGAAGCCGATCGCTAACGTGTGCTTCAAGGTGTATGGCTACATGAGCATGAACCAGGCCGTCTCCTTCCTTACCGACTTCAAGCTCGGCCACTACATGAAGATCCCCCCAAGATCCATGTTCCTGGTGCAGGTACGTACGTAACTGCACGCTGATAACACATTATTAAGCCTCGCATGCAGTCGCGGATTAATCTTGTATGTACGCACGTACGTCCAAGTCCAACCAACATATTCATCTTTAGTTCGTGGGGACGGTGGTGGCGTCGACGGTGAACATGGTGGTGGCGTGGTGGCTGCTGACCACCGTGCCGCACATCTGTGAGAAGGACCAGCTCCCGGCGGGCAGCCAGTGGACGTGCCCGGGCGACCACGTCTTCTTCGACGCGTCCGTGATCTGGGGCCTCGTCGGCCCACGCCGCATCTTCGGGCCGCTCGGCTACTACTCCGCGCTCAACTGGTTCTTCCTCGTCGGGCTGGCCGGGCCGGTGGTGGTGTGGCTCTTCGCCAAGGCGCTGCCGCGGCACGCCGGCTGGATCAGCCTCATCAACCTGCCCGTCATCCTGGGGGGCACGGCCATGATGCCGCCAGCGTCGGCTCTCAACTACACGGCGTGGGGCTTCGTCGGCCTGGTATTCAACTTCTTCGTGTTCCGGTACCGCAAGGGATGGTGGAAGCGGTATAACTACGTGCTGTCGGCGGCCATGGACGGCGGCGTGGCCATCATGGGGGTGCTCCTCTACTTCGCGCTCACCAGCTGGGGCAGCCAGCTCGATTGGTGGGGTTCCAGGGGCGAGCACTGCGACCTCGCCGTCTGCCCCACCGCCAAGGGCGTGCTCGTGGACGGATGCCCCGTCCTCTGAGACTGAGAATTCAAACCTTTTTTTTTTGAAACGGAAGAATTCAAACCTCGATCAACACATGAAGCATGCACCTAGCTTAGCGCTAGCATAGCGTGTAGAATTTTAGATTGTGTGCTGCTCTTTGTCAATTGGAAAATTAGATTATGTAGCTGTCAGACTGTTCGGTTCGTAGGTATTAGAACTGCGGTTTGTTTGATGGGAGAGGATGCCCGTCTGGTTTAATTACAGATTGTGCAAAGATTCCAAAATTAGCCTTATTTTATGAGACAAAAATCCTTGAGCAAACAATGCATTTACATTTAACTTTCATCTTTACCTATCAGATCAATCCCTCTGTCCAAATTATTTGTCGCAGAATTTGATGTATCTGGACGTATTTTTAGTTCTAGATTATCCATTTATGCGACAAGTAATTCAGGACGAAGGAAGTATAAGGTTAGAGACGATAGATGGCATGTGATACACGCTTGTCGTGCTTGTTCGCTGCGATTCCTCCATTGACGAGGTAGGACACGTCAGATCGTGCTTCTCGATGACCCCAAACACGTCGTCAATTCCTTTGGATAGCGTGGCGAGGAATCGTCGCCGAAGGTGCGTTGCTACATTTCCCATGTCACCTGGCCAGGGTTGGTACACTATAGAAAGGCGATGTGCACGGTCCCGAGGGACACGTTGCATGGATCAAGGTCAGGAATGGCGAGGGACGCCATGACCTCTGGCCTGGGCAACCAGTTCCCCATTTCATTACTTCTCCGATGCCTCCATCGAGAGACTTGCAGTCTCTTCGCATCCCCTCCCAAATCGATTCCTCCTCACCAGTTGCATTCAGTCATCGACGCCCTTTCCATCTAGGCCTTGATGTCGGCGAGGGAGGAGCGCATGGCGATGATCGCCGACGACGATGCGGAGAAGATGACACAACTTTCCGAGATCGGGTTGTGGTTCGCGAGTTCAAGTGAGTTGGACCAGGCAAAAATGGGAATGTGCATAGAGCTGCCAATAGAAGGACATGAGAGGCTTACTCTCGTTGCCTGACATACTCGCTCGAGATTCTGCACTAGGACATGATGGAAGCGAAGTCACCAGATCTAGTATAGACAAAGAAGTGGGCGGCCTATCACTCCCGCATCCAAGCTCCGGCCGGTATGGGGGAGTTTTTAGGTGGGGGTGGTGATGGCCCTCCCGTCGTCGATCATCACCGACTCCGGCGAGCCCAAGCCGCGGAAGAAGAAGAACAAGGAGGTGGTGTATACGCCAAAGAGGTTGTTGCACTTCCTCGCCATTATGCTCATCTACCCAGCCTCACTTGCTTCATGGTGGCGGAGTAGGGGTCTCCCTTGCTTGCAACCGCTTCTGGTTCCTAGCGGGGAACGATTCCGATGAGGAGGTTGAGGACTTGTCGGTTAATCCTTGCAAGTTTGATTATTCTTCCAAATACTTGCATTCTCCTTCGCACTCTAGTGATGAGAGTATCGCTTGTCATAGTTCTCGGAAAAATTGAAACTGGCTATTAAAAAGTAGAAACCCTAAAAGGTGTGTGATGTGTCTCAAACGTATCGACCGTCCAAACACTTTTGCTCTTATTTTGAACTCTATTTTTCAAAATTTAAATGGAACTAACCTAGATTGACGCTGTTTTCAGCAGAATTGCATTGGTGTTGTTTTTTGTGTTGAAATAAATTTTTTTAGAATTGGACAAAAATTGACAGAGAATTATTTTAAAATATATAAAAGAAAATGAAGAAAAGATCCACCAGAGGAGGGCCACCACAGAGCCACGAGATCAGGTGATGCGCCCCCTAGGGCGCACCATCTGAGCTTATGGGCCCATGGCTGCTCCGTTTGCCCTATCCCCATGTACATAAGTACCGTCTTCTCAAGAAAAAAGCAAAGAAAAATAATTATTGCGTTTTACGATATGGATCCGTCGCCAGCTCCTGTTCTTCGTTGGGAGGCTTGATCTAGAGTCCATTCGTGGCTCCGGAGAGGGCGAATGGTTGTTGCCATCATCACCAACCCTTTTCCATCGACAACCTCATGATGCTCATTACTAGAACTGAGTAATTACATTGTAGGCATACTGGAGATAAAGGGAGATGGATGAGATTGACCATGTAATTGAGTGAGTTTGTTAGGGCTTGATTCGTAGCATCCACTATGCTCTGAGATTGATGTTGCTATGACTTTGCTATGCTTAATTGTTGTCACTAAGACCCGAGTGCTATGATTTCAGATCTAAACCAATTATGTTTTTATGGATGTAAGTGAGTTTTAAATCCCATCTTCCAAATTGTATGCACCTATGACGTGTGTTACAGTTTGCAGACCCCAAGATGACAAGAATTGGGATTCACTTCGATGATGCCCGTAATATGATGAGTTCATGTTTTCGCTATGTGTTAATGCTTTGATCCGGTTCTCTATTAAAAGTATGCCTTAATTATCCATCTATAAGTTCTCATGCTATTTTCGGGGGGCTTTTGAGATAAAAGGAATTAGGACTCAATTCAGGGGGAAAACTGAGAATAAATTGTTAGTCTTTTGCTCGAACGACATGATTCTTTTTGTTCTTTTTATCGATACCAGATCTTCGTCACTCAGTATCAAGCATAGCAAGATACTACAATGGCAATATGCGTGTTTACTTTTCATTCTTTACAGATTTGATGTACGCATAGATGGATATTGATTTACCTCTTGATGTGTACAGTGCCATTCATCTTTGGAGATGTTAAGTACGCATAGTATTATAACATGCCAATTTGTGCATTTCCATTCATAGCGTCCCCATTTTGGAATCCGTGTTTAAATATATTAATATTTATGTGAGTCATGTGAGATTACTTATGTCATATCCTGATTGCATAATTCACATTTCGTAATCTTTATAATTGTACTCAAAGTACTATACCCATAGCATTGTTTTCATGTTAAGATCATATATCTACGGTGCAAACAAAGTTATTTACTTTATGTATTATCACTGCACATGGCTACGAGTTCCCTCAACAACGCGTGAGGTATCATCTAGTTTATATAACACCACACAACGAAATAGGGGCAAAACATATAGATATGGAAATTAGGGGTAAATATGAGTAGTGGATTTGAGTTAGGGGCAGAAATAGAATTGTCCCTAAGTTACAACCCTGAATGGGAATATGGAATTAAACTGAACCAAAAGCTTTAGGAAATAAACTAACATTCCAAAATAGGGTGATAAATTCAAATATTTAATTGGGGAATAAATGTATTTGATAAGTCCGAAATAATATTTCTAGCCTCTGTTATTTTTGTCAAAAGATTTAAGTGAATATGGCTCCATATTTTAAAATATGGCTATATATTTTATTTTGGCAGGAATAAAATTTCCATAAGCCCAAAATATAAAGTTTCAAACATTCTAATAAATTTATTAATTGGATTTATAGCAAGTTCATTTTTTGAACCTATTTGAAATTTAGAAAAGAAATAGAAAGAGAAGGAAATAACAAGAAAGAAAAGGGAAAACAAAAGGAGAAAAAGAGAGGCCAGGTAGACCAACCGGCCCAGCAAGCACAACATCACATGCTTGGGATTGATTTGGTGGCTAGGGTTCGAATGATTGCAAGGCAAAGGGGAAAGTCTACTGCTGGAATATTCTTTGTTACTGTATGATTGAGTTTGCAAAGTATTCCTTCCGCCCCATAATGTAAGATGTTTTTTCACACTATGCTAGTGTTAAAAAAGTCCTACATTATGAGGCAGAGGGAGTATTAGAGTATATTTGGTTGGTTAAGTTTGGTAGTTTGAATTGTAATCTATCTCTACTATTCTTGGACTCCAAGACTTTGTATTTATATAAACAACCCATCGAGGCATCAATCAATACACAATTATTATCAATCTTCATGGTATCAGACGCCTAGGTTTCCGCCCTCGGGATGGCTCCGTCGCCAACTCCTCCTTCGCTTCCGCAGCGGCGGCTCTACAATACATCAGACTTCCGCGCCGCCGGCGCTGATCCTCTATCCTCTTCATCCTCTACCGAAAACCCTACTCTACCCCAACCACCTCAGCTCTCCCTCGCCGATACTATCGCCGACGTCTCACCTTTCATCCGATCACTCTAGACCTCGCTACCCACAACTTCTACCATTGGCGCCACATATTCCATGTCCACCTCGGCCGTTCTGGTTTCCATCATTACATCAACCCAACCGCTCCCCCGCGGCTAACCGACCCTCGTTGGATAAAGGATGACCTCACCATCATCCAATGGATCTATACTCGCATCTCCACCGAGCTCTTCAACCTCGTCTCCAACGATGACGCCACCGCCGCTCAACTTTGGGCCTCTCTTCAGCAGCTCTTCCAGGACAACTCTGATGCGCATGTTAACGCGCTACACATCGAGATCCGCACCAGCATCCAAGGCGACTCTCCGGTCACCGTCTATTCCCAATGCATCAAGGCGATCCGCGACAAACTCCGCGAGCTCGATGATCACGTTAACGATCGGATCCTGGTCAATGCTCTCCTCTTCATGGTCAATTCACCAACTAGATGTTAAAAATGCTTTCCTCCCTGGAACACTAAATGAAACCGTGTACTGTCAGCAACCCTCCGGCTTTGAAAATCCCTCCTCACCAAATCTTGTTTGTCTCCTTAACAAATCGTTGTATGGTCTCAAACAGGCTCCTCGAGCCTAGTTCCAACGCTTTGCTACTTTTGTTCAAACAATCGGTTTTGTTCCTTCTAAATCTCATTCCTCTCTCTTCATTTTTTCATTCCCCTAATCACACCGCCTATCCCTTATTATATGTAGATGATATTATTCTAACTTCTTCCTCCGATTCTTTCCTTCAAAAAATAATCTCTCCTCTCAATCATGAATTTTCTATGACTGATCTTGGTCCTCTTCATCATTTTCTTGGCATTAGTGTTTCTCGTACTTCCTCTACTCCTTTTCTCTCCCAACGCCAATATGTTATTCATTTGTTCTCTCGTGTCGGCATGTCTGATTGTCAACCATGCCACATGCTTGCTGACACTGGTGCCAAATTACCTACTGCTGGTGAACCCGTTCCTATTCCCACTCTTTATCGCAGCATCACAGGCGCTCTTCAGCATGCTACTCTGACTCGTCCTGATATTTCATACTCCGTTCAACAAGCCTGTCTCTACATGAATGATCCTCGTGCTCCTCATCTTGCTCATGTTAGACGCATTCTTCGCTATCTCAAAGGTACTCTTGATCACGATCTCCTTATTAATTCTTCCTATCCAACAAGCTTGACAGTATATTCTGATGCAGACGGGGCAGGTTGCCCAGACACTCGACGATCCACATCTAGCCATTGTGTTTATTTGGGTGATAATGTTTCTTCTTGGTCTTCGAAAAGGCAGGATACAATTTCCAGGTCCTTCGCCGAATCTGAGTATCGGCCATTTCTCATGCTGTAGCCGAGGCCGTCTGGCTCCGGCAACCCCACGCGAAGCTTCATCGACCAATCGAGCGTGCCACCATTGTTTACTGTGACAATATTTCTACAGTCTACATGGCATCCAATCCAGTTCAACACCATCGCACGAAGCACATTGAGATATATATCCACCTTGTTCGTGAGAAAGTGACTCTTGGCGAGGTTCGCATTCTACATGTTCCAACGAGTACGCAATTTGCTGATATCTTCACCAAAGGGCTTCCCAATGCATCCTTCATCGACATACGCTCCAGTCTCAACATTGTCCCACCCGACGTTGACACTGCGGGGGATATTAGATTATATTTGGCTGGATAAGTTTGTTAGTTTGAATTGTAATCTATCTTTACTATTCTTGGACTCCAAGACTATGTATGTATATAAACATCTCATCGAGGCATCAATCAATACACAATTATTAGCAATCTTCATGGTATCAGACGCCTAGGTTTCCGCCCTCGGGATGGCTCCGTCGCCAACTCCTCCCTCGCCGCAGCGGCGGCTCTACACTGCATCAGAGTTCCGCGCCGCCGGCACTGCTCCTCTGTCCTCTTCATCCTCTATCCAAAACCATACTCTACCCCAACCACCTCAGCTCTTCCTTGCCGA
Source organism: Hordeum marinum (assembly GCA_022496015.1). Lineage (NCBI taxonomy): Eukaryota > Viridiplantae > Streptophyta > Magnoliopsida > Poales > Poaceae > Hordeum > Hordeum marinum. The sequence continues at coordinate 509,457,169 of CM039673.1, read as the reverse complement.
TACTATCGCCGACGTCTCACCTTTCGCCCTGATCACCCTAGACCTCGCTGCCCACAACTTCTACCATTGGCACCACCTATTCCATGTCCACCTAGGCCGCTGTGGTCTCTGTCATCACATCAACCCAGCCGCTCCCCCGTGGCTGACCGACCCTCGTTGGATAAAGGATGACCTCACCGTCATCTAGTGAATCTATACTCGCATCTCCACCGAGCTCTTCAACCTCGTCTCCAACGACGACGCCACCGCCACTCCACTTTGGGCCCCTTTTCAGAAGCTCTTCCAGGACAACTCCGATGCGCGTGTTAACATGCTACACATCGAGATCCGCACCAGCATCCAAGGCAACTCTCCGGTCACCGTCTATTGCCAACGCATCAAGGCCATCGGCGACGAACTCCGCGAGCTCGATGATCACGTTGACGATCAGACCCTCATCAACGCTCTCCTCTTCATGGTCAATTCACCAACTGGATGTTAAAAATGCTTTCCTCCATGGAATACTAAATGAAACCATGTACTGTCAGCAACCCGCCGGCTTTGAAAATCCCTCCTCACCAAATCTTGTTTGCCTCCTTAATAAATCGTTGTATGGTCTCAAACAGGCTCCTCGAGCCTAGTTCCAACGCTTTGCTACTTTTGTTCAAACAATTTGTTTTGTTCCTTCCAAATCTGATTCCTCTCTCTTCGTTTTTCATTCCCCTAATCACAATATCTATCTCTTATTATATGTAGATGATATTATTCTAACTGCTTCCTCTGATTCTTTCCTTCAAAAAATAATCTCTCCTCTCAACCATGAATTTTCTATGACCGATCTTGGTCCTTTTCATCATTTTCTTGGCATTTATGTTTCTCGTACTTCCTCTACTCTTTTTCTTTCCCAACGCCAATATGTTCTTGATTTGCTCTCTCGTGCTGGCATGTCTGATTGTCAACCATGCTGCACGCCCGCTGACACTGGTGCCAAATTACCTGCTGCTGGTGAACCCGTTCCTGATCCCACTCTTTATCGTAGCATCACATGCGCTCTTCAACATGCTACTCTGACTCGTCGTGATATTTCATACTCCGTTCAACAAGCCTGTCTCTACATGCATGATCCTCGTGCTCCTCATGTTGCTCATGTTAGACGCATTCTTCGCTATCTCATAGGCACTCTTGACAACAATCTCCTTATTAATTCTTCCTCTCCAACAAGCTTGACAGTATATTCTGATGTAGTCTGGGAAAGTTGCCCAGACACTCGACGATCCACATCTGGCTATTGTGTTTATTTGGGTGATAATGTTGTTTCTTGGTCTTCGAAAAGGCAGGATACAATTTCCAGGTCCTCCATTGAATTTGAGTATCGGGCAGTTTCTCATGCTGTAGCCGAGGCCGTCTGGCTCTGGCAACTCCTCGCAGAGCTTCATCGACTAATCGAGCATGCCACCATTGTTTATTGTGATTATATTTATGCAGTCTATATGGCATCCAATCCAGTTCAGCACCATCGCATGAAGCACATTGAGATATATATCCACTTTGTTCATGAGAAAGTGACTCTTGGCGAGGTTCGCGTTCTACATGTTCCAACGAGTACACAATTTGGTGATATCTTCACCAAAGGGCTTCCCAATGCATCCTTCATCGACATACGCTCCAGTCTCAACATCGTCACACCCGATGTTGACACTGCGGGGGGATATTAGAGTATATTTGGCTGGTTAAGTTTGGTACTTTGAATTGTAATCTATCTCTACTATTCTTGGACTCCAAGACTTTGTAGTTATATAAACAGCCGATTGAGGCATCAATCAATACACAATTATTATCAATCTTCATGGTATCAAAAGCCTAGGTTTCCGCCCTCGACATGGCTCCGTTTCCAAGTCCTCCCTCGCTGCCGCGACACCGGCTCTACACTACATCAGAGTTTCGCGCAGCCGGGGCTACTCCTCTATCCTCTTCATCCTCTACCCAAAACCCTACTCTTCCCCAACCACGTCAGCTCTCCCTTGCTGATACTATCGCTGACATCTCACCTTTCATCCCGATCACCCTAGACCTCGCTGCCCACAACTTCTACCATTGGCGCCACCTATTCCATGTCCACCTCGACCGCTGTGGTCTCCGTCATCACATCAACCAGACGCTCCCATGTGGCTGACCGACCCTAATTGGATAAAGGATGACCTCACCGTCATCCAATGGATCTATACTCGCATCTCCACCGAGCTCTTCAACCTCGTCTCCAACGACGATGCCACTGCCACTCAACTTTGGGCCTCTCTTCAGCAGCTCTTCCAGGACAACTCCGATGCGCGTGTTAACGTGCTACACACCAAGATCCACACCAGCATCCAAGGCGACTCTCCGGTCACCGTCTATTGCCAACGCATCAAGGCGATCGGTGATGAACTCCGCGAGCTCGGTGATCACGTTGACGATCGGACCCTGATCAACACTCTCCTCTTCATGGTCAATTCACCAACTGGATGTTAAAAATGCTTTCCTCCATGGAACACTAAATGAAACCATGTACTGTCAGCAACCCTCCGGCTTTGAAAATCCCTCCTCACCAAATCTTGTTTGCTTCCTAAACACATCGGTGTATGGTCTCAAACAGGCTCCTCGAGCCTAGTTCCAACGCTTTGCTACTTTTGTTCAAACAATCAGTTTTGTTCCTTCTAAATCTAATTCCTCTCTCTTCATTTTTCATTCCCCTAATCACACAGTCTATCTCTTATTATATGTATATGATATTCTAACTGCTTCCTCTGAATCTTTCCTTCAAAAAATAATCTCTCCTCTCAATCATGAATTTTCTATGACTGATCTTGGTCCTCTTCATCATTTTCTTGGCATTAATGTTTCTCGTACTTCCTCTACTCTTTTTCTCTCCCAACGCCAATATGTCCTTGATTTTCTCTCTCGTGCCGGCATTTCTGATTGTCAACCATGCAGCACGCCTGCTGACGCTGGTGCCAAATTACCTGCTGCTGGTGAACCCGTTCCTGACCCCACTCTTTATCGCAGTATCACAGGCGCTCTTCAACATGCTACTCTGACTCGTCCTGTTATTTCATACTCTGTTCAACAAGCCTGTCTCTACATGCATGATCCTCGTGCTCCTCATCTTGCTCATGTTAGACGCATTCTTTGCTACCTCAAAGGTACTCTTGACCACGATCTCCTTATTAATTCTTTCTCTCCAACAAGCTTGACAGTATATTCTGATGCAGACTGGGCAGGTTGCCCAGAAAATTGACGATCCACATATGGCTATTGTGTTTATTTGGGTGATAATGTTGTTTCTTGGTCTTCGAAAAGGCAGGATACAATTTCCAGGTCCTCCGTCGAATCTGAGTATCGGGCCGTTTCTCATGTTGTAGCCGAGGCCGTCTAGCTCTGGCAACTCCTCGTGGAGCTTCATCGACTAATCGAGCGTGCCACCATTGTTTACTGTGACAATATTTCTGCAGTCTATATGGCATGCAATCTAGTTCAGCCCCGTCGCACGAAGCACATTGAGATATATATCCACTTTGTTCATGAGAAAGTGACTCTTGGCGAGGTTCGCGTTCTACATGTTCCAACGAGTAGGCAATTTGCTGATATCTTCACCAAAGGGCTTCCCAATGCATCCTTCATCGACATACGCTCCAGTCTCAACATCGTCACACCCGACGTTGACACCACGGGGGGATATTAGAGTATATTTGGCTGGTTAAGTTTGGTACTTTGAATTGTAATCTATCTCTACTATTCTTGGACTCCAAGACTTTGTACTTATATAAACAACCCATCGAGGCATCAATCAATACACAATTATTATCAATCTTCACAAAGGAATGATCCAGAATAAGCATTCCTTACAATGAGAGCGAGGTGCTGGCTTATAAGGCCGAGCTGACAAGTGAAAGAGGTGAACAATATGACAAGTGAAATGATACAGTTGAAAAAATAATGCTTATAGGGATGGCGAGCGTTGTGAGCCATCCATCATTGCCGTGAGGTCGAATCATGGTCATCCATTATCTAAAGAAGCATTTTATTTTTTGGAGAAATATCTAAAGAAGGATAACATTTGATTTGGAGAAGATGCAGTCTGACGTAGCCTAGCTAGCCCACACCCATGAAGCTGAGCCAACCAAAAAAGCAAAACCTTAGCCCAGACTTGTGGTTTTGTGTTAGAAAGTGGCGGAGCTTGGTGGGGGACAACCTGGGCCATGCCCCCAGCTCAAAAGAAATTAAGTCTATACCTATTTATATTAAGCCTGCTTTTTACGGCAAACCAATTGAAAATAATGATGTTTGCCCCCCTCAAGCCCATGGCCCCTTCAGGTTTTTGGCTCAAGCTCTTCCACTGATGTTACATTCCCACTTTAAAAGTTGTATGTTTGTGCAATTTCCCCTTAGCATTGCGCTAGGAGCATGCTGGCTCTCAATGCCAACTACTTGCCCCCATCGCCCTTGGAGCCATCTCCAGCTCCCCAGAGATAAGGAGACCAGCAACTTCTTCCATGCCTCCACTTCATGGACCTTGGGGGTGTTGGGGAACGTCGCATGGGAAACAAAATTTTTCCTATGCACACGCAAACCTATCCATGGTGATGAGCATCTATGAGAGGGAGAGTGGATCTACGTACCCTTGTAGATCGCTAAGCGGGAAGCGTTAAGAAACGCGGTTGGTGTAGTCGAACTTCTTCGCGATTCAAATCGCCGAGCGTCCCGTGATCTAATCACGAACCATCCTCCGAATCAATCACGAACTGTACCGCGATCTCGTCACGATCCGTCCCGCGAGCCGATCACAAACGTCTCGTGGCCTTGATCACGATCCTTCCGATCTAGTACCGAACGGACGGCACCTCCGCGTTCAGCACACGTGCATCTTGATGACGATCTCCACCATCTTGATCCAGCAAGAGGAGGCGGAGAGGAGGGAGAGTTCACCGGCAGCGTGACGGCGCTCCGGAGATGGTGGCGGAGTTATTCCTGCAGGGCTTCGCCTAAGCACTGCAGAAATCCGATCTAGAGGAGAAACTATGCACTGGAGGTTAGGGTTGCCCGTGGAAGAAAGAACTTGTGCCAAAACCCTCAAACCCCTCTAGTATATATAGGAGGAGAGGAGGAGGAGGAGGGTCTGGCGCAAGGCCAAATCCCACCTGGTTTGGCCGGCTAGGGAGGAGTCCTCCTCTTCCCACTCCTAGTGGGATTAGGACTCCTTCCATATATAACCCTTTTTGCCTTTTTCCACCTTTTTCCTTTTGGTATTTTCTTCCCAGCCTCATGGGCCTTGTGTAGGACTTCCACCAGCCCACCTAGGGTTGGTATTCATCTGCCCAGAGCCCATAAAACCTCTTGGGTCGAAATACCCCTCCCGGTGGTCTCCCGGTACACTACCGGCACTCCCGATACACTACCGATGAGCCCGAAACTTTTCCGGCAACCAAACTGGGACTTCCTATATATGAATATTTACCTCCAGACCGTTCCGGAGCTCCTCGTGACGAGCGGGATCTCATCCGGGACTCCGAACAATCTTCGGTCACCACCATACATAAATCTACACTACCGAAACGTCACCGAACCTTAAGTGTGCAGACCCTACGGGTTCGAGAACTATGTAGACATGACTGAGACACCTCTTCGGCCAATAACCAATGGCGGGACCTGGATGTCCACATTGGTTCCTACATATTCTATGAAGATCTTTATCGGTCGAACCTCTATGTCAAGGATTCAGTTAATCCCGTATGATGTTCCCTTTGTTCTTCAGTATGTTACTTGCCCGAGATTCGATCGTCGGTATCTCCATACCTAGTTCAACCTCGTTACTGGCAAGTCTCTTTACTCGTTCCGTAATACAAGATCCCACAACTAACAATTAGTCACATTGCTTGCAAGGCTCATTGTGATGTTGTATTACCGAGTGGGCCCCGAGATACCTCTCCGTCACACGGAGTAACAAATCCCAGTCTCGATCCATGCCAACTCAACAGACACCATCGGAGATACCTGTAGAGCATCTTTATAGTCACCCAGTTACGTTGCGACGTTTGATACACACAAGGCACTCCTCCGATATCCGTGAGTTGCATGATCTCATGGTCATAGGAACATATACATTGACATGCAGAAAACAGTAGCAATAAACCGACACGATCATACGCTACGTTTGTAGTTTGGGTCTTGTCCATCACATCATTGTCCTAATGATGTGATCCCGTTATCAAATGACATCACATGTCAATGGCTAGGAAACCTTGACCATCTTTGATCAACGAGCTAGTTCACCAGAGGCATACTAGGGACACAGTGTCGTCTATTTACCCACACATGCAATGAGTTTCCAATCAATACAATTATAGCATGGATAATAAACGATTATCATGAACAAGGAAATATAATAATAAACACTTTATTTATTGCCTCTAGGGCATATTTCCAACAGTCTCCCACTTGCACTAGAGTCAATAATCTAGTTCACATCACTATGTGATTTACATGGTTATGAATCGAACACCCATACAGTTCTGGTGTTGATCATGTTTAGCCCTTGGAAGAGGTTTAGTCAACGGGTCTACAACATTCAGATCCGTGTGCACTTTGCTAATATTTATGTCCTTCTCCTCGATGTAGAACCAGATGGAGTTGAAGCGTCGCTTTATGTGTCTGGTCCTCTTGTGAAACCTTGGTTCCTTGGCTAGAGCAATGGCACCAGTGTTGTCACAGAACAGGTTTATTGGATTCAGTGCACTAGGCACTACTCCAAGATCTGTCATGAACTGCTTCATCCAAACACCTTCCTTCGTTGCCTCCGAGGCTACGATGTACTCCGCTTCGCACGTAGAATCAGCTACCACGCTCTACTTGGAACTGCACCCGCTTACCGCTCCCCCGTTAAGAATAAATACGTATCCGGTTTGCGATTTAGAGTTGTCCGGATCAGTGTCAAAGCTTGCATCGACGTAACCCTTTATGATGAGCTCTTCATCACCTCCATAAACGATAAACATATCCTTTGTCCTTTTTAGGTACTTGAGGATATTCTTGACCGCTTGCCAGTGCTCCACTCCAGGATCACTTTGAAACCTTCCGGTCATACTTATGGCAAGGCTGACATCGGGTCTTGTGCACAACATTGCATACATGATAGAGCCTATGGCTGAAGCATAGGGGATGACACTCATCTTTTCTTTATCTTCTGCAGTCACTGGGCGTTGAGTCTTACTCAACTTCACACCTTGTAACACAGGCAAGAACCCTTTCTTGGACTGCTCCATTTTGAACTTCTTCAAAACTTTATCAAGGTCTGTGCTCTGTGAAAGTGCTATTAAGCGTTTTGATCTATCTCTATAGATCTTAATGCCTAATATGAAGCAGCTTCTCCTAGGTCCTTCATTGAAAAATTCTTATTCAAATATTCCTTCACGCTTTCCAGCATTTCTATATCGTTTCCAATCAGCAATATGTCATCCACATATAACACTAGAAACGCTATAGAGCTCCCACTCACTTTCTTGTAAATACAAGCTTCTCCATAAACTTGTATAAACTCAAACGCTTTGATCACGCTTATTCCAACTCCGAGATGCTTGCACCAGTCCATAAATGGATCGCTGGAGTTTGCAAACTTTGTCAGCATTCTCTGGATCGACAAAACCTTCGGGTTGCATCATATACAACTCTTCCTCAAGGAAACCGTTGAGGAACGCCGTTTTGACATCCATCTGCCAAATTTCATAGTCGAAATAAGCAGCTATTGCCAACATGATTCTGATAGACTTAAGCATCGCTACGGGTGAGAAAGTCTCATCGTAGTCAACTCCTTGAACTTGTGAAAAACCCTTTGCCACAAGTCGAGCTTTATAGACGGTTACAATACCGTCCGCGTCCGTCTTCTTCTTAAAGATCCATTTGTTCTGAATGGCCTTTCGCCCTTCAGGTAGTACTTCCAAAGTCCATACTTTGTTTTCATACATGGATCCCATCTCGGATTTCATGGCCTCTAACCATTTCTCGGAATCCGGGCCCATCACTACTCCTCCATAGCTCGTAGGTTCATTGTGGTCTAACAACATGACCTCCAAGACAGGGTTGCCGTACCACTCGGGCATAGTACGCGTCCTTGTCGACCTACGAGGTTCAATAGTAGCTTGATCCGAAGCTTCATGATCATCATCATTAACTTCCTCTTCTACCATCGTAGGTTCCACAGAAACATCTTTCTGCGCTGCGCTACTTTCTGGTTGAAGTAAAGGTTCAATAACCTCATCAAGCTCTATTTTCCTCCCACTCAATTCTTTCGAGAGAAACTCTTTCTCAAGAAATGTTCCGTTCTTTGCGACAAACACTTTGCCTTCGGATCTGAGATAGAAGGTATACCCGACTGTCTCTTTCGGGTATCCTATGAAGATGCATTTCTCCGCTTCGGGTTCTAGCTTTTCAGGCTGAAGCTTTTTGACATAAGCATCAGATCCCCAAACTTTAAGAAACGACAACTTTGGCTTCTTGCCAAACCACAGTTCATATGACGTCGTCTCAACGGATTTTGATGGTGCCCTATTTAAAGTGAATGCAGCTGTCTCTAATGCATAACCCCAAAACGATAGTGGCAAATCGGCAAGAGACATCATAGAACGCACCATATCTAATAAGGTTCGATTACGACGTTCGGACACACCATTACGTTGTGGTGTTCCGGGCGGTGTCAACTGTGAAACAATTCCACACTATCTTAAGTGACTGCCAAACTCATAACTCAGATATTCACCTCCTTGATTAGATCGCAGGAACTTGATCTTCTTGTTACGATGATTCTCAACTTCACTCTGAAATTGCTTGAACTTTTCAAATGTTTCAGACTTGTGTTTCATTAAGTAAATATACCCATATCTACTTAAGTCATCAGTGAAGGTGAGAAAATAACGATATCCACCACGAGCTGTAACATTCATTGGACCGCACACATCAGTGTGTATGATTTCCAATAAGTCACTCGCCCGTTCCATTGTTCCAGAGAACGGCGTTTTAGTCATCTTGCCCATGAGGCATGGTTCACATGTGTCAAGTGATTCAAAATCAAGTGACTCCAAAAGTCCATCAGCATGGAGCTTCCTCATGCGTTTTACACCAATATGACCTAAACGGCAGTGCCACAAGAAAGTGGTACTATCATTATCAACTTTACATCTTTTGGCATGAATGTTATGAACATGTGTGTCATCACTATCAAGATTCAATATGAATATACCCCTAACATTGGGTGCATGACCATAAAAGATATCACTCATATAAATAGAACAACCTTTATTCTCTGATTTAAATGAGTAATCGTCTCACAATAAACAAGATCCAGATATAATGTTCATGCTTAACGCATGCACTAAATAACAATTATTCAGGTTCATCACTAATCCTGATGGTAATCGAAGAGAGAGCGTGCCGACGGCGATCACATCAACCTTGGAACCATTTCCCACGCGCATCGTCACTTCATCCTTTGCCAGTCTTCGTTTATTCCGTAGTTCCTGCTTCGAGTTGCAAATGTGAGCAACCGAACCGGTATCAAATACCCAGGCACTACTACGAGAACTAGTAAGGTACACATCAATAACATGTACATCATATATACCTTGTTTGTCTTTGGCCGCCTTCTTGTCAGCCAGATACTTGGGGCAGTTCCGCTTCTAGTGAATAGTTCCTTTGCAATGAAAGCACTCAGTTTCTGGCTTAGGTCCATGCTTAGGCTTCTTTGTAGGAGTAGCAACTGATTTGCCATCCTTCTTGGTTTTACCCTTCTTGCCTTTGCCCTTGCCATTTTTCTTGAAACTAGTGGTTTTATTGACCATCAACACTTGATGTTCTTTCTGGATTTCAGACTCAGCGACTTTTAGCATCGCAAACAGCTCGGATGAAGACTTGTTCATCCCGTGATGTTATAGTTCATCACAAAGCTCTTGTAACTAGGTGGCAGTGATTGAAGAACTCTGTCAATGATCGCCTCTTGCGGTAGGGTAATTCCCATCTCAGCTAGACGGTTTGAATACCCAGATATTCTGAGTATATGCTCACTGATAGACCCGTTCTCCTCCATCTTGCAAGCATAGAACTTATCGGAGGTCTCATACCTCTCGATCCGGGCATTCTTCTGAAAAATAAACTTCAACTCCTGGAACATCTCATATGCTCCATGACGTTCAAAACGTCTTTGAAGTCCCAGTTCTAAGCCATATAATGCACACTGAACTATTGAGTAGTCTCCAGCACGAGCCTCCCAAGCGTTCTTAACGTCTTCGGAGGTCATGTCTTCTGGTTGGTCACCAAGCGGTGCATCAAGGACATATTGTTTCTGGGAAGCCGTGAGGATAATCCTCAGATTACGGGCCTAATCAACAAAGTTACTTCCATCATCTTTCAACTTAGCTTTCTCTAGGAACGCATTAAAATTCAGGGGTGCTACTACGCGAGCCATTGATCTACAACATAAATATGCAAAGGTTACTTAGACTATTGTTCAAGATACTGAGTTTAGTTAATCAAATTACTAAAGCTCCCACTCAAATTGACATCCCTCAGGTCATCTGAGTGTCACATGATCCAAATTCACCAACTCAAGTCCGATCATCACGTGAGTTAAGGTGGCTTCAATGGTGAACATCATTATGTTGATCATATCTACTATATGACTCATGTTCGACCTTTCGGTCTCTTTTGTTCCGAGGCCATGTATGTACATGCTAGGCTCGTCAAGTTCAACCCAAGTGTTCTGCACGTGCAAATCTGGCTTGCACCCGTTGTATGTGAACGTAGAGTCTATCACACCCGATCATCACATGGTGTCTCGACACGACGAACTTTCGCAACGGTGCACACTCGGGGAGAACACAATTTATCTTGAAATTTAAGTGAGGGATCACCTTATAATGCTACCGTCGTACTAAGGAAAACAAGGTGCATAAAAGGATTAACATCTCATGCAATTCATAAGTGACGTGATATGGCCATGAACTTGTGTTTAAGATCTCCATCTTCAAAACATCGGCATGATCTCCATCATCACCGGCACAACACCATGAACTCCATCATCTTGATCTCCATCAACGTGTCGCCATCGGGGTTGTCTCGCCCTGCATGCCTCTACTACTATTGCTACCGTAGCGATAAAGTAAAGCATTACATAGCGCTTAATGATTGACACGCATGTCATATAATAATTAAAGACAACCCTATGGCTCCTGCCGGTTGCCGTACTCATTGACATGCAAGTCTTGAAATTCTATACATCACATCATCATCTCATACATCACATATATCTCATCATGTAATTGGCCATATCACATCACAACATACCCTGCAAAAACAAGTTAGACGTCCTCTAATTGTTGTTGCAAGTTTTACGTGGCTGCTACGGGTATCTAGCAAGAACGATTCTCACCTACGCATAAACCACAACGGTGATACATAAGTTGCTTTTCAACCTTCTCAAGGACCGCCTTTGTCAAATCCGATCCAACTAAAGTAGGAGAAACTGACACCCGCTAGCCATCTGTTGCAACAAGTGCAGTTGAGGGAACCGGTCTCTCGTAAGCGTACGAGTAAGGTTGGTCCGGGCCGCTTCATCCCACAATACCGCTGAACCAAAACACGACCAAGGGAGGAAGCAATCTAAGCATCAACGCCCATAAACCTTTTGTGTTCTACTCGAGATCTCATCGAACCATCAACCTAGCTTTGATACGACTATTGGGGAACGTCGCATGGGAAACAAAAATTTTCCTACGCACACGCAAACCTACCCATGGTGATGAGCATCTACGAGAGGGAGAGTGGATCTATGTAGCCTTGTAGATCGCTAAGCGGGAGGCGTTAAGAAACGCGGTTGGTGTAGTCGAACTTCTTCGCGATTCAAATCGCCGAGCGTCTCGCGGTCTAATCACGAACCGTCTCGCAAACCAATCACGAACCATACCGCAATCTCGTCACGATCCATCCCGCGATCCGATCACGAACGTCCCGTGGCCTTGATCACGATCCTTCCGATCTAGTACCGAATGGACGGCACCTTCGCGTTCAGCACACGTGCAGCTTGATGACGATCTCCACCGTCTTGATCCAGCAAGAGGAGGCGGAGAGGAGGGAGAGTTCACCGGCAGCGTGACGGTGCTCCGGAGATGGTGGTGGAGTTATTCCTGTAGGGCTTCGCCTAAGCACTGCAGAAATCTGATCTAGAGGAGAAACTATGCACTGGAGGTTAGGGTTGTACGTGGAAGAAAGAACTTGTGCCAAAACACTCAAACCCCTCTAGTATATATATAGGAGGAGAGTAGGAGGAGGAGGGGCTGGCGCAAGGGCCAAATCCCACCTGGTTCGGCCGGCTAGGGAGGAGTCCTCCTCTTCCCACTCCTAGTGGGATTAGGACTCCTTCCATATATAACCCTTTTTGTCTTTTTCCACCTTTTTCCTTTTGGTATTTTCTTCCCAGCCTCATGGGCTTTGTGTAGGACTTCCACCAGCCCACCAAGGGCTGGTATTCATCTACCCAGAGCCCATAAAACCTCTTGGGTCGAAATACCCCTCCCGGTGGTCTCCCGGTACACTACCGACACTCCCGGTACACTACCGATGAGCTCGAAACTTTTCCGGCAACCAAACTGGGACTTCCTATATATGAATCTTTACCTACAGACCATTCTGGAGCTCCTCGTGACATCCGGGATCTCATCCGGGACTTCGAACAATCTTCGGTCACCACCATACATAACTCTACACTACCAAAACGTCACCGAACCTTAAGTGTGCAGACCCTACGGGTTCGAGAACTATGTAGACATGACCGAGACACCTCTCCGGCCAATAACCAATGGTGGTACCTGGATGTCCACATTGCTTCCTACATATTCTACAAAGATCTTTATCGGTCGAACCTCTATGTCAAGGATTCAGCTAATCCCGTATGATGTTCCCTTTGTTCTTCGGTATGTTACTTGCCCGAGATTCGATCGTCGGTATCTCCATACCTAGTTCAACCTCGTTACTGGCAAGTCTCTTTACTCATTCCGTAATACAAGATCCCGCAACTAACAATTAGTCACATTGCTTGCAAGGCTCATTGTGATGTTGTATTACCGAGTGGGTCCCGAGATACCTCTTCGTCACACGGAGTAACAAATCCCAGTCTCGATCCATGCCAACTCAACAGACACCATCGAAGATACCTGTAGAGCACCTTTATAGTCACCCAGTTACGTTGCGACGTTTGATACACACAAGGCACTCCTCCGATATCCGTGAGTTGCATGATCTCATGGTCATAGGAACATATACATTGACATGCAGAAAACAGTAGCAATAAACTGACACGATCATACGCTATGTTTGTAGTTTGGGTCTTGTCCATCACATCATTCTCCTAATGATGTGGTCCCATTATCAAATGATATCACATGTCAATGTCTAGGAAACCTTGACCATCTTTGATCAACGAGCTAGTTCACCAGAGGCATACTAGGGACACAGTGTTTTCTATTTACCCACACATGCAATGAGTTTCCAATCAATACAATTATAGCATGGATAATAAACGATTATCATGAACAAGGAAATATAACAATAAACACTTTATTTATTGCCTCTAGGGCATATTTCCAACAGGGGGACAGTAGGACATGCCGGTTCTGGTGTGATCATTGGCTCTAGGGTCAGGCCATCACTGAGATTGCACCAACACTTCTCCCCCACATACCATGCTGACGGAGACGCACCCGATTGCCGTATAACGGAATCTCCGACAGGGCCTGGATTAGCGACATCCGTGGTTTTGGTGCCGGCCGCCACCATCGAATTCTTTGACTTGTGACGGCCAATCTAACATGTCGAACTCTCTGATAGGCCTGACAAGATCTCCTGGAAGTGGACATCAAGCGGGCCATACACGGCTAGCTCTGCCTACAAGACCCTCTTCCAGAGGCGGAGCCAGGAAAATGGAATGGGGAGGGCCAAGCATTGCTAAACCTTCTTGGGGAGGGCTAGTCCATTAAAATACACTTATTTAACAACAACAAAAATCCGTGTTTACACTAGTATTAGGATTAAATCAGTAACATTAAGGGGGCCCAGGGCCCCTACTGCCCCCCGCTATCTCCGCCACTGCCCTCTTCCTCGGATCCACCACGACGCCCTTCTGGCGGCCCATTTGGAAGTGCTGGGCACCGATGAACGCCAAGTTCTTCATATGGTTGGCCTCCCTGGATTGTCGTTGGACGGCAGAACGACGAGCGCGTCATGGTTTGTCACACTATCTCATGTGCAAGCTGTGTTGTCAGGAGCACGAGACCATGGACCATCTTCTTGTCTAATGCGTCCTCTCGAAGATTACCTAGCATGAAATCCTATGTTGGTGCCACCTCCTGTTACCCCAGCCAAACTCCGACGCAAGCTTCTTACCCTAGTGGACCGCTTCCCTCACCGCCTCTATGGCAAGCTTGCGGAAGGGCCTCAACTCTCTTATAGTTCTAATCGCATGGAATATCTAGAAACACCGGAACACCGCTCTCTTCAACAACCTTCAGCCATCTACCGACGAGCTCGTTCGCACCATCCAAGAGGAGGCTAGGATTTGGGCACGGGCCGGAGCAAAAGGGCTAAATGTAGGGATTCCCATAGTCTAAAATAAGTGTACCGAGGCTGAGAAAACTCCTCCATGCTCATGTTACACTCTTGGGCATGCCGATTTGTGTACGTCCCCTCGAGCGGCTACTTGTACATTCATCCTACCTATCAATGAAATGATACACAACAACGCCTATTCACGGTGCATCCATGTGTTGGGGAACGCGACAGAAAATAAAAATTTCCGGTATAGCGAGCACGCCCAGGACCACTATGGACACTACATACAAGGTTTGATCTGATCCTTACCGACTCGAAGCGCAGAGGAAGAAGAGTCGGTGGAGATCGTTGGTGCACATCCCCACATCTAGGATTTTACAACCTCCCAACCGCGAGGATGTACTCCCTCGTCAGACAGCCCTTCAGGAGGCGGTTGGACAGTCCCTAGGACGATGTCGCGGACAGCACTTCGGGAGGACCCTCGTCAGACAGCCCTACGGGAGGACACACGAACAGCCCCTTGGGCAAAAGATCGAAACTACGACCTCTCTACGGGGTTGCACAGATACAGTGTCATCTATCCGGCAGGGCTTCGCCGTCCAGAACTAGTTCCTGCCAGAACCGAGACAGCCTTTCGGCTCTACGAAAGACTCTATTCGTGGGAGGGAGAGAGAGAGAGCTTGCAAAGCAAAGCATGTGTATGAGAGCACAAGGATGAAGAGATGGCATCCCACATTTCCTCTATTTATAGGAAAACCAAGGGGTAGGGCTGGGACTTGAAAATACCAAACTACCCCCACTTTATGTCACACATAAAAAATCATAAGAAGGAAAAGGAGTGACATGTGGAGCTCCATGGAGGAGCTCCACCCTTGTCCGGCCAACGCTTGGGGGGGCATGAGGAGCTACCTTACTCCCCAATCCCTTCTAGAAGCCTTTTTGGAAATATCCAGAAAGGTGTTTTTCCATAAATATCCAAAAAGCACTTTCACTATTCACGACGACATTTTTCAGCGTCCAATCGAACTGAAAATATTTATGTGGGCTTAGAACAATTCTAGTACCCCACTAAAATAATTTTTAATGCGATCCGGAGCAATTCCGGAATAGTGATTTTCATCTGCAAAAAGCATCTGAAGCGGTTCCGGCAGCTCCGGAACATTTCCGGTTTTTCTTCCGAAAAATTCCCAGAAGTTTCCAGAATGATTCTGGCACCCTCCAAGAATTATCAGGCATGTGCCGAAACCAATTTGACTTAATGGTATCCCCTGAAACTACTTTTTAGTTTTACTGAAACTGTTCCGGTGTCCTCTCTGTGGAACTTTTCTGTTGTCCAAAACTTTTCCGGTGTCCGAAACTTTTCTGTGATTTTCTCTCAGACTCCCTGTCTAGTATTCAACAGATAGATGACCCTTAAGCGTGTGACCCTATAGGTTCGGTGAAGCATAGACATGACCAGGAACCCCTTCCGACCAATGATCAACATCGGAGCCGTGGACACCCATATTGACCCCTATACCCACACGAATGAATATTTGAGTGAACCTCTAGTTGCCGTGAGCTATTCCTGTTGCTTCGCGATATGTTACAATTACCCGAGGTGAGACATGTAGGCATCCTCGTGGATCAAAAACTTGTCCACTATGCCAGTTACCTCATTGCCGGTATTGTTCTCTTTTCTCGTTCCCGTGTTCCGACATCCCCGTGATCAAGTCACAAAGTGTCTGGCCAGACGATGATGGATACCGTAACACCGAGAGGGCCCAGAGATATCTCTCCATTGTCGGAGGAGCAAATCCCAATCTTGAGCTATCAAGTTACTTGACATACTTTTCCATGAACCCATAAGCCGCCATAATAGCCACCCATTTATGGATGGCGTTTAACAAACCCCAAAGTTCATGAAGCAAGCATGAAGAAACTCGATACTCTCATGGTCTAAGGAATTATGCAAAAGTTAACCATCTCTGTGTTATTAACCATTAACTTGTGATGAATGTATCTCATAGCATAACATCAATTCGGATCGATTCAACACGAGTGTTCTACCAACATCGCGTCCTCAAAATTGCCAGCATAGCCATGCCCATGATTAGGAAAACAGGACCATCATGCAACACTTGAGCCAGTCTTAGAGGCAAGACTAGGAACACAATTTACCGTTTATTATACCACACGTGCACATGAGTTTCCCTCCAAGCCTCGTTTAATTTGTAGACTCGAGAATCATTGCAGTTATAGCATGGAACATAAACATTCATTACAAACTTTGGAGATACAAAATAACTGTTATTACTGCCTCTAGGGCATATCTCCTACAGACTCCCACTTGCACTAGAGTCATAATCCAGTTACATGGCTTCCCTAACACCAATGGCTATCCGGTGTTGCTCATGCTTTGCAAGTGGTAGAGGCTTTGTCATCGGGTCTGACACATTCAGATCCGTGTGAACTTTGCGTACTTTCACTAAACCTTCTTCGACATGATGTCGAATGTGTTTATAGTTGCGTTGAATATTCATTGTATTATGGTGCGAACATGGCTCCCTTGCCTGAGCCACGACGCCACTATTATCACAATAGATCTCCACCAGGTCTAGAGAACTTGGAACCACACCAAGGTCTTCAAGAAATTACTTGATACCGACAGCTTGCTTGGAGGCTTCAGAAGCAGCAACATATTCCGCCTCCGTCGTAGAATCTGCCACAGTCTTTTGTTTGGAACTTTTCCAATCAACTGCGCCGCCGTTCAATATGAAAACATAGCCAGATTGAGATTTGAAGTCATCCGGGTCAATCATGAAGCGTGCATCAGTGTAACAACTTATAATGAGCTCTTCATCACCTCCGTACACAAGGAGTAAATCCTTGGTCCTTCTGAGGTACTTAAGAATACCCTTGACTACGGCGCAATGTTCCAATCCTGGATCACCTTGGTACCGACTGCTAACACTTAGCGCATAGGAAACATCCGGTCTTGTACATAGCATGGCATACATAATAGAACCAACTGCCCAAGCATATGGAATATCATTCATTTGTACTCGCTCATCGAGGGTCCAAGGACTCTGATTCTTGCAAAGCACTATGCCAGGTGACATGGGGAGTAGGCCTTTCTTGGAGTTCTCCATGTTGAACCTTTTCAACACCTTGTCAATGTACGTGCTTTGGCTAAGCGCTATTAGGTGTCTTGATCTATCTCTATAGATCCTGATGCCCAATACATATGCTGCTTCACCTAATTCTTTCATTGAAAAACTCCTTTTCAATGAGTCTTTTATTTCGCTAAGAAAATTCACATCATTTCCAATCAACAATAAGTCATCCACATACAAGATTAGAAATGCTTTTGCGCTCCCACTAAAGTTCTTGTAAACACAAGATTCTTCATCGTTCCTGATGAAGCCAAACTCTTTGACCACTTCGTCAAAACGAATGTTCTAGCTCCTTGATGCTTGCTTGAGACCATAAATGGCTTTCTGAAGCTTACATACTTTTCCAGCATTCTTAGGATCGACAAAACCTTCTGGTTGTATCATGTATACATCCTTTTCAAGGTTTCCATTTAGGAAAGCCGTTTTGACATCATCTGCCATATTTCATAATCGAAATAAGCAACAATTTCTACTAATATCTGAACAGACCTAAGCATAGCTATGGGCGAGAAAGTCTTATCGTAGTCCACTCCTGGAACTTGCGTGAACCCTTTCGTGACAAATCTAGCTTTGTGGATAGTAATGTTACCATCCGTGTTAGTCTTTCTTTTGAAAATCCATTTACAACCAATGGGTTTTACGCCATCTGGAAGTTCTTCCAAGTTCCAAACTTGGTTTTCGTACATGGATTCCATTTCGGACCTCATGGCTTTGTGCCATTCCCTTGAGCTAGGCCTCGCCATCGCTTCCTTGTAGTGCGCAGGTTCATCGTCTTCAAGAATGAAGATTTTGTTATGAAATTACTCAGGTGGCTGGATAGCCCTACCTGATCTGCACGGTTCAGTTACAACATTGTCTGAAGTTTCCGCATCACATGCGACAACTTCCGGCTCGGTTGTAGGGATAATTTGCGGAATTACTTCCGGTTCCTTAGCCATATCAATGGTTGCCAAAGATTCACTAATCTCATTAAGTTGTACTGTCCTCCCACTCAATTCTTTAGCGAGAAATTCTTTCTCGAGAAAGTGTGCAACCTTTGCGACAAACATTTTGCCTTCAGACTGGTGGTAGAAGGAATATCCAATGGTGTTATTTGGATCACCTACAAAGTAACATTTGTCTGATCTAGGTTCTAGTTTGGTTGGCTGTAAACGTTTTATGTATGCCTCACAACCCCAAACCTTGAGATGCGACACACTAGGTATCTTCCCATACCACATCTCATGTGGTGTCGTCTCAACAGACTTAGATGACGCTCTATTTAATGTATAAGAGGCAGTGAGTAGTGCGTGACCCCAAAAAGATATCGGTAGATCTGTAAGAGACATCATCGACCTTACCATGTCTAACAGGGTTCGGTTACATCGTTCCGACACTCCGTTTCACTGTGGAGTTCCCAGAGGCGTAAGCTGTGAAACGATTCCATGGTCACTCAAATGTTGGCCAAACTCATGACTAAGATATTCGCCTCCGCGATCAGACCGCGGAAACTTAACCTTTTTGTCATGATGATTTTCTACCTCATTCTGAAAATCTTTGAACTTTTCAAAGGTTTCCAACTTATGCTTCATCAAGTAGATATAGCCATACCGACTTAAATCATCAGTAAAAGTCACGAAGTAAAAATACCCACCCCGTGCGGCCGTGTTCATTGGACCACATACATCACTATGTATTATTTCCAATAATTCACCCGCCCATTCAGGATGATCCGTGAACGGTGTGTTGGTCATTTTTCCCATCAAGAAAGCTTCACATGTGTGAAATGATTCAAAATCAAGGGACGGTAAAACTCCATGTTTATGGAGTCTTTGCATGCGTTTCTTTCCGATGTGGCCAAGCCGACAGTGCCACAAGTAAGTGGTGGTGGTATCAGCCTTCATAAGGCGTTTAGCATTCACGTTAAAAACATCATTTCCACAATCAAGATTTAGTATGAAAAGGCCCCCAACAATGGGTGCAAATCCATAAAACATATCCTTACAATAAAGTGAACAACCATTGTTCTCAGACTTGTAGGAGTACCTATCGTGTACTAAACATGATCCAGAGATAATGTTTCTACACAACAACGGAACAAAATAACAGTTACTAAGTTCCAAAATAAATCCTGAAGGGAGACGTAGAGGCATAATGCCGATGGCTTGAGCGGCGATCCCAGCACCGTTCCCGACACGCATCACGACTTCATTCTTTGCCAGTTTGCGCACCTTCTGAAGCCCCTGTATCGAGTTGCAAATGTGAGCAACCGATCCGGTATCAAATACCCAAGACTTAGAATTTTCGCTAGCAAGCAAAACGTCAATGACATTAACTTGTATAACAATTATACCTTTTCCGGTTTTCCCGGACTGCTTATCTTCCAGATACTTCTTGCAGTTTCTCTTCCAGTGTCCTGTGCCCTTGTAGTAGAAGCACTCAGTTTCATTCTTCGCTCCGCCCTTAGATTTGATTTGGAAGCCGGTCTTACCGGCGCCCTTGCCCTTATTTGGCTTGCCTTTCTTTTTGAAACTGTCAGTTTTATTCACAAGCAACACTTGCTTGCGATTTTTCTGCAATCCTCCTTCAGCAGTTTTCAGCATGGCAAGCACCTCATTTGCTGTTTTGTCCATCCCATTCATGTTGTAGTTCATGATAAAACCGCCATAAGACGGGGGGAGTGAACCTAGCAACAAGTCCATAACATGCTCTTCTGGAAGTGGGAATTCCAGGATTTTAAGCCTTTCAGCGTAGCCAATCATATTGACTACGTGCTCGCCAACTGAACTGCCCTCGGCCATCTTGGTCTCCGCCATCATTTTCATGATGTCAAAACGTTCAGACCGTGCATTAAACTTGTGAAGAGCATCTAGATCCTTGATCATATCAAAGGAGTTATGGAATTCAAAATGTTTTTGAAGCTCTGAACTCATGCAAGACAGCATGAGGCACTGCACTAAGTTGTAATCATCATCCTTAGTGGCCCAGACATTTTGTATGTCTGCCGCGGCTGTTGCCGCCGGTTTAGGAGGAAGAGGTCCGTCAAGCACGTACACTTTCTTAGCACCCCGGAGGACAATCCGCAGGGTACGGACCCAGTCCGCATAGTTGTTTCCATTCGCTGCTAACTTCTCTTTCTCTAACATAGGGCCTAAGTTGAATGCGGTGTTGCGGGCCATTTGATCTACAACAGAAAACACAAGTTCATTTAGACTTTGTTCATAATGATTTTTGGCACTAGTGAATAAATAATTTTTATTCTAAGGTGCACTCCCACTCAAATCAATATCTCTCATAATTGGTTGTGAGTGATGCAAGACCCAACTTTCAATTCAGCGTCAAGGATGTAACCATCTCAAGTGACGAGAATTTCAATTGGTAGGCCAACTTGCCAATCACATCTCTATGTGACTCTTGTTCATCTTTCGATGCGTGTGTTCTGAGCTCATGACTTTCATGCGTGAACGTCAAGACAACCAAGTGATCTCGCTGCGAGGTCTCAACTCACCCGCCTCACACTTCTCTAATCGTTCGTACCCATGTAACCATGTGATACCCCAAAGAGATAGGTGCCGTGACGGTGCTACACTTGGGAGAACACTAACTACTTGATATTCTAAGTGAGAGATCACCCTAATAAAAAGCGACTACCGTGCAATTAAGAAGGGTGCATCAAGAGGGATAAACATCTCAGGCAATTCATAATAGCATGATATGGTATAGCCCCTTCTGACGGAGAAGTCAAGTATTTCTTCGTCTTTGGCATTCGCGTCGGTGTTCACCTCTGCGAAGATTGCCACCACCTTGTCGATGCACTAGATAATATTGCTATCTCTATAGCTAATAATATAAGTGCATTACATAAGGTTGACACACAGGTCATTAAAGTGCAATCGTATGACTCCAGCCATCATGCCGAATCATGACACGCAGGTCATGTTAATTACATCATATAGCCATCTCATACATAATCAAATTGAATATGAGCATTGCTATACCACATCACATGCAAACCATCCTGCAAAACCAAGTTAGACGCCTCTAATCGGTTTATACAAAAATTTATTTTACGTGGCTTCTATGGTTTTGACTCAAACCGCAGCTACCAACGTTTATCATCAAGTATGATAATTCAAGTTGCTAGATTAACTTACCAGGGTGTATGAAACACGAGATAATAAAATCTCGATCCCCATACTAAACTTTGGCGTGACCCCCGTGCAGATCATATCTGCATTGCCCTTTCGTCTGCGAAACATCCATCTTTGTTTAATGATGGTGGAACCCAAAGAACTGTTAGCACTTCGTTGATCTATCAATCAGCATACTCAGGAGCAGCATGAAAGGATCGCGGATTGCCAGAACTTTGTAAGATTCCACCATTTCGTCAAGATCAGGACTACGCAAATTCACGGGAAGCAACAGGAACATCGGGTAACAGATTTCATCTGCTACCCGCACAAACAATTTTCAGCAATACATCTCATCTACTACAAAATTATACTATGCAATACCCATACATCTCATGTATTCTAGATCATAACATGCATCTACTCATAGGCTGGCTCTTGATGCCACTATTGGGGAACGCGACAGAAAACAAAAATTTCCGGTATAGCGAGCACGCCTAGGACCACTATGGACACTGCATACAAGGTTTGATCTGATCCGTACCGACTCGAAGCGCAGCGTAAGAAGAGTCGGTGGAGATCGTTGGTGTAGATCCCCGCAGCTAGGATTTTACAACCTCCCAACCGCGAGGATGTACTCCCTCGTCGGACAGCCCTTCGGGAGGCGGTCGGACAGTCCCCCGAACGATGTCGCGGACAGCCCTTCGGGAGGACCCTCGAAACTCGAACGGAGACTCGGACAGCCCTACGGGAGGACACACGAACAGACCCTCGGGCAAAAGATTGAAACTACAACCTATCTATGGGGTTGCACACATATGGTGTCATCTATCCGGCAGGGCTTCGCCGTCCATAACTAGTTCCTGCCGAAACCTAGACAACCTTTCGGCTCTACGAAAGACTCTTTTCGTGGGAGGGAGAGAGAGAGCTTGCAAAGCAAAGCATGTGTATGAGAGAACAAGGATGAAGAGATGGCAGCCCACATATCCTCTATTTATAGTAAAACCAAGGGGCAGGGTTGGGACTTGAAAATACCAAACTACCCCCAATTTATGTCACACATAAAAAATCATAAGAAGGAAAAGGGGTGCCATGTGGAGCTCCATGGAGGAGCTCCACCCTTGGCCGGCCAACCCTTGGGGGCCCCCCATGAGGAGCTACCTTGCTCCCCAATACCTTCTAGAAGCCTTTTTGGAAATATCAGTAAAGGTGTTTTTCCATAAATATACAAAAAGCACTTTCACTATTCACGACGACATTTTTCAGCGTTCGATCGAACTGAAAATATTTATGTGGGCTTAGAACAATTCTAGTACCCCACTAAAATAATTTTTAATGCGATCCGGAACAATTCTGGAATAGTGATTTTCATCTGCGAAAAGCATCTGAAGCGGTTCCGGCAGCTCTGGAACATTTCCGGTTTTTCTTCCGGAAAATTCCTAGAAGTTTCCAGAATGATTCTGGCACCCTCCAAGAATTATCAGGCATGTGCCGAAACCAATTTGACTTAATGGTATCCCCTGAAACTACTTTTTAGTTTTACGGAAACTGTTCCGGTGTCTTGTCTGTGGAACTTTTCCGCTGTCCAAAACTTTTCCGGTGTCCGAAACTTTTTGGTGATTTTCTCTCAAACTCCCTGTCTAGTATTCAACAGATAGATGACCCTTAAGTGTGTGACCCTATAGGTTCGGTGAAGCATAGACATGACCTGGAACCCCTTCCGATCAATGATCAACATCGGAGCCGCGGACACCCATATTGACCCCTATACCCACACGAATGAATATTCGAGTGAACCTCTAGTTGCCGTGAGCTATTCCTGTTGCTTCGCGATATGTTACAATTACCCGAGGTGAGACATGTAGGCATCCTCGTGGATCAACAACTTGTCCACTATGCCAGTTACCTCGTTGTTGGTATTGTTCTATTTTCTCGTTCCCGTGTTCCGGCATCCCCGTGATCAAATCACAAAGTGTCTGGCCAGACGATGATGGATACCTTAACACCGAGAGGGCCCAGAGATATCTCTCCATCGTCGGAGGAGCAAATCCCAATCTTGAGCTTTCAAGGTACTTGACATACTTTTCCCCTGAACCCGTAAGCCACCGTAATAGCCACCCATTTACGGATGGCATTTAACAAACCCCAAAGTTCATGAAGCAAGCATGAAGAAACTCGATACTCTCATGGTCCAAGGAATTATGCAAACTTTAACCATCTCTGTGTTATTAACCATTAACATGTGACGAATGTATCCCATAGCATAACATCAATTCAGATCGATTCAACACGAGTGTTCTACCAACATTGCGTCCTCAAAATTGCCGGCATAGCCATGCCCATGATTAGGAAAACAGGACCATCATGCAACACTTGAGCCAGTCTTAGAGGCAAGACTAGGAATACAATTTACCGTTTATTATACCACACGTGCACATGAGTTTCCCTCCAAGCCTCTTTTAATTTGTAGACTCGAGAATCATTGCAGTTATAGCATGGAACATAAACATTCATTACAAACTTTGGAGATACAAAATAACTATTATTACTGCCTCTAGGGCATATCTCCTACACCATGGTGCACCCACGATGCACCCAAGCAAGAAGTCATGGCAAAGCATTTTAAAAAAAATTTGAAACTTCGTGGGAATGTTTCTCAATAAATGTTGTGAGTGCTTGCAAAGGTTGGTGGCCAAATAACATTTGAGGAGCTCTGTACAAAAAAGGCAAAATTACAAAATCTGCTCAAATAGTGCACTTATATTTTGACTAATTTTTAGTGATTTTGTCTTTTTTGTACAGCGCCCCCGAATGTTATTTGACCATCAAACTTTGTAAGTGTCCATAACATTTATTGATGATCATGTGCACAAAATTTCAGCTTTTTTTAAATGTTTTTCTATGTTTACTTGCGTGGGTGCATCATGGGTACATCGAGCTAGGTATAGAAAAACCACTCTTTTGACGGTGTCCAAGTACTAGCACGTGTATATTCACTAGTAGAAAACAAACCTTTTGTCTGCCTCATTAGTGTCGGTTGGTTTTTGAACCGGCACTAATGTGATCATTATTGCAGGTTCGTGACGGTGATCATTTGTGCTGGTTCGTTACAGACCTTTAGTCCCGGTTCGTGCCACAAACCGGCACTAAAGGCATGGTGGCAGGCCGGCGTCAGCCTGGGGCCCCAGGGGAACCTTCAGTCCCGGTTGGTGGCTCCAACCGCGACTATAGGCTAACCATTAGTCGCGGTTGGATCCACCAACCGGGACTAAAGGTCCCCTTATATTGTAACCCTTCGGCGTCAGCTCGAGCAAAGTCCTCTGTTCTTCCCCATTCCTCTCCTCTCTGTTCTTCCTCTTTTCCTCAAGCTCATCCTCCATTTTGCCAAAATTTGTCAAGATTTGGAGGCATCCTTCCAAGTGTTCACAAAGGTTAGCAACTTTGTCCTTTCATCTCTCATTGCTAGATTACCTCTTGCAATGCTCTATAAGTATAGTAATTTGTGGGTTTTAGTTTGTATGTGGTAGTTTATTTGATTTATGCAATTTGAGCTCAAATTAACTTCTTACTTTGCATTTGTAGGTGTGGTTTACTTAGTGCCTTCCCATCCCCGTCCTAACCACCGTCGATCGCCCGCACCGTCCTGTTGCCGGCACCACCTTGGTGAGCTTCTTGTTCTTATCCTTTCTATAAAAAAAACCATGTTTGTAAGATTTACTTAGTTACTTGTATAGTTGTCTTACCTATATGGTTGTTTGTTATACATAGTGGCATGGTTTTGAAATCCATCCCCGTCGGCCCTCGTCCGGTCTATGATGCGGATGTGGTATATACTCTCTTTTATAACTCTTTGTTGCATTTCGTGTTTATGACAATTATGCCAATCAAGTTGACATAGATATTTTTATCTAGGAGTTATGTGAACCGGAGATTCCAACCGACATAGATATTCTTGTCAAGAAGTTAAATTTAGTTGAAAAATAAAACGAGCATTTGAAAGAAAAATTGAAAAGAGTTGAAGAATGGAAGATGAAACTAGAGTTGTATGTTGCTGATGTCGTCGATGATCACAAGATCAAGATGGGTGCAATGTGCTTGACGATTAGAAAATTTAAAAGATATGACATTGATCGTGAGGCTTGGTATCACTATGCTGTTGGATCAATTCTTACCTTAGTTGCGATGTTGATCGCATTTGTTGTTGCATTTAAATGCTTTAGCTAGAGAGTTTGTATGTTGTTTTATGAGAACAAGTGTGTATGAACTTTATGTACGAACTTGTATTAATTTGGTATTTTTGGTGTTGTGTAATGAAGATGAGCCGACAATGGACGTATGAGGACCGATGCTCTCCCCAGTTCATTAATGGCGTGCATACTTTTCTGGTTGTGGCTGAGGCAAACTAGCGGGCGGATGGTTTTATGTATTGTCCATGTCCTGGCTGTAAGAATGATCGAAATTAGTCTAACTCAAGAACCATTCACGTCCACCTGTTTGAGTCCGATTTCATGTCCGGCTATAACTGTTGGACCAAGCACGGATAAAGATGGGTCCTAATGGAAGAGAATGAAGAAGAAGAGGATGACGACATCTATCCTGGCCATGGGTTCCATGAATACGATGGTACAACAATGGGGGAAGAAGCTGAGCCGACAATGCGGGAAGGAGCTGAAGAAGAGGCATCTAATGAGCGCGCTGATGATCTTGGTCGGGTCATTGCCGATGCAAAGAGAAACTACGCAAGTGAAAAGGAGAAGCTGAAGTTGAAGCGCATGTTAGAGGATCACGAAAAAAGGGTTGTACCCAAATTGCGAAGATGACAATAAAAAGCTGGGTACCACACTGGAATTGCTGCAATGGAAGGCAGAGAATGGTGTATCTGACAAGGCATTTCAAAAGTTGCTGATAATGTTAAAGAATAAGCTACCAAAGGACAACGAATTGCCAGAGAGTACGTACGAAGCAAAGAAGGCTGTCTGCCCTCGAGGATTAGAGGTCGAGAAGATACATGCATGCCCTAATGACTGCATCCTCTACCGCGGTGAGTACGAGGATTTGAATGCATGCCCGGTATGCTGTACATTGCGCTATAAGATCGGCCACGATGACCCTGGTGATGTTGAGGTCGAGCGCCCCAGGAAGAAGATTCCTGCCAAGGTGATGTGGTATGCTCCTATAATACCACGGTTGAAACATTTGTTCCAAAACAAAGAGCATGCCAAGTTGATGCGATGGCACAACGAAGACCGTAAGAAAGAAGGGAAGTTGAGAGTGCCTGCTGACGGGTCGCAGTGGAGAAAAATCGAGAGAAAGTGGAAGGACTTTGCAAAGGATGCAAAGAACGTATGGTTTGGTTTAAGTGTAGATGACATTAATCCTTTTGGAGAGCAGAAAAGCAATCATAGCACATGGCTTGTGACTCTATGTATCTATAACCATCCTCCTTGGTTGTGCATGAAGCGGAAGTTCATTATGATGCGAGTTCTCATACAAGGCCCCAAGCAACCCGGCAACGACATTGATGTGTACCTAAGGCCATTGGTTAAAGAACTTTTACAACTATGGAATGGTAAAGGTGTACCTTCGTGGGATGCGAAAGATTAGGAGGAATTTGACCTACATGCGTTGTTGTTTGTAACCATCAATGATTAGCCCGCTCTGAGTAACCTTTCAGGACAGACAAACTAGGGATACCACGCATGCACGCACTATTTAGATGATACCGACAGTATATGTTTGGATAAATGTAAGAAGAATGTATATCTGGGGCATCGTCGATTTCTTCAGAGCAGGCACATAGTAAGAAAGAAAGGCAAGCATTTCAAAGGTGAGGCAGATCACCAGAAGAAGCCTCACCACCGTACGGGTGATGAAATACTTTATATGGTCAAGGATTTAAAAGTAATCTTTGGCAAGGGTCCTGGTGCACAATCTGTTCTGAATGACGCTGACAAACGTGCACCCATGTGGAAGAAGAAATCTATATTTTGGGACCTACCATATTGGAAAGACCTCGAGGTCCGCTCTGCAATCGATGTGATGCACATGACGAAGAATCTTTGCGTGAACCTGCTAGGATTCTTGGGCGTGTATGGGAAGACAAAAGATACGTTGGAGGCACGGGATGACCAGTAACGTATGCACGGAAAAGAAGGCATGGATCCAAAGCAGTTTCAGGGTCATGCCAGCTATGCTCTTACCAAATAAGAGAAGGAAATCTTTTTCGAATGCCTTCTCAGTATGAAGGTCCCGTCTGGCTTCTCGTCGAATATAAAGGGAATAATAAATATGGCAAAGAAAAAGTTTCAGAACCTAAAGTATCATGACTGCCATGTGATTATGACGCAACTGCTTCCGGTTGCATTGAGGGGGGATTCTACCGGAAAACGTTCGATTAGCCATTGTGAAGCTATGTGCATTCCTGAATGCAATCTCTCAGAAGGTAATCGATCCAGAAATCCTACCAAGGTTGGAGAATGATTTGGTGCAATGTCTTGTCAGTTTCGAGTTGGTGTTCCCACCATCCTTCTTCAATATCATGACACATGTCCTAGTTCACCTAGTCGAGGAGATTGCCATTCTGGGTCCTGTATTTTTACACAATATGTTCCCCTTTGAGAGGTTCATGAGAGTCTTAAAGAAATATGTTCATTATTGTGCTAGGCCAGAAGGAAGCATCTCCACGGGACATGAAACATAGGAGGTCATTGAGTTTTGTGTTGACTTTATTCCTCACATTAAGCCGATAGGTGTTCCTGAATCGTGGCATGAGGGCAGACTGGGTGGAAAAGGCACGCTAGGAAAGAAAACACTAATATGCCGGGATTGGCATTCTTTGGCGCAAGCACACTACACAGTTCCACCTTGGTGGCTCCGTATATCGAGCAACACAAGAATGTTCTACGCTCCAAACACCCGGAGAAGTCTGACGACTGGATTACCCATGAACAAACGGTGACTTTCGCCGGTTGGTTGCAGACACGTCTCGTGCATGACGACATTGTTGAACATGAACTGTACTTGCTGTCCAAGTTACAATATTCGACTATATTGACTTTCAAAGGGTACGAGATAAATGGGAATACATTTTACATGATCGCCCAAGATAAAAAGAGGGCCAACCAAAACAGTGGTGTCCGCTTTGATGCAGCAAACAACAATGGGCCAAAGGACACATACTATGGTTACATAGAGGAGATATGGGAACTTGACTATGGACTTGATTTGAAGGTCCCTTTGTTTAGGTGCAAATGGGTCAATCTGATAGGAGGCGGGGTAAAGG
The DNA here is from genome assembly GCA_022496015.1 of Hordeum marinum. Lineage (NCBI taxonomy): Eukaryota > Viridiplantae > Streptophyta > Magnoliopsida > Poales > Poaceae > Hordeum > Hordeum marinum. The sequence continues at coordinate 509,428,022 of CM039673.1, read as the reverse complement.
AAGATGCGCAGTACGGAATGATAACAATTGATCTTAACAATCTTGGGCACGCAGACGAACCATTCGTCCTAGCCAATGATGTGTTGCGGGTTTTTTATGTGAAGGACATGTCTACCAAGCCGAGAAAAAGAAAAGATAAGGAAGCAAATACATCATGCGATGAGCCAAAGCGCCACATAGTTCTTCCAGGGAAAAGAAACATCGTGGGAGTGGAGGACAAGACAGACATGTTTGAAGATTATGAAAAGTTTCGTGAAATTGCTCCCTTCAAAGTGAATGTTGACCTGAGCATCAAGTTAAACGATGAAGATTGCCCATGGTTATGACGCAAAGGGACACACGCGAAGAAAATTTTTTACACCCAAAGATCTCACTCTCGGATGTGACCGACTTCTCTAGTTAGTTTTCGGACTTATATATTTAGAAAGTCCCACTTCGGACAAACTGAAGGGAATCTTTGTAATAGTAGTGTACTTATGTGTTTTGTGCGTTCAGTATGCACCATTCGAAGGGAGGCCATCAATTTTCAACCTTTTCCGACTTCATTTGCTATTTTTCATGCATTTACTGATTTTTATTGAGCTAAATGACCCTGCAATTGATAAACACTTCAAATGAACTCTGAAAAGGTTGATAGTTGGCATGGTATCATCATTTCACCCACATAGCATGTGTTAAAGAGTTGAGAGGGTTACGGCAAAAACTGGATGCACTTCGTGTACAAAATGGACAATCTCTTTCGAAGTATCAGAGTTTCAAATGAAAACTCGCCTGTTACAAAGGCATTCCATTTTTTAAATAACCTAAGAATTACCAAATTGGATATAATGATAAAATACGATAATATTAAACAATAGAAAAAAGAATTACTAGAAAATCTATTTTTAAAGTAAAATTATTCACAAACTAGTGATTCACACAAATTTCAAATAATTAAAATTTAAACTATTCAAATTTGAAAACTACTAGCACTAAGAGAAAGTTTATAATTTTTTTACCTAAAGAAAAAAGATTCACAAAGAAACTCTAAATAAAGCAAAAAACAACTCAACAACAAAAGAATATAAATAAAGCAGAAAACAAAAAAGCAAAAAATATATTAAAAAAAGTCCCCCTACTCGGCCGCAACGGCCTGCATACGACTAGAAACGCAACCTCTTGTTGGGCCAGGATGCAGGCCCATATGGCCCAGCAGACCCCACAGGGCGTAGAGGAGAGGTAGGCCCAGAAGGCCTGCTTAAGAGAGGAGCTCGACACGGTAGCCGCGACGGGGCTTATAAACCGGTGCGACCTCCTCTCGGCAAGCGAGGTGGGACTAAACATCCACCCTGCCCCGTGCCTGGCATACAACCCTTTAGTTGCGGTTGGCGGCTCCAACCGCGATTAAAGACTTTTCGCTTCCCGCCGCTTCGGCTAGTGAAATTCATCGGTTGGTGGCTCCAACCGCGACTAAAGGTGGGTCTTTAGTCGTGGTTGGAGCCACCAACCGTGACTAAAGTTCCTCCTATATAAGCAGGAGTTGAAATTTTTTCAGATTCCCTCTGTTTTCTTCGTCTCTTCGACCACAGGATCGCTGCCCGCACGCGCCCCCGACGCCGTCGCTGCCACCGACACGCCGCCCATGCCGTCGCCGGCCCAGACGCGCCGCCCCCCGTCGCCGCCACCGCCACGCTCCGTCGTCGTCGCCTCGCCTCGCCGCCCGTCGCCCCGCTGTGAGCCCCTGCCACCATGTCCGCCCTCCCATCGATCGATCGAGCCCGCACACACACACACATGCATGAAGACACACACGCGCACACACATTTTCTTATTTTCAGTTTTTTTTAGTTTTTTAGTTTTTTATACTTTTAGTTATAGAAATGTTAGATGAATTAGATATATACATTTTAGATTAATGTTTTTTTAGTTTTTTTTACTTTTAGTTAGAAATGTTAGATTAATTTTTGATATATAAATGTTAATTAGATGAATTTTGAAGTATATAATGTCCCTAACCTATTAAAATTTTGCTTAGAAGTATACATGCTTAATTAGATTTTTTTGCTTAATTGGAAGTATATAATGGCCCTAACATATTAAAATATTGCTTAGACGAAGTATATAATATTGCTTAATTAGAATTTTTATTGAGAATTGAATATTATTAGGGTAGTTATAACCTAGGAATTTTTATATTTTGATCCAATATATGTATGAAAAAAAGTTGATGAATTTTGACATTTTATCTAATGTATAGCAATTAGTATTTGCAAAAGTTGCATATTTTAATGTTGTGTTGTTTCTATGTCATTGCTCGATATATGGAACGCATTGACTTTACGTCTGTTTCGGCTCCTCATGTGTCTTTCAGTGAGGGAGAGTGTCCACCATATATATATATATATATTTGAGAGGAAGAATCCCGACTGTTATCGTGGGTGACTTCTCTTTTGTTCTAGTGTGCTAGACATTTTGGTGTTATGCACTCTAGAACGAATGGAGGAGCCACCATCACCGACGGTCGCAATATCAGAAGGAGTGCGCCCACCATATACGTGAGATGAAAGTTTAGGAAGGAAAGACTCGACAGACCTAAAATCAACCTATTGCATATTGAGTAATAGTGATATGTGTGTTGATCAGTTTTCTCGTAGTTTCCTTCGATCGATTTTAAATATTTCAACTATGAACATAGGAAATGTCTGACGACGAAAGAGAATTTACTATGTGCGAATACTGTGAAGACGAGCACGGCCTGTGTGACAAGCCTTTCCTCATTGATGGTAAGCGCTTCAGCATCATGCTGGATGAGACCTTCGAAGTGGATACAGTAAGTCACAACGACAAGTCTTTTTTCGTAATTAAGCATGATTTCTGCTTCTTTTGCTTTTATTTATAATTTTAATTTTTTACTATTCTACTAGCGTATCCCCTGTCATGCAAGAATTGTTGTCTTGGATAAGATTGGTTTCGATACGAAAAAAGATATGGAGGTAAAGATAGTTCAGTTGAGGACCGAGCATGGTTATACTTTTGTGGTAAAATTGTACCATGCAGACACCTACTATTATTTTGAATGCAAAAGTTGGAGAGCACTATGTAAGGATTATGCATTTGAGCCTAATATGCTTATCACCTTTGATATTCGTCCGAAAGATAAAATTGAAGGTAATATCGACATCTGGGTCGATGTGCAGACGTCTCCAGTTCTACCATTTTGTTAGTTCCTCAACCATATTTATTGCGAAATCTATATTGTTTATTTAAAAATAGTTGACAACTTATTTCCATTGACAGCTTATTTTTATTCTTCAAAAAATGTACGAAAGATGGTAGACAGAACCTATTACTACAAAGATGAAGCAGAATTAACTTGTAAGGAGAAAGACCATCTTACCTCATTTCTTAATCATCTTGAGAATTACAATAGGTATTATCAAACTCCTCAACATTATGGTCAATACGTGTCACTAGTGCACGTGGTATGCTACGGTAACATCCATGGAGATTGCGTGGTAAGATTTTCTACTATTACGACATCCATGCATCTTTTGCATAAATTCTTCTAAAACTAAACTATATTGCTAACTACAAAGTTATTACTATGTTTTTCAAAAGAAAATCCCGAAGGATTGTGTGCCTCATCTGATGTTTCCAAGAGGTTGCGTTGCGAGCTTAGGGTCACCATGGCCAGGTCAGCCTACACATCACTCCTGTCCATACCGAATTTCTAAAACCGATGGAATCATGACAATCAAATATTAGAAAAAAAATTATGGTCAATCGTAGAGAGCTACTTAGAAGCAACATTGTGCATAGGTCAAGAATTGGAGACAAGATGATCTCCATTCTCCATAGTGGAGAGTCAGGGCCTATCTTGTTTTATGATATTGTATCTAAGAGAGGGTAGAGTAGGTCCTATGTGAGAGGAGTAGTTAGGTCCTAGGTACAATGTGTTAGAGTTGATGATGATGATGATGATTAGTTGGTGGTAATCACTATGATGATTATTAGCTATAGTGTTGTAGTTGGTGATGATATGATGCAACAGTTTTTATATATTAATATGATGATAATGTTGATCATGATGGTTTATTATATCATTAGGGGAAGGAAAACAGATTAGATTCATGTGGCTGGATCAAAAGTGACAAAAAGTTGAATTAGTAGGATCGTCGTCCTACTAATTCAACTTTTGATCACTTTTTATTCATTTGGATGAATAAAATCCATGTTTCTTCCTCACAATGATATAATAATTCATCATGAACATAATGATATAACAACCTCTTAATTGGTACTGTATGAAAATTTGTATAACAACGTATAACCATAATTAATTTATAAACCCCTAAAAACTTAAAAGGAAAAATAAAACAAAACTAAAAAAACTCAATACTTTTAGTCTTGGTTGGTGTTACCAACCGCGAGTAAAGGTCCCCCAGCCCACGGCGCCGTCGGATGCCACGTGGAGGGCCTTTGGTGTCGGGCCGTGTTGAACCGGCACTAAAGGGGGAGGCTTTAGTCCCCACCCTTACGAACCGCGACTATAGGTCGGTTCTGCACTAATGATTAGGAATCCATAGATCGGAACAGTTTTGATAGAGACGATTGACCGAGACCGACGAGCACACCTGTTTGGGACCGATTCGTAGTTGTATTTTGTTTTTTGAGTCAATTACACTGGTGGTGCTTGAACTTGACGCAAACGGTCACTTTAGTGCTAAAACTTGTGGTATACATTATACTGATGCAAGAACTTGGCTTTGACATGCACATACGGTGCACTTGTCGTTCGCATACATTAACTGTGTTGACATGGCATCGTATTTTTCTCTACACTGCATGCATCACGTTTATAAATATGTAAATAAATTCTAACATTAGAATAGTTCACAGTTTTATTGAAAGAAAAATATCCAAGCAGTGTTTAAAAGTGTTCAATCTTAATTATCTTTTATGTTGTTTCAAAAAGTGTTCATGTGCTTTAGTAAAGTTTCCGTGTGTTTCTAAAAATACTATATATAATGAAAATTAAATATAATAAATACACATATTTTCAAATACGTGGTTCTTTTAAAATAACCATAATATTTTTAGAGTATATTTTATTTATATGTATGTTATTTGTAACGATATGAGTAAATTTATTCCTATGAAAAGTAATTATCTTTTTTAGGCGTGGCAGTCTTTTGGTTAGAGAGGTAAAATATAGTTTATTTTCTTAATGATATATGAAATTATTTTCATTGGATTGGTAGGCAAGGCTGCTGGTTTGACCCCTAAAAACTAGAGCAGGTTCGAACTACCACTACTGCTTATGTTTTCTGTCGATTAATTTTTTAATTTGTATAGTGGCTTAAAGGATACTAGTATTGCGTACCGATATAGTGCATCAGAATATGTCTGGTTGGTCGGTTGGTTAGCCTCCGACACTTGTTTGGTGCAGGTCTTTTGTTTGAGCTACAACACACACCTATTTTTTAATTAAATCTTGTTCATGTTGTTCCACTGACCGATGGGACTCATGTGATGTATACCAATTAAATGAAAATACGATGTCATGTCAGCGCATTTAACGTGTGCAGATGATAAATGCACCGTACTTGCAGTCAAAACCAAGTTTTTATATCATTACAATGTATATCACAAGTTCTATAGCACTAAGTAACCATTTGTGACAAGTTCAAGCACCAACGGTGTAATTGACTTTTTTTGCATGGTCGTAGTTGCATACATCGTGTGCTGGTTGTGCCGTATATATAGAGATACTCCATACATATTGGATCGAACTGACAAACAAATCAACACCGGAAAAACAGAGTAACATGAAGCCTCGAACGTCCATCGGGATCATCGATCGATGACGGATCTAGCGAATTAGCAATTAACCAGGCCGGCCGGCCGGCCGGCGATGGGATCGATGGCGACAACGACATCGACGCACGGGGCGGCGCTAGTCCGTGGCACGCACCTCATGCGCATCCGCGGTTACAGCAGGCGCAAGGCCATCAGGTCCGCCGACTTCGAGGCCGGCGACCACATCTGGGCTCTCTCCTGCTGCTTCGACGACAAGCAACTCGTGTCCGTCTCCCTCGAGCTGGTCCACACCGACGCGGCCACGGACGTTGTCGCCGTGGCCACCCTCAGGATCCAAAGCCCGGCGGACCGATGGAGGATCGCCCAGTGGCGGAGCGACGCCAACGTCTTCCCCGCTTGGCGCTCCCCATCGTCCATGGCTACTTGCAGATGCTTGGAGCTGCCTCTCCCCGACATGTTCCGTGGCCGGGAGCATCTCTACGTCGACGACGAGGACGGTACTCTCCACGTCTACTGTGAGGTGGACGTCCTACGGGAGGACGCCGACATACCGGCAAATGCAGACCAGATCATCATGGTGCCGCCGCAGACAATCTCCGGAGATCTTGGCAGGGTTCTTCTAATTCAGGGGGAGGGAGTGCCTGAGACGGAGCCGGAGTTGTCGCGAAGGCGCTGCGTGTTGCCGGACGTGACCTTCATTGTCGAGCAGACCGAGATACAGGCGCACAAGCTCGTGCTCGCCATGCGGTCACCGGTCTTCGCTGCGGAATTCCGATGGCACACGAAGGAGAGCACGCTACGGGTCCACGCCATAAGTGCCTCCACTTTCAAGGCCTTGCTACACTTCATCTAAACCGATCAGCTCCAACTAAAAACCGCTGATGCTGGTCGTACACCTATGACGCTCGACCTACTTGTGGCGGCGGATCGGTACGACGTCGAAGGCCTGAGGCTCATGTGTGAGAATATGTTGTCTGAGAGCATGGAAGTCACGTCTGTCATGTCGACATTTATGGAGGTTCATGGCCGGCATAGCTGCAGGTCGATGGAGGCCTCCTGCATCGAGTACATGGCATCAGATCCTGCCGTGTACGCCGCTGTGAAGGCAACAGATGACTACCAGGAGCTCAAGGAGAGTTGTTGATCTTTCGTATTTGAGGTCGCCGATAAAGTAGCAGCCGTCAACATGACTCATAACTTGTGCTCCAATGCTCCTTCCTCCTCCAGCAGCCGCCGGCCGCAGATGAACGTGTCCACACATTACTCATTGGAGGTGGCTGAGGGAGGGCACACACGAGTTTAAAATCCCCCATTTTTCCTTTGTGCAAAGGAGGCATGGAGTTGGCAAAGAAATCAGTTCCGAAGCTTTCCAGGTCGGCGATTACAGTTGGAAGATAAAGGTATACCCATCATCGTCATCGGAGGAGGCACAAGGACACATTTCCGTGTACGCCGACCTATTGACTGATCCTGGACCTGAAGTTGTCAGTGTGACACTGTGCTTTAAATTGGATGATCATAGTGGTGAGTCACCGCATTTGATAAAATGGATAGAGAAAACCTTTACAACCAAGTCAGATTGGGGATATGGAAAATTCGTCACCATTGAATCCGCCAAGTCATGTCACCTAGCACATGATGACTCCCTTACCATACGTTGCGATACTGCCATCACGAAGAAGGTCCACACTAGTAGTACTAGCACCAACACCATCGGCACCAGAGCCACAATGCCACCATTTGATCTTGCCTCACACCTGAAGCAGTTGTTGGTGAGTGAGCACGGGTCGGATGTAAGTTTCTTGGTCGAGGACTGCGAGCTCCGCGCGCACAGCCTTGTGATCGCCGCACGATCACCGACCCTATGTGAAATGATGGTAATGGGCAACAAGGATGACCACGTCATACCGGTTGATGGTGTGACGGTTGCGGTCTTCAAGGCCATGCTCCACTTCATCTACACCGATGAGTTGCCTCCTATTCAAGGCCTACTCCATGATGGTGCTGACCAAGATGAGGTGATGATTGCTGAAGATATGTTGGTTGAGGCGTGCTGGTTCGGTCTCGATAGGATGAAGGCCATGTGCGAGAACTTGCTGGCGAGATTCCTCGACTCAGAAGAAGATGCATTCCGCACGCTAGAGCTGGGCAACGATCACTAATGCTTGAAGCTTTTGAATTACTGCTACGATTTCATCAAGTTGACAGAACTTAGGCAAATACGGGGTGAAGATGTTTCCCCGGTCAACCGGTTTGGCACATATTGATTTCATCCTTTTTATTACAGGCCATGTGCATAATTGCTTCACCTTTAAAGCGGCGGCCCTTCAATAGGGAATTTCTTCTTTACCAAGAATAAAAAGGCTTTCTTTCCTGGCCTAGGCAGCGAAACGAACACACATTTTGTTTTCTTGCTGATCTAGACATCTAGTAACCATGTAGAGATGAGCAAAAAATGGGGGCTATTATTGTACAATACACTAGATCATTGATGGTGTGTGTTGGCGTGCTTGTCCATTTTTACAACATAATGAAATTTTGTAAATATGTTGAAAAAGTATAATGTATATTGTTGATGGACATTTTTTGCTAATGTATTAGGTATTTATTTTGAGCTATTATCAATTATGTTGTGGCTGGCTTCAAAAATAGCAGTACTAAAAGAAATGCAGTTTCACATTAGTTGAATAAATCATTTTCAAATGTTTGAAGCAAAACCATTGATCAAATTTTTCAATAGCATAAGTTAAATACTACATACCGGGTGTCCCCGAATCATTAATTGAACTACAACACATCATTGCTTGAATAGCATCATCACAAATCATTCCATCAAAATTCAAATGTTGATTCTCATGAAATCCATTACATCGATGACCTTCAGAATATGTGAGATAAAATTAATATATTAGGAAGGATGCAGTACGGGATCTTAGGTACCCTGATAAATACATCGTGTGATGAAGCCAAAGGCTTCCAAGGACGCTGATGAGTCATGATGTAGTCAGCGAGACATATTTTGGCATTCATACATGCTCAGCACTAGATTTGCAGTGGTTGCCGAGCTCATCAAGGGCGTGGGCCAGGTGGGAGATTCTCGCTTAAAAAGACGGGCGAGCGGTACACCTGAGAGAAACAGTAGCGGATCTAGGGGGTCAACAAGGTGGTTCATGGACCACCCTGAGATTTCCACATATAGACTATATATCAAAGAACAAATAAAATAAAATAATATGTTTTTATGAAAAATTGCATAGTTGGACCACCCTATCATGTAGGATCGGTCACTTGAGGGAAAGCATGGCTATGACCCACTTAGCACATTGCCTGATCGACCCGCCGTCGATCGTTTCTAACCAAAATCGACGTCGCGGCCCGCCCGCCCAATTTTGACCCTGCCGCGACTGCCCGCCTGTCCCCCACCGTCTGCCTTGCAGGAGTAGCGACAGCTGTCCCCCGCAACCGTCGATTCGATTCCAACCGCCACTTCATCGGAGGTCCAGTTGTCGTAATGGATTCGACGGCACGGTCTTAGATGAGTTGGGCTTGTTTCTAGCCTCGAACCACCACCGGAGCTAGGGGAGGGCCGCATCGCCGCCCGCCTCCGCAATTCTTCCCACCGTGTGAAGCCGGCCGCCGGCACCATCGATTGTGCAAGCTTTCGTCATAAATTGCGCAGGGTTGCGGCCGTCTTCTCTGCCAAGCCGCCGTTGTCGATTGCACAAGCCGCCACCAAAAGGCGACTATCCCACCACCTGCTGAATCCTTCCACCTCGCACACAAGGTGTCGTGGTTTTGTCACGACATATGTCCTCATAGGAGAACTTAGGTGTGAGGCCATCGTCGATGTGTGGCGACTCGAAGGGGTTGATCAGGAACGAGAGACTGATTTACCAGGGTTCGGCCCCTCCAACGGAGGTAAAAGCCTACATCCTACTTTGGTGTCTACTAGGAAAAATGCCCGTGCTTTGCAACGGGAGAAAAAAACATCACATCTCTAAGAATGATTCAAGACCCTTCACTCTGGTCCATGTTCTATATTTTAACATAGCAAATCAACAATGTCATCACTTATCCTCCCACCCATCCCCCTTCCCTTATGCGTGGTATATGTAATTGCAATCTTTTAAAATCCTATTATCCACTGTATTCTCATGATAGGCTTAAGTAATAATTCATTGTCATATTTAATAATTTATTGTTCACAATATTCACACGATAACCAAAAGTTAAAACCAAAAAAGCTATTGTGTTGCAACAGGTACAAAATATAAATATATGCTTAAAAACTCGGGGGGAAATTCCACTCAAACAACTTTACAAGTAACAAAAAACCAAAGCAAGGCAGCATTATTCAAACTATTTTTGTTGTAAAAATATATTTTTAGTTTGTGAATCCCATAATTTTCTCAAAATACATATAATAAGTAAACGTGGATATGATCGTACTTGATGTTTCAAGTTGCATGGTTTATATCCTCCTCGGTGATGCCCACAAATATTCGCATTACCATGAAAATAGCAAAGTATGTTTTATTAATTAATGATAGCATATGCATAAGAGCATTATTTTTGTTTTGCTGATATATGTGTTTTCATTAAGTGAAGTCTTAATTTGGTTGTAGACATATTGATAGCTCCATTGAAATCAATCAATTTGTAAGTACATTCATACCAAATGTTCAAGGCTGCATATCAGCATCGATATTCTTAAAAAAAACATTACCAAAACAGTTTAAAACAATATGAAAATCAAAGCTAAGCCATTGGCTTATGTAAAGCTTGTATCAGTTAAATTGTACATTTTTCATACATCAGAAACATTTTCTATATACATGTTTAATATTTTCCAAATATATTTTATATATACCTGTCTACATTTTTCTAAATATGTTTAGGTTTGACATTATCCAAATACATGATTAACATTTTTGAAAACTTATATTTTTTATGTCTACTTTGTTTCATACACATTGTATATTTTTGTATACATTTTGTTTTACACCGGAAACATATTTCTATGCATATTTAACATTTTGTAAATGTATGATAAATATTTTTAAAAATAAGTAAAAACATATATTATTATTTTTCCATAAACTGTACATTTTCTGTATATAATGGAAATTCTTTTCTATTCAAGTCTGACATTTCTTTAATGTATGATTTTTTTCCAAAGTTTGTGTATGAGTGATATAATGGAAACTTTTTTCTATTTAAGTTTGACATTTCTTTAATGTATGATTATTTTTCCAAAGTTTGTGTATGAGTGATTTTTGTAAATAAAATACTCAAAATTTATCAACATAAAGCCAAAAGATAAAAAAATGTAAAATAAGTGAAAAAAAGGAAGACCTGAAGGCCGGCAGGAAGAGTAAGAGTAAAAAGGGGGCAAGAGAGAATCAAACCTGGGTCTCCAACGAGAAAGAGCCAGCGTCTAACCTGCTGGGGTAGCTATCCACTCGTGATAAAATGGGGGCAACACCGCTTCTTGAATTAAAAGAACCGCGTGACTTAAAAAACGAATCATTTTTTTCACTTACCGTGGCATAGGGGGGTAAATTCATGCGAACTCTAGGAATAATTTCCGTGACAGATGACCAGAAGCAGTAGACTCTTTATTATTAGGTAGAGATATTGATGGTGGTCTCGATTACAAAGGTGCGGAATCGCTAACCTAGATTTTGAGAGTTTCTAAGCTAGCCACATTGGTCTCAGGGGCTCACTTTTATATACAGGTCGAGGCCCTGAGTTTACAAGAGTCTGAGTCAGGTCATGACTTATGACCTAGTACAACTCTACCTTGTCTTGTCTTTCAAGTAAGGAAATTCTCTGGTGTCTCCTGCCTTATGGCTATGAGTCGCCGTCTTCACGTGTTGGGCCGCTAGGCAGCTTATTTGGTAAGTCATCTTGCTTGCCTTATTAGCCATGGTGCGTCCCATCTTGAATCTAACTTATAAGCCGCCAGTACGTTGATCCGACCCAATAGGCGGATTACAACACGGGGTTATCTCCTCAACATTAGGCCCCAGGTTGATTTGAATTCATTCATGTCAGCATCCCCTACCTTCATCAAGCGGCTTATCTTCTGCTTTTCATTTGTATCTTCGTAGTTTCTCCGAATTCCGGCTTATGGATCCTCCAGACTTGTATTTTTTCTTGCGCCACCCATCCGTGACGTCACCCAACGGACTTTTCCAAAACTCATAATGACATCACAATGGATCTTTTGCACGTGTCCGTGTATCATAAAAATCGAGGCGTCAACTTTTTAATTATTTACTGCGTCTCCTTGTTTCTTGCACCCGTCCATTGCCCCTTTGGGTTTTTACCCTATAAATATTCACGGAGAGGCCCGTTACTCACTTTCCACTTATTTGTCTTCCTCGTGCTTCTATTCCCAGTCGAGCACCGCCGGAGTTCGAAGACGTTGCCGAAGCCTTCCAACCGTGCTACTCAAGCCACCAGATCTCCTCGCAATCGCCGGAACGAGTACTACCGCCTCCTTCTTGCTTTCAATAAGATCTGGCACCTTCCATCTTCATTTAGGGTTTGATGCTGCTGGTGTTCATGTTATGTTCTTCGTGTTCGTCAGAGCCATTGCTCGTAGATCCATAAACCTTTCATTCCTTTAACATCCGCAGCCTGGTTGTATTCATTTCTTGCGAATAGATCTAAAAATGATGCTCTGAATGGTAGTCTCAAATGCCCTAGTTCGGTTCCTCCGCCATCTAAAACGTATTTACCTTTCCTTTCTCATGTTTATTTACATCCATCGCAGCAACCATCTTGGTAGAAAATTGTTTCTGTACGACCTTTGCTAAGTCATGTGTAGATACGGTATGCCTTGGTGCTCCTCCATTTGACTTTGGCGGCTTAAAACTTCCTTAAATTGATTATTACCGACTTGAATATTTCTTCTTGTAGAAACTATAACTTATATCTCCTACGAACAACCGTAAGTTGGCGGCTTACGGTGCACACCATCTTATCTTTCTTATTTCCTTTGTAGTTGTTTTGTAACCTGCCATGGCCCCTAAGAACTCCAAAGTGTGTAACTTGGCCAAATCCCAAGAATCCAAGCTTACTTTGGAGAATGTTGTGAGCCAAGGATTTCTTGCCGGCTTGAAAAGAGATGGAGTGGCGTGCTCCCAAAGAGGAACCATATCCCCGGCCTCGACAACGGGAAATTGTCAGCTTCGTTGATCACCTGCGTATGGGTTTTCGACCTGCCGACTCCAAATTCTTCAGATATTTGTTGCATTTTTTCAACCTCCGGCCTCAGGATATTTTCCCCAATTCAATGTCCAATATTTGTCAATTCCTCGTTCTGCAAAATCTATGTACAGATAGAGCTGTCTGTAACCGTTTTTAGTGAATTCTTCTATCTGAAACGTCAAACTGAGACCAAGAATGGATCTGCTTGTGAACTTGGCGGAATTTCGATTCAGAAGAGAAAGAACAGCCTCTGTCCTGACTGTAAGCTGGCAAGTCATCGGAAAGGATGAAATAACACTTGGTTCTATTGCCAAAACTCCGCCTCTGCAGGAGATCCTCTTTCGGGTTACAGATTTGATCGTCTTGGGAACATCAATTTTCTGGGTTGGCCCTCCGATGAATAAAGGGATCTGATGGCGCCTCTTTGTACCAAGTTAAGGCTCCTGACCGCTCTCGGATTAACCAGAATTGACTTGATCTACTTCTAGCTGAAGTGGCGGATCCAACTTGTCAGCGTGAGAAGCAGCTTGATGTGTAAGTACTCGGGGGAGTCATGCAATGCTCAGGGTTTTTCCAGCGAGGACTTATCAGATGACACCCTCAACAAGGAAACAAAAATATTCTTTGCCGACTCAAAAGAAAAATGCGGCTTGACCGGCTTGGTTCAATTCTATTTGCAGAATCGGACACCTCCGGTATTTGATCTTTTCTTTGACATGTATATTTTCTTCCTTCGGTGATTTGACTTAACCTGCCTTCCTTATCTTATGTCTTATATTTGTTACAGGAGGGATCCAACTTCTAGACTGTCACGCCTCATGCCCCTGTTCCATCATCAGGCCAAAAGAATGACCCTTCTAAAACTTGATTTTCTTGGCCATTTATTTGTTAAACTTACTAACACGCCATGTTATCAGGGCGACTCGGAATCCCATAAAGTCAGCGATATTGAGGTGATTGTAATCTCTTCCAGTTCCTCAAAGAAGTTCGTTCCAAGAAAACCAAGACGAATCATCCGGCAGTTTAAACTGTCACAGCCCAACGCTTACTTAGCTGACGATTTTCTTTTGAAGAAAACTCAATTTGCTGGCCAGACAAAACGCAAGGCCCGAAGTGATTCAGGCGACTTAGTTCCTGAGTTGTCTCACCCACCGCCGGCTCGCAAGCCACGCCTTGAGGTGCCAAATTGTCCAGCCAGTCTTTATTCTAGAACCATTGTTTCTAACAAACTCTTATTCTATCAAGCTTACTTTACTATGAATCTTCTTCGTCTTCGGGTGATTCGTCTGCAACACAACTTCCTGATTTTAACGTCAGTCGCAGCTAAGTGTTTGAATTTTGGCCCGAATTTGTGCATACTTTGACCATTGAGCTGTCCTTTTCTTATTATAATTGTATGATTTCTGATGACTATAGGGTGAAACATTTTCGTGTCGAAGCGTGTTGCCGGGTTGACCTCAGGTGTTGCTAACTAAGACTCTTTGAATCCCACTCCCGAGAAAACAACCGTTGAAGTTGATCTTCCAGGAAACAACAATCCTAACACCATAGTTGAACCGGCAGCTGATGTTGAAGCGCCTAGTCCGGATGAGCCGGTTTTCATGGAAACGACAATAAATGTTGAAAGCACCTCAGCTGAATTAACTGCTCGTCCGCCCAGTCCGACGTTTCCCACCAATCTGGTGGGTTAAGTTGATGACCCCAATCTAGCGGATCAAGGTGATCGATGTTGTCATTGTTAAAGAGATTTTCCAGATTCCTACTGTTTCTACCTCTTTAACAAAAATTCTAGCAAAGGATGAATCGGTTGATTTGGGGGAAAACCAAACCTGAAGTCCCAAAGCTATCTGTACTTGATGTTCAAGACCTTCATCCGCGGTACTTGACTCGGCTGTCCTTGAAATCCATTTGATCAACAATGTTAAAGAAAAATATGAGGTATCATTCCTGTTTTACTACTTGATCACTATATCATGTCTTCAGCCCACAAGGACTAGCTTACTATGGAAATGGTAAGCTAGTTCTTCAAGATAAACATATTGCACTATAGCTGTAGCCCCCAAGGACCGACTTGTTATGATCATGGCAAGTTGGTACTTTACTCTCGAAATAGATAACACAAGACTATAGTTGTTGCCTTCGAGGGCCGGCTTATCCTCTTATGAGCCGGGTCTTCTATTGGCCGTGAAGAAATCGACCTGTAGCCCCCAAGGGATGGCTCGTTTTCCCAAGATGTACAGGGTCTTGTAACTATCCTAACATGAAATTTTGACACATTAGCCCCCAAGTGCTATGTGGATTGTTTACAACCTCATGGGACTTTGGATAATATGAGAAATAAGTTTGGAATTCCATAGCCCCCAAGGATGAAGGAGCCTTTTGTAAGGCTGCTTTAGGCTTTTGCAAGAATAATCTATGTTTTAAAAATCTCAATGTCTGTCAAAGATATATTGAAAATGCTTAATCCGTTGCAGTAAAACTCTAGAAACGTTTGAAAGAAGAAGTAAAGTTGATAATTGAAGCTGATCTTGTGGTAGCTCGTTCTGAAATCTGAAGAATCTGCGCGTGAGGCGCAAGATCGTCTTGAGAATTTTTTCCATGAGCGGGTAGCTGGCTTATCCTGAGTACTATGCTTGGGACAAGGCGCCTTGAGTGCCTTCTCATAATTACGCGGCTTATTCCCATTATAAGCCCCCCATGACGGCCATTCCGGCACTGGTTTTTTAAACGAGTGTTGGTATTGTCCACAAACTCTGACCCACCATCGAGCTGCTTCCGTTTGCTATTTTTTCCTGGACCTCCAGGGTTTCCACCTTGCTGATGACCCTTGCCACCATCACCTTTCTTGCCTTTGCCAGTTTTATCCTCGTCTGAGCTAGGATCATTCGTGCTATCTGACTCGGCATATCTAGTAAGAACGTCCATCAAGTTGCCCATGCCTTGCACTATACGCTTTAATCCAGGGGCTGAAAGTGGAAGTTTTTCTCCAAGATGAGCACGGCATGAGCCGCCATGATGTTTTCTGATGAGTGGATGATTTCAGCAAGCCGATGAGTCCAATGATGCCCCGACTCATCCATGCGCTGGATACAATGCTGAAGACCTACGATTGTCATAGATCATTTGTACGTCCCTTGGAATTTTTTGATAAACCTCTCTTTCAGCTCCGTCCAAGTATTGATGGAATTAGGCGTAAGGGAATTCAACCATGTTCGAGATGGTCCTTCCAGCATCATCGTCAAATACTTTGCGCATACCGCATCACTGACATCGAGCATGTCCATGGCTAACTCATAGCTTTCCATCCATGCTGTCGGATCAAGATCTGGTGTATAGTTTGGCACCTTACGAGGCCCTTTGAAGTCTTTAGGAATCGGCTCACTATGGAGAACCAAAGACAAACAAGGGATGCCTATTGTCCTGTTGTTAGCTCTAACCCTCATGACCGTTGGCCGTGGCTCCGTCATGAGTTGCTGAGTCGCCCGTAGCGATGCCGCCTCTACCTCCGTTTGCCGGGTTGCTCTTGCCGCGTCAACAACCGCTTGAGCATCGGGTAGGATAGGCAGGGTTGGAGAAACCCGAGGCTGTCGTTGATGCCCACTATTGGAAACAGCCGAAGACTCCTCATGGCGGCTCTTACTGGCATAAGGCGTGGAGTGCATCCGATCACGGCTATAAGAAATATTGTGATTGTTGTACCACTGCTGTCTTCAGCATCTCGATGGCATTCCTTGCCTCGATCTCAACTGGGGTGTTCCCGTGAATTGGGAGTGCCTCCAAATTACCCTTTGTTGCCAACATGTTGTCAACAAGGTTGGACAAGTGGCCCTACGGCGTCTGAAAATGCTGAGTTGGCGATTGAAATGGTGGTTGCTGAGCCTGCTCTACCTGCCGCACTTCGTGACGAGGTGGATCCTATCCCACCCCTGGTGTTGCTGGACTGGCAAATAACTGAGTCGGCCTGAGGCCTATCGACAACCAGCTCAGGTGTCTCCTTTGCTGAACTTCCTCAAAGGCATACCGGCAAAGCCCTAGCCACCAAGCCTCAACCCTCTAGCGCTCTGTTTCGTTACGGATACGAGCCTGCACTTTTATGAATCAGACGTTTTCAGCGTCAATCTCCTCTTGAATCTTGGTCATCTCAGCACGAAGTTTGACTAGTTCTGCGTTATGAGCTTCTTGATTCTCTGCAATGATAGGACTCTCCACGAGTTTGGCCATCTCACACATCAAGTCGCTCATGGCCTGAGCCAACATCTTGCCTAGCCCGCCTGAACTGTTTGCAGCTATTGTCATAGACGGATCTTGATTCGTCGCAGTTCGTGCCATGTAGATGGTGACCTAGCGAGGCAGATCTTATGACTCTTTGTCGGATTCCGCTTCTAAGCATCCCCCAAGTCTCCCATCGTAGAGGGGACAAATTGACTCGGTGTCTCCCATGGATGACTCACCATCGGAGTTAACATGGATACCTTCGCCATCTGTCGGCCCATCCAGAAGGCTGACTCATTGGGTGAAACCTACGAAGATGCGATGTCAGCCATCATGAAGGCTCGTGGGTCGAGTGTGCCGAGCCGGCTCGACGATGTCAGTGCAGATGTGTGATGTCTACTATGCAAATTTATTCTTGTAGACATGTGTTGGGCCTCCAAGCACAGAGTTTTGTAGGACAGTAGCAATTTCCCCTCAAGTGGATGACCTAAGGTTTATCAATCCGTGAGAGTTGTAGGATGAATATGGTCTCTCTCGAACGACCCTGCAACCAAATACAAGAAATCTTTTGTGTCCCCAACACACCGAATACAATGGCAAATTGTATAGGTGCACTAGTTCGGCAAAGTGTAATATGGATGGTAGAAATATATTTTTATAATCTGAATAAATAAAAACAGCAAGGTAGCAAATAACAAAAGTGAGCACAAAGAAAATTGCAATGATTGAAAATGAGGCCTAGGGTCCGTACTTTCGCTAGTGCAATCTCTCAACAATGCTAACATAGTTGGATCATATGATTATCCCTCAAAGTGCAATAAAGAATCACCCCCGAGTTCCTATTAGCGGAGAACATAAGATATAAATTGTTTGTAGGGTACGAGACCACCTCAAAGCTATTCTTTCCATTTGATCTATCCTAGAGTTCGTACTAAAATAACGCAAGCTATTCTTTCCAATCGATCTAATCAAGAGTTCATACTAAAATAACACCAAAGCATATTCATATTCATAATACTCAATCCACACAAAGAACTACAAAGGGTCCCCAAAGTTTCTATCGGAGAAAAGATAATAAAAATGTGCATCAACCCCTATGCATAGATTACCCCAATATCACCACGGGAATCCGCAAGTTGAGTGCCATAACGTATATCAAGTGAACCAATAAGATACCCCAATGTCACCTCAAGTATTCATATTGCAATACATACATCATGTGTTCCCAAATCTGAACATTCAATCCGACATAACAAAACTTCAAAGGGTAAAGATTCAATTCATCACAATAAGAGTATAGAGGGGAGAAACATCATATGATCCATCTATATTGAAAAAGCCCATGATATAGATCACGAGAGAGAGAGAGATTAAAGACATAGCTACTGGTACAAACCCTCGGCCCCGAGGGTGGACTACTCCCTCCTCATCATGGTGGCCGCCGGGATGATGAAGATGGCCACCGGAGATGATTCCCCCCTCCAACAGGGTGCCGAAACGGGGTCTATATTGGTTTTCGGTGGCTACAGGGCCTTGCGGTGGCGGAACTTCTGATATAGAGCTACCCCGAAGGGTTTCGGAATATTTAGAAATTTATAGTGCAAAGAGGGGGTGCGGGAGGCCACCGAGGTGGGCACAACCCACCTGGGCGCGCCAGGGGGCCCTGGGGCACCCTGGTGGGTTGTGCCCCCTCGGGGCACCCGCCAGGTGCAGCTCTAGCCCATTGGGTTCCTTCTGGTCCAAAAAGAATCTCCAAAAAGTTTTGTGGTGTTTGGACTCCGTTTGATATTGATTTCGAGCGATGTAAAAAACAAGCAAAAAATAGCAACTGGCACTGGGCACTCGGTCAATAGGTTAGTCCCAAAAAATGATATAAAGTTTCTATAAAATGATTGTA
This sequence comes from Hordeum marinum, assembly GCA_022496015.1. Taxonomy (NCBI): domain Eukaryota; kingdom Viridiplantae; phylum Streptophyta; class Magnoliopsida; order Poales; family Poaceae; genus Hordeum; species Hordeum marinum. Next base: position 509,408,896 of record CM039673.1, on the reverse strand, counting down.
AAACATCCAAGAATGATAAAATAACAGCATGAATACTTCATAAATTATAGATACGTTGGAGACATATCAGCATCCCCAAGCTTAATTCCCCTCGTCCTCGAGTAGGTAAATGATAAACGAAATAATTTATGAAGTTTGAATGCTAGAAAAGTGCATAAGTTTGATCAATGATAATTTCAATCACTTTTCCTAGCATCATTACAGCAATTCTGTTCTCATTAAGTTTTCTCATGTTAAAGTAGCAACCAATTCACATGTTAAGGGTTAAACAATGAATTCTCTTGAAACCCAACAACCTATGTTCTCAGTCACCAAGCAATTGCAATTCAACTTATTCAACAAAGTTTAAGTAAGAGCTCCACATACTCAACCATCATATAGTTTTCTATGATTGCTAACGCTCACTGCATACACATGGGCAAAACGTTTCAACCGGACACATAGAAATATAAGGGCTTGTTGCTTTGCCTCCTAATACGTCTCCAACGTATCTATAATTTTTGATTGTTCCATGCTATTATATTATCAACTTGGGATGTTTTATATGCATTTATATGTTATTTTATATCATTTTTGGGACTAACTTATTAACTCAGTGTCCAGTGCCAGTTTCTGTTTTTTCCGTGTTTTTGACCTTTTTCAGATAAGAATATTAAACGGAGTCCAAATGGAATAAAACCTTCAGGATGATTTTCTCCACAACAGAAGGGATCCAGAAGACTTGAAAACCAAGGCAGAGGGCCACGGAGGAGGCCACGAGCCCCATAGGCACGCCCCAGGGGGGAGGGCGCGCCTAGCAGGCTCGTGGGACCCCCGTGCCTCCTTTGCCCTACCTCTTTCGCCTATAAATTCCCAAAAATTCCCAAATCAACAGAGAGAGCCACAAAAACAGTTTTCTACCGCCGCAAGCTTCTGTTTCCGCGAGATCCCATCTAGGGACCGTTCTGGTGCCCTGCCGGAGGGGGATTCGGACACGGAGGGCTTCTTCGTCAACACCATTGCCTCTCCGCTGATGCGTGAGTAGTTAACCGCAGACCTTCAGGTCCATAGCTTGTAGCTAGATGGCTTCTTCTCTCTCTTGGATCTTCAATACAATGTTCTCCATGATCTTCATGGAGATCTATCAGATGTAACTTTCTTTTGCGGTGTGTTTGTCGAGATCCGATGAATTGTGGATTTATGATCAGATTATCTATGAATATTATTTGAGTCTCCTCTGATTTCTTATATGCATGATTTCGTATCCTTGTAAGTCTCTTCGAGTTATGGGTTTCGTTTGGCCAACTTGATCTACAATTCTTGCAATGGGAGAAGTGCTTGGTTTTGGGTTCATACCGTGCGGTGTCCTCACCTAGTGATAGATGGGGTGGCGAGGCACGCATGTGTTGTTGCCATCAAGGGTAAAAAGATGGGTTTTATATCATATTGCTTGAATTTATCCCTCTACATCATGTCATCTTGCTTAAGGCATTACTCTGTTTGTTATGAACTTAATACACTAGATGCATGTTGGATAGTGGTCGATGTGTGGAGTAATAGTAGTAGATGCAGAAAGTATCGGTCTACTTGTCTCGGACGTGATGCCTATATGTATGATCATTGCCTTAGATATCATCATGACTTTGCGCGATTCTATCAATTGCTCGACAGTAATTTGTTCACCCACCGTAATACTTGCTATCATGAGAGAAGCCTCTAGTAAACACTATGGCCCCCGGGTCTATTTTACACATTATATATTCAGATCTACATACAAAAATACCAAAAATACCTTGCTGCACTTTTATTTATTTATTTATATTTACCTTTTATCACTATCAGATCTCACTTTGCAAGTAATCGTCAAGGGATTGACAACCCCTTTATCACGTTGGGCGCAAGTTTGTTTGTTTTTGCGCAAGTGCCTTGGTTCCTCATCTTGATACTCCTACTAGATTGATACCTTGGTTCTCAAACTAAGGGAAATACTTATCTCTACTTTGCTGCATCACCCTTTCCTCTTCAAGGGAAAAACCAACGCAAGCTCAAGAAGTAGCAGGAAGAATTTCTGGCGCCGTTGCCGGGGAGTATTCAAGTCAAGCATATCTACCAAGTACCTATCGCAAACTCATCTCTTGCATTTACATTATTTTCCATTTGCCTCTCGTTTTCCTCTCCCCCACTTGTAAAATAATTTCATAAAATAACAAAAAGATTTTCCTTTTTATTCGCCCTTCTTTCGTTCACCTTTTGATTGCTATGTTTGCTTGTGTTGCCATCTACCTTCTATTTGCTTGCATCTTCGGTTGCTAAAAATATATTGATATGGATCCTCATCCACTTGCTAATCTTTTCAAAAGACCAAATTAGGATGAACCAATTGCTAGTGAGTTGAGTGCACTTGATTATCTCTATGAAGTTCTGTTTGAAAATCATGAATCTGGAAATTTTGATGAAGTGTTGAAAGAAGAAATTTGTAAGGAGATTCATGATAGTTACTTGAATGAAAAAAATGATCGCCATGTTGTTAGTAAAAATTCTCTGAATATCTGTGATGCTAATGATGTGCAAAACCACAAGCTTGGGGATGCTATGCTTGATGAATATGATATTCTTCGTTCCCCAAGTTTTGATGATGGCGCATATACTATAATTGATGATGGAAATAATGATTTATTTGATAGTTATATTGTGAAATTTCTTCATGATTCTACTGAAAATTATTATGAGGGAGGAACATATGCTTGTAGGAATTTCAATTATATCAAGTTTCCCCTCTCTGTGTTCAATGTTTTGAAGTTATGCTTGCTTTGCCTTCCTATGCTAGTTGTTTCTTGCTCCCATAAATTGTTTTATCATAAAAGCCCTATGCATAGGAAGTGGGTTAGGCTTAAATGTGGTTTTCATGAGATTCGTGATGCTCTCTTTCATGTTTCAATTACTACTTTTTATGTCAGCATCACTGAAATCATCATGCCTAGCTAGGGGCGTTAAACGATAGCGCTTGTTGGGAGGCAACCCAATGAATAAATTTATTTTTGCCTTTTCATTTCTGTTTTTTTGAGTCCACACCATCATTATTCTGTTATTATTGTGTTTTTTATGTTTTAGTTAGTGTTTGTGCCAAGTAGAACCTTTATGATTAGTTTTGGTGATAGTTGTTTAATCATGCTGAAAAAAGACAGAAACTTTGTGCTCACGAAATTATTTTTAATTCCTATCCAGAAAGAGATTTTGAGTTGATTATTTTTTCTTATGATTGATATGAAAATTTCCCTAATTTTCATAGTTTTTCAGAGTTTTTTGGATAGCATAGGTATACGAAATATACAGATTGCTACAGACTGTTCTGTTTTTGACAGATTCTGTTTTTGTTGTGTTTATTGCTTATTTTGATGAAACTATGGTTAGTATCGGGGGTACGAGCCATGGAAAAGTGAGAATACAGTAATATAACATCAATCTAAATGTAAATTAAGTTTACTACAGTACCTAAAAAGTTGGTGGTTTGTTTTCTTATGCTAATGTTATCACGAGTTTCTGTTTAAGTTTTGTGTTGTGAAGTTTTCAAGTTGTGGGTGATGTTCTTATGGACAATGGAATAAAGAGTGGCAAGAGCATAACCTTGGGGATTCCCAAGTCATCCAAAGCCAAATTCAAGGACACCAAAAAGCCTAAGCTTGGGGATGCCCCGGGAAGGCATCCCCTCTTTCGTCTTCAATCCATCGGTAACGTTACTTGGAGCTATATTTTTATTTACCACATGATATGTGTTTTGCTTGGAGCGTCGTGTATTATAGGAGTCTTTGCTTTTTGTTTTATCACAATCATCCTTGCTGCACACCTTTTGAGAGGGACATGCACTCATCGTGAATTTGTTAGAATACTCAATGAGCTTCACTTATATCTTTTGAGTTAGGCAATTTAGCTCACATGTGCTTCACTTATATCTTTTGAGCTTGGTAATTTTGCTCCCATGAGCTTCACTTATATCTTTTGAGATTGGTAATTTTTCTCCCATGAGCTTCACTTATATCTTTTGAGCTAGATAATTTTGCTCCCATGAGCTTCACTTATATCTTTTGAGCTTGGTAATTTTTCTCCCATGAGCTTCACTTATATCTTTTGAGCTAGATAATTTTGCTCCCATGAGCTTCACTTATATCTTTTGAGCTAGATAATTTTTCTCTAGTGCTTCACTTAAATCTTTGTCGAGCACGGCAGTGTCATATTTTGTAGAAATAAAAACTCTCGATCTTCACTTATATCATTTTGAGAGTGCTCTCTCTAAGTAACTTGGTAATTGGCGTGTGTTATGAAATTAGTCCTAAATATGATAGGCATCCAAAGAGGATATAATAAAAACTTTCATATTCAAGTGCATTGATTAGTAAGAGAAGTCTGATTCCTCACGATTAGTTTTGAGATATGGAGGTGATAATTTTAGAGTTATGATAGTAGGGTGTTGTGAATCTAGAAATACTTGTGTTGAGGTTAGTGATTCCCGTAGCATGCACGTATGGTGAACCGCTATGTTAGGAAGTCGGAGCATAATTGATTTATTGATTGTCATCCTTTGTGTGGCGGTCGGGATCGCGCGATGGTTAACTCCTACCAACCCTTCCCCTAGGAGTATGCGTTTATCACTTTGTTTCAATTACTAATAAAACTTTCGCAATAAGTATATGAGTTCTTCATGACTAATGTGAGTCCATGGTATAGATGCACTCTCACCCTTCCACCATTTCTAGCCTCTCTAGTGCCGCGCAACTTTCGCCAGTGCACAAACCCACCATATACCTTCCTCAAAACAGCCACCATACCTACCTATTATGGCATTTTCATAGCCATTCCGAGATATATCGCCATGCAACTTCCACCGTTCCGTCTCATGACATGTGCCATCACTTTCATTAAGTATCGAGTTGTAAGTAAATAGAAGTGTGATGATCACCATTATTAGAGCATTGTCCCATGTGAGGAAATAAAAAGAGAGGACAAAGATGCCCACCAAAAAAAAGAGAAAAAAATGAAAAAAGAGAGGCCAAAGAGCCCAAACAAAAAAAATGAGAGAAAAAGAGAGAAGGGACAATCCTACTATCTTTTTCCACACTTGTGCTTCAAAATAGCACCATGTTCTTCATGATAGAGTCTCTTGTTTTGTCACTTTCATATGCTAGTGGGAATTTTCATTATATAACTTGTCTTGTATATTCCAATGATGGGCTTCCTCAAAATTGCTCTAGGTCTTCATGAGCAAGCAAGTTGGATGCGCACCCACTAGTTTTTATTTTTGAGCTTTCATACACTTATAGCTCTAGTGCATCCATTGCATGGCAATCCCTACTCATTCACATTGATATCTATTGATGGGCATCCCCATAGCCCATTGATACGCCGAATCGATGTGACCATGTCCTCCTTTTGCCTCACAACCTCCACCACACTCTATTCCACCTATAGTGCTATATCCATGGCTCACACTCATGTATCGCGTGAGAGTTGAAAAAGTTTGAGAAAGTAAGAGTGCGAAAACAATTACTTGGACAATACCGGGGTTGTGCATGATTTAAATTCATTGTGTGGGGATGATGGAGCATAGCCAGACTACATGATTTTGTAGGGATAACTTTCTTTGGCCATGTTATTTCAAAAGTTCATGATTACTTTGCTAGTATGCTTGAAGTATTATTGTTTTCATGTCAATATTAAACTATTGTTTTGAATCTTATGGATCTAAACATTCATGCCACAATAAATAAGTTACAAAGAACAAATATATTAGGTAGCATTCCACATCAAAAATTCGGTCTTTATCACTTCCCTACTCGAGGACGAGCAGGAGTTAAGCTTGGGGATGCTTGATACGTCTCCAACGTATCTATAATTTTTTATTGTTCCATGCTATTATATTATCAACTTGGGATGTTATATATGCATTTATATGCTATTTTATATCATTTTTGGGACTAACTTATTAACTCAGTGTCTAGTGCCAGTTTCAGTTTTTTCCGTGTTTTTGACCTTTTTCAGATAAGAATATTAAACGGAGTCCAAACGGAATAAAACCTTTGGGATGAATTTTCCACAACAGAAGGGATCCAGAAGACTTGAGAACCAAAGTAGAGGGCCACGGAGGAGGCCACAAGCCCCCTAGGTGCGCCCCAGGGGGGAGGGCACGCCTAGCAGGCTCGTGCCCCCCCTGTGCCTCCTTTGCCCTACCTCCTTCGCCTATAAATTCCCAAAAATCCCAAAATCAACAGAGAGAGCCACGAAAACACTTTTCCGCCGCCGCAAGCTTCTGTTTCCGCGAGATCCCATCTAGGGACCATTTTGGTGCCCTGACGAAGGGGGATTCGGACATGGAGGGCTTTTTCATCAACACCATTGCCTCTCCGATGATGCGTGAGTAGTTCACCACAGACCTTTGGGTCCATAGCTAGTATCTAGATGTCTTCTTCTCTCTCTTGGATCTTCAATACAAAGTTCTCCATGATCTTCATGGAGATCTCTCCGATGTAACTTTTTTTTGCGGTGTGTTTGTCGAGATCCGATGAATTGTGGATTTATGATCAGATTATCTATGAATATTATTTGAGTCTCCTCTAATTTCTTATATGCATGATTTCGTATCCTTGTAAGTCTCTTCGAGTTATGGGTTTCGTTTGGCCAACTTGATCTATAATTCTTGCAATGGGAGAAGTGCTTGGTTTTGGGTTTATACCATGCGGTGTCCTCACCTAGTGACAGAAGGGGTAGCGAGGCACTCATCATGTTGTTGCCATCAAGGGTAAAAAGATGGGGTTTATATCATATTGCATGAATTTATCCCTCTACATCATGTAATCTTGGTTAAGGCGTTACTCTGTTTGTTATGAACTTAATACACTAGATGCATGCTGGATAGCGGTCAATGTGTGGAGTAATAGTAGTAGATGCAGAAAGTATCGGTCTACTTGTCTCGGACGTGATGCCTATATGTATGATCATTGCCTTAGATATCATCATGACTTTGCATGATTCTATCAATTGCTCGACAGTAATTTGTTCACCCACCATAATACTTGCTATCATGAGAGAAGCCTCTAGTGAACACTATGGCCCCCGGGTCTATTTTACCCATTATATATTTAGATCTACATACAAAAATTCCAAAAATACCTTGCTGCAATTTTACTTATTTATTTATATTTACCTATTAGCACTATCAGATCTCACCTTGCAAGTAATCGTAAAGGGATTGACAACCCCTTTATCGCGTTGGGCGCAAGTTTGTTTGTTTTTGCGCAGGTACCTTGGTGCCTCATCTTGATACTCCTACTGGATTGATACCTTGGTTCTCAAACTGAGGGAAATACTTATATCTACTTTTCTGCATCACCCTTACCTGTTCAAGGGAAAAACCAACACAAGCTCAAGAAGTAGCACCTCCCAACGCATTCACCTCGAGGGTGATGTCAACAATAATAACTCATGCTACCCATATTCAACTGGACATATGTGCCTAGATCTTTCCTCACCACATGATGCTTGCCAAAGGAGAAAAAATAAAAGGAATAGATAAAAACTTTGACTCTTGCATAAAAGTAAAAAATAGGCCCTTTGCAGAGGGAAGCAGAGGTTGTAATGCGCTTATTTGTTTGTATGCTCAATCCCTTAGTGCAAGAGAACATCATGTTTTATTGCCCCTTAAGATGACAACCTTTATTATGCAGTCTGTGTCTTTTATTCTTTGCCATCCAAGTTCGTGCAATGCTCAATTTTCTCTTACACTAAATGATCTTACACTTTTAGAAGCAATTTTGATTGCCTTATTGCACCATGACAACTTACTTGAAGGATCTTTCTCAATCCATAGGTAGGTATGGTGGACTCTTGAAAATAGGATTTGGGTTTAAGGTTTTTTGTATGCACAAGTAGTATCTCTACTTAGTGCGGAATTTTTGGCTAACAAAGGTAGGGGGGCAAGCATCACATGTTAAAGGATCTATGACAATATGACTTCTATGTGAATATAAACAAACATAAACCATTAAGTTGTCTTCCTTGTCCAACGTCAACAATTTTGTTATATAATATTTTGATGAGGGCTCACAATCACAAAAGATTTCTAGGATAGTATATTATATGTGAATCTTCTCTTCCCTTATTAATTCTTTCATGAGTTGCATCATTGACTAATGCTATGTTTGTCAATCTCTAATAAAATTTCCTACTTATACTTTTCCTTATGTGGTGCCATCACCTACTATAGGATTAGTATATGATCTTATTTATTTATTTCCTTTCTTCATTTCTTTATTATTTATTTTTCTTTATTTGCAACATGAAAGTAAAGAAAGCAAAAACTCAAACTAAACTTTATCATATAACTTGCATACGATTACAATGATAGATCACTAAGCAAACTCTCAAATAAGAAAGGATCGAACTTAACTTTATTTCATCTAGGCAAAAGATTAAACTAATATAAGTAAAAGCAAAAAAGATAGTGGGATGATATGATACCGGGGCCCCTCCCCCAAACTTGGTCGAAGCCAAGGGGAGTGCCCCTACCCGATACTCATTTCTCCTTTGGTGGTGTAGAAGATGATGGTGGTGAAGTAGAAGTCTTGTCCTCGAATTTCCATGGCACTGGTCCACCATCATGAGAGGAAGAGTGAGTCTCACAGGTCCTGCAACTAGAAGCCAAACTCATATCTTTAAACCTTGCCACATATTTAAAGACTTGGTTCTGGAGGTCATAGATCTGGCTTTGGAGGAAGTTGATTTGCTCATTGAAGGTGAAGACGATGTCCTTCATGGGGCTTGCCATCCACCTTGAGATCACGGGAGAGGTCCGTGATCATGAGGTGATTCGCATGGAGTCCACACTCCACCGTCCCCTTGCACCGGAAGACATCTTGCTCCACAGCTTCAAGCCTAGACTCCACGGTTCCCGTCCCCTTGGGACATGGCACATCGCGAAGGTACAACACCCCCTCACGCATCTCAATGACCTGAGGGTGTTGCACCACCTCCCGAAGATATGGGTTGATGACGTTCTTGAAGAACTTGTCCTTGGAGAAGTTTGAAGCAGCCATGGTAGATGGGATCTCACACAAAACAACAAAGGAAAAAGAGAACAAAGGATTTCTCCGCGATACGGTAATCAACAGGTTCGGGAAGTATATATAGATTTTTTTATCTTAGAGGACAAGTACATGGAAGAAAAATGGAGTACGAAAGGTGTCCCAGGTGGGCACAACCCACCTGGGCGTGCCAGGCAAGCCTGGCGCGCCCTGGTGTCTTGTGCCCACCAGGGGACGCTTCCTGGGAGTTTCTTTGTTTCCAAAATTCTAAAATATTCCAAAACTTACAGAAAATATTTTTGCAGATTTTTCGGAGTCCGTTTACTTACCTTATCACTTACCTCCTTATTTTCACGATTCTAGAGTGTTTCGGAAGGACTCTTTTATGTGTACTTCCGGTGTCAAAGTTTGGATAATATTACTTTCAACATTAATAGGCATACCTGAGATATAATGCTTTATTCGTTGTCCATTGACAACCTCCGGGTTAGTACCTTCGGAATTATTTATTTTGATGGCACTAGACCGGTAAACCTCCTCGATGACATACGGGCCTTCCCATTTCGAGAGGAGCTTCCCTGCAAAAAATCTAAAATGAGAGTTGTACAAAAGAACTTATTCTCCGACTTTAAACTCACGCATTTGAATTCTTTTGTCATGGCATCTTTTGAGTTTTTCTTTGAATAATTTTCCATTTTCATAAGTTTGGGTTCTCCATTCATCTAACAAGCTAATATCAAATAACCTCTTCTCACCAGCAAGTTTGAATTCATAATTGAGCTCTTTAACTGCCCAAAATGCTTCGTGTTCTAACTCAAGAGGCAAATGACAAGCTTTTCCATAAACCATTTTATAAGGAGACATACCCATAGGATTTTTATATGTTGTTCTATAAGCCCAAAGTGCATCATCTAATTTCTTAGACCAATTCTTCCTGGTCCTATTGACAGTCTTTTGCAAAATTAATTTTATTTCTCTATTGCTAAGTTCAACTTGACCACTAGACTGAGGATGATAGGGTGATGCAATTCTATGGTTAACATCATACTTGGCAAGCATTTTACAGAAAGCACCATGAATAAAGTGTGAACCACCATGAGTCATTAAATATCTAGGGACTCCAAACCTTGGGAAAATAACTTCCTTAAGAATTTTAATAGATGTGTTGTGATCAGCACTACTAGTTAGAATAGATTCTACCCACTTAGTAACATAATCAACAGCAACCAAAATATGTGTATACCCATTAGAGGAAGGAAAAGGTCCCGTGTAATCAAATCCCCAAACATCAAATGGTTCAAGAGCAAGTGAATAATTCATACGCATTTCTTGACGCTTACCAATATTACCTATTCTTTGACATTCATCGCAAGATGAGACATACTCGTGGACATCCTTGAAGAGAGTAGGCCAATAAAATCCAGATTGCAATACCTTATGAGAAGTTCTATCTCCAGCAGGATGCCCTCCATAAGCCTCGGAGTGACATTTCTGTACGATTTGTCCATGTTCATGCTTAGGTACACAACATCTAATTATACCATCTACTCCTTTTTTATAAACATGTGGGTCATCCCAAAAGTAATGCCTTAAATCATAGAAGAATTTTTACTTTTGTTGGTAAGTAAAGCTAGGTGGTAAATATTTAGCAACAATGTAATTAGCATAGTCAGCATACCAAGGAGTACTATTAGCAACATTTATTGCAGCTAACTGCTCATCAGGTAAACTATCATCAATAGGTAGTGGGTCATCAAGCACATTTTCAAGCCTAGACAAGTTATCAGCTACGGGGTTCTCAGCTCCTTTTCTATCAATGATATGTAAATCAAATTCTTGTAATAGGAGAACCCAACGAATAAGTCTAGGTTTAGCATATTTCTTTTCCATAAGATATTTAATAGCAGCATGGTCTGTGTGAACAGTTACATTTGAATCAACAATATAAGGTCTAAATTTGTCACAAGCAAACACAACTGCTAAGAATTGCTTTTCAGTAGTAGCATAATTTCTTTGAGCACTGTCTAGAGTTTTACTTGCATAATGAATAACATTCAATTTCTTATCAACTCTTTGTCCTAGAACAACACCAACATCATAATCACTAGCATCACACATAATTTCAAAAGGCAAGTTCCAATCAGGTGGTTGAACAATAGGTGCAGTAATTAAGGCTTTCTTGAGTGTTTCAAAGGCTTCAAGACAATCATCATCAAAATCAAAAGAGATATCCTTTTGCAAGAGATTAGAAAGAGGCCTAGAAATTTTACAAAAGTGTTTGATAAATCTCCTATAGAAACCAGCATGACCTAAGAAACTACGAATACCTTTTATATCTTTAGGACATGGCATTTTGTCAATTGCATCAACCTTAGCTTGGTCCACTTCGATACCTCTTTCAGAAATTTTATGACCCAAGACAATGCCTTCATTAACCATAAAGTGGCACTTCTCCCAACTCAAGACAAGATTTGTTTGTTCACATCTCTACAAAACTCGCTCAAGATTTCTTAAACAATCATCAAAAGACTTCCCATAAACAGAGAAGTCATCCATGAAAACCTCAACAATCTTTTCACGAAAATCAGAGAATATAGCCATCATGCATCTTTGAAAGGTAGCAGGTGCATTACATAAACCAAAAGGCATACGTCTATAAGCATAGGTTCCAAAAGGACAAGTAAAAGTGGTCTTTTATTGATCAGGTTGTGATACATGTATTTGTGAAAAGCCAGAATATCCATCAAGGAAGCAAAAGTGTGTGTGCTTAGATAATATTTCAAGCATTTGATCAATAAAAGGCAAAGGGTAATGATCTTTTCTAGTTGCTTTGTGTAATTTTCTAAAATCAATTACCATTTTATAGCCTGTAACAATTCTTTGTGGAATAAGTTCATTTTAATCATTAGGAACAACAGTAATACCTCCTTTCTTAGGAACACAATGAACGTGACTTACCCATATACTATCAGCTATAGGATAGATTATACCTGCTTCCAGAAGTTTTAATATTTCCGTTCTTACCACCTCTTTCATCTTCGGATTTAACCGTCGTTGGTGATCAACAACTGGTTTAGCATCAGGTTCCATATTGATTTTGTGCTGACATAGAGTGGGACTAATTCCCTTTAAGTCATCAAGAGTATATCCAATAGCAGCCTGGTGCTTCCTTAGAAGTTTTAATAATCTTACTTCTTCATGTTTTGAAAGGTTAGCATTGATAATAAGAGGATATGTCTTCTTTTCGTCAAGATAAGCATATTTCAAAGTGTCTGGCAATTGTTATAATTCAAACACAGGATCACCTTTAGGTGGAGGAGGACCTCCAAGAGTTTCAATAGGTAAATTGTGTTTAAGTAAAGGAGGTTGTTCAAAGAAAACTTTATCTATTTCATTTCTTTCGTGCATATGTAAATCATTTTCATGGTCTAGCAGATATTGTTCTAAAGGATTAGTAGGTGGTACAACAATAGAAGCAAGACCACTTAATTCATCCTTACTAGGCAATTATTTTTCATGATGATTTCTACTAAACTTGGAAAAATTAAAGTCATGAGACTCATCACCAAAGCTAACTCCCACAATTTGTTTCTTACAATCTATCTTAGCATTAACTGTGTTCAAGAAAGGTCTAGCAAAGATAATGGAACAGAAGTCATCTTGTGGGGAACCAAGAACAAGAAAATCAGTAGGGTATTTTATTTTCCCACAATGGACTTCAACATCTCAAATAATCCCAATTGGTGATATAGTGTCTCTATTAGCAAGTTTAATAGTAACATCTATTTCTTCTATCTCAGCAGGTGCTATGTCTTTCATAATCTCTTCATATAAAGTGTAAGGAATAGCACTCACACTAGCACTCGTGTCACCTAAACCATGATAATAGTGATCTCCTATTTTAACTTAAATAACAGGCATGCCCACAATAGGTCTATGGTTATTTTTTCTATCAGGTTTAGCAATTCTAGCAGCTTCTTCACAGAAGTAAATAACATGCCCATCACTATATTCTTCCAAGAGATCTTTAACCATAGCAATGCTAGGTTCTACTTTTATTTCTTCTTCAGGTTTAGGTGTTCTAAAATAGCTTTTGTCAACCATAGTTGGAACTTTAGCATGTTCCTTTATCCTAATAGGGAAAGGTGGTTTCTCTATATAAGCTGAAGGAACAACTGGATCAACATTATAGAGTATAGTTTCTTCTTTAACTGGTGCTGGATTTTTAATTTCTTCTTTGACGGGTAGGTGATATTTAAACCACTTCTCCATAGGGAGTTCAACATGAGTAGAAAATGATTCACAAAAGGAGGCTACTATCTCAAAGTCAAGTCCATATTTAGTGCTAAACTTTTGAAAAGCATCGGTATCCATCAAAGATTTAACACAATCATACTTAAGTTTAATACCTGACTCTTTACCTTTGCCAAGTTCCCAATCTTCAAAGTTGCGTTCAATTATTTCCAAAATATCCCATCAGAATTCAATAGTATTCTTCATAAAAGAACCATCACAAGAAGTATCAAGCAAGGTTTGATCATTACGAGAAAGCCAAGCATAAAAATTCTGGATAATAATTTCTCTTGAGAGCTCATGATTGGGGCATGAATATAACATTGACTTAAGCCTCCCCCAAGCTAGAGCGATACTTTATCCTTCACGAGGCCAAACATTATATATATAATTCCGATCACGATGAACTAGATGCAAAGGATAAATTTTCTGGTGGACCTCCAATTTCGAACGATTCCAATTACATGATCCAATATCATCGCATAGCCTATACCATGATATTGCTTTTCCCTTCAAAGATAAAGGGAAAACCTTTTTCATAACTTGATCCCTAGGTAAACCTGCAAGCTTAAACAACCCACCAATTTGTTCCACATATATCAAGTGCATATCAGGATGTTCAGTTCCATTACCTGCATAAGGATTAGCTAGCAGTTGTTCTATCATACCCGAAGGAATTTATTATTCAATATTTTCAGTAGGTGCAGTAGGTTGAGGGGTAGCTAATTGTGGTTCCGGACGAGGTGAAGGTACCCCCAACAAACTCTTCAAAGGATTGTTTTTCCATAGTAACAAGTGACAATAAATTTCAACACACTATATAAATATTTCCTTACCAAATTCCACTTACCAAAGGCGCTTCACTCCCCGGCAACGGCGCCAGAAAATAGCTTTGATAACCCACAAGTATAGGGGATCAATTGTATCTCTTTTCGAGAAGTAAGAGTGTCAAACCCAACGAGGAGCAGAAGGAAATGATAAGTAGCTTTTAGTAAGTTAATGTCTGCAAGTGCTGAAATTGTAAGTAGCACAGTAGTTTGATAGCAAGATAATTTGTAACGAGCAAGTAACGAATATAGTAACGAAAGTGCAGCAAGGTAGCCCAATCCTTTTGAGGCAAAGGATAGGCCAAAGCGGTCTCTTATGATAAGCAAAGCGTTCTTGAGGGTACACGGGAATTTCATCTAGTCACTTTCATCATGTTGGTTTAATTCGTGTTCGGTACTTTGATAATTTGATATGCGGGTGGACCGGTGCTTAGGTGCTGCTCTTACTTGAACAAACCTCCAACTTATGATTAACCCTCCCGCAAGCATCCACAACTACGAGAAAAGTATTAAGAATAAATTCCACCAAATAAACCATATAGTCATCAACTACAAGACGTAATCAACACTACTAGTCACCCACAAGCACCAATCTATAGTTCTGGTAACAAGATTGGAATCAAGAGATGAACTAGGGTTTGTGAGGATTTGGTGTTGTTGAAGATGGTGATGAAGATTGCCCTCCCCAAGATAGGAGAGTTGTTGGTGATGATGATGACGATGATTTCCCCCTCTGGGAGGGAAGTTCCCCCAAAAAAATCGCTCTGCGGGAGGGCAAAAGTGCTCCTGCCCAAGTTCCGCCTCGAGGCGGTGGCGCTTCGTCCCGAAAGCCTCCTCCTTATTTTTTCTAGGTCAAAATGACTTATATACCAGGAGATGGGAACCGGAAGTGGGACGAGGAGGGCACAACCCACCAAGGCGCACCTGGGCTCCCTAGCATGCCCAGGTGAGTTGTGCCTACCTGGTGGGCCCCTTCTGGTAGTTATTTGCTCCAATAATTCTTAAATAATCCATAAAAAATCTCCGTGAAGTTTCAGCTTGTTTGGAGTTGTGCAGAATAGGTAGCTTGACGTAGCATTTCCAGGTCCAGATTTGCAGCTGCCGGAATTCTCCCTCTTAGTGTGTTCCTTGCAAATTATGAGAGAAAAGGCATTAGAATTACTCCAAAAAGAATTATTATGGATAAAAACATTATAAATAACAGCAATAAAACATGATGCAAAATGGACGTATCAGGCCTCCAAGCGCAGAGTTTTCTAGGACAGTAGCAATTTTCCCTCAAGTGGATGACCTAAGGTTTATGAATCCATGAGAGGTGTAGGATGAAGATGGTCTCTCTCAAATGACCCTGCCCAAATACACGAAATCTCTTGTGTCCCCAACACACCCAATACAATGGAAAATTGTATAGGTGCACTAAATCGGCAAAGTGTAATATGGATGGTAGAAATATATATATAATCTGAATAAATAAAAACAACAAGGTAGAAAATAATAAAAGTGAGCACAAACGATATTGCAATGATTGAAAATGAGGCCTAGGGTCCGTACTTTCGCTAGTGCAATCTCTCAACAATTCTAACATAGTTGGATCATATGATTATCCCTCAAAGTGCAATAAAGAATCACTCCCGAGTTTCTATTAGCAGAGAACATAAGATAGAAATTGTTTCTAGGGTACGAAACCACCTCAAAGCTATTCTTTCCATTCTATCTATCCTAGAGTTCGTCCTAATAATGCAAGCTATTCTTTCCGATCGATCTAATCAAGAGTTCATACTAAAATAACACCAAATCAAATTCACTAATACTAAATCCACACAAAGAACTACAAAGGGTCCCCAAAGTTTCTATTGGAGAAAAGATAATAAAAACATGCATCAACCCCTATGCATATATTACCCCAATATCACCGCGGGAATCCGCAAGTTGAGTGCCATAACGTATATCAAGTGAACCAATAAGATAACCCATTGTCACCTCAAGTATTCATACTGCAAGACATACATCATGTGTTCCCAAATCTGAACATTCAATCCGACATAACAAAACTTAAAAGGGTAAAGATTCAATCCATCACAATAAGAGTATAGAGGGGAGAAACATCATATGATCCATCTATATTAACAAAGCCCATGATATAGATCACGAGAGAGAGAGAGAGAGAGAGATTAAACACATATCTACTGGCACAAACCCTCAGCCCTAAGGGTGGACTACTCCCTCCTCATCGTGGTGGCCGCCGGGATGATGAAGATGGCCACCGGAGATGATTCCCCCCTTCGACAGGGTGCTGGAACGGGGTCTAGATTGGTTTTCGGTGGCTACAGAGCCTTGCGGTGGCAGAACTTCTGATCTAGGGTTACCCCGAAGGGTTTCGGAATATTTAGGAATTTATAGTGCAAAGAGGAGGTGCGGGAGGCCACCGAGGTGGGCACAACCCACCTGGGCGTGCCAGGGGGCCCTGGCGTGCCCTGGTGGGTTGTGCCCCCCTCGGGGCACCACCCAGGTGCAGCTCTGGCCCATTGGGTTCCTTCTGGTC
The DNA here is from genome assembly GCA_022496015.1 of Hordeum marinum. NCBI lineage: Eukaryota > Viridiplantae > Streptophyta > Magnoliopsida > Poales > Poaceae > Hordeum > Hordeum marinum. The sequence goes on along the minus strand of CM039673.1, from coordinate 509,392,184 downwards.
CAAAAAAATCTCCAAAACGTTTCGTGGTGTTTGGACTCTGTTTGTACTGATTTCCTGCGATGTAAAACCAAGCAAAAAACAGCAACTGGCATTAGGCATTGGGTCAATAGGTTAGTCCCAAAAATGATATAAAGTTGCTATAAAATGATTGTAAAACATCCAAGAATGATAAAATAATAGCTTGAATACTTCATAAATTATAGATACATTGGAGACGTATCAATGTCCGGCTTTGGCACTGAAGCGCCGATCTTGCAGATAAACACGTCGATCTTGCCAAAGGGGACCTGGTACGCAGACTCGACCGAGTCGGCATCGGGGCCCCAGCTTGAATTTTCATGTAGAGCATGTTGCGGCGGCTCTTGCACATCTGAGCCACTACAAAGCTCCCGAACCCTGGAAGGGCTCCCTAAGAGAACTCAACTCCACCGCGTGAGAGCCCCACGGTGGGCCTCAACTGTCGTGGTTTAGTCACAACAGATGTCATCATAGGATAACTTAGGTGTGAGATCATTGTCACTGGGTAGAGACTAGAAGGGGTTGATCGAGAACGAGAGACGGATTTACGCAGGTTCGGTCCCTCCAACGGAGATAAAAGCCTACATCCTACTTCTCGCCCCTCCGCCACCATGGAGGCCAAGGACTAGAGGATAAACCCTTCTCCCATCTAGGGAGGAGGTAAAGGAAGAAGAATAAGGAGTGGGGCTCTCTCCCCCTCTCTCCCGATGGCACCGGAACACCGCCGGGGCCATCATCGTGACGGTGATCCACTCCAACAACTCCATCTCCACTCTCCCACAACCCGCTGTACCCTCTACTTGAACATGGTGCTTTATGCTTCATATTATTATCCAATGATGTGTTGCCATCCTATGATGTCTGAGTAGAACTATTTTGTCCTATTGGTTGATTGATGGTTATGATTGGTTTGAGTTGCATGTTTTATTATTGGTGTTGTCCCATGGTGCTCTCTGTGTCTCACAAGCATGAGGGGTCCTTGTTGTAGGGTGTTGCAATGTGTTCATGATTTTCCTATGGTGGGTTGCTTGAGTGACAGAAGCATAAACCCGAGTAGGTGGGTTGTTGCATATGGGAGTAAAGAGCACTTGATACCTTATAATGCTATGGTTGGGTTTTACCTTAATGATCTTTAGTAGTTGCGCATGCTTGCTAGAGTTCCAATCATAAGTGCATATGATCCAAGCAGATAAAGTATGTTAGCTTATGCCTCTCCCTCATATAAAATTGCAATAATGATTACCGGTCTAGTTATCAATTGCCTAGGGACAATTCCGCAACTCCGACCACCACTTTTCCACACTCATTAAACTAACTTAGTTGTTTCTTTATCTAAGCAGCCCCTAGTTTTTATTTATGTGTTCTTTATTATCTTGCAAACCTGTCCTATCACACCTACAAAGTACTTCTAGTTTCATACTTGTTCTACGTAAAGCGAACGTTAAGCGTGCGTAGAGTTGTATGGGTGATCGATAGAACTTGAGGGAATATTTTTTCTACCTTTAGCTCCTCGTTGGGTTTGACACTCTTACTTATCGAGAAAGGCTACAACTAATCCCCTATACTTGTGGGTTATCAGGACACATGAGAAGCTACGCTTCGAGAAGCTCAATTTAGATTAGGAGCATGAGTTCCTTAAAGCTATCAATGATGATCTTCGAAAGAATACTTTCTCTTATCTAGCCAAGAGACTTCTTTTTTCTATATTGATGCCACAAGTTAAGTCTAAGCAAGCTATCAACAAAGGAAAGAAAGGTTCTTCAAATAGTATCAATAAAATGAAAAATCCAATGATATTGCTTCTAGCAGTTCTCTTGATCCCACTAACTCTTCTCTTAGCCAAGTTACACTTGAGTAAGAAAATGAACTCTTGAAAGGGATTATAGAGAAAGGTATCTACAAGAGTCTTGAAGGGTGCAAATAATTTGAGGAGATTGTACACAAGCACGGAGGATACCGGAAGAATCATGGTGTTGGCTACTTCAATGCTAATGGAGTTGAATGGGAAGAAGGTCAATACCCCAATCCCAAGTTTGTTCCTCAAAAGGAGAAGTATGAAAATACTCTCTCCAAGGGAACAAAAGCTCAAGATGACCTTCCACCACAAGACCCCAAGCTCAAGGACAAGAACAAGCTTCAAGAGGACATTGATTCATATGAAGATGAATCCCAAGCTTTGGTGAAGTGGGATCCCAAGGCTACTACAAGCTCAAGTTCTACAAGTTCTACTTCAACACTGAGGATCCCCATCAACTTGATGTGGGTCCCCAAGAAGAAGAACTAGAGAAGTTCTTGAGGCGTGACTCCACCAATGGAATTCACTCATATTCATTATTGGCAAGAACTAGTTACAATCAACATCAACATCATGCAATAGTTCAAGGAGTCACGCATTCCCTCAAAGGTAAGCAAGGGACAAGGTAATCAACAAATCAATGGACATCATCACATATGCTTTGCACTCCATGTCCGTAGATATCCTTGTATCTGTCTCTTGTGTGTTGGGACTAACCCATGTAGGTGAGAGGAGTAATGAAACAACAAGGATGCTCCCAACTCTTGGTGATCTTCATCAACTTTGAGCATCCACCACTACTTCACCTGCATGAAGTATTCATTTACAAAACCCAAGGTTAGTTTATCCCTCCTATGGGGGGATGTCACATCAAGGGGGAGCTTTACTCTAATACTTGAGTCAAAGCATCTCAAAGAATGTGACTACATTAAATGCTTTATGTAATAGTGGTAACCCCACCTGTGCTTAATCGATTAGTATGACCTATGATCAAGTATTCTTACTTGGCTCCTAAGTCAATATACTCATATATAGATGACTCCGTCATCGCCAAAGTACTTGTTAGATGCTATTGTGTTTGTGCATGTTTGCCATGATTTCATTTGACATCTTATTGTGTGAGCATGTTGGTCTGCATTTATTTACTCATTCGAGGATATCCAATTGTTGCTATTTGGATTTTGATTTTCACTTGCCAATTGGACATACAAGAATGCCTATGACCACTCCTTTAGCTATCTATGCTTTCTCACCTCATATTATATTCATGCTCCATCACAAAATTTGAACAAGTACTTCTTGATCTCTTTGTGTGAGGAGCACTCGGAGTTCCGTATCGTCAAAGACTGACCATTAAAACCTCCCAAGTGCATCTCGGTGGAACCAACTCCAAATTCTCGGTCTCACCGAGTGCCTAGGGTTGATCTGGTTTTTCAATCTCGGCATTGTCGATTTCATATTCTCGGTTACACCGAGTTTCCCTGTCAGCTGATAGTTGTGAAACTCGGTGACACCAAAAATATCAAATCGCTATCATCGACAATGATGGGTATATAATCAGTGGACCCCGACATTTTGAAATCCATTCTTCAAACGTCGCGCTCTCACAACCCTAGCTGCTGTTCCGAAGGCCCCTGGTCATCACCTTGATTCCCCGAGCGCCTCCGCCGCTGGGAATCGCCATCGTTGACGTTTTCTTCCCCAACATTGCCACTGTAGCGGATCCATCGCCAAATAAGGGTATGGATTCGGCCCCCTCTCATGCTCCACTGTCTGATTATTGCGCATTAGGGTTTATTCCTAGTCTAGCCACAATTTGACCTTTCCGTCCAATAGAAAATTCCATTACATAGCGAACGACGAATTTTTAGGCTTTTGCTATCCGCCTCCTGTATCTCGATAGAACTGATGTGAAATAATCGGTGTGACCGATTTTCTTTTCGTTGGAAATATGCCCTAGAGGAAATAATAAATTTGTTAACATATTTCCTTGTTCATAATAATCGTTTATTATCCATGCTATAATTGTGTTGATCAGAAACTCGGATGCATGTGTGGATACATAGACAAAACCATGTCCCTAGTATGCCTCTAATAGACTAGCTCATTGATCAAAAGATGGTTAAGGTTTCCTAGCCATGGACATGAGATGTCATTTGATAACGGGGTCACATCATTAGGAGAATGATGTGATGGACAAGACCCAAACTACAAACGTAGCATATGATCGTGTCAGTTTATTGCCACTGTTTTCTGCATGTGAAGTATATGTTCCTATGACCATGAGATCATGAAACTCATGGACATTGGAGGAGTGCCTTGTGTGTATCAAATGTCGCAACGTAACTGGGTGACTATAAATGTGCTCTACAGGTATCTCCGAAGGTGTTTGTTGAGTTGGCATGGATCAAGACTGGGATTTGTTACTTCGTGTGATGGAGAGGTATCTGAGGGCCCACTCGGTAATACAACATCATAATAAGACTGAAAGCAATGTGTCCAAGTGTTAGTCACAGGATCTTGTATTATGGAACGAGAAAAGAGACTTGCCGGTAACGAGGTTGAACTAGGTATGGAGATACCGACGATCGAATCTCGGGCAAGTAACATACCGAAGAACAAAGGGAACATCATACGAGATTAACTTAATCCTTGAGATAGAGGTTCGACCGATAAAGATCTTCATAGAATATGTCGGAACCAATATGGGCATCCAGGTCCCACTATTGGTTATTGACCGTAGAGGTGTCTCGGTCATGTCTACATAGTTCTCGAACCCACAGGGTCTACACACTTAAGGTTTGGTGACGTTTCAATAGTATATAGTTATGTATGGTGGTGACCGAAGGTTGTTCGGAGGCCCGGATGAGATCCCGGATGTTGCGAGGAGCTCCGAAATGGTCCGGAGGTAAAGATTCATATATATGAAGTCCTGTTTTGGTCGCCGGAAAAGTTTCGGGCTCATCGGTAGTGTACCGGGAGTGCCGGTAGTGTACCGGGAGACCATCGGGAGGGGTATTACGACCCAAGAGGCTACATGGGATGTGGGAGATTTAATATCAGCCCTTAATGGGGTGGTGGAAGTCCCACACAAGGCCCATGAGGCTGGGAAGAAAAGCCCAAAGAGAAAAAGGCAAAAAAAGGATGAATCCTAGTCCTACTAGGATTGGAGGTGGATTCCACCTCTCCTACTTGGTTTGGTCGACCCAAGGGCTAGCTCTTGGAGAGCCAAGACTCCTCCTCTCTTCCTCTTATATATACTAGAGGTTTTAGGGTTTTTTGCACCTGATTTTCAGCCACGTGCTACCCGTTCCTCTAGTGCATAGTTTCTCCTCTAGATCGGTTTTCTGCAGTGCTTAGGCGAAGCTCTGCCGGAATAGCTCCACCACCATTGCCGGAGCGCCATCACGCTCCCGGAGAACTCTTCTACCTCTCTGATCCTTCTTGCTGGATCAAGAAGGCGGAGATAGTCATCAAGCTGTACGTGTGCTGAACGCAGAGGTGTCGTCCGTTCGGTGCTAGATCGGAAGGACCGTGGTCAAGATCGCGATATGGATCGTGATGAGATCGTGGGACGGATCGCGATGAGTTCGCCGGACGGATCATGATGAGTTTGTGGGATGGATCAGGATTGGATCGCGAGACGGATCGTGATGATATCGCGGGACGCTCGGCGATTTGGATCGTGAAGACGTTCGACTACACCAACCGTGTTTCTTAACGCTTCCCGCTTAGCGATCTACAAGGGTATGTAGATCCCCTCTCCCTCTCGTAGATGCTCATCACCATGGATAAATCTGTGTGTGCGTAGGAAATTTTTTGTTTCCCATGCGACGTTCCCCAACAGTGGCATCATGAGCTAGGTCTATGTGTAGATGAGATCTCGAGTAGAAGACAAAGAGTTTGTGGGCGTTGATGCTTAGATTGCTTCCTCCCTTGGCCGTGTTTTGGTTCAGCAGTATCGTGAGATGAAGCAGCCCGGACCAACATTACTCGCACGCTTACGAGAGACCAGTTCCCTCAACCACAACTTGTTGCCCAGATGGCTTGCGGGTGCTAGTTTCTCTCACTTTAGTTGGAACGGATTCGACAAAGGCGGTCCTTGAGAAGGTTGAAAAGCAACTAGTGTATCAGCGTTGTGGTTTTTGCGTAGATAAGAATTGTTCTTGCTAGATACTCGTAGCAGCCACGTAAAACATGCAACAACAATTAGATGACGTCTAACTTGTTTTTGCATGGTATGTTGTGATATGATATGGCCAATTACATGATGTGATATATGTGATGTATGAGATGATCATGTGATGTATATATTATCATGACTTGCATGTCGATGAGTACGGAAACCGGTAGGAGCCATAGGGTTGTCTTTAATTATTGTATGACCTGCCTGTCAATCATTAAGCACTATGTAATGCTTTACTTTATCGATACGGTAGCAATAGTAGTAGAAGCATGTTGGGCGCGACAACCCCGATGACGATATGTTGATGGAGATCAAGATGATGGAGATCATGGTGTCGTGCCAGTGATGATGGAGATCATGCCGGTGCTTTCTAGATGGAGATCAAAAGCACAAGTTCATGGCCATATCATGTCACTTATGATTTGCATGTGATGTTAATCCTTTATGCACCTTGTTTTGCTTAGGACGACGATAGCATTATAAGGTGATCCCTCACTTAATTTCAAGATAAATAGTGTTCTCCCCGAGTGTGCACTGTTGCGAAAGTTCGTCGTGTTGAGACACCACGTGATGATCGGGTGTGATAGACTCTACGTTCACATACAACGGGTGCATGCCAGTGTTGCACATGCAGAACACTCGGGTTAAACTTGACGAGCCTGGCATGTATAGACATGGCCTCGGAACACAAGAGACCGAAAGGTCGAACATGAGTCATATAGTAGGTATGATCAACATGATGATGTTCATAATTGCAGCCACCTCAATTCACGTGATGATCAGACTTGAGTTGGTGAATTTGGATCATGTATCACTCGAATGACCGGAGGGATTTCAATTTGACTGGGAGTTCTTCAGTAATATGATTAATTGAACTCATTATCATGAACATAGTCAGTAGTGTCTTTGCAAATTATGTTGTAGATTACTAGCTCACGCTGTAGCTCCCTTGAATTTTTATATGTTCCTAGAGAAATAGAGTTGAAAGATGATGGTAGCAATATTGTGGACTGGGTCCGTGATCTAAGGATTGTCCTCATTGCTGCACAGAAGGCTTATGTTCTTAATGCACCGCTCGGTGCGCCAACCCCTCTAGCGTCGTCTGTAGATGTTGTGAACATCTAACAGGCACGTTCTGATGACTACTTGATAGTTTGGTGCGTCATGCATTACGGCTTAGAATTGAGGCTCCAAAACATTTTGAACGTCATGGAACATATGAGATGTTTCTAAGAGATGAAATTAGGATCTCAGGCTCATACCCGTGTTGCGAGATATGAGATCTCCAACAAGATTCTTTGCAAGATAAAAGAGAATAGCTCAATCGTTGAGCATGTGCTCAGATTGTCTGGGTGCTACAATCGCTTGAATCAAGTGGGAGTTGATCTTCCAGATAAGATAGTTATTGATATAGTTCTCCAAGTCACTGTCACTAAGCTACTAGAACTTGGTGATGAACTATAAAATGCCAGGGATAGAAATAATGATCCCTGAGCTGTTCGCGATGTTTGACACCGCGAAGATAGAAATGAAGAAGGAGCATCAAGTGTTGATGGTTAGTAAAACCACTAGTTTCGAGAAGGGCAAGGGAAAGGAGGGAAACTTCATGGATGGCAAGATAGTTGCTGCTCCAGTGAAGCAACCCAAAGTTGAACCCAAACCCGAGACTAAGTGCTTCTATTATGAGGTGAGCGGTCGCTGAAACGGAACAACCCTAGATACTTGGTAGATAAGAAGGCTGGCAACATCGACAGAAGTATATTTGATATACGTGTTCTTGATGTGTACCTTGCTAGTACTCCTAGTAGCACCTGGGTATTGGATACCGGTTCGGTTGCTAAATGTTAGTAACTTGAAATAAAAGCTATGGAATAAACGGAGAACTAGCTAAGGGTGAGGTGACGATGTGTTGGAAATATTTCCTAGGTTGATGTGATCAACATCGCACGCTCTCTCTACCTTCGGGATTAGTGACAAACCTAAATAATGTTATTTGGTGTTTTGTGTTGAGCATGAACATGATTAGATCATGTTTATTGCAACACGGTTATTCATTTAAATTAGAGAATAATGGTTATTCTGTTTACATGAATAATACCTTCAATGGTCATGCACCCAGTGAGAATGGTTTGTTGAAATCTTGACAGTAGTAATATACATGTTCATAACATTGATGCCAAAAGATACAAAGTTAATAATGATAGTACCACATACTTGTGGCACTGCCGCTAAATGTCATATTGGTATAAAACGCATGAAGAAACTCCATGTCGATGGATCTTTGGACTCATTCGATTTCAAATCGGTTGAGACATGCGAACCATGCCTTTTGGGCAAGATGACTAAGGACCCCGTTTTCCGGATTGATGGAGCGGGCAAGTGGTTCATTGGAAATGATACATGTTGATGTATGCAATCCAATGAGTCTTGTAGCGTGCAGTGGATGTCGTTATTTTCTTACCTTCACTGGTGATTTCAGTAGATATAGTGGATATTTACTTAATGAAACACAAGCCTGAATCGTTTGAAAGGTTCAGGCAAATTCAGAGTAAAGTTTTAAGATCATCATGACAAAAAGATAAATGTCTGCGATATGATCGTGGAGGTGAATATCCGAGTTGCGAGTTTGGCATGCAACTTTAGACAATGTGAAAGTTGTTTCACAACTAACGCCACCTGGAACACCATAGTGTGATGGTGTGTCCGAACATCATAGTCATGCTCTATTAGATATGGTGCGTGCTATGACGTCTCTTATCGTTTTACTACTATAATTTTGGGGTTATGCATTAGAGACAACTACATTCACTTTAAATATGGCACCATCTAAATCCGTTAAGATGACACCGTGTGAATTATGGTTTGATAGAAACCTAAGCTGTCATTTCTTAATGTTTGGGGTTGCGACGCTTATGTGGAAAATGTTTTCACCTAATGAGGTCGAACCCAAAGCGGACAAATTCATCTTCATAGAATGCCCTAAGAATAGTTGGGTGAACCTTCTATCTCAGATCCAAGCATAAAATGTTTATTGCTAAAACGAGTCCTTTCTCAAGGAAAAGTTTCTCTCGAAAGAATTGAGTGTGAGGAAGATAGAACTTGATGAGGTTGTTGAACCTTTGTTTCAACCAGAGAGTAGCGCACCACAGAAAGATGTTTTTGTGGAGCCTACGTTAGTTGAAGAAGAAGTTAATGATGATGATCATGAAAGCTTTGGATCAAGTTACTATCAAACCTCATAGGTCGACAAGGACGCGTACTACTCCTAAATGGTACGGCAACCCTGTCTTAGAGGTCATGTGTTAGACAACGATGAACCTACGAGCTATGGAGAAGCGATGATGGGCCCGGATTCCGAAAAATGTTTAGAGGCCATGAAATCTGAGAAAAGGATCCATGTATGAAAACCAAGTATATACTTTGGTAGACTTGCTCGTTATACAGCAGGTCGTTGAGTACAAATGGATCTTTAAAATGAAGAGAGACGCTAATGGTAAATGTCACCATTTATAAAGCTCGACTTGTTGCAAAGAAGTTTATGACAAGTTCAAGGAGTTGACTGCAATGAGACTTTCTCACTCGTAGCGATGCTAAAGTCTGTTGGAATTATGTTAGCAGTTGCTGCATTTTTCAATTATGAAATCTGCCAGATGGATGTCAAATCATCGTTTCCTTAATGGTTTACTTGAGGAAAGGTTGTATGTGATACAACCAAAAGGTTCTGTTTTTCCTAAGGATGCTAAAAGGTGAGCAAGCTTTAGTGATCCATCTATGGACTGAAGCAAGCATCTCGGAGTTGGAATATACGCTTTGATGAGGTGATCAAAGTTTTTGAGTCTATACAAAGTTTACGAGAAACTTGTATTTGCAATAAAGTGAGTGGGAGCACTATAGAGTTTCTGATAAGTATATGTGGATGACATATTGTTGATCGGAAATAATGTAGAATTTCTAGAAGGCATAAACGGTTGTTTGAAAACTGTTTTTCAAAGGAAGGCCTGGATAAAGCTACCTAATTGTTGAGCATCAAGATCTATAGAGATAGATCAAGATGCTTGATGAGACTTTCAATGAGTACATACCTTAACAAGATTTTGAAAGAGTTCAAAATGGATCAATCAGAGAAAGAGTTCTCACCTGATTTGTAAGGTGTGAAGTTGAGTGAGAATCAAAGCTCGACAACGGAAGAAGAAAGAGAAAGGACGAACGTCGTCCCCTATGCCTTAGCCATAGGCTCTGTATAGTATGCCATGCTGTGTACCGCACCTGTGTGTGCCTTGCCATGAGTCCGTCAAGGGGTACAGGAGTGATCCAGGAGTGGATCACTGGACAACGGTCAAGATTATCCTTAGTTACTAAAATACTAAGGATATGTTTCTCGATTATGGAGGTGATAAAGAGTTCGTCGTAAAGAGTTACGTTGATGCAAGCTTTAATACCAATCCGGATGACTCGTAGTAGCAATCTGGATACGTATAGTGGAGCAGCCATTTGGAAAAGTACCAAGTGGAGTGTGGTAGAAGTGTTTACGGTTTGACATAGAGATTTGCAAAGTACACATGGATCTGAATGTCGCAGACCCGTTAACTATAAGACCTCTCTCACATGCAAAGCATGATCGAGCCCCAGAACTCATTGGGTGTTAGATTCATAACAATGCAAATCACATAGTGATGTGAACTAGATTATTGACTCTAGTGCAAGTGGGAGACTGGTGGAAATATGCCCTAGAGGCAATAATAAATTAGTTATTATCATATTTCCTTGTTCATAATAATCGTTTATTATCCATGCTATAATTGTGTTGATCGGAAACTCGGATGCATGTGTGGATACATAGACAAAACCATGTCCCTAGTATGCCTCTAATAGACAAGCTCGTTGATCAAAATATGGTTAAGGTTTCCTAGCCATGGACATGAGATGTCATCTGATAACGGTATCACATCATTAGGAGAATGATGTGATGGACAAGACCCAAACTACAAACGTAGCATATGATCGTGTCAGTTTATTGCCACTGTTTTCTGCATGTCAAGTATATGTTCCTATGACCATGAGATCATGCAGCTCACGGACATCGGAGGAGTGCCTTGTGTGTATTAAACATCGCAACGTAACTGGGTGACTATAAAGGTGCTCTACAGGTATCTCCGAAGGTGTCTGTTGAGTTGGCATGGATCAAGACTGGGATTTGTTACTCCGTGTGACGGAGAGGTATCTCAGGGCCCACTCGATAATACAACATCATAATAGGCCTTGCAAGCAATGTGTCTAAGTGTTAGTCACGGGATCTTGTATTACGGAACGAGAAAAGAGACTTTCCGGTAACGAGGTTGAACTAGGTATGGAGATACCGACGATTGAATCTCGGGCAAGTAACATACCGAAGAACAAAGGGAACATCATATGAGATTAACTGAATCCTTGACATAGAGGTTCAACCGATCAAGATCTTCGTAGAATATGTAGGAACCAATATGGGCATCCAGGTCCCGCTATTGGTTATTGATCGTAAAGGTGTCTCGGTCATGTCTACATAGTTCTCGAACCCGCAAGGTCTGGACACTTAAGGTTTGGTGACGTTTTGGTAGTATAGAGTTATGTATGGTGGTGACCGAAGGTTGTTCAAAGTCCCGGATGAGATCCCGGACATCAAAAGGAGCTCCGGAATGGTCTGGAGGTAAAGATTCATATATAGGAAGTCCTGTTTTGGTCGCTGGAAAAGTTTCAGGCTCATCGGTAGTGTATCGGGAGTGCCAGTATTGTACCGGGAGACCATCGGGAGGGGTATTTCGACCCAATAGGCTACATGGGCTGTGGGAGAGTGGATACCAGCCCTTAGTGGGGTGGTGGAAATCCCACACAAGGTCCATGAGGCTGGGAAGAAAAGCAAAGAGAAAAAGGTGGAAAAAGGCAAAAATAGGATGAATCCTAGTCCTACTAGGATTGGAGGTGGATTCCAGCTCTCCTACTTGGTTCGGCCGAACCAAGGGATGGATGTTGGAGAGCCAAGCCTCCTCGTCTCTTCCTCTCATGTATACTAGAGGTTTTAGGGTTTTTTGCACCTGATTTTCAGCCACGTGCTACCCGTTCCTCTAGTGCATAGTTTCTCCTCTAGATCCGTTTTCTGCAGTGCTTAGGAGAAGCCCTGCCGGAATAGCTCCACCACCATTGCCGGAGCGCCGTCACGCTGCCGGAGAACTCTTCTACCTCTCCGCTCCCTCTTTTTGGATCAAGAAGACGGAGATCGTCATCAAGCTGTACGTGTGCTGAACGCGGAGGTGCCATCCGTTCGACGCTAGATCGGAAGGACCGTGATCAAGATCGCGAGACGGGTCGTGATGAGATCGTGGGACGGATCGCGATGAGTTCGCGGGACGGATCGTGATGAGTTCGTGGGACGGATCGTGATTGGATCGCGAGACGGATCGTGATGAGATCGCGGGACGCTCGGCGATTTGGATCGCGAAGATGTTCGACTACACCAACCGCGTTACTTAACGCTTCCCGCTTAGCGATCTACAAGGGTATGTAGATCCATTCTCCCTCTCGTAGATGCTCATCACCATGGATAGATATGCGTGTGTGTAGGAAATTTTTTGTTTCCCATGCGACGTTCCCCAACACTTTTCTGCCACACTGAAAACACCTCGGTGGAACCGAGTGCTCATTTTCGGTGAATGGTGCCAAGTTCTTGGAAAGAAGGCTGTTTGTCTCGGTGTGACCGAAAAGTTTGCCTCGGCTGTACCAAAATACATTTGATAGAATGCAAAAATTTGGAAATTCTTAGTTCAAACTTTCAAAAATCTCTGCATTTTGTGATGACTTATCCTATTCCATTCTTCTATACTCTATTCACAGGGTCAGACATGTCAGGCTCAGAAGATAGTTAGAAATTGCCGGAGCAGAACGTTGAGATGAGATTAGGCACTAGTCCTAAGTCCAGTTCTTTCACATATCCAGGCACTCCAAGTTCTCATGGTTTGCCTAAAGCTGCCACGAGGACAAGGAAGAGACTCAACTCAGAAGAAGAAGATTCTGATTTTGTCCCAGTAGAGATTCCTGCTGAGAAGCAAGAGAAGGCTGCAAGGAAATCTGCCAATGAGGCCACCTCATCTAGGAGGGTGGTCAGCAAAATTTATGCACCTCCAAAGACTTTCAGAGCACCTGAGAGTGCTAGGGCAACAGTGACTATTGAGCTCCTCAGGAAGTCCTTGCCTAAGAAGGCAGGAGAGAAGAAGACAACCAGGAAGAGGATCATCCGTGTAATGGGCAGGCCTACCTCTATGTATGAGGATCCAGAGGAGGCTACTGGTGCTGCTGCTGAGGAGGAGGAAGAGGACGAACCTGCTGCTCAGGCCCCTCCTAATAAGAAGGCAAAGAAACTTATGGCTGATGCTATTCCTAAGTCTAGTCCCTCCAAAAGCACCAAGGTTGCATCAAAGAAAGTTGCTGCACAGAAGACCAAGAGGACTACCAGAGATATACCTGCTTCTGAGAAGAACAAGAAGTCCACTTTCAGAGAAGCAGATGATGATGAAGATGATATGTCTGTTCTGATGAAGCTCAGACCTCACCTTCCTGTACATGATGCCATCAATCCTAGATCTAAGGATATGAAGAACATGAAGGATTCAGGGTTGAGGGCATGGAGAGCTATTGATCCATATGCCCAGAGGAGGAAGACTGTTGTGGACTACAGGTTTTATACCAAGGAGCAGCAATACTTCTATGAGATAGTTTTGCTTGACAAGAGCCATCCAGTCAGTGACATGAGATATGTGGACTGGAAATATATCAAGGATAATGAGGACTACTTTCCATGTGTCCAAGACAACTTCCACTGCATTGGACTTGATAAATTTGTTGGCAAAGAGTTCACTGCTTGGAATGATGAGATGATCATGCAGTTCTACTCCACTGCTCATTTTTATGGAGATGGCAGGATTGTTTGGATGATTGAAGGAGCAAGATATGAATCTACTGTTGATGAGTGGGCTACCATCTTAGGAGTCTCAGAGGTACAGGATGGAGATTTGGATGTCTACTCAGAATCCAAGGAGAGCCATGATGCTATGAAGGATATGTATAATCCTATCCCTGCTGCTAATGTGCAATCTTACAAGTTGGGATCTATTTACTTCCTCCAGCCAGGCCTCCGTATCATGAACACCATCCCAAGGCATACTTTGATGCCCAAGTCTGGAGATGAGAAGATGATTCGTGGATACTCCATCAATATGGTCATCCATCTTGATCGTCACACATGGATTCGAGTGATGGATTTGATAGTAGAGACAGTGAAGAGGGTTGCTACTGACCAAAAGCGCTCATGCTGTTATGCACCCTATATTCAGATGCTTATCAATTCTAAGCTTGAGAAGCACATCTTTGCTCTGGATAGACCCCACTTGCCATTTCAGCCAGATCTCGAGGACAATGTTGTGGTGATGGACCCAGATCATCCCATATCAGCTGCAGCTCAGGCACAAGCAGAGGCAGAGGCAGAGGCAGCTAGAGCCACTAGTGCTCAAGTCCCCAGATCCAGGAACAAGAAGATGGATCTCTTGATCTCCACCATCATGGATATGAAGAAGGACATCAAGACCATCATGGACACTCAGGAGAGCATTCTGAACATCATTGATGATAGAGTGAAAACTCTAAATGACAAGGTAGATGGGCTGACTAAGACAATCAATGAGCATAAGAAGGAGGTTGATGAAGCCCCAATCTGTCGCACCTCTTCAGAGTCTGAGTCTTCTGATGATGAGGAGGATGGTGCACCTGTCAGGACTACTGCCCAGTACACTACTAAGGCCAGGACACCTATAGTGCCAGCTCCAGAGACGAGGCCTTCATCTTCTGCTTCGTCCATAGTGACATCAACTCCATCAGCCCTAGTACCTCCAGTATCTACTCCACCTCCATCCAGGACATTAGCAGAAGTTTTCGTCGACTCCGACATCGACTACCGGAGGAGATCAGCCACAGAAGGACGATTAGCTATATCTCTTCTAACTTTTTGGTAACTTGTTGCCAAAGGGGGAGAAGATGTATATAGATCTAGGCTTTGAGTGAGAGAGCATCGGGTTTTTATTACTGTTTTACAAAACATTTGATCGTTTGGTTTGTATGTGATATACCTTTTGGTTGTTTGATGTTTAAATAAAAACAAATGTTTATATGTGTTTGATCATATGCTTTAATGTGTGTTTCTACTATTTCCTATCTTTTGATGATTATGTGAGGATCATTCACTTTGCTTGATGTGTTGTGCTATGTTGTTAACTCTTATTACTCTCGCACACCACCAAGATGTATGTGACATGGAAGAAGTGCCCCGTGTACCTATCTGGTTGTGAATTTGCATTCACACGCAAATTTAAAATAATGCACAAATTTAGGGGGAGCTCTTGCTTATCACATACTTCTCAAAGCTACGATTATATTCATTGATTATATCATATGTCGAAGCTTTGATCTATATGCTGTCATCAATTACCAAAAAGGGGGAGATTGAAAGCACATTTGCTCCCTTGGTGGTTTTGGTAATTAATAACAACATATATGTCATTGAACTAATGTTTCCACTAAGTATGTTTCAGGAAAAGTTCAATGATGGGTTGGCATAAGGATTGTGCAATGCCCCAGTATGCAAGGAAATAGATTGGCAAAGCCTCAAGCAAAGGACTCTACATTTTACCTTTTTGTGAGAAATCACTTTGAGTCCATAGGAAAGTCAATACTATTAAAAAGGGGTAAGGTTTTGTTGGTGAACAAAATGCTCATACGCACACAAGTGATAGTCACCACATAAACCCACAAGCTCTTCCACAAAAGTCTGTCCAAAGCCAAATATCCAAAATCGGTGCAACCAACACATTCCACTCGGTGCCACCGATTCCAGAACCTAGACAAACTCAGCCAAACCCTATCCACTTCGGTGCAATGGATTCTACTTCGGTGCCACCGAGTTTAGGTTGCCAACTTTCTGTTACACAAATTCACAATATCGGTCCCACCGAGATTGTTGGATCGGCGTCACCGAGATTGGGAAATCTGACCGTTGGTCACCTTATCGGCGCAACCGAGTTTCCTATATCGGTCTCACCGAGATTCAACAGTTGCCACCTTTTGGTCACTTCGGTACCAGCAAGATTAACACATTGGTGTCACCAAGTTGGTCATTTTGTGTGTAACGGTTCGATTTTTGGAGATGCCTATATATATACCCCTCCACCAACACTCACTCGTAAGAGAAGCACTCAGAACTGTTCCCCGCTCATACCTACTGATTTTCTAAGAGAGAGCCACCTACTCATGTGTTGAGATCATGCCATTCCATTCCTACCATATGAATCTTGATCTCTAGCCTCCCCAAGTTGCTATCCACCCAATCAATCTCTTCTACTAAGCCAAATCTATGAGAGAGTGATTGTGTGTTGAGGAGTCTATCATCTTGAAGCACAACAGCAAGGAATTCATCGACATAATCGATCCTTTTACCTTCTGAAGGGTGGTTCCTCCTAGATTGGTTAGGTGTTGCTTGGGATCCTCCTACTTCGTGTTGTGGAGTGAACCAATAAGTTTGTAAGGGCAAGGAGATCGCCTACTTCGTGAAGATCTACCCCGAGTTAGGCTAGTCCTCCGTGGACGTAGGCCATCATGGTATAGTCAAGGTTGCTTCTTCGTGGAACCCTTCATGGGTAGAGCCCTCCATGGACTCTCGTGACCGTTACCCTCTGTGGGTTGAAGACTCCACAAACGTGGATGTACGATAGCGCCACCTATCAGAACCACGGGAAAAATCGTCGTGTTACCAATTGTGTTTGATCTTCCTACCCTTTCTTTACTTACATGCTTGTCTTTACTTTCCGCTGCTCGTAGACATGCATGTATAGGGTGTACTTGACATACGATGAATCCTAAATTTGCCAAGACATAAAATTGGGAAGAAGTAGATTTTATTTGCTCAAGTAGTCTAATCACCCCCCCCCCCCTCTAGCACTACTTTCGATCCTACAAGTATAGATCTACCTTGTCTTGTCTTTCAAGTAAGGAAAGTCTCTGGCGTATCCTGCCTTATGGCTATGAGTCGCCGTCTTCACGTGTTGGGCCGCCAGGCGGCTTATTTGGTAAGTCATCTTGCTTGCCTTATTATCCATGGTGCGGCCCATCTTGAATATAACTTATAAGCCGCCAGTACGCTGATCCATCCCAACAGGCGTGTTACACCGCGGGGTTATATCCCCGACACAAGGTGTTGGAGGAAATTCCCCCAAGGTAAAAACCGTGCAAACCATGAGTTTTTTCTCAGTCGTGATAATATAGTTTGACGATGACTTTCATATTGTAGATGATCTCGTTTGACTCCTCTTACATGCACGATTCCTTTTTTGATGAGGAATTTGATTTCATCGAAGAAGAGGGCATTGCTATTCTAGTCTCAATGCATAAGAGGAAGAAGTCGAAGCACGACGGTTCCGTGTTTGGTCGTGCGTTCATCCGAAGAGAACATGTTGATCTGCACGAGTGGTTGATGCGCAACTAATTTGCTACCCCATCCATTTTCGCTGAGAGTTATTTTCGATGTCGGTTTAGAATGTCCAAAGATTTGTTCATCCACATTTGCAATTCCGTGAATTAGCATGACCGGTCCTTCGAGCATAGGAGGAATTGTGTCGATGCTCGGACATAGCACCGAGTAGAAGGTCAACGCCGCTTTGCGCATGATCGCCTATATGTGGTGTTCCGACAGACTACATTTATGACAATTTGGTGATGGCAGAGAGCACTTCTATCTTTTATGTCAAGCAATTTGCAAAGACTATGGTAGTAGTGTTCGTTCCATGGTACTTGAGAGCACGCAATGCTCGGGACACTCGGAGGCTTTTGGATATGAAAAAATCCCGTGGGTTCCCAGGTATGCTAGGGGTCCTTGGATAGCATGCATTGGAAGTGAATAAATTGTCCAAAAGCATGGCATGGACAATTTAAGGGTCGTGGGAAGGATGCCACTATCATTCTTGAGGCAGTTGCCGATCATGAAACCTGGTTTTGGCATTCAAATTTTGGGATGCCTGGATCTTACAATGACATCAATGTGCTCGACCAATCACCTCTTTTTCCCAATTTAGCCATTGGAGAAGCTCCATCGATGACCTTTGAAGCAAAAGGACGCGCATACAACTATGTGTGCTATCTTGCGGATGGGATCTATCCGAGGTGCAGTACTTTTGTCAAGCCTAACTAAAAAACAAAGGTAAGAAATAACTCATCTTTCATAATGCACAATCGGAGGCTAGAAAAGGTGTTGAGAGGGCATTTGGGATTTTGCAATCCCAATTTGCTATTGTTCGAGGACCAACTAGATTCTAGGATATAAAAAGTTGGTATATCTATGATTGCATGTGTGATCATGCATAACATGATTATTAAGAATGATTGTGGACAAGATTTAGATTACATCTACTTTGATCTGCTGGGTGTACATATTATGTCGATGAGTAAAATGGAGCGATCAAACATTTCATGACGTTGTACAATGAAATTAGAGACTTCGGTGAGCACGATGAACTCCGGAAGGATATGATGGAGGAGTACTAAAAATGGCATGGCGAAAGAGCCATTTAGTTTCATAATTTGTTTGTTGTATTGTGGAACAACTTTATTGTATTTGTGTTGCATTTGATGTTGTGGATTTGATGAATTATGTAATAAGTTGATATTGTGGACATGTGAAATTTTTAAGTTTCAACCCGGGATGTTTTTATTTCAAATTGTGCGGTTCACATCTCCATTTTGCATCACCTATAGGAGTTGCATTTTTACATTCACGTTTTGCATCATCTACTGAAGTTGGCTCTTTTTTGAATATGAAAAAAAAATACTTTGAAGACATAAATTTTACATTTTCTGCTTTTGCTTCACTCTAAATTTACACCTTCTATTGAAGATGCAGCTATTAAAAAAAAAGCGGGCTACTCTGGTCGATTTGGGACTAAATGGTAAGCACGTCCCCGCCGACCAACTTAACCCCGTCTATTTCACGTTCCAGCGCGCTCTTTATCTCCTTCATTCCCGCAACGCCTCCTTTCCCCAACCTCACATGTCCTCGACCAGCATAATTCAAAAAATGTATCAAATTACTCCCCTGTTTCATAATATAAGATCGTTTTTGACATCATTAATGTAAACAACACTTTTATATTATGGGACATTTGAAGTAGCGTTTAAACAACATCCTCAGCAAACAAGGTTATTTCAGACTTTCACCCCGAGATCAGAAACATTATCTTACTCGAGGTTGCTTCGGTCCTCGTGAGGGGCAAGAGAGGAAATATGCGCATGGTACTGTAGCTCCAATCCCGAAAAAAAAAGAGGTGCAGTAGCTCCATGACGAAATGCCACATATGGCACACGCGCACACGGACCCAACATGGAATATCCCGGTTCTGGCCCGGGAGAGGTGCACGATCGCAAGCAGCGCGCTGACGCTGCACCGGGAGCCCCCAAACGAGCAAAATCCAAGACCAACACGCACACGCGACACCAACCCTTCAATCAAAAGAAGAAAAAAAAGAAAAACACGAGCTGGTGGGAGGAAGGTTCCCGGTAGCTTCAAGGTTTTTTGTCTCTCCCTTTGTTGGTCGCTAAAAAGAAAGAAAGAACACATCCCAGACTCGTCTCTCCTCACCCGTCCCCGCCGACCCATCGTACATACGTACGTACGTATCCACCGCTTAGCTTTGCCGTACTTTTCTTTTATACATATATACATGCATATACATACAGGTGCTCCAATGTATCAGAGGCCAGCGCTGCTGTATTTTGTTAGACACGTCGCCAAGGAATTCTGTATTCAAGTAGGTACACATCCACCGGGTGGCTTCGCTGTATGTATGTTGCGGGTGGGAGCGGGGTGGCTAACAAATCTAGGCGAGGCGATCGGGGGCGTCGGTTACCCCATCCACGTCATCCCAGGGTTCCATTCCCAGCGCCAGCGGCCACCGGCCAGGCCGATCCGCGCGGGCCTCAGCCCCCCTCCTCCTCGGCCGGCCTAGCCTATCCCGGGGCACCGCCCCGCCACACAAGCGAGCGAGGTGGAGGGAGCGCTAACGGACCAGCGGCGCCGCACGCCACGTTGCCTGCCCCTTTCCTAACCCCTGCACGACACGGTATACATGTGCCCGCGCACCCCGCAAACCTCTCCTGTATGTATGTTGAGGAGGTAGCCAGCCGAAACAGAACACGCACGCACGGGAGAGGAGAGGAGAGGGGAGATGGACTCCACGGCGGCGGCGCCGCTGCTGGAGGCCGGCGGCAAGGAGATGCGGCACCTGGGCCGGACGGCGCACAACATGTCCTCCTCCTCCCTCCGCAAGAAGTCCGACACCTCGCTGGTGCGCAAGGTGCCCTGCGCCGCGCTCCGCGGCTTCCTCTCCACCCTCCAGGAGGTGCTCTGCGGCACCAAGCTCTTTGTCCTCTTCCCCGCCGTCCTCCTCGCCGTCGTCGCAAGATACATGCGCTTCGGCCAGGTGCGTCTCTCCCTCCCTCCTCCATTCCCTTTCCCTACCCGTAACCTCCTCCGATCTTTCTCGCCGGCCCTTCAGCGCCGGCTTCCACCTGATTTTCCGTGTTAGTTTATCCCGGTTTCACCTAATAGCACTAGCTGGTGTCAGGTCCGTCGTTAACTTGGCTGCTACTTGCTGATACTTTGTTTGCTCGATCGAATTCGAACCTCTCCGGTTCCGATTGCTTCCTCCGTCCATCACAATTGGATCGGATCATATGTTATATACTTATTACTAGGTATAAAAATGATGATTGATTTGCTCCGTGACTCCCTCTGTGTTAAGATTACATGTGCCTTGGACGAGTAGTAGTATATATATCCAACATACAGTATAACTCACATTACATTTTCATCAGTGACCCTCTAGGAGGATTACGGTCGTACATCGGTTTCAGTGTCATTTCTTCGGCTCAAAAATATCTCTCATTCTCCTCTGCTTTTGTCACACCAACGCACAGCTAGTTAATACAAGTAATTAGGCCATTCCTTTCTTTTAAAATACTACTTAGTAATTAGGCCATTAGAGACGATTGATCTGCTCTGTATAACTTACATTTTCATCACCAATGAAAGATATCTTATTCTCCTCTGCTTTTGTCTCATAACGCGGCCACAGCTAACTAACTCCTACATTTATTAATTATCCGGTTAGTGCTTAGATTAATAGTTCAACCAGGCGTTGCACAAACAAGCCATTCGCGCGTTCAAGAGGAAACATGTGAAGAGACAGACAGAGAGAGAGAGAGAGAACGAGAGCTGTGGTGGCTAACGCATTCCTAGTCCCATACTAATTTTTTCTTGTTTGATGGAACAGTGGGCCTTCCAATCTTCCATGGATTTCCATTAAAGAAACCGAAAACATAACCATTCTTAGCAATTAGTATAGGTTTATGAGAGAATGGAATGATGGTGATTTAATTTACAATTTTTATTTTTTGAGAAAGATTTGATTAGCATCGAGCTGTTTACATGTGACCCCATACCGCTACCGGCATGTGGGCTAGGCCTCAAACCCCCAACCACTAATCAGAATTGACGCGTTACAGATGGAATCGTGGAATGGAATAATCCGCAGCTAATATGCCCCCGGACCTGCCAATCACATGCACATTCTTGCTCTCCAGCACCACCCATGTCGCCCATGTCCCTCCATCAACATCCATCCATGACGGCACCTCACATCCACCTCCTAATGCTACTACTTGTATATTATCCACCCATGATCCATCCAGCGATGGCAGCCATTAAACTCGCCCCTTGGTTCACTGCACATGCAGCAACAATGATTAAGATTAGCACTAGTGCTGCGCCAAGTTAACAACGTGGTCACCAGGTGAATCCTGTCCGTACGTAGGCTCCACTGCGCCAGCAGTTCCTTGCCACAATCCTGCGGCTGATCGGCGAGAGCTCAGCTCAAACACGAACACGGGCCGTTTTCACTGTGGGATTCCTCTGGGCAAAGCAGAGGTAGATGCCCTCCTTGCTGCACTGCCTTCTCTTGTCTTTTTACCATGTGTTTCGTCCGGCATGTGACTCCTACGTCTTCTCAGCTCTGACTGTCGCGTCGGTGCTACAGAGAACACGTGAGACACGCCAGGACTGCCTATGTTTTGTACGAAGTACGAACATATTCCAAGTTGTTTGTTCAAAAATCTGGGACAGTAATATTTTCGTGGCTAAAACCAATACTGTGGTTGACATGGATCCCGAATATTCTGCACCGTTTGCCCATCTGTTCAAACGCATGCTATATTTTTCCTAATGCTGAGCTCATACAGGTGTGGCTCTTCGTGCTTAGCTTAATCGGGCTCATTCCTCTTGCGGAGCGACTCAGTTTCCTGACGGAGTAAGCCTCTCCTGCTCATCTTCATAGCGTGTACCGTTCGGCGTCGCCTTCTTTATTATGTTGCTGACAAAACTCGCCCTCTGTTCTTTGTGTTGATTTATTTGGTTATAGACAGATCGCTTTCTACACCGGTCCTACTGGTAAGAGTTGTTGATCCCAAAACGTCAAATCATTCTAACCAATCTATACAACTTGGACATCATGTAGTTATCTACCTGAACTGCAGTGGGTGGGCTGTTGAATGCGACGTTCGGCAACGTCACCGAGGTTATCATCGCGCTATTCGCCCTGAGGGAAGGCAAGATAACGGTGGTGAAATGCTCCCTGCTTGGATCTATCTTGTCCAACTTGCTGCTTGTCCTCGGCACCTCCCTCTTCTTTGGTGGCCTGGCCAACCTCGGCGTCGAGCAGCCATACGACAGAGTAATCAACTCAGCTATCTAATTGCACTACTGTTATGTTGTAATAGGAAATAACCATATGGCTTTGATTTGTGCAGAAGCAAGCAGATGTCAGCACAGGGCTTCTGATTCTTGGCGTGCTATGCCAATCGATGCCGCTGATGCTGAGGTATGCAGTAAGCGCCGGTGAGCATGCAGTAAACTCTGAAGATTCAGGATTGGTACTATCCCGGGCGTGCAGCGTTCTCATGATCCTGGCCTATGGAGCCTACCTTTACTTCCAGCTGAAGACGCATCGCCAGCTCTTTGAGCCCCAGGAGGTGTGTAATATTTGGTATAGTGCTGATCAGAAACCAGAATGAGCTACTAGCATGCATATAACTAGTTGGTTGATGACAAAATGATTAGATTGAAGATGATAGTGATGATCTGGTCTCTGAAGATGAGGCGGTACTGGGATTTACAAGTGCGATGGTTTGGCTAGCAGTCATGACTGTGATAACCGCCTTACTGTCGGAGTATGTCGTGAGCACAATTGAGGTATGCAGCACCATCCTATGTCCATGTTGGCTAAGTTTGGATGGGCGTTCTGACGAAATTTCCTCTATAACTTTACTCTGAGCTAACCTACAGTGTAGCTAACAATGTCTTTTTGGGAACAAATTTTGTAGGCGGCCTCAGAATCCTGGGAACTATCGGTGAGCTTCATTAGCATCATCTTGATTCCGATTGTCGGGAATGCAGCAGAGCATGCTGGGGCGATCATATTTGCTTTTAAGAACAAGCTGGTAAGTAGCACCAGCGCATCAGAACCGGTGCACACTCATCGAAATGTTAAGGGAGCGATCACTAACACCAAATCTTATATTTTTTTTCTTGTTGTTCGTTGTGGCAGGACATCACCCTTGGAGTATCTTTGGGGTCAGCTACACAGATTTCAATGTTTGTGGTCTGTATTGACGAACCTCTAGACATTGCTAACTTCAGGCTCCTATGAGCCTTGCCTGGTTCTCTTTCCTGATGAAACTGAACTGTCCTATATAGGTGCCGCTGAGTGTCCTTGTGGCTTGGGTCATGGGGGTTCCAATGGATCTTGATTTCAACCTGCTAGAGACTGGTTCCTTGTTCCTGGCAATATTGGTGACAAGCTTCACCCTCCAGGTAATTTATGTTCTGTTTTCGCATCCCTCGTGCCGAGTCAACCTCTGTCCAGCTTGGTGTTTCTGGCATTGTTGTCAACACCATGGTACTAAGCAACTCACACAGTGAAGGGATTGTTCGTGTGTCGCGCAGGATGGGTCGTCGCATTATCTGAAGGGACTGCTTCTCCTCCTCTGCTACGCGGTGATTGCTGTGTGCTTTTTCGTCCTGAGACGACGTTCAGGTAGGGATGGACACATTTGCAGCTAGTTTTGTGACCACCCTTGATGAACGCTCATGGTGTCTCCGCATTTGCTATGTTTCGATGACAGCTGACGGCGACAAATCTGGTTGAGCATAGCAGACCGGCTTAGTTGAGCGTTCCCGAAAAACCGGGCGGTGATTAAGTTGATGATCGTGAAGAGAAGGTAGTAGAGAGTACCTCTGTGCCTCCCTGGGCAGACGAGCGTGCGTGTTGCGCGGCCAGGCCAAGCTGTAGGGCCTGCCTGCGTGTAAGGTTGTAGATCGAGACTGAATCAGGTGTTTGTGGTCATCGCAGTCCTGTAAATTAATTGAGTTTAATGTATCCATTAGTGCACCTATAAAAAGCTAATGTAGCCACGGAGGTAAGGCAGGTTGGACTATAGCAGTGGAAAACACAGACTGCTTTGCCTCCTCCGGGGCATGTTCCACCCAGTTGACCGTGTGTGCGTAGAGCGAAATACTCCAAGCGCGCAAGCACTGTCGAAAACACACTTGGAGCACCCTCATCGGTCAGTTTGCTCTTTCCATTTTACAATTTTAACTAGGCTATCTGTCTTCCCATCTCATGATCCCATTACATGACACAAGGAACAATCTGCTCCCTCAGTCCCAAAATGCAAGACGTCGAGTAGAAATTGGTTCACAATGAAAATTATATACTGTGTGAAGGAGAAGTTTATCATCGGTTGGTAAGCTAGTAGTGGTGCTCGCACTCCTTTCCATTAATTTCAGTATGAGCTCCATTCCATTAATTTCAGTATCAGCTAAAGAAATTACAAGGGGCCAGGAAAAGGGAGAAGCGGGCTGGGGAACTGACATGAAACCGCTTGCAATTGCTCGCTGTCGAAACGAAGAAGCGGGCTGGGGAACTGACATGAAACCGCTGCAATTGCTCGCGGTCGAAACACCTGCTACGAGACAAAAAGACGTGTTAGCACCAGAATCCGAACAAAAAACGTGTTAGCACCAGAATCCGAACGAGAATTATAAGGAGAGCAATATCAGCAAAAGCACGACATTTTAGTGGGCATCGAACACCGATGAGTTAACCCTAGCTCTCAAAACACCAAACTAAACGTAGAGCCGTAAGCTTCATATACGGTTATCACTTAAACATCCTAGGTGAGGGAGTCCGAAATTAAGAGGTCCTCGGACTGCCAGCCTATCTCTATGGGTCAGACAGTGTGCCGCCCTATAATTGACGATGAAGGTCCGGACACCATAACCAAGATGGAATCCCTCAGGTCGTAACGTGCACTCCAAGTACAAGACGATGTGTTCAGCATATTCCTTTCCTGATGTAACTGACATTGTGTAACCCTAGATACCTTTGGTGACTATATAAACTGGAGGGTTTAAGTCCGTAGGACGAGGTTAAGCTCATTACTCTTCGGGTTTAGAACACATTATACGATTTCAAGGTAGATCAACTCTGTACTCGATACCCTATATTCAATACAATCAAAGCAGGACGTAGGGGTTTACCTCCATTAAGAGGGCCGAACCTGGGTAAACATTGTCTCCCTAGCCTCGTGTAACCCATCGATCCAAGATCCACAATTTGGGGCCCCCTACTCGAGATCTGCCTGTTTTGACACCAACACTAGGTCATAAGCCTCCCACGGTCTGCAGAACAATCCACAAATGATGACACATTTTCAACACCCTCTGCACTCCAGCATCGAAAGAAACCCTATCTTCAACCTTTAACAGTCCTGCCGAGTACAACGTGAACGAACATGCAGGGTGTTGGAAATATGCCCTAGAAGCATAATATTGTATTATTATATTTTCATATTTATAATTAAGAGTTCATATTTTATGCTATAACTGCTACAATTCTGGAGTATGTGATTCAGTGTAAAACTCATATGCACATGCTGAATGATAAACGATAAAACAAAGATTCCTAGTCTTGCCTCTATGAGTAACTCAAGTGTTGTTAGTGATCATGTTTTCGGATCTTTGGATATCGTTAAGTGTAATGATAATCCTAAAACAATATTGAGAGTATGACGTTAGAAGAACGATCATATTGAATCGACCCAAACTTGTTTGTTATACTTTGAGATAATATCGTCTGAAATCAAATGTTATAACACGGAGTGTTAGCATGCGTTTATGTTCTTTACAACATGAGAGTATCATAGTCACTTCTTACTGTATGATGAACTTTGGGGTTGCTCAACGTCATCTGTAACTAGGTGATCATAACGACAACTTACAGATTTATTGAAAAGTTTGATAAGGAACCGGATAGCTCTAGAGTGGGATTTGCTCCTCCAACGATAGAGAGGTATCCTTAGGGCCCTCTCGGTATAATGGCATCTGTCATCGTCTAGCCAAACACATGTGACTATGTCACGGGGATGCTGGAACACATCTACGAGAAAGAAGAACAAAACCGATAGTGAGAATAACGGTATAATGAGCATGTGAATGACTCAACAGGATACCAATGATTCTTGGTCTTGTAAAGTGTCGCGAAGGCAAAGGGGATGTCACATGGTAACCAATAGTTCGCTTGAATATCATTCATGTACTTCACCCTGGGCATTTGGGTACCCTAACCCGTTACCCGAACCCGAACCGAACCAAATTACCCAAATTGTTGGGTAATTCGGGTATCGGGTTAGGGTTCGGTTCTCATTTCTTCGTTATTCGGTTTTCAGGTTAGGGTTCAGGTTTCAGTCTAGAAAACCCAAAATGCCCATACTACCCGAATTATTCATACTACCCAAATTATTCATCATATTATTACATTGTCATGTTACCCATGTTGGGGAACGTTGCATGGGAAACAAATTTTTTCCTACGCACACGCAAGATCAATCCATGGTGATGAGCATCTACGAGAGGGAGAGTGGATCTACATACCCTTTTAGATCGCTAAGCGGGAAGCGTTAAGAAACGCGGTTGGTGTAGTCGAACGTCTTCGCGATCCAAATCGCCAAGTGTCCCGCGATCCAATCACGATCCGTCCCGATCAAGCACCGAACGGACGACACCTTCGCGTTTAGCACACGTACAGCTTGACGACGATCTCTGCCTTCTTGATCCAGCAAGAGGGAGCAGAGAGGTAGACGAGTTCTCCGGCGGCGTGGCGGCGCCACGGCGATGGTGGTGGAGCAATTCCTGTTGGGGAACGTTGCATGGAAAACAAAAAATTTCCTACGCACACGCAAGATCTATCCATGGTGATGAGCATCTATGAGAGGGAGAGTGGATCTACATACCCTTGTAGATCGCTAAGCGGGAAGCGTTAGGAAATGCAGTTGGTGTAGTCGAACGTCTTCGCGATCCAAATCATCGAGTGCCCCGCGATCCAATCACGATCCGTCCCGCGATCCAATCACGATCCATCCCGCGAACTCATCACGATCCGTCCCGAAACTCATCACGATCCGTCCCGCGATCTCATCACGATCTGTCTCGCGACCTTGATCACGGTCCTTCCGATCTAGCGCCGAACGGATGACACCTCCACGTTCAGCACACGTACAGCTCGATGACGATCTCCGCCTTCTTGATCCAGCAAGAGGGAGCGGAGAGGTAGAAGAGTTCTCCGGCAGCGTGACGGCGTCGCGGAGATGGTGGTGGATTAATTCCGGCAGGGCTTTGCCTAAGCACTGCAGAAAACCGATCTAGAGGAGAAACTATGCACTAGAGGAACGGGCAACACGTGGCAAAAATTCTGTACAAAACCCCTAAAACCTCCAGTATATATAAGAGGGAGGGAGGAGAGGACTTTGGCGCAAGGTCCAAGCCTCCTTGGGTTGGCCGAAGTGGGGAGGAGAGGAGGACTCCTCCTCCAATCCTAGTAGGACTAGGATTCCTCCCCTTTTGGCCTTTTACCACCTTTTTCCCTTTGGGATTTTCTTTCCAGCTGCATGGGCCTTGTGTGGGACTTCCACCAGCCCATAAAGGATGGTATTTACTCTCCCACAGCCCATGTAGCCTCTTGGGTCGAAATACCCCTCCCGATGGTCTCCCGGTACACTACCGGCACTCCCGATACACTACCGATGAGCCCGAAACTTTTTCGGCGACCAAAATAGGACTTCTATATATCAATATTTACCTCCGGACCATTCTGGAGCTCCTCGTGACGTCCGGGATCTCATCCGGGACTCTGAACAACTTTCGGTCACCACCATACATAACTCTATACTACCGAAACGTCACCAAACCTTAAGTGTGTAGACCCTGCGGCTTCGAGAACTATGTAGACATAACCGAGACACCTCTACGGTCAATAACCAATAGCGGGACCTGGATGCCCATATTGGTTCCTAGATATTCTACGAAGATCTTTATCGGTCGAACCTCTATGTCAAGGATTCAGTTAATCCCATATGATGTTCCCTTTGTTCTTCGGTATGTTACTTGCCCGAGATTCGATCGTCGGTATCTCCATACCTAGTTCAACCTCGTTACCGGTAAGTCTCTTTACTCGTTCCTTAATACAAGATCTCATGACTAACACTTAGTCACATTGCTTGCAAGGCTTTATTGTGATGTTGTATTATCGAGTGGGCCCTGTGATACCTCTCTGTCACACGGAGTAACAAATCCTAGGCTTGATCCATGCCAACCCAACAGACACCCTCGGAGATACCTGTAGAGCACCTTTATCTTCACCCAATTACGTTGTGACGTTTTATACACACAAGGTACTCCTCCGGTGTCAGTGAGTTGCATGATCTCATGGTCATAGGAACATATACTTGACATGCAGAAAACAGTAGCAATAAACTGACACGATCATATGCTACATTTGTAGTTTGGGTCTTGTCCATCACAGCATTCTCCTAATGATGTGATCCCGTTATCAAATGACATCTCATGTCTATGGCTAGGGAACCTTAACCATCTTTGATCAACGAGCTAGTCTACTAGAGGCATACTAGGGACATGGTTTTTTCTATGTATCCACACATGCATCTAAGTCTCCGATCAATACAATTATAGCATGGATAATAAACGATTATCATGAACAAGGAAATATGATAATAACCAATTTATTATTGCCTCTAGGGCATATTTCCAATAGTCTCCCACTTGCACTAGAGTCAATAATCTAGTTCACATCACCATGTGATTCGCATTGTTATGAATCTAACACCCACTGAGTTCTGGGCTCGATCATGCTTTGCATGTGAGAGAGGTCTTATATTCAATGGGTCTGCGACATTCAGGTCCGTATGTACTTTGCAAATCTCTATGTCAAACTGCAAACACTGCTACCACACTCCACTTGGTACTATTCCAAATGGCTGCTCCACTGTACGTATCCGGATTGCTACTAAGAGTCATCTGGATTAGTGTTAAAGCTTGCATCGACGTAACTCTTTACGATGAACCCTTTATCACCTCCATAATCGAGAAACATTTCCTTTAGTTCTGTAGTCACTAAGGATAATATTGACCGCTGTCCAGTGATCCACTTCTGGATCACTCTTGTACCGCTTGATAGACTCATGGCAAGGCACACACAGGTGCGGTACACAGCATGGCATACTACACGGAGCCAATGTCTAAGGCATAGGGGATGACATTCGTCCTTTCTCTTTCTTCTGCCATTGTCGAGCTTTGAGTCTCACTCAACTTCACACCTCGCAAATCAGGCGTGAACTCTTTCTCTGACCGATCCATTTTGAACTCTTTCAAAATCTTGTCAAGGTATGTACTCATTGAAAGTCTCATCAAGCATCTTGATCTATCTCTATAGATCTTGATGCTCAACAATTAGGTAGTTTTATCTAGGTCTTCCTTTGAAAAACTCTTTTCAAACAACCGTTTATGCTTTCTAGAAATTCTACATCATTTCCGATCAACAATATGTCATCTATATATACTTATCAGAAATTCTATAGTGCTCCCACTCACTTTATTGTAAATACAAGTTTCTCATAAACTTTGTATAGACTCAAAAACTTTGATCACCATATCAAAGTGTATATTCCAACTCCGAGATGCTTGCTTTAGTTCATAGAAGAATCACTGAAGCTTGCACATCTTTTAGCATCCTTAGGACCGACAAAACCTTCTGGTTGTATCAGATACAACCTTTCCTCAAGTAAACCGTTAAGGAAACGATGTTTTGATATCCATCTGCCAGATTTCATAATTGAAAAATGCAGCAACTGCTAACATAATTCCAACAGACTTTAGCATCGCTACGAGTGAGAAAGTCTCATCGCAGTCAACTCCTTGAACTTGCCGGAAACTTCTTTGCGACAAGTCGAGCTTTATAAATGGTGACATTCACCATCAGTGTCTGTCTTCATTTTAAAGATCCATTTGTACTCAACGACCTGCCGTCCAATGAGCAAGTCTACCAAAGTCTATACGTGGTTTTCACACATGGATCCTTTCTCGGATTTCATGGCCTCTAACCATTTGTCGGTATTCGGGCCCATCATCGCTTCTCTACAGCTCGTAGGTTCATCGTTGTCCAACAACATGACCTCCAAGACAGGGTTGTCGTACCGCTCAGGAGCAGTACACATCCTTATCGACCTACGAGGTTCGATAGTAACTTGATCTGAAGCTTCATGATCATCATCATTAACTTCCTCTTCAACTAACGTAGGCTTCACAGAAACAAATTCCTGTGTTGCGCTACTCTCTGGTTGAACAAAGGTTCAACAATCTCATCAAGTTATATCTTCCTCCCACTCAATTCTTTCGAGAGAAACTCTTTCTCGAGAAAGGACCCGGTTTTAGCAACAAACACTTTATGCTTGGATCTGAGATAGAAGGTTTACCCAACTGTCTTTAGGGTATTCTATGAAGATGCATTTATCCGCTTTGGGTTCGAGCTCATTAGGTGAAAACCTTTTTCACATAAGTGTTGCAGCCCCAAACATTAAGAAATGACAGCTTAGGTTTCTATCAAACCATAATTCACACGGTGTCATCTCAACGGATTTAGATGGTGACCTATCTAAAGTGAATGTAGTTGTCTCTAATGCATAACCCCAAAATTATAGTAGCAAAACGATAAGAGACATCATAGCAAGCACCATTTTCAATAGAGCACGACTATGACGTTTGAACACACCATCACACTATGGTGTTCCAGGTGGCGTGAGTTGTGAAACAACTTTCACATTGTCTAAAGTTGTATGCCAAACTCGTAACTCAGATATTTACCTCCACGATCATATCGCAGACATTTTTATCTTCTTGTCACGATGATCTTCAACTTCACTCTGAATTTGCTTGAACCTTTCAAACGATTCAGACTTGTGTTTCATTAAGTAAATATACACTATATCTACTCAAATCATCAGTGAAGGTAAGAAAATAACGATATCCACCGCATGCTACAAGACTCATTGGATTGCATACATCAACATGTATCATTTCCAATAAAACACTTGCCCACTCCATCCATTTGGAAACGGGGTCCTTAGTCATCTTGCCCAAGAGGCATGGTTCGCATGTCTCAACCGATTCGAAATTGAATGAGTCCAAAGATCCATCAGCATCGATTTTCTTCATGCGCTTTATACCAATATGACATTTAGTGGCAGTACCACAAGTATGTGGTACTATCATTATTAACTTTGTATCTTTTGGCATCAATGTTATGAACATGTGTATTACTATGATCAAGATTCAACAAACCATTCTCACTGGGTGCATGACCATTGAAGGTATTATTCATGTAAACAGAATAACCATTATTCTCTAACTTAAATGAATAACCGTGTTGCAATAAACATGATCTAATTACGTTCATGCTCAACGCAAAACACCAAACAACATTTATTTAGATTTTTCACTAATCGCGAAGGTAGAGAGAGCATGCTATGTTGATCATATCAACCTTGGAAACATTTCCAACACACATAGTCACCTCACCCTTAGCTAGTTCTCCGTTTATTCCGTAGCTTTTATTTCGAGTTACTAACATTTAGCAACCGAACCGGTATCCAATACCCAGGTGCTACTAGTAGTACTCGCAAGGTACACATCAATAACACGTATATCAAATATACTTCTTTCGACGTTGCCAGCCTGCAAATCTACCAAGTATCTAGGGTTGTTCCGCTTCAGCGACCGCTCTCCTCATAATCGAAGCACTTAGTCTTGGGTTTGGGTTTAACTTTGGGTTGCTTCACTGGAGCAGCAACTGACTTGCTATCCATGAAGTTTCCCTCCTTGCTCCCGCCCTTCTCGAAACTAGTGGTTTGACTAACCATCAACACTTGATGCTCCTTCTTGGTTTGTACCTTCGTGGTGTCAAACATCGCGAACAGCTCTGGGATCATTATTTCTATCCCAAGCATTTTATAGTTCATCCCCAAGTTCTAGTAGCTTAGTGACAATGACTTGGAGAACTATATCAATCACTATCTTATCTGGAAGATCAACTCCCACTCGATTCAAGCGATTGTAGCACCCAGACAATCTGAGCACATGCTCAACGATTGAGCTATTCTCTTTCATATTATAGGCAAAGAATCTTGTTGGAGATCTCATATCTCGCAACATGGGCATGAGCCTAAGATCCTAATTTCAGCTCTTAGAACATCTCATATGTTCCGTGACGTTCAAAACGTTTCGGAGCCTCAATTCTAAGCCGTAATGCTTGACGCACTAAACTATCAAGTAGTCATCAGAACGTGCATGTCGGATGTTCACAACATCTACAAACGACGCTAGAGGGGTTGGCGCACCGAGCGGTGCATTAAGGACATAAGCCTTCTGTGCAGCAACGAGGACAATCGTCAGATCACGGAGCCAGTCCACAATATTGCTACCATCATCTTTCATCTCTATTTCTCTAGGAACATATAAAAATTCAAGGGAGCTACATCGTGAGCTAGTAATCTACAACACAGTTTGCAAAGACACTACTCGCTATGTTCATGATAATGAGTTCAATTAATCATATTACTTAAGAACTCCCACTCAAATTGACATCCCTCCGGTCATTCGAGTCATACATGATCCAAATTCATCAACTCAAGTCCGATCATCATGTGAGTTGAGGTGGTTTGAATGGTGAACATCATCATGTTGATCAGATCTGCTATATGACTCATGTTCGACCTTTCGGTCTCTTGTGTTCCAAGGCCATGTCTGTACATTCTAGGCTCGTCAAGTTTAACCCGAGTGTTCTGCATGTGCAACACTGGCTTGCACCTGTTGTATGTGAACGTAGAGTCTATCACACCCGATCATCACGTGGTGTCTCAACACGACGAACTTTCACAACGGTGCACACTTGGGGAGAACACAATTCATCTTGAAATTTAAGTGAGGGATCACCTTATAATGCTACCGTCCTCCTAAGCAAAACAAGGTGCATAAAACGATTAACATCACATGCAAATCATAAGTGACATGATATGGCCATGAACTTGTGCTTTTGATCTCCATCTTGAAAGCACCGGCATGATCTCCATCGTCACCGGCATGACACCATGATCTCCATCAACGTGTCGCCATCGGGGTTGTCGCGTCCATCATGCTTGTACTACTATTGCTACCGTTTAGCGATAAAGTAAATCATTATAGAGCGCTTAATGATTGACACGCAGGTCATACAATAATTAAAGACAACCCTATGGCTCCTGTCGGTTGCCGTACTCATCGACATGCAAGTCATGATATTCTATACAACACATGATCATCTCATACATCACATATATCACATCATGTAATTGGCCATATCACATCACAGCATACCCTGCAAAAACAAGTTAGACGTCCTCTAATTGTTGTTGCATGTTTTACGTGGCTGCTACGGGTATCTAGCAAGAACAATTCTCATCTACACAAAAACCACAATGGTGATACACTAGTTGCTTTTCAACCTTCTCAAGGACCGCCTTTGTCGAATCTGATCCAACTAAAGTGAGAGAAACTGGCACCCGCAAGCCATCTATGCAACAAGTTGCGGTTGAGGGAACCGTTCTCTCGTAAGCGTACGAGTAATGTTGGTCTGGGACGCTTCATCCCACAATACCGCTGAACCAAAACACGACCTTGGGAGGAAGCAATCTAAGCATCAACGCCCACAAACTCTTTCTGTTCTACTCGAGATCTCATCTACGCATAGACCTAGCTCATGATGCCACTATTGGGGAACGTTGCATGGAAAACAAAAGTTTTCCTACGCACACGCAAGATCAATCCATGGTGATGAGCATCTACGAGAGGGAGAGTGGATCTACATACCCGATTAGATCGCTAAGCGGGAAGCGTTAAGAAACGCGGTTGGTGTAGTCGAACGTCTTCGCGATCCAAATCCCCGAGCATTCCGCGATCCAATCACGATCCGTCCCGCGATCCAATCACAATCCGTCCCATGAACTCATCACGATCCGTCCCACGAACTCATCACAATCCGTCCCGCGAACTCATCATGATCCGTCCCGCGATCTCATCATGATCCGTCTCGCGACCTTGATCACGGTCCTTCTGATCTAGCGCCAAACAGACGTCACCTCCGCGTTCAGCACACGTACAGCTCGATGACGATCTCCGTCTTCTTGATCCAGCAAGAGGGAGCGGAGAGGTAGAAGATTTCTCCGACAGCATGACCGGCGCCGCGGAGAAAACCGATCTAGAGGAGAAACTATGCACTGGAGGAACGGGCAACACGTGGCTAAAATTCTGTGCAAAAACCCTAAAACCTCCAGTATATATAAAAGGGAGAGAGGAGAGGACTTGGCGCAAGGGCCAAGCCTCCTTGGGTTGGCCGAAGTGGGGAGGAGAGGAGGATTCCTCCTCCAATCCTAGTAGGACTAGGATTCCTCTCCTTTTGGCCTTTTCCCACCTTTTTCCCTTTGGGATTTTCTTCCCAGACGCATGGGCCTTGTGTGGGACTTCCACCAGCCCATAAAGGGCTGGTATTTATTCTCCCACAGCCCATGTAGCCTCTTGGGTCGAAATACCCCTCCCGATGGTCTCCCGGTACACTACCGACACTCCCGATACACTACCGATGAGCCCGAAACTTTTCCGGCGACCAAAATAGGAATTACTATATATAAATCTTTACCTCCGGACCATTCTGGAGCTCCTCGTGACGTCCGGGATCTCATACGGGACTCCAAACAACCTTCGGTCACCACCATACATAACTCTATACTATCATAACTCCAAACAACCTTAAGTGTGCAGACCCTGCGGCTTCGAGAACTATGTAGACATGACCGAGACACCTCTATGGTCAATAACAAATAGCGGGACCTGGATGCCCATATTGGTTCCTACATATTCTACGAAGATCTTTATCGGTCGAACCTCTGTGTCAAGGATTCAGTTAATTCCGTATGATGTTCCCTTTGTTCTTCGGTATGTTACTGGCCCGAGATTCGATCGTCGGTATCTCCATACCTAGTTCAACCTCATTACTGGCAAGTATCTTTACTCGTTCTGTAATACAAAATCTCTTGACTAACACTTAGTAAAATTTCTTGCAAGGCTTTATTGTGATGTTGTATTACCGAGTGGGCCCTGAGATACCTCTCCATCACGCGGAGTAACAAATCCCAGTCTTGATCCATGCCAACCCAACAGACACCCTCGGAGATACTTGTAGAGAACCTTTATAGTCACCCAATTACATTGCGATGTTTGATACAGATAAGGTACTCCTCCGGTGTCAGTGAGTTGCATGATCTCATGGTCATAGGAACATATACTTAACATGCAGAAAACAGTACCAATAAACAGACATGATCATATGCTACGTTTGTAGTTTGGGTCTTGTCCATCACATCATTCTCCTAATGATGTGATCCCATATCAAATGAAATCTCATGTCTATGGCTAGGAAACCTTAACCATCTTTGATCAACGAGTTAGTCTACTAGAGGCATACTAGGGACATGGTTTTGTCTATGTATCCACACATGCATCTAAGTCTCCGATCAATACAATTATAGCATGGATAATAAACAATTATCATGAGAAAGGAAATATGATAATAACCAATTTATGATTGCCTCTAGGGCATATTTCCAACAATTCCGGCAGGGCTTCACCTAAGCACTGCAGAAAACCGATCTAGAGGAGAAACTATGCACTAGAGGAACGGGTAGTACGTGGCTGAAAATCAAGTGCAAAACCCCTAAAACCTCTACTATATATAAGAGAAAGATAGGAGGAGGCTTGGCCCAAGGGCCAAGCCCTCTAGGCTTCAGCCTATGCAAGGGAGGAGAGGAGGACTCTTCCTCCAATCCTAGTAGGACTAGGACTCCTTCCTTTTTTGCCTTTTTGCCTTTTTTCCACCTTTTCTCTTTGGACTTTTCTTTCCCAACCTCATGGGCCTTGTGTGGAACTTCCACCAGCCCACTAAGGGCTGATATTCACTCCCCCATAGCTCATGTAGCCTCTTGGGTCGAAATACCCGTCCTGATAGTCTCCCGGTACACTACCGGCACTCCCGGTACACTACCGATGAGCCTGAAACTTTTCCGGCGACCAAAATAGGACTTACTATATATAAATCTTTACCTCCGGACCATTCCGGAGCTCCTCGTGACGTCCGGGATCTCATCCGGGACTCCGAACAACCTTCGGTCACCACCATACATAACTCTATACTACCGAAACGTCACCGAACCTTAAGTGTGCAGACCGTGCGGGCTCGAGAACTATGTAGACATGACCGAGACAACTCTACGGTCAATAACCAATAGCGGGACCTGGATGCCCATATTGGTTCCTACATATTCTACGAAGATCTTTATCGGTCGAACCTCTATGTCAAGGATTCGGTTAATCCTGTATGATGTTCCCTTTGTTCTTCGGTATGTTACTTGCCTGAGATTCGATCGTCGGTATCTCCATACCTAGTTCAACCTCGTTACCGAAAAGTCTCTTTAGTCATTCCATAATACAAAATCCCATGACTAACACTTAGTCACATTGCTTGCAAGGCTTATTGTGATGTTGTATTACCGAGTGGGCCCTGAGATACCTCTCCGTCACACGGAGTAACAAATCCCAGTCTTGATCCATGCCAACTCAACAGACACCTTCGGAGATACCTGTAGAGCACCTTTATAGTCAACCAGTTACGTTGCGATGTTTGATACACACAGGGCACTCTTCTGGTGTCCGTGAGTTACATGATCTCATGGTCATAGGAACACATACTTGACATGCAGAAAACAGTAGCAATAAACTGACACGATCATATGCTACGTTTGTAGTTTGGGTTTTGTCCATCACATCTCCTAATGATGTGATCCCGTTATCAAATGACATCACATGTCAATGGCTAGGAAACCTTGACCATCTTTGATCAATGAGCTAGTTCACTAGAGGCATACTAGGGACAAAGTGTTGTCTATTTACCCACACATGTAATGTGTTTCCAATCAATACAATTATAGCATGGATAATAAACGATTATCATGAACAAGGAAATATAATAATAAACACTTTATTTATTGCCTCAAGGGCCTATTTCCAAAAGTCTCCCACTTGCACTAGAGTCAATAATCTAGTTCACATCACTATGTGATTCACATTGTAATGAATCGAACACCCATGCAGTTCTGGTGTTGATCATGTTTAGCCCTTGGAAGAGGTCTAGTCAACGAGTCCGCAACATTCAGATCCGTGTGCACTTTGCAAATATTTATGTCCTTCTCCTCGATGTAATCGCGGATGGAGTTGAAGCGTCGCCTTATGTGTCTGTTCCTCTTGTGAAACCTTGGTTCCTTGGCCAGAGCGATGGCACCAGTGTTGTCACAGAACAGGTTCATTGGATTCAGTGCACTGGGCACTGCTCCAAGATCTGTCATGAACTGCTTCATCCAGACACCTTCCTTAGCCGCCTTCGAGGCTACGATGTACTCCGCTTCGCATGTAGAATCGGCTACCACGCTTTGCTTGGAACTGCACCAGCTTACCGCTCCCTGTTGAGAATAAATAGGTATCCGGTTTGTGACTTAGAGTCATCCGGGTCAGTGTCAAAGCTTGCATCGACGTAACCCTTTACGACGAGCTCTTCATCACCTCCAAAACGAGAAACATTTCCTTAGTCCTTTTAAGGTACTTAAGGATATTCTTGACCGTCACCCAGTGCTCCGTTCCAGGATCACTTTGAAACCTTCCGGCAATACTTATCGCAAGGCTGACATCGCAAACCTTCCGCCCAGCAATATGTCATCCACATATAATATTAGAAATGCTATAGAGCTCCCACTCACTTTCTTGTAAATACAAGCTTCTCCATAAACTTGTATAAACCCAAACGCTTTGATCACCTCATCAAAGCACTTATTCTAACTCCGAGATGCTTGCACCAGTCCATAAATGGATCGCTAGAGTTTGCAAACTTTGTCAGCATTCTCTGGATCGATAAAACCTTCCGGTTGCATCATATACAACTCTTCCTCAAGGAAACCGTTGAGGAACGCTGTTTTGACATCCATCTGCCAAATTTCATAGTCGAAATATGCAGCTATTGCTAACATGATTCTGACGGACTTAAGCATTGCTACGGGTGAGAAGGTCTCATCATAGTCAACTCCATGAACTTGTGAAAAACCTTTGCTACAAGTCGAGCTTTATAGACGGTGAAATTACCGTCTGCGTCCGTCTTCTTCTTAAAGATCCATATGTTCTGAATGGCCTTTCAGCCTTCAGGTAATACTTCCAAAGTCCATACTTTGTTTTCATACATGGATCCCATCTCAGATTTCATGGCCTCTAACCATTTCTCGGAATCCGGGCCCATCATCGCTCCTTCATAGCTCGTAGGTTCATTGTTGTCCAACAACTTGACCTCCAAGACAGGGTTGCCGTACCACTCAGGAGCAGTAAGTGCCCTTGTCGACCTACGAGGTTCAATAGTAACTTGATCAGAAGCTTCATGATCATCATCATTAACTTCCTCTTCTACCATCGTAGGTTCCACAGAAACATCTTTCTACGCTGCGCTACTTTCTGGTTGAAGTAAAGGTTCAATAACCTCATCAAGCTCTATTTTCCTCCCACTCAATTCTTTCGAGAGAAACTCTTTCTCAAGAAATGTTCCGTTCTTAGCGACAAACACTTTGCCTTCAGATCTGAGATAGAAGGTATACCTGACTGTCTCTTTCGGGTATCCTATGAAGACGCATTTCTCCGCTTTGGGTTCCAGCTTTTCAGGCTGAAGCTTTTTGACATAAGCATCACATCCCCAAACTTTAAGAAACGATAAATTTGGCCTCTTGCCAAACCATAGTTCATATGGCATCATTGTTGGAAATATGCCCTAGAGGCAATAATAAAATGGTTATTATTGTATTTCCTTGTTCATGATAATTGTCTATTGTTCATGCTATAATTGTGTTAACCGGAAACCATAATACATGTGTGAATACATAGACCACAACATGTCCCTAGTGAGCCTCTAGTTGACTAGCTCGTTGATCAATAGATGGTCACGGTTTCATGGCCATGGACATTGGATGTCGTTGATAACGGGATCACATCA
This sequence comes from Hordeum marinum, assembly GCA_022496015.1. NCBI lineage: Eukaryota > Viridiplantae > Streptophyta > Magnoliopsida > Poales > Poaceae > Hordeum > Hordeum marinum. The sequence goes on along the minus strand of CM039673.1, from coordinate 509,352,493 downwards.
TTAGGAGAATGATGTGATGGACAAGACCCAATCCCAAGCATAGCACAAGATCGTGTAGTTCATTTGCTAAAGCTTTTCAATGTCAAGTATCGTTTCCTTAGACCATGAGATTGTGCAACTCCCGGATACCGTAGGAATGCTTTGGGTGTGCCAAACGTCACAACGTAACTGGGTGGCTATAAAGGTGCACTACGGGTATCTCTGAAAGTATCTGTTGGGTTGGCACGAATCGAGACTGGGATTTGTCACTCCGTGTGACGGAGAGGTATCTCTGGGCCCACTCGGTAAGACATCATCATAATGAGCTCAATGTGACTAAGGAGTTAGCCACGGGATGATGTATTACGGAACGAGTAAAGAGACTTGCCAGTAACGAGATTGAACAAGGTATGGGGATACCGACGATCGAATCTCGGGCAAGTACCATACCGATAGACAAAGGGAATTGAATACGGGATTGATTGAATCCCCGACATCGTGGTTCATCCGATGAGATCATCGTGGAGTACGTGGGAGCCAACATGGGTATCCAGATCCCGCTGTTGGTTATTGGCCGGAGAAGTGTCTCGGTCATGTCTACGTGTCTCCCGAACCCGTAGGGTCTACACACTTAAGGTTCGATGACGCTAGGGTTATAGGGAAATGGTATACGTGATTACCGAAGGTTGTTCGGAGTCCCGGATGAGATCCCGGACATCACGAGGAGCTCCGGAATGGTCCGGAGGTAAAGATTGATATATAGGAAGTCCAGTTTTGGTCACCGGAAAGTTTTCGGGCTCATCGGTAGTGTACCGGGAGTGCCGGGAGGGTGCCGGAGGACCCCCGAGAGGGGTGTGACGACCAAAGGACCTCATGGGCCCTTAGAGGAGGTGTGCCAGCCCATATTGGGTCGGACAAGACCATCTATGTGGACCCATGTGGCTGGAGATAAGGAGATAAGGCAAAAAGGATTTAAAAGGAGGAGATCCACCTCCCTTGTGGGAGGTGGACTCTCCCTTTAATTCGGCCGACCCTCTCCTCTTTGGAGTAGAGGCCAAGCCAGCCCTCCACGTCCCTCCTCCTATATATACTTGAGGTTTTGGATGTTTTGAGACAAGATTTGATCTCTCTCTCTCACGGCAAAGCCCTACCTCTCTTCTTCCTCCTCCGCAGCGCTTAGGCGAAGCCCTGTCGGATTACCTTGCTACTCCACCACCACCACGCCGTCGTGCTGCTGTTGGAGCCCTTCCCCAACCCCTCCTTCCTCCTTGCTGGATCAAGGTGTTGGAGACGTCACCGGGCTGCACGTGTGTTGAACGCGGAGGTGCCGTCCGTTCGGCACTTGATCGGATCTACCGCGATCTGAATCGCTGCGAGTACGACTCCATCAACCGCGTTCTTGTAACGCTTCCGCTTAGCAATCTTCAAAGGTATGAAGATCCACTCTCCCCTTGCTCGTTGCTGGTTTCTCCATAGATGGATCTTGGTGAACGCGTAGGAAAATTTTTGATTTACTACTACGTTCCCCAACAGTGGCATCATGAGCTAGGTCTATGCGTAGAATCTATGCACGAGTAGAACACAAAGTAGTTGTGGGCGTCAATTTTGTTAATATGCTTGCCGTTACTAGTCTTATCTTGATTCGACGGTATTGTGGGATGAAGCGGCCCGGACCAACCTTACACGTACGCTTACGTGAGACCGGTTCCACCGCCTGACATGCACTAGTTGCATAAGGTGGCTAGCGGGTGTCTGTCTCTCCCACCTTAGTCGGATTGGATTCGATGAAAAGGGTCCTTATGAAGGGTAAATAGCAATTGGCATATCACGTTGTGGTTTTGACGTAGGTAAGAAACGTTCTTGCTAGAAACCTATAGCAACCACGTAAAAACTTGCAACTACAAATTAGAGGACGTCTAACTTGTTTTTGCAGCATATGCCGTGTGATGTGATATGGCCAAAAGGATGTGATGTGATGCATTGTGATGTATGAGATTGATCATGTTCTTGTAATAGGGTTCACGACTTGCATGTCGATGACTATGACAACCGGCAGGAGCCATAGGAGTTGTCTTATACTATTGTATGACCTGCGTGTCAATCATAAACGCCATGTAATTACTTTACTTTATTGCTAAACGTTAGCTGTAGTAGTAGAAGTAATATTTGGCGAGACAACTTCATGAAGACACAATGATGGAGATCATGATGATGGAGATCATGGTGTCGTGCCGGTGACAGTGATGATCATGGTGCCCCAAAGATGGAGATCAAAGGAGCAAGATGATATTGGCCATATCATGTCACTATATTGATTGCATGTGATGTTTATCATGTTTACATCTTATTTGCATAGAACGACGGTAGTAAATAAGATGATCTCTCAATAAAATTTCAAGAAAGGTGTTCACCCTAACTGTGCACCGTTGCTAAGGATCGTCGTTCCGAAGCACCATGTGATGATCGGGTGTGATAGGTTCTAACGTTCGCATACAACGGGTGTAAGCCAGATTTACACATGCGAAACACTTAGGTTGACTTGACGAGCCTAGCATGTACAAACATGGCCTCGGAACACGGAAGACCGAAAGGTCGAACATGAGTCGTATAGAAGATACGATCAACATAGAGATGTTCACCATGGATGACTAGTCCGTCTCACGTGATGATCGGACACGGGCTAGTTGACATGGATCATGTATCACTTGGAAGACTAGAGAGATGTCTATCTAAGTGGGAGTTCATTAATAATTTGATTAAGTGAACTTAATTATCATGAACTTAGTCTAAAAATGTCCTTGCAAATTATGTCGTAGATAGCTCGCGCTGTAGCTCCACAGTTTTTTTGATACAATCCTAGAGAAAAGTAAGTTGAAAGTTGATGGTAGCAATAATGCGGACTGAGTCCGTGATCTGAGGATTGTCCTCATTGCTGCACAGAAAGCTTATGTTTTTGATGTACCGCTGACTGCATCACTCCCTCAAGCGTTGTCTGTAGATGTTGTGAACATATGACAGGCACTTTTTGGTGACTACGTGATAGTTCAATGCGTCATGCATTGCGGCTTAGAATTGAGGCTCCAAAACGTTTTGAACATCACGGAACATATGAGATGTTCTAGGAGCTGAGATTGTGATCTCAGGCTCGTGCCTATGTTGAGAGGTATGAGACCTCCAACAAGATTCTTTGTCTGCAAGATAAAGGAGAATAGCTTAATCGGTGAGCGTGTGCTCAGATTGTCTGGGTGCTACAATCACTTGAATCAAGTGGGAGTTAATCTTCTAGATGAGATAGTGATTAATGCAGTTCTCCAAGTCACTGCCACCAAGCTACTAGAGCTTCGTGATGAACTATAACATGCCAGGGATGGATAAGATGATCCCTGAGTTGTTCGTGATGTTTGACACCACGAAGGTAGAAATCAAGAAGGAGCATCAAGTGTTGATGGTTAAGTTAAACCACTAGTTTCAAAAGGGGCAAGAGCAAGAAGGGAAAACTTCAGGAATGGCAAGCCAGTTGTTGCTCTAGTGAAGAAACCCAAGGTTGAGCCCGAACCCGAGACTAAGTGCTTCTGTTATGAGGAGAATGTTCGCTGAAGCGGAAAAACCCTAGATGCTTGGTAGATAAGAAGGCTGGTAATGTCAATGGAGGTATATTTGATATACGTGTTAGTGATGTGTACCTTGCTGGTACTCCTAGTAGCACCTGGGTATTGGATACCGGTTCGGTTGCTAAGTGCTAGCAACTCGAAATAAAAGCTACGGAATAAACGGAGACTAGCTAGGTGAAAGGTGACGATGTGTGTTGGAAGTGTTTCCAAGATTGATGTGATCACCATCGCACACTCTCTCTACCTTCGGGATTTGTGATAAACCTAAATAAATGTTATTTGGTGTTTGTGTTGAGCATGAACGTGATTAGATCATGATTAGTGCAATACGGTTATTCATATAAGTTAGAGAATAATGGTTATTCTATTTACATGGATAATGCCTTCAATGGTCATGCACCCACTCTGAATGGTTTATCGAATCATGATCGTAGTAGTACACATGTTCATAACGTTGGTACCAAAAAAATATATAAAGGTAATAATGATAGTACCACATACTTGTGGCACTGCCGCTAAATGTCATATTGGTATAAATCGCATGAAGAAACTCCATGATGATGGATTTTTGACTCACTCGATTTCGAATCGGTTGAGACATGCGAGCCATGCCTCTTGGGCAAGATGACTGAGACCCCGTCATCCAATATGATGGAGCGGGCAAGTGGCTTATTGGAAATAATACATGTTGATGTATGTGGTCCAATGAGTGTTGAAACACACAGTGGATATCGTTGTTTTTGTTTACCTTCACTGATGATTTGAGTAAATATGGGGATATTTACTTAATGAAACACGAATCTGAAATGTTTGAAAGGTTCAAGGAGTTTCAGAGTGAAGTTAAAGATCATCGTGACAAGAAGATAAATGTCTATGATATGATCATGGAGGTGAATATCTAAGTTACGAGTTTGGTATGCAATTTTAGACAATGTGGAAATTGTTTCACAGCTCACGCCTCCTGGAACACCATAGTGTGATGGTGTGTTCGAACGTCGTAGTCGTGCTCTATTGGATATAGTGAGTACTATGATGTCTCTTATCGTTTTACCACTATCATTATGGGGTTATGCATTAAAGACAAATCCATTCACTTTGATAGGGCACCATCTAAGTCTGTTGAGATGACACCGTGAGAATTATGGTTTGACAGAAGCCTAAGCTGTCATTTCTTAATGTTTGGGGCTGCGACGCTTATGTGAAAATGGGTTTTTCAGCTAGCGAGCTCGAACCCAAAGCAGACAAATGTATCTTCATAGAATACCCTAATGAGACATTGGGTATACCTTCTATTTCAGATCCAAGCACAAAAGGTGTTTGTTGCTAAGAATGGGTCCTTTCTTGAGAAAGAGTTTCTCTCGAAAGAATTGAGTGGGAGGAAGATAGAACTTGATAACATTGTTGAACCTTTGTTTCAACCAGAGAATAGCGCAACACAGAAAGATGTTTCTGTAGAGCCTACTCAGTTTAAAAGGAAGTTAATGATGATGATCATGAAGCTTCGGATCAAGTCACTATTGAACCTCGTAGGTCGACAAGGACGCGTACTGCTCCTGAGTAGTACGACAACCCTGTCTTGGAAATCATGTTGTTGGACAACGATGAACCTACGAACTATGGAGAAGCGATGGTGGGCCCGGATTCCAACAAATGGCTAGGAGCCATGAAATCCGAGAATGGATCCATGTATGAAAACCAAGTATGGACTTTGGTAGACTTGCCTGTTGAATGGTAGGTCGTTGAGTACAAATGGACCTTTGAGATGAACATAGACGCTAATGGTGAATTGTCACCGTTTATAAAGCTCGACTTGTCGCAAAGAAGTTTCCGCCAAGTTCAAAGAGTTGACTGCGATGAGATTGTCTCATCTGTAGCGATGATAAAAGTCTATTAAAATTTTGTTAGCAGTTGCTGCATTTTTCGATTAGGAAATCTGGCAGATGGATGACAAAACAAGGTTTCCGTAATGGTTTCTGTGAGGAAGAGTTGTATGTGATACAACCAGAAGGTTTTGTCAATCCTAAGGATGCTAATAATATGCAAACTCCAGCGATCCTTCTATGGACTGGAGCAAGAATCTCGGAGTTGGAATATATGCTTTGATGAGGTGATCAAAGTGTTTAAGTTTATACAAAGTTTATGAGAAACTTGTATTTGCAAGAAAGTGAGTGGGAGCACTATAGAATTTCTTATAAGAATATGTAGTTGACATATTATTCATCGGAAATGATGTAGAATTTCTGGAAGAGCATGAAGGGTTGTTTGAAAAGAGTTTTTTCAAAGGAAGACCCAGATAAAGCTACTATTTTATTGAGCATCAAGATCTATAGGGATAGATCAATTCGCTTGATAAGTTTTTTCGACGAAGACATACCTTGACAAGTTTTTGAAGGAGTTCAAAATAGATGGGTCAAAGAAGGAGTTCTTGACTGTATTGTAAGGTGTGAAATTGAGTAAGACTCAATACCCGACCACGGCAGAAGATAAAGAAAAGATGAGTGTCATCTCCTATGCTTTAGCCATAGGCTCTATATAGTATGCCATGCTGTGTACCGCACCTGTGTGTGCCTTGCCATGAGTCTGTCAAGGGGTACAAGAGTAATCCAAGAGTGGATCACTGGACAATGGTCAAAGTTATCCTTAGTAACTTGAGAACTAAGGAAATATTTCTCGATTATGGAGGTGATAAAGAGTTCATCGTAAAGGGTTACGATGATGCAAGCTTTAACTCCAATCCGGATGACTCTTAGTAGAAATCTGGCTACGTATAGTGGAGCAGCCATTTGGAATAGCTCCAAGTGGAGCGTGGGAGCAGTATCTACAAATATGACATGGAAAGTTTGTAAGGTACACACGGATCTGAATGTCGCAGACCCGTTGACTAAAACCTCTTTCACGAGCAGGACATGAACAAACCCCAGAACTTATTGGGTGTTAATCACATGATGATATGATCACATGGTGATGTAAGTGTTAATCACATGGTGATGTGAACTAGATTATTGACTCTAGTGCAAGTGGGAGACTGTTGGAAATATGCCCTAGAGGCAATAATAAAATGGTTATTATTGTATTTCCTTGTTCATGATAATTGTCTATTGTTCATGCTATAATTGTGTTAACCGGAAACCATAATACATGTGTGAATACATAGACCACAACATGTCCCTAGTGAGCCTCTAGTTGACTAGCTCGTTGATCAATAGATGGTCACGGTTTCATGGCCATGGACATTGGATGTCGTTGATAACGGGATCACATCATTAGGAGAATGATGTGATGGACAAGACCCAATCCCAAGCATAGCACAAGATCGTGTAGTTCATTTGCTAAAGCTTTTCAATGTCAAGTATCGTTTCCTTAGACCATGAGATTGTGCAACTCCCGGATACCGTAGGAATGCTTTGGGTGTGCCAAACGTCACAACGTAACTGGGTGGCTATAAAGGTGCACTACGGGTATCTCTGAAAGTATCTGTTGGGTTGGCACGAATCGAGACTGGGATTTGTCACTCCGTGTGACGGAGAGGTATCTCTGGGCCCACTCGGTAAGACATCATCATAATGAGCTCAATGTGACTAAGGAGTTAGCCACGGGATGATGTATTACGGAATGAGTAAAGAGACTTGCCAGTAATGAGATTGAACAAGGTATGGGGATATCGACGATCGAATCTCGGGCAAGTACCATACCGATAGACAAAGGGAATTGAATACGGGATTGATTGAATCCCCGACATCGTGGTTCATCCGATGAGATCATCGTGGAGTATGTGGGAGCCAACATGGGTATCCATATCCCGCTGTTGGTTATTGGCCGGAGAAGTGTCTCGGTCATGTCTACGTGTCTCCCGAACCCGTAGGGTCTACACACTTAAGGTTCGATGACGCTAGGGTTATAGGGAAATGGTATACGTGATTACCGAAGGTTGTTCGGAGTCCCGGATGAGATCCCGGACATCACGAGGAGCTCCGGAATGGTCCGGAGGTAAAGATTGATATATAGGAAGTCCAGTTTTGGTCACCGGAAAGTTTTCGGGCTCATCGGTAGTGTACCGGGAGTGCCGGGAGGGTGCCGGAGGACCCCCGAGAGGGGTGTGACGACCAAAGGACCTCATGGGCCCTTAGAGGAGGTGTGCCAGCCCATATTGGGTCGGCCAAGACCATCTATGTGGACCCATGTGGCTGGAGATAAGGAGATAAGGCAAAAAGGATTTAAAAGGAGGAGATCCACCTCCCTTGTGGGAGGTGGACTCTCCCTTTAATTCGGCCGACCCTCTCCTCTTTGGAGTAGAGGCCAAGCCAGCCCTCCACGTCCCTCCTCCTATATATACTTGAGGTTTTGGATGTTTTGAGACAAGATTTGATCTCTCTCTCTCACGGCAAAGCCCTACCTCTCTTCTTCCTCCTCCGCAGCGCTTAGGCGAAGCCCTGTCGGATTACCTTGCTACTCCACCACCACCACGCCGTCGTGCTGCTGTTGGAGCCCTTCCCCAACCCCTCCTTCCTCCTTGCTGGATCAAGGTGTTGGAGACGTCACCGGGCTGCACGTGTGTTGAACGCAGAGGTGCCGTCCGTTCGGCACTTGATCGGATCTACCGCGATCTGAATCGCTGCGAGTACGACTCCATCAACCGCGTTCTTGTAACGCTTCCGCTTAGCGATCTTCAAAGGTATGAAGATCCACTCTCCCCTTGCTCGTTGCTGGTTTCTCCATAGATGGATCTTGGTGAACGCGTAGGAAAATTTTTGATTTACTACTACGTTCCCCAACAATCATCTCAACGGATTTTGATGGTGCCCTATTTAAAGTGAATGCAGCTGTCTCTAATGCATAACCCCAAAACGATAGTGGCAAATCAGCAAGAGACATCATAGAATGCACCACATATAATAAGGTTCGATTACAACGTTCGAACACACCATTACGCTGTGGTGTTCCAGGCGGTGTCAATCGTGAAACAATTCCACACCATCTGAAGTGACTGCCAAACTCATAATTCAGGTATTCATCTCTTTGATCAGATCACAGGAATTTAATCTTCTTGTTACGATGATTCTCAACTTCACTCTGAAATTGCTTGAACTTTTCAAACGTTTCAGACTTGTGTTTCATTAAGTAAATATACCCATATCTACTTAAGTCATCAGTGAAGGTGAGAAAATAACGATATCCACCGTGCCCGTAACATTCATTGGACCGCACACATCAGTATGTATGATTTCAAATAAGTCACTTGCCCGTTCCATTGTTCTAGAGAACGGCGTTTTAGTCATCTTGCCCATGAGGCATGGTTCGCATGTGTCAAGTGATTCAAAATCAAGTTACTCCAAAAGTCCATCAGCGTGGAGCCTCCTCATGCGTTTTACACCAATATGAACTAAATGGCAGTGCCGCAAGAAAGTGGTACTATCATTATCAACTCTACATCTTTTGGCATCAATGTTATGAACATGTGTGTCATCACTATCAAGATTCAATATGAATAAACCCCTCACATTGGGTGCATGACCATAAAAGATATTACTCATATAAATAGAACAACCTTTCTTCTCTGATTTAAATGAGTAACCGTCTCGCAATAAACAAGATCCAGATATAATGTTCATGCTTAACGCAGACACTAAATAACAATTATTCAGGTTCATCACTGATCCCGATGGTAATCAAAGAGAGTGCGTGCTGACGACGATCACATGAACCTTGGAACCATTTACCACGCGCATCGTAACTTCGTCCTTTCCCAGCCTTCGTCTATTCTGTAGTTCCTGTTTTGAGTTGCAAATGTGAGCAACCGAACCGGTATCAAATACCCAGGCACTACAACAAGAACTAGTAAGGTACACATCAATAACATGTATATCATATATACCTTGTTTGTTTATGGCCGCCTTCTTGTCAGCCAGGTACTTGGGGCATTTCCGCTTCCAGTGACCAGTTCACTTGAAATGAAAGCACCCAGTTTCTGGCTTGGGTCCAGCCTTGGGCTTCTTTACAGGAGTAGCAACTGCTTTGCCATCCTTCTTGGTTTTACCCATCTTGCCCTTGCCCTTGCCATTCTTCTTGAAACTAGTGGTTTTATTGACCATCAACACTTGATGTTCTTTCTGAATTTCAGACTCAGCGACTTTTAGCATCGCAAACAGCTCAGCGACTGACTTGTTCATCCCGTGCATGTTATAGTTCATCACAAAGCTCTTGTAACTAGGTGGCAGTGATTGAAGAACTCTGTCAGTGATTTCCTCTAGCGGAAGGGCAATTCCCAACTCTGCTAGACGAGTCGAATAACCAGACATTCTGAGTATATGTTCGCTGATAGACCCGTTCTACTCCATTTTGCAAGCATAGAACTTATCGGAGGTCTCATACCTCTCAATCCGGGCATTCTTATGAAAGATAAACTTCAACTCCTGGAACATCTCATATGCTCCATGATGTTCAAAATGTCTTTGAAGTCCCGGTTCTAAGCCATACAATATTGCACACTAAACTATTGAGTAATCTCCCGAACATGCCTCCCAAGCGTTCTTAATGTCTTTGGATGACAGGTCTTCTGCTTGGTCACCAAGCGGTGCATCAAGGACATATGATTTCTGGGAAGCCGTGAGGATAATCCTCAGATTACGGGCCTAGTGAACAAAGTTACTTCCATCATCTTTCAACTTAGCTTTCTCTAGGAACGCATTAAAATTCAGGGGTGCTACTGCACGAGCCATTGATCTACAACATAAATATGCAAAGGTTACTTAGACTATTATTCAAGATAATGAGTTTAGTTAATCAAATTACTAAAACTTCCACTCAAATTGACATCCCTCAAGTCATCTCAGTGTCACATGATCCAAATTCAACAACTCAAGTCCGATCATCACGTGAGTTGAGGTGGTTTCGATGGTGAACATCATCATGTTGATTATATCTACTATATGACTCATGTTCGACCTTTCGGTCTCTTGTGTTCTGAGGCCATGTCTGTACATGCTAGGCTCGTCAAGTTTAACCCGAGTGTTCTACATGTGCAACACTAGCTTGCACCCGTTGTATGTGAACGTAGAGTCTATCACACCCGATCATCACGTGGTGTCTCGACATGATGAACTTTCGCAACGGTGCACACCCGGGAGAACACAATTCATCTTGAAATTTAAGTGAGGGATCACCTTATAATGCTACTGTCGTCCTAAGCAAAACAAGGTGCATAAAAGGATTAACATCACATGCAAATCATAAGTGACATGATATGGCCATGAACTTGTGCTTTTGATCTCCATCTTGAAAGCACCGGCATGATCTCCATCGTCACCGGCACAACACCATGATCTTCATCATCTTGATCTCCATCAACGTGTTGCCATCGGGGTTGTTACACTCATCATGCTTCTACTACTATTGCTACCGTTTAGCGATAAAGTAAAGCATTACATAGCGCTTAATGATTGACACACAGGTCATACAATAATTAAAGACAACCCTATGGCTCCTGCCGGTTGCCGTACTCATCGACATGCAAGTCGTGATATTCTATACAACACATGATCATCTCATACATCACATATATCACATCATGTAACTGGCGATATCACATCACAACACACCCTGCAAAAACAAGTTAGACGTCCTCTAATTGTTGTTGCATGTTTTATGTGGCTACTACGGGTATCTAGCAAGAACAAATCTCACCTACGCATAAACCACAATGGTGATCCATTAGTTGCTTTTCAACCTTCGCAAGGACCGCCTTTGTCGAATCCGATCCAACTAAAGTGAGAGAAACTGGCACCCGCCAGCCATCTATGCAACAAGCTGTAGTTGAGGGAACCGGTCTCTCGTAAGCGTACGAGTAATGTTAGTCCGGACCGATTCATCCCACAATACCGCTGAACCAAAACACGACCAAGGGAGGAAGCAATCTAAGCATCAAAACCAACAGACTCTTCGTGTTCTACTCGAGATCTCATCTACACATAGACCTAGCTCATGATGCCACTGTTGGGGAACGTTGCATGGGAAACAAAAAATTTCCTACGCACACGCAAGATCTATCCATAGTGATGAGCATCTACGAGAGGGAGAGTGGATCTACATACCCTTGTAGATCTCTAAGAGGGAATCGTTAAGAAACACGGTTGGTGTAGTCGAACGTCTTCGCGATACAAATCACCGAGCATCCCGCGATCCAATCACGATCTGTCCCGATCAAACACCGAACGGACGGCACCTCCACATTCAGCACATGTACAACTTGATGATGATGTCCGCATTCTTGATCCAGCAAGAGGGAGCGGAGAGGTAGATGAGTTCTCCGGCAGCGTGACGGTGCTGCGGCGATGGTGGTGGAGCAATTCCGGCAGGGCTTCGACTAAGCACTGCAGAAAACCGATCTAGAGGAGAAACTATGAACTAGAGGAACGGGTAGCATGTGGCTGAAAATCAAGTGCAAAACCCCTAAAACCTCTAGTATATATAAGAGGAAGAGAGGAGGAGGCTTGTACGAAGGGCCAAGCCCTCTAGGCTTCGGCCAAAGCAAGGGATGAGAGGAGGACTCGTCCTCCAAACCTAGTAGGACTAGGACTCCTTCCTTTTTTGCCTTTTCGCCTTTTTCCACCTTTTCTCTTTGGGCTTTTCTTTCCCAGCCACATGGGCCTTGTGTGAGAATTCCACCAGCCCAGTAAGGTCTGGTATTAACTCTCCCAGAGCCCATGTAGCCTCTTGGGTCGAAATACCCCTCCCGATGGTCTCCCGGTACACTACCGGCACTCCCGGTACACTACCGATGAGCCCAAAACTTTTCCGGCGATCAAAATAGGACTTCCTATATATCAATATTTACCTTCGGACCATTCCGGTGCTCCTCGTGACGTCCGGTATCTCATTCGGGACTCTGAACAACCTTTGGTCACCACCATACAGAACTCTATACTACCAAAACGTCACCAAACCTTAAGTGTGTAGACCCTGCGGGTTCGAGAACTATGTAGACATAACCGCGACACCTCTACGGTCAATAACCAATAGCGGGACCTGGATGCCCATATTGGTTCCTACATATTCTACGAAGATCTTTATCGGTCGAACCTCTATGTCAAGCATTCAGTTAATCCCATATGATGTTCCCTTTGTTCTTCGGTATGTTACTTGCCCGAGATTCGATCGTAGGTATCTCCATACCTAGTTCAACCTCGGTACCAGAAAGTCTTTTTAATCGTTCCGGAATACAAGATCCCGTGACTAACACTTAGTCACATTGCTTGCAAGGCTTATTGAGATGTTGTATTACCGAGTGGGCCCTGAGGTACCTCTTCGTCGCACGGAGTAACAAATCCCAGTCTTGATCCATGCCAACTCAACAAACACCTTTGGAGATACCTGTAGAGCACCTTTATAGTCACCCAGTTACGTTGCGATGTTTGATACACACAGGGCACTCTTCTGGTGTCTGTGAGTTACATGATCTCATGGTCATAGGAACACATACTTGACATGCACAAAACAGTAGCAATAAACTGACACGATCATATGCTACGTTTGTAGTTTGGGTCTTGTCCATCACATCTCCTAATGATGTGATCCCGTTATCAAATGACATCACATGTCAATGGCTAGGAAACCTTGACCATCTTTGATCAATGAGCTAGTTCACTAGAGGCATACTAGGGACAAAGTGTTGTCTATTTACCCACACATGTAATGTGTTTCCAATCAATACAATTATAGCATGGATAATAAACGATTATCATGAACAAGGAAATATAATAATAAACACTTTATTTATTGCCTCAAGGGCCTATTTCCAAAAGTCTCCCACTTGCACTAGAGTCAATAATCTAGTTCACATCACTATGTGATTCACATTGTAATGAATCGAACACCCATGCAGTTCTGGTGTTGATCATGTTTAGCCCTTGGAAGAGGTCTAGTCAACGAGTCCGCAACATTCAGATCCGTGTGCACTTTGCAAATATTTATGTCCTTCTCCTCGATGTAATCGCGGATGGAGTTGAAGCGTCGCCTTATGTGTCTGTTCCTCTTGTGAAACCTTGGTTCCTTGGCCAGAGCGATGGCACCAGTGTTGTCACAGAACAGGTTCATTGGATTCAGTGCACTGGGCACTGCTCCAAGATCTGTCATGAACTGCTTCATCCAGACACCTTCCTTAGCCACCTCCGAGGCTACGATGTACTCCGCTTCGCATGTAGAATCGGCTACCACGCTTTGCTTGGAACTGCACTAGCTTACCGCTCCCCATTGAGAATAAATACGTATCCTGTTTGTGACTTAGAGTCATCCGGGTCAGGGTCAAAGCTTGCATCAACGTAACCCTTGACGACGAGCTCTTCATCACCTCCATAAACGAGAAACATTTCCTTAGTCCTTTTAAGGTACTTAAGGATATTCTTGACCGCCGCCCAGTGCTCCGTTCCAGGATCACTTTGAAACCTTTCGGACATACTTATGGCAAGGCTGACATCGGGTCTTGTGCACAACGTTGCATACATGATAGAGCCTATGGCTGAAGCATAGGGGATGACACTCATCTTTTCTCTATCTTCTGCAGTCACTGGGCATTGAGTCTTACTCAACTTCACACCTTGTAACACAGGCAAGAACCCCTTCTTGGACTGATCCATTTTAAACTTCTTCAAAACTTTATCAAGGTATGTGCTCTGTGAAAGTGCTATTAAGCGTCTCGATCTATCTCTATAGATCTTAATGCCTAATATGAAAGTAGGTTCTCCTAGGTCCTTCATTGAAAAACTCTTGTTCGAATATTCCTTCACGCTTTCCAACATTTCTATATTGTTTCCAATCAGCAATATGTCATCCACATATAATATTAGAAACACTATAGAGCTCCCACTCACTTTCTTGTAAATACAAGCTTCTCCATAAACTTGTATAAACCCAAACGCTTTGATCACCTCATCAAAGCGCTTATTCTAACTCCGAGATGCTTGCACCAGTCCATAAATGGATCGCTAGAGTTTGCAAACTTTGTTAGCATTCTCTGGATCGACAAAACCTTCCGGTTGCATCATATACAACTCTTCCTCAAGGAAACCGTTGAGGAACGCTGTTTTGACATCCATCTGCCAAATTTCATAGTCGAAATATGCAGCTATTGCTAACATGATTCTGACGGACTTAAGCATCGCTACGAGTGAGAAGGTCTCATCATAGTCAACTCCATGAACTTGTGAAAAACCCTTTGCTACAAGTCGAGCTTTATAGACGGTGAAATTACCGTCCGCGTCCGTCTTCTTCTTAAAGATCCATTTGTTCTGAATGGCCTTTCGCCCTTCAGGTAATACTTGCAAAGTCCATACTTTGTTTTCATACATGGATCCCATCTCAGATTTCATGGCCTCTAACCATTTCTCGGAATCCGGGCCCATCATCGCTCCTTCATAGCTCGTAGGTTCATTGTTGTCCAACAACTTGACCTCCAAGACAGGGTTGTCGTACCACTCAGGAGCAGTACGTGCCCTTGTCGACCTACGAGGTTCAATAGTAACTTGATCTAAAGCTTCATGATCATCATCATTAACTTCCTCTTCTACCATCGTAGGTTCCACAGAAACATCTTTCTACGCTACGCTACTTTCTGGTTGAAGTAAAGGTTCAATAACCTCATCAAGCTCTATTTTCCTCCCACTCAATTCTTTCGAGAGAAACTATTTCTCAAGAAATGTTCCATTCTTAGCGACAAACACTTTGCCTTCAGATCTGAGATAGAAGGTATACCCAACTGTCTCTTTCGGGTATCCTATGAAGTCGCATTTCTCCGCTTTGGGTTCCAGCTTTTCAGGCTGAAGCTTTTTGACATAAGCATCACATCCCCAAACTTTAAGAAACGATAACTTTGTCCTCTTGCCAAACCATAGTTCATATGGTATCATCTCAACAGATTTCGATGGTGCCCTATTTAAAGTGAATGCAACTGTCTCTAATGCATAACCCCAAAACGATAGTGGCAAATCAGCAAGAGACATCATAGAATGCACCACATCTAATAAGGTTCGATTACGATGTTCGAACACACCATTACGCTGTGGTGTTCCAGGCGGTGTCAATCATGAAACAATTCCACACCATCTTAAGTGACTGCCAAACTCATAACTCAGGTATTCATCCCCTCGATCAGATCGCAGGAATTTAATCTTCTTGTTATGATGATTCTCAACTTCACTCTGAAATTGCTTGAACTTTTCAAACGTTTCAGACTTGTGTTTCATTAAGTAAATATACCCATATCTACTTAAGTCATCAGTGAAGGTGAGAAAATAACGATATCCACCGCGCCCGTAACATTCATTGGACCGCACACATCAGTATGTATGATTTCAAATAAGTCACTTGCCCGTTCCATTGTTCCAGAGAACGGCGTTTTAGTCATCTTGCCCATGAGGCATGGTTCGCATGTGTCAAGTAATTCAAAATCAAGTTACTCCAAAAGTCCATCAGCGTGGAGCTTCCTCATGCGTTTTACACCAATATGAACTAAATGGCAGTGTCGCAAGAAAGTGGTACTATCATTATCAACTCTACATCTTTTGGCATCAATGTTATGAACATGTGTGTCATCACTATCAAGATTTAATATGAATAAACCCGTCACATTGGGTGCATGACCATAAAATAGCCCTACTATCCGAAATACACATACTACCCAAACTATTCATACCAAAAGTTGATGTGTGCTCCGAATATTTCGGGGTTTTGGGGTACTCGAATTACCCAAACCAAAATTTTGGTTAATTTAGGTTCGGGTATTTTTTGACTGGAAAAGTTTCGGTTCCCATTTTTAAATACCTGAATTACCCATAAACCGAACTAGCCGAACTGAAATAACCTAAATACCCGAAGACCCAGGGTGACATGTACTCATAGGGATCGATATGGACGTCCACCGTTTCGCTATCGGTCATTGGACGAAGGACTTTCTTTCATGTCTATGAGTTACCGAACCTACAGGGTCACAAGCTTAAGGCAATGACGATCTGTTGAGTGTTAGTAGGACGGGATAAATGAGAACATATTTTTAAAATTGTTTCATTAATATCCATAATAGTTTTGAGAGGATCTGAAAGCATTTTGCGGTCACTGGAAGGGTTTCAGAGGGTATTGGGTAATACCGAGTATTACCGTTAAATATATATAGTTGGAGAATGTTTTCGAAGATGTTAAATTATATATATATATAATGGTCTGGAAGTATTTAAATCATCTTTATATTTAATTAAATATCAATGGGCCTAAAAAGATGAAGTGGAGGAAAGCAACTTGGGCCACAAGGGCCCAAGTGGGGAGGCGCCGCCTTCCCTATTGTAAGAGGCTGAATTAGGGAAGGGAAGGACTCCCCTTCATGATGTGGGCATAGACATCATAGATACATCTAAAAGTGTTACACAAGACATCGTTGACACAGTTACATCTAGACCTATAAGAGTGCGCGCAAGACAAATAAATGGCCAATTACTTTTACTCGGGAATAAAGAAATCAAAAAATCAATTAAAAGGGCACAACATTCCTTGCACGCATGTCGTCTACTGTCTTTTCATGTTTGATCTCTACCACCGAACCATCCATCACATCCATCATGCATGAGGTGTAGGAAGCCAATGCCACAAAGTCCACACAATTTTGTTTGTCCTACATGGACCAAGAGGAGTCACATAGTGGGTCCTAAAGAATTCTACTACACCATGTTGGACCAACATATTTGGCAACCGAAGCAAACACCACCACCAGGCAAAGTCCAGCCTTCCTACAACCCAATGTCCATGATATATCGAACCAACTAGGCCACACCCTAGAGCTTTAATAAATAGTTAGTTTAGGTTAGAATTTATACTTGGATTTTGTTTAAAGAAATTTACCTATTGCTACTTTTATTTTTCTTCGCTCGTAGAATCTAGTGCAATCGTCAAGACATCCTATTGGAACCTCATCTCATGAGATTTATTCCATCTAGCATATTCACAGTTTTAGATTGCTTAGCTATTATTTTCTTGCATGTTCTTCGATTTTCTTGCATGAAAAAATCTTCGGGGATAGGTCGATCGCGTCGTTGGCTCGGTCGATAACACCGTGGAGTTGGTTCAGTGATTGCCATGGATATCAATCATGTAGGGTTCTCCCTATACATTTGGTAGCCGGATCATGAGTCAAGCCCCGCAAAATCATATTTATCTTCACTCTCATCGAAAGATCGGAGCCTAGTTCACATCACTTTCATTATTGGCTGATGCAAGGGAGGGGAGTCATTCTCCTCCTCTTGGATGCCCCCTCTCCCCTCCCACCTATATATAATTGAGGTCTTGGGCCTTTTGAACACAAGTTTTGAAGCCTCCTCTAGTTCTTCTAGTTGTAGTTATAGTTCGTCCTAGTTGACTAATTAGATCTAGGTCTAGTTCCTCTATTCCTGATAATTAGAAACCTAGTGTGGTTCTAATCTCCTCCCTCTAATTCTCCGGCGATGATTAGCTCTAGATGGTGAAGCAGTGTCGGATCATGAAGACTGTATGCTTGCAACCAAGTAGAGAGGTCATACTTTTGGTCTTCAGTTCGAGGGATCATTCATCTGCGGATCGAGGGACTTCAAGTACGATCTTCATTGTCATGTTCTTATTCCGCTGTGACCCGATGATGGTGACAATCGTGATCCCAACCATTATTGTATCTTCATAGTGTTCTTGGTTGATCATAGGGCATTTTTTTGTTTTCTACTACGTTTCCCAACACAGGGAAGACAACTCCAAAGGGATGTGGAATAGTTGAGCTAAGAAATATTTTCAAGGTGCAGTTCTTGAAGTTTGAGCCATTATCACTTCTAATTGAAAAGATCACCTTATAAAGCATGTGTTGGCTTGCTTGGCAAAATCCATAAATATCACTTTCACCTCGTCCATGGACTTGAGATAGTATGCTTATGTGTATCTTGATTCTTGAGAAATCATGAACATTGACTATACCAGACTTCTTGCCCCAAGGCTATCCATGATGGATACCCAAAGATATCCACATGAAGGACTATTTATGCCTTGATGTTGACATGATACCCTTGGGAGTATGCTTTGATTGATGTTGCATTCCGGCTATGTGATACATCTCCAATGTATCTATAATTTTTGCTTGTTCTATGTTGTTATATTATCAATCTTGGATGTTTTACAATCATTTTATAGCAACTTTATATCATTTTTTGGGACTAAGATATTGAGATAGTGCCAAAGTGCCAATTGTTGTTTTTGCTTGTTTCTTACTTCGCAAAAAATCAGTACCAAACAAAGCCCAAACACCATGAAATGTTTTGAAGAATTTTGTTGGACCAGAAGACACCAGATGGGCCACACAAGTGCGAGAGAGGAGGCCCAAGGTGGGGAACACCCACCAGGGCACGCCAGAGGCCCCTGGCGTGGTCTGGTGGTTGGTGCCCACCTCGAGACCCCCCTCCACTAACTATCGCCTTTATAAATTCTCAAATATTTAGAAGACCCTAGAGGAGTCGACGAAACACAATTCCAGTCGCCGCAAGTTCCAAAACCGCGAGATCCAATGTAACACCATCACGGAGGGGTGCACCGTCTTCATGGGTGCTTCTTCGATGATGCATGAGTACTCCACCATAGACCTACGGGTCCGTAGGCAGTAGCTAGATGTCTTCCTCTCTCTCATATGATTCCCAATACAATGGTATCTTGGATATCTATTTGATGTAATGACTTTTTGCGGTGTGTTTGGATGGATCCGATGAATTTTGAGATCCTGATCAGTTTCTATCCATGAATATGATTTTTTTTCTGTCTGGGAACCGCTGATGATGTATATAGCATGGAAAGATATTGAAATCTCTCGGTGGCTTTGTTGACAGGAAAGGCATGCTGCGGGATCACTAGAAGAGTATGTCTAGAGGTGGGAGGGTGAATAGACTACTTGCAGGAATTTAAATCTACCTCAAGCATAAGTTTAAGTGTTGGC
The DNA here is from genome assembly GCA_022496015.1 of Hordeum marinum. Taxonomy (NCBI): domain Eukaryota; kingdom Viridiplantae; phylum Streptophyta; class Magnoliopsida; order Poales; family Poaceae; genus Hordeum; species Hordeum marinum. Next base: position 509,332,924 of record CM039673.1, on the reverse strand, counting down.
AGATTTTAGCATATATAGCTAGTCTAGAACACCCTACACATGCAAGTCATCAAGTACAACAGCGGAAAGTAAAGACATTACACATGGAAGAAAGGAGTAGAGATAGGGAGATCAAACGCATGAAGGACACGAAGATTTTTCCTGTGGTTCCAATAGGTGGTGCTATCGTACATCCACGTTTATGGAGTCTTCAACCCATGAAGGGTAACAGTCGCGAAAGTCCACGGAGGGCTCCACCCATGGAGGGTTCCATGGAGAAGCAACCTTGATATTTCATAACGGCTTCCATCCATGAAGGACCAACCTCACTATGGGTAGATCTTCACGAAGTAGGCGATATCCTTGCCCTTACAAGCTTCTTGGTTCACTCCACAACACGAAGTAGGAGGATCCCAATCGGCACCTAACCAATCTAGGAGGCACCACCCTACAAAAGGTAATAGGCTCGATAATGTCGATGAACTCCTTGCTCTTGTGCTTCAACATGATAGACTCCTCAACACACAATCACTCTCTCATAGATTTGGCTATGGTGGAAGAGGTTGATTGGGTGGAAAGCAACTTGTTGAGGCTACAAATCAAGATCCATATGGTTGGAATGGAATGGCATGATCTGAACACATGAGTAGGTGGCTCTCTCTCAGAAAATCAATAGGTATGAGTGGGGAACTGTTCTGAGTGCTTCTCTTGCGAGTGAGTGGTGGTGGAGGAGTATATATAGGCATCTCAAAAAATCCAACCATTATACATAATAAGTCAGACTCGGTGTCACCGATGTGTTAATCTCGGTGGTACCGAGTTCCCTCAAAGGTAGCAACTTTTGAATCTCGGTGAGACCGATACATAAAACTCGGTTGCACCGATAAGGTGACCAACAGTCAGATTGCCAAACTCGGTGACACCGATTCAACAAACTTGACGGGACCGATTTTGTGAATTTGCGTAACAGGAAGTTGGCAACCCAAACTTGGTGGCACCTAAATGGAATCGGTTGCACCGAAGGGCTAGGGTTTGGCTGAGTCTGCTTGAGGTTGAGAATCGGTGGCACCGAGTGGAAAATGTTGGTTGTACCGATTTGGATATTTGGTTTTGGACAGACTTTTGTGGAAGAGCTTGTGGGTGTATGCGGTAACTACCACTTGTGCACGTATGAGCATTTTGTTCACCAACGGTACCTTACGCCCCTTTTAATAGTATTGGCTTTCCTATGGACTCAAAGTGATTTCTCACAGAGTAAAACATAGAGTCCTCTTGCTTGAAGCTTTGCCAATGCTATTTCTTCTCCTTCTTGTTCATGGGGATACTCTCCACACTCCTTTTTTTGCCAATCCATATCTCTCTATAGACTTTATCTGAAATACACTAGATGAAAGTATTAGTCCAAGAGACAATGTATGTTGTCATGAATTATCAAAACCACCAAGGGAGCATATTGTGCTTTCACATGCCACTCAAAATATTTTTCTCTTTCGATTTAAACCTTGAGCTCTGGCACCTCTACAAATCCCTGCCTCCCTCTGTGAAGGGCCTATCTATTTACTTTATGCAATTTTTATTTTCAATTTGAGTCTCCATCTTCTCTTATGAAGCACCAACTAGGAGGCACTATGATCATACTTGATCATTTGGTGTAGCTAATATTGGAGTGTGTTTCATGAATGGATCAATGATTGAGCATGATGGGCTAGGGATAACGTGCTTTAGTGTTGATATTTTGAAAGACATGGTTCCTTGTTAATATGCTTGAGTATTAAAGTTTTCATGTCAAAACTAGCTAGACTATTGCTTTGAACAATCTAAAAAGTCCAAATGCCCATGCTACAAAGAAAATAATATGTGATGAACATGTTCGGCAACATTCCACATCAAAAATTATGTTTTTATCATTTACCTACTCGAGGACGAGTAGAAATTAAGCTTGGGGATGCTAATACGTCTCCAGCGTATCTATAAGTTGTGATTGTTCCATGTTGTTATATTATCAATCTTGGATGTTTTACAATCATATTATAGCAAATTTATATTATTTTCTGGGACTAACCTATTGACATAGTGCCAAAGTGCCAGTTGCTATTTTTGCTTGTTTTTTACGTCGCACAAAATCAGTACCAAACGAAGCCCAAACACCATGAACATTTTTAGAGAATTTTTTGGAACAGAAGACACCAGATGGGCCAAAGAAGTGCCAGAGATGAGGAACGAGGTGTGGAACACCCATGAGAGTGCGCAAGAGGCCCCTGGCACGACCTGGTGGGTGGTGCCCACCTCGAGACCCCCCTCCACCGACTATCAGCTCTATAAATTCTTAAATATTCAGAAAAACCTAGAGGAGTTGACGAAACACAATGCGAGCCGCCGCAAGTTCCAGAACCTCGAGATCCAATCTAACACCATCACGGAGGGGTGCACCGTCTTCATGGGTGCTTCTCCGATGATGCATGAGTAGTCCACCATAGATGTACATGTCCGTAGGTAGTAGCTAGATGGCTTCCTCTATCTCTTATGATTCTCAACACAATGGTCTCTTGGAGATCTATTTGATATAATGACTTTTGTGGTGTGTTTGTTGGGATCCAATGAATTTTGAGTTCATGATCAGAATGTCCATGAATATGATTTGATACTTCTTTGATCTCTTATTTGCATGATTACTTATAGCCTCGTATTTCATCTTTGAATATTTGGTTAGTTAGGCGAACTAGATCGATTTTTCTTGCCATGGGAAGAGGTGCTTTGTGATGGGTTCGGTCTGGCGGTGTTCTTTCCCAGTGACAGAAGGGGCAGCAAGGCATGCATGTATCATTGCCATTAAGGATAACAAGATGCAGTCTATTCCTACATGAATAGATCTTGTCTACATCATGTCACCGTTCTTATTGCATTACTCCGTTTTCCCATGAACTTAATACACTAGATGCATTGTGGATAGCGGTCGATGTGTAGAGTAATAGTAGTAGACGCAAAATTATTTTGTCTACTTATCTTGGACCTGATGCCTATATCATGATCATTGCCTGGATATCATCATGATTTTGATCTTCTATCAATTGCCCAACAATAATTTGTTCACCCACCGTACGCTATACTCATGAGAGAAGTTGATATGTGCATTTTGCATCATGCTTTTATATTGATATTTATTGCATTATGAGATGTTATTATACGTTATGGTACAATACTTATGCCTTTTCTCTCTTATTTTACAAGGTTTACATGAAGAGGGATAATGCCAACAGTTGGAATTCTGGACTGGAAAAGGAGCAAATTTGAGATACCTATTCTATACAACTCCAAAAGTCCTGAAAATTTATGGAGAATATTTTTGGAATTAATAAAAAATACAGGTGCAAAAATCAACCAGAGGGAGCCACCAGCAGGCCACAAGCCTGCTAGTTGCGGCCACCCCCTGGTCGCACCTAACAGGCTTGTGGGGCCCCTGTGGCTCCTCCAACGCCCATCTTCTCCTATATGAAGCGTTTTGACCTGGAAAAAAAATCAGAACAGAGCTTTCGGTATGAAGCATTGCCGTCTTGCGATGAAACTTGGGCAGAACCAATCTAGAGCTCCGGCACAGTTGTTCTGTCAGGGAAATTTCCCTCCCGGAGGGGGAAATCAAAGCCATCGTCATCACCAACGATCCTCTCATCGAGAGGGGGTCAATCTCCATCAACATCTTCACCAGCACCATCTCCTCTCCAAACCCTAGTTCATCTCTTGTATCCGATCTTTGTCTCAACACCTCAGATTGTTACGTGTGGGTTGCTAGTAGTGTTGATTACTCCTTGTAGTTGATGCTAGTTGGTTTACTTGGTGGAAGATCATATGTTCAGATCCTTTATGATAATTAATACTCCTCTGATCTTGAACATAAACATGCTTTGTGAGTAGTTTTGTTTGTTACCGAGGACATGGGATAAGTCTTGCTATAAGTAATCATGTTAATTTGGTATTTGTTTGATATTTTGATGAGATGTATGTTGTCTCTCCTCTAGTGGTGTTATGTGAACGTCGACTACATAACACTTCACCATTATTTGGGACTAGGGGAAGGCATTGGGAAGTAATAAGTAGATGATGGGTTGCTAGAGTGACAGAAGCTTAAACCCTAGTTTATGCATTGCTTCGTAAGGGGATGATTTGGATCCATATGTTTCATGTTATGGTTAGGTTTACCTTAATTCTTCTTTTGTAGTTGCGGATGCTTGCGATAGCGGTTAATAATAAGTAAGGGCAGCACCCAAGCACCGGTCCACCCACATATCCAATTATCAAAGTAACGAACATGAATCAAATGAGCATGATGAAATGGAAATTCCCATGTGTCCTCGGGAGCGCTTTGCTTTATATAAGAGTTTTTTCCAGGCCTTCCCTTTGTTACAAAAAGGATTGAACTACGTTGCTGCAACTTTGCTACACTTGTTACTTGTTACTCGTTACGAATTATCTTATCACAAAACTATTTGTTACCAATAATTTTAGTGCTTGCAGAGAATACCTTACTGGAAACCGCTTGTCATTTCCTTCTACTCCTCGTTGGGTTCGACACTCTTACTTATTGAAAGGACATTGATAGATCCCCTATACTTGTGGTTCATCAAGACTCTTTTTGGGCGCCGTTGCCGGGGAGTGAAGTTCCTCTGGTAAGTGGAATTTGGAAAGGAAAAATTTATATAGTGTGCTGAAATTTACTGTCACTTGTCACTATGGAAAGTAATCCTTTGAGGGGCTTGTTCGGGGTATCTTCACCTCCACCAGAAACACAAAGAGTTGTCGCTCAACCTACTGAGCCTACTGAAATGATTTATTATGAAATTCCTTCGGGTATGATAGACAAACTGATGGCTAATCCTCACGCAGGAGATGGAACACTACATCCCAATTTGCATCTAATCTATGTGGATGGAGTTTGTGGATTATTTAAGCTTGCAGGTCTGCTCGAGGATCATGTTAAGTAGAAGGTTTTTCCTTTATCTTTGAAGTAAAAGCCACTGACATAGTATAGGCTAAGTGATGATATTGGATCATGGAGCTACAACCAACTGAAGATGGAATTTCATCAGAAGTTCTACCCTATGCATCTAGTTCATCGTGATCGGAATTATATTTATAATTTTTGGCCTCGTGAAGGATAAAGAATCTCTCAAGCTTGGGGAGGCTTAAGTCAATTTTATATTCATACCCCAATCATGAGCTCTCAAGACAAATTATTATTCCAAAATTTTATGCTTGGCTTTCTCATAATGATCAATACATGCTCGATACTTCTTGTACTGGTTCCTATATGAAGAAAGATATTGATTTCAAGTGGGATTTATTGGAAAGAATTAAACACAAATTTGAAGATTGGGAACTCGACGAAGGTAAGGAGTCAGGTATGAACCTTAAGTTTGGTTGCGTTAAATCTTTCGTAGGCACCAATGCTTTTCGTGAATTTAGCACTAAATATGGGCTTGACTCTGAGATAGTAGCTTGTTTTTGTGAATCTTTTGCAGCTAATGTTGATCTCCCCAAGGAGAAGTGGTTTAAATATAATCCTCCCATTTAAGTGAAAGTAATTGAACCTATTAAAGTTGAAGAGAAAACTATTACTTATAATGTTGATCCTGTTATTCCCGCTGGTTATATTGAGAAACCACCTTTCCCTGTTAGAATAAAGAACCATGCTAAAGCTGCAATTGTGGTTCGTAAGAGCTGTGCTAGAACACCTACACCCCTGAGCAAATAAAAGTTGAACCTAGTATTGCTATGGTTAAGGATCTCTTGGTTGATAATATTGATGGGCATGTTTTCAATTTTGTGATGAAGCTGCTAGGATTGCTAAACCTGATGCTAAAGATAAACATAGACCCGTTGTTGGCACGCCTGTTGTTTCTGTTAAAATAGGAGATCATAGTTATCATGGCTTATGTGATATGGGTGCTAGTGTGAGTGCAATTCCCTTTTTCTTACATAAAGAGATTATGAATGATATTGCACCAGCTGAGTTAGAGGAAATTGATGTTACAATTAAACTTGCTAATAGAGATACTATATCACCAGTTGGGATTATTAGAGATGTCGAAGTCTTGTGTGGGAAAATAAAATATCCTATAGATTTTCTTATTCTTGGTTCCCCATAAGATGATTTTTTTCCTATTATATTTGGTAGACCCTTCTTGAATACGTGAAAGCCAGGATAGATTGTGAGAAGGAAACGACTACCGTAAGTTTTGGGGTTATGTCTCATGAGTTTAATTTCTCTAAATGTCATAGACAACCCCATGATAAATAATTGCCTAGTAAGGATGAAATTATTGATCTTGCTTCTATTGTTGTGTCTCCTACTGATCCTTTAGAGCGATATTTGCTAGATCATGAAAACGACATGCATATGAATGAAAGGAATGAAATAGATAGGATTTTATTTGATCAGCATCCTATTCTGAAACACAACTTGCATGTTGAAATACTTGGGGATCCTCCTCCACCCAAGGGTGATCCCGTGTTTGAGCTTAAACAATTACTAGATACTTTGAAATATGCTTATCTTGATGAAAAGAAGATATATCTTATTATTATTAGTGTTAACCTTTCAGAGCATGAAGAGCAGAGATTATTGCTTTGAGGAAGCACCGTGCTTCTATTGGATATACTCTTGATGATCTTAAGGGCATTAGTCCCACTCTATGTTAGCACAAAACTAAAATGGATCCTGATGCTAAACCAGTTGTTGATCACCAATGACGGTTGAATCCTAAAATGAAGGAAGTGGTAAGAAATGAAATATTAAATCTTCTCGAGGCATGTATCATTTATCCTATTGTTGATAGTAGATGGGTTAGTCCCGTTCACCGTGTCCCTAAGAAAGGAGGTATTACCGTAGTTCCTAATGATAAAAATGAATTGATCCCACGGAGAAATCTTACAGGTTATAGAATGGTAATTGATTTTAGGAAATTGAATAAAGCTACTAGAAAAGATCATTACCCTCTACCTTTCATTTATCAAATGCTATTAAGACTATCCAAACACACACATTTCCGTTTTCTATATAGTTATTCTGGTTTCTCTCAAATACCTGTATCAAAAGAGGACCAAGAAAAGACAACCTTTACCTGCCTTTTTGGTACCTTTGCTTATAGACGTATGCCTTTTGGTTTATGCAATGCACCTGCTACCTTTCAAAGATGCATGACTACTATATTCTCTGATTTCTGTGAAAGGATTGTTGAGGTTTCCATGGATGATTTTTCTGTTTACAGAACTTCTTTCAATGATTGTTTGAGCAACCTTGATCGATATTTGCAGAGATCTGAAGAAACTAATCTTGTCTTGAATTGGGAGAAGTGCCACTTTATGGTGAATGAAGGCATTGTATTGGGACATAAAATTTCCGAAAGACGTATTGAAGTTGACAAGGCTAAAGTTGATGCTATTGAAAAAAATGTCGTGTCCTACGTATATCAGAGGTATAAGAAGTTTCCATGGTCATGTTGGTTTCTATAGGAGATTTATTAAAGATTTCTCTAAGATTTCTAGGCCTCTCACTAATGTTTTGCAAAAAGATGTTCCCTTCGTCTTTTATGATGATTGTGTAGAAGCTTTTGAAATTCTCAAGAATGCTTTGATTTCTGCACCTGTTGTTCAACCACCTGATTGGAACCTACCTTTTGAAATTATGTGTGATGCTAGTGACTATGCTGTTGGTGCTGTTCTAGGACAAAGAGTTGTTAAGAACTTAAATGTTATTCATTATGCTAGCAAAACTCTAGACAGTGCTCAAAGAAACTATGCTACCACTGAAAAAGGAATTTTTAGAAGTTGTGTTCGCTTGTGATAAGTTTAGACCCTATATTGTTGATTCTAAAGTAACTGTTCGCACTGATCATGCTGGTGTCAAATATCTCATGGAAAAGAAAGATGCTAAACCTAGACTTATCAAGTGGGTTCTTCTGCTACAAGAATTTGATTTGCATATTATTGGTAGAAAGGGTGCTGATAACTCCGTAGCAGATAATTTGTCTAGGTTAGAGAATGTTCGTGATAACCCACTACCTATTGTTGATAGCTTTCCTGATGAACAATTAGCTGTCATAAATGCTTCTCATAATGCTCCTTGGTATGCTTATTATGCTAATTACATTGTCGCTGAATTTATACTGCCTAGTTTCACATACCAACAAAAGAAAAAGTTTTTCTACAATTTAAGACATTACTTCTGGGATGACCCACACCTTTATATAGAAGGAGTAGATGGTGTTATTGGACGTTGTGTACCTGAGCATGAACAGGAACAGATCCTATGAAAGTGTCATTCCAAGGCCTACAGAGGACACCATGCTGGAGATAGAACTGCACATAAGGTAGTACAATCTAGTTTTTATTGGCCTACTCTTTTTAAGGATGCTCGTAAGTTTGTCTTGTCATGTGATGAATGTCATAGAACTGGCAATATTAGTAGACGTCAGGAAATGCCTATGAATTACTCTCTTGTTATTGAACCATTTGATGTTTGGGGTTTTGATTATATGGGACCTTCTCCAACATCCAACGTGTATACTCATATATTAGTTGTTGTTGATTATGTTACTAAGTGGGTAGAAGCTATTGCAACTAGTAGTGCTGATCATAACACCTCTATTAAGATGCTTAAAGAAGTTATTTTCCCTAGATTGGGAGTCGCCAGATATTTAATGACTGATGGTGGTTCACGTTTTATTCATGGTCCTTTCCGTAAACTGCTTGCTAAGTATGATGTTAATCATAGAATTGCATCTCCTTATCATCCTTAGTCTAGTGGTCAAGTAGAATAAAGAAATAGATAAATTAAATTGATATTGAAAAAGACGGTTAATATATCTAGGAAGAATTGGTCTAAGAAAATTGACGATGCATTATGTGCTTATAGAACTGCTTACAAGAATCCTATGGGTATGTCTCCATATAAAATGGTTTATGGTAAAGCATGTCACTTACCTCTAGAGCTAGAGCATAAGGCTTATTGGGCAATCAAAGAGCTCAACTATGATTTCAAACTTGCTAGCGAGAGGTTATTTGACATTAGCTCACTTGATGAATGGAGAACTCAGGCCTATGATAATGCCAAGCTGTTTAAAGAGAAAGTTAAGAGATGGCATGATAAAAGGATACTAAAGCGTGAATTTAATGTAGGTGATCATGTCTTCCTATACAATTCTCGATTAAGATTTTTGGTAGGTAAACTCCTCTCCAAATGGGAAGGGCCGTATATCCTCGAGGAGGTATATCGCTCTGGTGCCATCAAGATCAACAACGCCGAAGGCACAAATCCAAAGGTGGTAAATGGGCAAAGAATCAAACACTATATTTCAGGTACTCCCATTAATGTCAAAACCAATGTTATCAATACCATAACTCCCCAAGAGCATATTAGAGAGACTTACCAGAATGTTCCAGACTCTGAAAAGGAATAGGTGTGTGGTACAGTTAGTAAACCGACTCCAAAACTTTCCCAATAGCAATTTTACTCAGTTTTGGAATATTTAAAAAATTAGGAAAATAAAAAGCAGTCAGAAGGATGCAAGGGGAGGCGACAAGCCTGCTAGGCCCGGCCACCCCTGGCCACACCTAGGGGGCTTGTCACCAGCCCCTGCGCCCCTGGACTCCATTTTCTTGTGGAACATCCCTTCGGGTCGGCAAAAGTTCATTATATAATCTCCCGAAGGTTTTGACTTTCGTATCACGACAATACCTCCTGTTTTCGTTTTGAGTTGTTTCTGCAGAAAATTTAGATTGTCGTGGCGTCCCCCAGTGCTCCGAAGGATAAGTTTTTTGAGAAGGTCATCAATCCTTATCTTGCGGGGGTGCTGCAACACCCTCAAACCATTGAGATGCGTGAGGAGGTGTTGGACATCCGTGACGTTAAGGTGCCGAAGAAGACAAGAAGCATGGAAACAAGTCTTGAGGCAATGGAGCAGCAAGTCTTCAAGTGCCAAGTGATGGTGGAGCGTGGACTCAATGCCAATCATATGATGATCTCGGAGTTTACCCATAAACACAAGTTGGATACCAAGGACATCGGAGAGCACATCTTCAAGCTTTACGAGAAAAACGAGTATCTCCAAGCCCAGATCTATGATCTGCAAAACCAAAATTGTAAGTATGAATACAGATTTAGGAGAATCAATTTGGCTGCAGATTTGAGGATTCCGGAGACTCGTTCATATTTTTATGATGGTGAGCATATGCCTTGGAAGACGGAGGACAAGCCTCCAACCTCCTCAACAACCCCACCACCATCACCTCCGAAGAAGGACACCTGAGTACATGGGTATGGGCACTCCCCAGGCTTGTGCCAAGCTTGGGGGAGGTGCCCCGGTATCATATCACATCACACCTTTCCCTTTTTTCCTTTTTAATTTTTGTTTTTATATTTCCTAGTTCGATCCTTTTTGTTTTTTCTTTGATCTAGTAGAATAAATTTCTTAATATGATCCAATTTTTAGTTTTTGCTTTTCTCCCCTTATGTAAGCAAGTCCGAGAGTTATACAATAAAAAGTAGTTTTGATGAGAGGGATTTTCTAGATTATTATGCTCTTGAAAGCAATAAAGTATAATAGAACAAAAAGCAAGGAGAATACATAGTGATCTTATGGGGAGTGATGACTTCACATATAAAAAGTATGGTGATTGAAATTTGTTGGGGGTTAACAAACATACTAATTGGTCATTGATGCAATTGAAAGGAAGTGATAAAGAAAGAGAGATTCACATATAAATATATTATCTTGGACATCGTTTATGATTGTGATCACTCATTAAAATATTACATGCCAAGAAGTTGATGTAGGACTAGGAAGACAACATAATAGGTTATGTTTTCTTGCATTCGAATAGAAGTTATATGGTTTTAGATCCTCCAACATGTCGTGCTTGCTTCCACCTCATATTAGCCAAAACCTTGGCACCAAGTAGACATACTACTTGTGCATCCAAACAGCTCAACCCAGTCTTGCCATAAGAGTCCACCATATCTACCTATGGATTGAATAAGATCCTTCAAGTAAGTTGTCATCAGTGCAAAAAGGCAATAAAAATTGCTCCTAAATATGTGTGATATTTTATTGTAAGGGAAATAAGCGTTGTACGAACTTGTGATAGTGATGAAATAAAAGCGACAGACTACATAATAAAGGTTGCTATCACAAAGGGCAATACAACACGACGTTCCTCTTCACTAAGAGTTTGTGCATCCAAAAATAAAAAGCTCATGACAACCTCTGCTTCCCTCTGCAAAGGGCCTATCTGTAAGTTTTACATTTACTTTCTACTACTTACCCTTATGCAAGAGTCATGGTGGTCTTCACCACTTCCCATATTCCATCTCTCTAGGCAAGCATTATGTGTTGGGGAAAGATCTAGACTTATATATCCACTCGGATGTGGGTGATAATGAGTTATTATTATTGACATCACCCTTGAGGTGAATAGTTGGGAGGCAAAAATTATAAGCCCCTATCTTTCTCTGTGTTTGATTGAAGCTTTGACCTCGTGGGTACCGCGTGAGTGCTAGCAATTGTGAAAGACTAAAAGATGATTGAGTATGTGGATTTGCCTTACAAGCTCTTATATTGACTCTTTCCGGAGTTATGATAAATTGTCAGTTGCTTCGATGACTGAGATCATAGTTTGTTGGTTGTCAATAGGGTTCATGGTTCATACTTTATCTTGTGAATGAATTGTTCCTCTAGTATAAAGAATCTCATACAATGAGTATTTTTGTTCTAAAGTTGATCATCACGCCCTCATGTCCGTATTTTATTTTTATCGACACCTCTATCTCTAAACATGTGGACATATTTATCGATCTCGGCTTTCACTTGAGGGTAAGAGAGGTCTAAGCTTGGGGACTTGATAGGTCCATTTTGCATCATGCTTTTATATTGATATTTATTGCATTATGGGCTGTTATTACACGTTATGGTATAATACTTATGCCTTTTCTCTCTTATTTTACAAGGTTTACATGAAGAGGGAGAATGTCGGCAGCTAGAATTCTGGACTGGAGAAGGAGAAAATCTGAGATACCTATTCTGCACAACTCCAAAAGTCCTGGAAATTTATAGAGAATATTTTTGGAATTAATAAAAAATAATGGCACAAAAATCAACCAGAGCGGGGCCACGAGCAGGCCACAATCCTGCTAGGCGTGGCCACCCCATGGTTGCGCCTAGCGGGCTTGTGGGGCCCCTATGGCTCGTCCGACGCCCATCTTCTCCTATATGAAGCATTTTGACCTAGAAAAAAAAATCAGAAGAGTGCTTCCGGGACGAAGCGCCGCCGTCTCGAGGTGAAACTTGAGCAGAACCAATCTAGAGCTCCGTCAGGGCTGTTCTGCCAGGGAAATTTCCCTCCTAGAGGGGAAAATCGAAGCCGTTGTCATCACCAACGATCCTCTAATCGAGAGGAGGTCAATCCCCATCAACATATTCACCAGCACCATCTCCTCTCCAAACCCTAGTTCATCTCTTGTATATGATCTTTGTCTCAACACCTCAGATTGGTACCTATGGGTTGCTAGTAGTGTTGATTACTCCTTGTAGTTGATGCTAGTTGGTTTACTTGGTGGAAGATCATATGTTCAGATCCTTTATGATAATTAATACTCCTCTGATCTTGAACATGAACATGCTGTGTGAGTATTTATGTTTGTTCCCGAGGACATGAGATAAGTCTTGTTATAAGTAATCATGTGAATTTGGTATTCGTTCGATATTTTGATGAGATGTATGTTGTTTCTCCTCTAGTGGTGTTATGTGAACATCTACATATAACACTTCACCATTATTTGGGCCTAGGGGAAGGCATTGGGAAGTAATAAGTAGATGATGGGTTGCTAGAGTGACAGAAGCTTAAACCCTAGTTTATGCGTTGCTTCGTAAGGGGATGATTTGGATCCATATGTTTCATGCTATGGTTAGGTTTACCTTAATTATTCTTTCGTAGTTGCGGATGCTTGCGATAGGTGTTAATCATAAGTGGGAAGTTTGTCCAAGTAAGGACAGCACCCAAGCACCGGTCCACCCACATATCAAATTATCAAAGTAACGAACACGAATCAAATGAGCACGATGAAACTAGCTTGACAGAAATTCCCATGTGTCCTCGGGAGCGCTTTTCTTTATATAAGAGTTTGTCCAGGCCTGTCCTTTGGTACAAAAAGGATTGGGCTACCTTCCTGCACCTTTGCTACACTTGTTACTTGTTACTCGTTACGAATTATCTTATCACAAAACTATCTGTTTCCGATAATTTCAGTGCTTGCAGAGAATACCTTACTGGAAACCGCTTGTCATTTCCTTCTGCTCCTCTTTGGGTTCGACACTCTTACTTATCGAAAGGACTACAATAGATCCCCTATACTTGTGGGTCATCAGAAGCCACTAGTGAAACCTACGGCCCCCGGGTCTACTTTCCAACATATTGCTTTCCGATCTACCATTTTGTCGTTTTGTTTGTAGATCTATTAATCCAAAAAAATACCTGGCTGCAATTTTTGTTTACCTATTTTATTTTGTGTTCTTGCGAGATCTATTTGCCAAAACTATCACTACCTAATCTATCTTTTTACCGTCGAGAGCTTGACAACCTCTCTTACGCGTCGGGTTGCAAGTATTTGTTATCTGTGTGCAGGTGCTATTTACGTGGGTGCTTGATCTTGCTCTACAGATTGATACCTTAGTTTCATAACTGAGGGAAATACTTATCGTCGTTGTGTTGCATTATCTCTTTCTCATTAGGGAAATACCGAAGCAGTCTCAAGCCAAGTCAGTATGCTTGCACTACACACACGATCTTCCTAAAAAAGAAAAATCCGTTATTGCAAGAATGTGCTCACTTTTAGGAGGTCTATGAGATTTATCATGCTGACATGGGCAAGCTGGCAATGCCATAGCCACCCATTGTCCAACAAAGGCCACTTTGATAATATATCTCCTAAGGACTTTCGCACTTGTTAACCCAAATAGTGTATCATATCCCACATAAGCCAGTTGACAAACGGAAAGAAAATGATATTTAAGAGACTGAACGAGCATGACATTCTTGATAGGCACCTTGACCAACCCAAGTATGTTTCCTTTTCCTCCTCCGCCAATGACAATGCTCACAAATGGTCTGGTAGCATCCTTGAAGTCCATGCGAAAATGGCTATCTCCGGCCATACGATTGTTGTATCCACAATCTACCACACATTTGTCTCCACCGCAGGAAGCACCCTACACACAATTAAGTCTTGGTTAGAGGCACCAATTTTACAGTGGGACCTCTAGTGTTATTAACAAGGTTCTTTGGAATCCAAATGGAGTAGAATCAAAATGATTTGCCAGGAACAATGAATTTAGCATACACATCTCCATCCTCTACCTTATAAGCACACCGGATGGAGGCATCACTACTCTTGCCCTGTTGGAACTGAACTCCCCCTAGTGTCACTCCCACTCATAACCACATCACAAACTTTGATCTTTCCCTTTACATGCACAAATACAACCTTTTTGAGGGGTTGAAACCTTCTTAGGAGCAAAATTGTTTGTCTTTCTTGTGCTTTGGTCAAACACAACCCCTTCTTTGTCATTAACTTCCTTGTGTTGACTCAACACATCATTAACGTTATTTTCTCCTTGGATGCAAGACACAAGACACTAGTGCAGAAAAGCCTAGATATTGTGTGGCCAAAATGGCCTTGCTGGCATAGACACCCTACGCCAGCAATAAGGCGCCATAGTTAAAATATACTGGTGGTGTTGGAGTCGATGCCAGCAGTATTTTCAACACATGTTGGCGTCGGATAGAGCTAGATGCCTACACAATCATATTTAGCCAATAAAAATACCAAAAAGTTCATTTACAGAAGATACTAAACAATTCATGAGCAAAAGATACCTAACATTTCATTCATAAAAGGAAAATACCAATTACTAGCTTCTGACAATGTATATATCGACGACACTACCTAGCTAGCTAGTTTTACCTAAGGACTAACTTCATCTCACGAAGCATAATCCTATTCGTCTGCCCCTCCTTGATGTAATGTTATCTCTAGGTTAAGTTTCGTGATCTGACCTTCGAGACTGAGAATCTTATCATAGACAATAGCATCTTCATCAATAATTTTGTCCTTCTCCTTCGTCAGGGAGACATCCAACTCCTACATGGCTTTGAGGGTTCTCTAACGTGACATGAGCAGCTCATGACTGAGCACGTCGACGTCACCACCTGAAATCTGCTCAACAACAGCCGGTGAAGACAAACCTCCTAAGTATGCCTTCCAAGGGTTTCAAATCATGCATGACCAACTATATGCCTGCCAAGGGTTTGTAATGCTAATGCATGGTGTTGTAACCTTAATTACCTGGTTGGTGCTCATGTTGCCTTTATCTTCAGAAAAACCTGACCAATGATCAGATGAGCCTACCCACAGGCTAGAGTCGTCCATGCTATTTGCATAAAGAATGAAATCATCAATGAGTACAGGTTGTGTCATACATGATAAATTACTTAGGCTAATTTTTTACTTAGGTTGATCGAAACATAATAATTCTATAAGTTTAATTATAAGCACTTATGCTACACCGAACCACATAAGAAAATAGCAAAATAAGCCCAATTCTAAGCACTTTTTATACAACATGTACTAAGATTAAATTAGCAAAATACCCAATATCCCCTACTAATTCTAGCATTATAGTTTATCTGCAACATGTACTAAGATTCAAATATAGCAAAATACCCAATTCTAGCATTCTAGTTTTATCTACAACATGTACTAAGGTTCAAATATAGCAAAATACCCAATACCCAAATTCTAGCATTCTAGTTTTATCTACAACATGTACTAAGATTCAAATATAGAAATATACCCAATACCCCAACTCTTGCATTCTAGTTTTATCTAGAACATGTAGTAACATTCAAATACCCGGGCGGCAAGGAGGGTCTGCGGGCGGGGCTGCTCCGGGCGGGGCGGCGAGCGGGGCGGAGTCGGGCAAGGTGGCGTCGGGCAGGGCGGCTTCGGGCATGCCATCAAGCAGGGCGGTGTCGCACAGCGTCGGTGGCAGAGGTGTGGATCAATAGGAGGAGGAAGGAGTTGGGGGCTCGAGAGAGTGGGGCGTAGGCCGGGCGCAGGGCGGGGATTAGATAGATTAGTGCTGGCGTGGGCCTAATGGGCCTAAATTGCAACGCCGGGGCTAATGTGCAACGCCAACACTAATAGACTAGCCATGGCATTTAAATTTAGCCAACGCCAACACTATTTGAAAATATTAGTGCTGGCGTTGGTGTGAAATGGCGCGCCAGGAACAAGAGTTGTGGCTAGCCATTTCTGCACTAGTGAGACCCTTCTCAAGTAGACCCCTTAGTAGCTTGTTATCCTCAAAGAGATGCTTGATCCCAAGTAGAGTAGTGGTACACGCATCAACATTTATAACCATAGGCAAGTTAATTATAGAAAGACTGTCTAGATGAGTACGTCAAAGTTTCTCACAACTCTCTTGTAGTTTGGTGAAACCCCCCTCCTTAGTCTTAATAGACATGGTGAGGATCTCAAGATCCTTAGCGGGATAGAAGCATGAGCTACTTCGACTTGGCTCTTGGAAGTTTTTATCTCTTGACAAGTTTTTGTTGCCCTTTTAAAGGAGGTCAAGTTCATAACATTTGTTTCATTAGTTCTTTGAATAGTCAAACATAAGTCGTCATTGCGTACTTTCTCAAATTGGACTTCCCTTTTGAGATCACCATTCCCCTTTTCCTTGGCAACAAGGGCTTCGAGTTCCTCAATGTCTAGGTGTTCTTACCCATCATATCCATGAGACAACGAAACATAGTGAGCTTCCTTAATTTGAGGGAGTCCATGACCTTATGCATCTTATCAAAGAACACACACTCACCCTTCATAATGATAGACATCGGTAGGAGTCCTGGAAGTCAATAGAGGAGGGTTATGATTGGAAGATGCCATTGACTTACTTGGAGAGGCATTTTGGCCATCGTCGTCGTCATCGGCCACCTTGTACATTAAGCACATAAGGGAGTTTACCTTGTAGTCACTATGTAGTCGTATTTAATCACATCTCCTTTTTTGTTGACAAGATTCAGAGGCTTCACTTGGGCTACACCGGCAACTCTAGTAACATCATTGAGACCGGAGTGCTCTTGAGAAATTATAGTTTTCCATTCCTTCTTTTTGAGATTGGCATTCATGGGATTGAGAAACAATTTTTTTGGTGAAGTTCTTCCTTGGATATCTTTGCTTGTCTTACCTCTTCTTGTATGGACACTCATCGACAAAGTGATGTGGAGACTCACAATTGTAGCAAGACCTCACTTTCTTCTTCAATGAGAAATTTCCCTTGTTCCAGTAAGCACCTAGGTAAATATTGTCATAAAATGGTGTCGTTTGATCATATGAGGGGAATTCATTGGATTCAACAAACTCCCCATCTTCTTCACCTTCAAAATCACTTCATTAACAAAATCGAGTGTGCTTGGCCTTGAATGAAAGGTTTGTTTTGTGTCCAAAACCTTGCATGGAAACTCGGCTCTTACCTTTCTTCATGAATTCTTCATGTTGCAAGAAGGTAGAAACCACATCAAGAGTCATCTCTCTGAAACCATGACCATGCCTTATGAACAAAACCATGCTTTTATAGTGAGGTGCAAGAGCAGTTAACATCTTGTCAACAAGTAAGGGGTTGGCCATGGTCAATCCGTCATAGGCCTTGTCACATTCAAAGATCTCGATTTTTGCATCGAGAACTTTTAGATGTTCGTGGAGCTCTTGAGTTGTATCGGCCTTTTCCATCATGAAGTAGTGCATATCATTCTCCACGTTTCATATCTAGATACTTGAAGAGTGGAGGTACCATTTTTGTCAACACAAAAGTATTCCATAGTTGTTTGAATGAGTTGACATGGATATATTGTTGCCTTTCATTTATAGAAAAACAATTCCTTATCATCGTACATGCCGAAACGTTGAGTTGTTTATCGTAGGTTTCTTGTGGAGTTAGATCATTGGGGTAGCGGGATTGAAAACTGTTGGGGAACGTTGCATGGGAAACAAGAAATTTCCTACGCACACGCAAGATCTATCCATGGTGATGAGCATCTACGAGAGGCAGAGTGGATCTACGTACCCTTGTAGATCGCTAAGTGGGAAGCATTAAGAAAAGCGGTTGGTGTCGAACGTCTTCGCGATCCAAATCGCTGAGCATCCCGCGATCTCATCATGATCCGTCCCACGATCTCATCACGATCTGTCCCGCGATCCAATCACGAATCATCTTGCGATCTTGATCACGGTCCTTCCGATCTAGCGCCGAATGGATGGCACCTCCGCGTTTAGCACACGTATAGCTCGATGACGATCTCCGCCTTCTTGAGTCAGCAAGAGGGAACAGAGAGGTAGATGATTTCTCCGGCAATGCGATGGCGTTGCATCAATGGTGGTGGAGCTATTCCAGTAGGGCTTCGCCTAAGCACCGCTGAAACCAGTCTAGAGGAGAAACTACGATATCGAGAAGAGGGCAGCATGTGGCTGTTTTTCTGTGTCACAAAACCCTCAAAACCTCTAGTATATATAGGAGGAGAGGAGGAGGAGGCTTGCGCACAAGGGCCAGCCCTTTGTCCTTTGGCGCAAGGAGGAGAGGAGTCCTCCTCCTCCACTCCTAGTTGGATTAGGACTCCTTTCTTATTTCGCCTTTTTGCCTTTTTGCACCTTTTTCTCCTTGGGCTTTTCTTCCCAGTCGCATGGGACCTTTGTGGAACTTCCACCATCCCACTAAGGGATGGTATTCATCCTCCCATATACCATGAAGCCACTTGGGTCGAAATACCCCTTCCGATGGTCCCCCGGTACCCTACCGGCACTCCCGTTACAATATCGATGAGCCCGAAACTTTTCCGGCGACCAAAACAGGACTTCCTATATATCAGTCTTTACCTCCAGACCATTCTGGAGCTCCACCTAGACCAACACATAACTTTATACTACCGAAATGTCACCGGACCTTAAGTGTGCAGACCCTGCGGGTTCGAGAACTATGTAGACACGACCGAGACACCTCTACGGTCAATAACCAATAGCGGGACCTGGATGCCCATATTGGTTCCTACATATTATATGAAGATATTTATTGGTTGAACCTCTATGTCAAGGATTCTGTTAATCCCGTATGCTATTCCCTTTGTTCTTCGGTATGTTACTTGCCTGAGATTTGATCATCAGCATCTCTATACCTAGTTCAATCTCGTTACCGGAAAGTCTCTTTACTCATTCCTTACAAGGTCTCGTGGCTAACACTTAGTCACATTGCTTGCAAGGCTTATTGTGATGTTGTATTACCGAGTGGGCCCTGAGATACCTCTCCATCACACGGTGTAACAAATCCCTGTCTTGATCCATGACAGCCCAACAGACACCCTCGGAGATACCTGTGGAGCACCTTTATAGTCACCCAGTTACGTTGCAACGTTTGATACACACAAGGCACTCCTCAAGTGTCAGTGAGTTGCATGATCTCATGGTCATAGGAACATATACTTGACATGTAGAAAACAATAGCAATAAACTGACATGATCATATGCTACGTTTATAGTTTGGGTCTTGTCCATCACATCATTCTCCTAATAATGTGATCCCGTTATCAAATCACATCTCATGCCCATGGCTAGGAAACCTTAACCATCTTTGATCAATGAGCTAGTCCATCAGAGGCATACCAGGGACATGGTGTTGTCTATGTATCCACAGATGTATCTGAGTTTCCGATCAATACAATTCTAGCATGGATAATAAACGATTACCATGAACAAGGAAATATGATAATAACTAATTTATTATTGCCTCTAGGGCATATTTCCAACAGTCTCCCACTTGCACTAGAGTCAATATTCTAGTTCACATCCCCATATGATTCGCATTGTTATGAATCTAACACCCAATGAGTTCTGGGGCTCGATCATGCTTTGCATGTGAGAGAGGTCTTTTAGTCAACGGTTCTGCAACATTCAGATCTGTGTGTACTTTGCAAATCTCTGTGGCTCACTGTAGACACTGTTATCACACTCCACTTGGAGCTATTCCAAATGGATACTCCACCATACGTATCCGGATTGCTACTAAGAGTCATCCGGATTAGTGTTAAAGCTTGCATCGATGTAACTCTTTACAACGAACTCTTTATCACCTCCATAATCGAGAAACATCTCCTTAGTCCTCTGGTTACTAAGGATAATTTTGACCGTTGTCCAGTGATCCACTCCTAGATCACTTTTGTACCCCTTGACAGACTCATGGCAAGGCACACACCAGGTGCGGTAAACAGCATGGCATAATATAGAGCCTATGGCTAAGGCATAGGGGACGACCTTCGTCCTTTCTCTTTCTTCTGCTGTGGTCGAGCTTTGAGTCTCACTCAACTTCACACCTTACAAATCAGGCAAGAACTCTTTCTTTGACTGATCCATTTTGAACTCTTTCAAAGGTTGTCAAGGTATGTACTCATTGAAATTCTTATCATACGTCTTGATCTATCTCTATAGATCTCGATGCCCAACAATTAAGTAGATTTATCTAGGTCTTCCTTTGAAAAACTCTTTTCAAACAACCCTTTATGCTTTCCAGAAATTCTACATCATTTCTGATCAACAATATGTCATCCACATATGCTTATCAGAAACTCTATAGTGCTCCCACTCACTTTATTGTAAATACAAGTTTCTCATAAACTTTGCATAGACTCAAAAACTTCGATCACCTCATCAAAGCGTATATTCCAACTCCGAGATGCCTCCTTCAGTCCATAGAAGGATCACTAAAGCTTTCACACCTTTTAGCATCCTTAGGACTGACAAAACCTTCTGGTTGTATCTCCTATAACCTTTCCTTAAGGAAGGAAGCGATGTTTTGACATCCATCTGCCAGATTTCATAATTGAAAAATGCAACAACTGCTAACATAATCCCAACAGACTTTAGCATCGCTACGAGCGAGAAAGTCTCATCTCACTCAACTCCTAGAACTTGTCATAAACTTCTTTTCAACAAGTCGAGCTTTATAAATGGTGACAATTACCATCAGCGTATGTCTTCATCTTAAAGGTCCATTCGTACTCGATGACCTGCCGTCCAACGAGCAAGTCTACCAAAGTCTATACTCGGTTTTCATACATGGATCCTTTCTCGGATTTCATTGCCTCTAACCATTTGTCGGAATCTGGGCCCATCATCCCTTTTCCATAGCTCGTAGGTTCATCGTTGTACAAGAACATGACCTCTAAGACAGGGTTGTCATACCACTGAGGAGCAGTACATGTCATTGTCAACCTACGTAGTTTGATAGTAACTTGATCCAAAGCTTCATGATCATCATCATTAACTTCCTCTTCAACTAACGTAGGCTTCACAGAAACATCTTCCTACGCTGCGCTACTCTCTGGTTGAAACAAAGGTTCAACAACCTCATCAAGTTCTATCTTCCTCCCACTCAATTCTTTTGAGATAAACTTTTTCTCGAGAAAGGACCCAGTTTTAGCAACAAACACTTTGTACTCAGATTTGAGATAGAAGGTATACCCAACTGTTATTAGGGTGTTCTATGAAGATGCGTTTGTTCGCTTTGGGTTCGAGCTCATTAGGTGAAAATCATTTTCACATAAGCGTCGCAGCCCCAAACATTAAGAAATGATAGCTTAGGTTTCTGTCAAACCATAGTTCATATGGTGTCATCTCAACGGATTTAGATGGTGCCCTATTTAAAGTGAATGTAGTTGCCTCTAATGCATAACCCCAAAACAATAGTGGCAAAATGATAGGAGACATCATAGTTTGCACCATATCAAATAGAGCACGACTATGACGTTCGGACACACCATCACACTATGGTGTTCCAGGTGGCGTGAGTTGTGAAACAACTTTCACATTGTTAAAGGTGTATGCCAAACTTGTAACTTAGATATTCACCTCCACGATTATATCACAGACATTTTTATCTTCTTGTCACGATGATCTTAAACTTCACTCTGAATTTGCTTAAACTTTTCAAATGATTCAGACTTGTGGTTTCATTAAGTAAATATACACTATATCTACTCAAATCATGAGTGAAGGTAAGAAAATAACGATATCCACCGCACGCTACAAGACTCATTGGATTGCATACATCAAAATGTATCATTTCCAATAAATCACTTGCCCGGTTCATCAAACCGGAAAACGGGGTTCTTAGTCATCTTGCCCAAGAGGCATGGTTCGCATGTCTCAACCGATTCGAAATCGAATGAGTCCAAAGATCCATCAGCATGGAGTTTCTTCATGTGATTTATACCAATATGACATTTAGGGGCAGTGCCACAAGTATGTGGTACTATCATTATTAACTTTGTATCTTTTGGCATGAATGTTATGAACATGTCCATTACTACAATCAAGATTCAACAAACCATTCTTACTGGGTGCATGACCATTGAGGGTATTATTCATGTAAACAGAATAACCATTATTCTCTAACTTAAATGAATAACCGTGTTGCAATAAACATGATCTAATCACGTTCATGCTCAACGCAAACACCAAATAAAATCTATTTAGGTTCGTCACTAATCCCGAAGGTAGAGAGAGCGTACGATGTTGATCACATCAACCTTGGAAATATTTTCAACACAAATCGTCACCTCACACTTAGCCAGTCTCCGTTTTTCGTAGCTTTTATTTCGATTTACTAACATTTAGCAACCAAACCGGTATCCAATACCCAGGTGCTACTAGGAGTACTAGCAAGGTACACATCAATAACACGTATATCAAATATACTTATGTCGACGTTGCCAACCTTCTTATCTACCAAGTATCTAGGGTAGTTCCACTTCAGCGACCGTTCTCCTCATAATAGAAGAACTTACTGTCGGGTTTGGGTTCAACGTTGAGTTTCTTCATTAGAGCAGCAACTGTCTTGCCATCCATGAAGTTTCCCTCTTAGCCCTTGCCCTTCTCGAAACTAGTGGTTTCATTAACCATCAACACTTGATGCTCCTTCTTGATTTCTACCTTCACGATGTCAAAACATCGCGAATAGTTCAGGGATCATTATTTCCATCCCTGGCATTTTATGGTTCATCACCAAGTTCTAGTAGCTTAGTGACAGTGGCTTGGAGTGTTGGAAATATGCCCTAGAGGCAATATAAAATGGTTATTATTGTATTTCCTAGTTCATGATAATTGTCTATTATTCATGCTACAATTGTGTTAACTGGAAACCGTAATACATATGTGAATACATAGACCACAATATGTCCCTAGTGAGCCTCTAGTTGGCTAGCTCGTTGATCAATAGATGGTCACGGTTTCATGACCATGGAAATTGGATGTCGTTGATAACGGGATCACATCATTAGGAGAATGATGTGATGGACAAGACTCAATCCTAAGCATAGCACAAGATCGTGTAGTTCGTTTGCTAAAGCTTTTCAATGTCAAGTATCGTTTCCTTAGACCATGAGATTGTGTAACTCCCGGACACCATAGGAATGCTTTGGGTGTGCCAAACGTCACAACGTAACTGGGTGGCTATAAAGGTACGCTACGGGTATCTCCGAAAGTATCTGTTGGGTTGACACGAATCGAGACTGGGATTTGTCACTCCGTGTGACGGAGAGGTATCTCTGGGCCCACTCGGTAAGACATCATCATAATGAACTCAATGTGACTAAGGAGTTAGCCACGGGATGATGTATTATGGAACGAGTAAAGAGACTTGCCGGTAACGAGATTGAACAAGGTATGGGGATACCGACGATCGAATCTCGGGCAAGTACCATACCGATAGACAAAGGGAATTGTATACGGGATTGATTGAATCCTTGACATCGTGGTTCATCCAATGAGATCATCGTGGAGTATGTGGGATCCAACATGGGTATCCAGATCCTGCTGTTGGTTATTGGCCGGAGAGGTGTCTCGGTCATGTCTACGTGTCTCCCGAACCCGTAGGGTCTACACACTTAAGGTTCGATGATGATAGGGTTATAGGGAAATAGTGTGCGTGGTTACCGAAGGTTGTTCGGAGTCCCGGATGAGATCGCGGACGTCACGAGGAGTCCCGGAATGGTCCGGAGACGAAGATTGATATATAGGAAGTGAGGATTTGGTTACTGGAAGTGTTCCGGGTGTCACCGGTAGTGTACCGGGACCACCGGAAGGGTTCCGGGGGTCCACCAAGTGGGGCCACCAACCCCGGAGGGCTGCATGGGCCACAAGTGGGAGGGAACCAGCCCCTAGGTGGGATGGTGCGCCCCCCACAAGCAGCCATTGGCGCAGCAAGGGGTGGAGGGGGGAAAACCCTAGAGCAGATGGGCCCTAGGCCCATCTAGGGCGCCACCCCTCCCCACTCCCTCTCTGGCCGGCGGCCAGATCCCCATCTGGGGCTGCCGCCACCCCTAGGGTGGGAACCCTAGGGGCTGCGCCTCCTCCTCCCTCTCCCCTATATATAGTGCAGGTTTTGGGGCTGCCAGAAACACGGTTCTCCCTCTCTCTCTGGTGCAGCCCTACCTCCTCCTCTCCTCGTTCTCCGTAGTGCTTAGCGAAGCTCTGCCGGAGTACCACGCAGCTCCACCGGCACCATGCCGTCGTGCTGCCGGAGCTCTCCCTCAACCTCTCCTCCCTCCTTGCTGGATCAAGGCGTAGGAGACGTCACCGGGCTGCACGTGTGTTGAACGCAGAGGTGTCGTCCGTTCGGCACTTGATCGGATCCACCGCGATCTGAATCGCTGCGAGTACGACTCCATCAACCGCGTTCTAGCAATGCTTCCGCTTAGCGATCTTCAAAGGTATGAAGATCCAATCTCTCCCCGCTCGTTTGCTGGTTTCTCCATAGATAGATCTTGGTGACACGTAGGAAAATTTTGATTTACTACTACGTCTCCCAACAGTGGCATCATGAGCTAGGTCTATGCGTAGAATCTATGCATGAGTAGAACACAAAGCAGTTGTGGGCGTCGATTTTGTTAATATGCTTGCCGTTACTAGTCTTATCTTGATTCGATGGTATTGTGGGATGAAGCGGCCCGGACCAACCTTACACGTACGCTTACGTGAGACCGGTTCCACCGCCTGACATGCACTAGTTACATAAGGTGGCTAGCAGGTGTCTATCTCTCCCACCTTAGTTGGATTGGATTCGATGAAAAGGGTCCTTATGAAGGGTAAATAGCAATTGGCATATCACGTTGTGGTTTTGGCGTAGGTAAGAAACGTTCTTGCTAGAAACCTATAGCAACCACGTAAAAACTTGCAACTACAAATTAGAGGACGTCTAACTTGTTTTTGCAGCATATGCCTTATGATGTGATATGGCCAGAAGCATGTGATGTGATGCATTGTGATGTATGAGATTGATCATGTTCTTGTAATAGGGTTCACGACTTGCATGTCGATGACTATGACAACCGGCAGGAGCCATAGGAGTTGTCTTATATTATTGTATGACCTGCGTGTCAATCATAAACGCCATGTAATTACTTTACTTTCTTGCTAAGCGTTAGCCATAGTAGTAGAAGTAATACTTGGCGAGACAACTTCATGAAGACACAATGATGGAGATCATGATGATGGAGATCATGGTGTCGTGCCGGTGACAATGATGATCATCGTGCCCCGAAGATGGAGATCATAGGAGCAAGATGATATTGGCCATATCATGTCACTATATTGATTGCATGTGATGTTTATCATGTTTACATCTTATTTGCTTAGAATGACAGTAGTAAATAAGATGATATCTCAATTAAAATTTCAAGAGAAGTGTTCACCCTAACTGTGCACCGTTGCTAAGGATCGTTGTTCCGAAGCACCACGTGATGATCGGGTGTGATAGGTTCTAACGTTCGCATACAACGGGTGTAAGCCAGATTTACACATGCGAAACACTTAGGTTGACTTGACGAGCCTAGCATGTACAGACATGGCCTCGGAACACGGAAGACCGAAAGGTCGAACATGAGTCGTATAGAAGATACGATCAACATGGAGATGTTCACCATGGATGACTAGTCCGTATCACGTGATGATCGGACACGGGCTAGTTGACATGGATCATGTGTCACTTAGATGACTAGAGAGATGTCTATCTGAGTGGGAGTTCGTTGAATAATTTGATTATGTGAACTCGATTATCATGAACTTAGTCTAAAATTGCCTTTACTATCTATATTGTAGATCCAATGGCCAACGCAAATGTCACCCTCAATTTCAACGCGTTCCTAGAGAAAACCAAGCTGAAAGATGATGGAAGCAACTATGCGGACTGGGTCCATGGCTTGAGGATCATCCTCATAGATTCCAAGAGATTGTATGTCCTTGATGCACCGCTAGGTGACCCACACATTTTCCCAGCGGACCAAGACGTTACGAACGCCTGGCAGTCGCGCTGTGATGATTACTCCCTTGTTCAGTGTGGCATGCTTTACAGTTTAGAATCGGGGCTCCAAAAGCGTTTTGAGCAACACGGAGCATATGAGATGTTCCAAGAGCTGAAACTGGTTTTCCAAGCTCATGCCCGAGTCGAGAGATATGACATCTCTGACAAGTTCTTCAGCTGTAAGATGAAGGAGAACAGTTCTGTTAGTGAGCACATCCTCAAGATGTCTGGGCTTCACAACCGCTTGACTTAGCTGGGAGTTAATCTCTCGGATGACTCAGTCATTGACAGCATCCTCCAATCGCTTCCACCTAGCTACAAAAGCTTTGTGATGAACTACAACATGCAGGGGATGGAGAAGTCCATTCCTAAGTTGTACTCGATGCTGAAATCAGTAGAGGTCGAGATCAGAAAGGAGCATCAAGTGTTGATGGTAAATAAGACCACTAGTTTCAAGAAAGGCAAGGGTAAGAAGAACTTCAAGAAGGACGGCAAAGTTGTTGCCGCGCCCGGTAAGCAAGTTGCCGGGAAGAAGAAGAAAAATGGACCCAAGCCTGAGACTGAGTGCTTTTATTGCAAGGGTACCGGTCACTGGAAGCGGAACTGCCCCAAGTACTTAGCGGATAAGAAGGACGGTAATGTTAAAGGTATATGTGATATACTTGTTATTGATGTGTACTTGACCAACACTCGTAGTAGCTCCTGGGTATTTGATACCGGTGCAGTTGCTCACATTTGTAACTCCAAACAAGAGCTGCGGAATAAGCGGAGGTTGGCCAAGGACGAGGTGACGATGCGCGTCGGGAATGGTTCCAAGGTCGATGTGATCGCCGTCGGCACGCTACCTCTACATCTACCTTCGGGATTAGTTTTAGACCTCAATAATTGTTATTTAGTACCAGCTTTGAGCATGAACATTGTATCTGGATCTCGCTTGATGCGAGATGGCTACTCATTTAAATCCGAGAATAATGGTTGTTCTGTTTATATGAGAGAAATGTTTTATGCTCATGCCCCGCTGGTCAATGGTTTATTTTTGACGAATCTCGAACGTGATGTTACACATGTCCATAGTGTGAGTACCAAAAAGTGTAAATTTGATAACGATAGTCCCACTTACATGTGGCACTACCGTCTTGGTCATATTGGTGTCAAACGCATGAAGAAGCTCCATGCTGATGGACTTTTGGAGTCACTTGATTTCGAATCATTTGACACGTGCGAACCATGCCTCATGGGCAAGATGACCAAGACTCCGTTCTCCGGAACAATGGAGCGAGCAACTGACTTGTTGGAGATAATACATACCGATGTATGCGGTCCAATGAGTGTCGAGGCTCGCGGTGGCTACCGTTATGTTCTCACCCTCACTGATGACTTGAGCAGATATGGGTATGTCTACTTAATGAAACACAAGTCTGAAACCTTTGAAAGGTTCAAGGAATTTCAGAGTGAGGTAGAGAATCAACGTGACAGGAAAATAAAATGCCTACGATCTGATCGTGGCGGAGAATATTTAAGTCACGAGTTTGGCACACACCTTAGGAAATGTGGAATTGTTTCACAACTCACGCCGCCCGGCACACCTCAGCGAAATGGTGTGTCTGAACGTCGTAATCGCACTCTATTGGATATGGTGCGATCTATGATGTCTCTTACCGACTTGCCGCTATCATTTTGGGGATATGCATTAGGGACTGCCGCATTCACTTTAAATAGGGCACCGTCTAAATCCGTTGAGACGACACCGTATGAATTATGGTTTGGAAAGAAACCTAAGATGTCGTTTCTAAAAGTTTGGGGATGCGATGCTTATGTGAAGAAACTTCAACCTGAGAAGCTCGAACCCAAAGTGGAAAAGTGCGTCTTCATAGGATATCCCTAGGAGACTATTGGGTATACCTTCTACCTATGATCCGAGGGCAAAGTCTTTGTTGCCAAGAATGGATCCTTTCTCGAGAAAGAGTTTCTCTCGAAAGAAGTAAGTGGGAGAAAAATAGAACTTGATGAGGTAATTGTACCTCCACTCGAACCGGAGAGTAGCGCAGCACAGGAAGTTGTTTCTGTGGAGCCTACACTGGCTAGAGAGGAAGTTAATGATGATGATCATGAAACTTCAGATCAAGTTGCTATTCGAAGGTCCACTAGGACACGTTCCGCACCAGAGTGGTATGGTAATCCTGTCCTAGAGATCATGTTGTTGGACAATGGTGAACCTTCGAACTATGAAGAAGCAATGGCGGGCCCGGATTCCAACAAATGGCTTGAGGCCATCAAATCCGAGATAGGATCCATGTATGAGCACAAAGTATGGACTTTGGTGGACTTGCCTGATGATAAGCGAGCCATTGAAAACAAATGGATCTTTAAGAAGAAGACTGATGCAGACGGTAATGTGACCGCCTATAAAGCTCGGCTTGTCGCGAAAGGTTATCGACAAGTTCAAGGAGTTGACTACGATGAGACTTTCTCACCCGTAGCGATGCTGAAATCAGTCCAAATCATGTTAGCGGTTGCCGCATTTTACGATTATGAGATCTGGCAAATGGATGTCAAAACGGCATTCCTTAATGGCTTCCTCAAGGAAGAACTGTATATGATGCAGACAGAAGGTTTTGTCGATCCTAAAGATGCTAACAAGGTATGCAAGCTCCAGCACTCCATCTATGGGCTGGTGCAAGCATCTCGGAGTTGGAACATTCGCTTTAATGAGGTGATTAAAGCGTTTGGGTTTGTACAGGTTTATGGAGAACCCTGTATTTACAAAAAGGTGAGTGGGAGATCCATAGCATTTCTTATACTGTATGTGGATGACATGCTGATAATGGGAAATAATATCGAACTCTTGGAAAGTATAAAGGCCTACTTGAATAAGTGTTTTTCAATGAAGGACCTTGGAGAAGCTGCTTACATATTAGGTATTAAGATCTATAGAGATAGATCGAAACGCCTCATTGGTCTTTCACAAAGCACATACCTTGAAAAGATATTGAAGAAGTTCAATATGGATCAGTCCAAGAAGGGGTTCTTGCCTGTGTTGCAAGGTGTGAGATTGAGTATGACTCAATGCCCGACCACGGCAAAGGATAGAGAAGAGATGAGTGTCATCCCCTATGCTTCAGCCATAGGCTCTATTATGTATGCCATGCTGTGTACCAGACCTGATGTGAACCTTGCCATAAGCTTGGTAGGAAGGTACCAAAGTGATCCCGGAGCGGAACACTGGACAGCGGTCAAGAATATCCTGAAGTACCTGAAAAGGACAAAGGACATGTTTCTCGTTTATGGAGGTGCCGAAGAGCTTGTCGTAAAGGGTTACGTCGACGCTAGCTTCGACACAGATCCGGGCGACTCTAAGTCGCAAACCGGATATGTGTATATTTTGAATGGAGGGGCAGTGAGCTGGAGCAGCAGCAAGCAAAGCGTCGTGGCAGCATCTACATGTGAAGCGGAGTACATAGCTGCTTCGGAAGCAGCGAAGGAGGGAGTCTGGATGAAGGAGTTCATCACCGACCTAGGAGTGATTCCAAATGCGTCGGGCCCAATGACTCTACTCTGTGACAACACTGGAGCTATTGCCCTTGCGAAGGAGCCCAGGTTTCACAAGAAGACAAGACACATCAAGCGCCGCTTCAACTCCATCCGTGATTACATTCAGGAGGGAGACATAGATATTTGTAAAGTGCATACGGATCTGAATGTCGTAGATCCGTTGACTAAACCTCTCTCACGAGCAAAACATGATCAACACCAGAATGCTATGGGTGTTCGATTCATCACAATGTAACTAGATTATTGACTCTAGTGCAAGTGGGAGACTATTGGAAATATGCCCTAGAGGCAATATAAAATGGTTATTATTGTATTTCCTAGTTCATGATAATTGTCTATTATTCATGCTACAATTGTGTTAACCGGAAACCGTAATACACGTGTGAATACATAGACCACAATATGTCCCTAGTGAGCCTCTAGTTGGCTAGCTCGTTGATCAATAGATGGTCACGGTTTCATGACCATGGACATTGGATGTTGTTGATAACGGGATCACATCATTAGGAGAATGATGTGATGGACAAGACTCAATCCTAAGCATAGCACAAGATCGTGTAGTTCGTTTGCTAAAGCTTTTCAATGTCAAGTATCGTTTCCTTAGACCATGAGATTGTGTAACTCCCGGATACCATAGGAATGATTTGGGTGCGCCAAATGGCACAACGTAACTGGGTGGCTATAAAGGTACGCTACGGGTATCTCCGAAAGTGTCTGTTGGGTTGACACGAATCGAGACTGGGATTTGTCACTCCGTGTGACGGAGAGGTATCTCTGGGCCCACTCGGTAAGACATCATCATAATGAGCTCAGTGTGACTAAGGAGTTAGCCACGGGATGATGTATTACGGAACGAGTAAAGAGATTTGCTAGTAACGAGATTAAACAAGGTATGGGGATACCGACGATCGAATCTCGGGCAAGTACCATACCGATAGACAAAGGGAATTGTATACCGGATTGATTGAATCCTTGACATCGTGGTTCATCCTTTGAGATCATCGTGGAGTACGTGGGAGCCAACATGGGTATCCAGATCCCGCTGTTGGTTATTGGCCGGAGAGGTGTCTCGGTCATGTCTACGTGTCTCCCGAACCCGTAGGGTCTACACACTTAAGGTTCGATGATGCTAGGGTTATAGGGAAATAGTGTGCGTGGTTATGGAGTCCCAGATGAGATCGCGGACGTCACGAGGAGTCCCGGAATGGTCCGGAGACGAAGATTGATATATAGGAAGTGAGGATTTGGTTACCGGAAGTGTTCCGGGTGTCACCGCTAGTGTACCGGGACCACCGAAAGGGTTCCGGGGGTCCACCAAGTGGGGCCACCAACCCCGGAGGGCTGCATGGGCCACAAGTGGGAGGGAACCAGCCCCTAGGTGGGCTGGTGCGCCCCTCACAAGCAGCCCATGGCGCAGCAAGGGGTGGAGGGGGGAAAACCCTAGAGCAGATGGGCCCTAGGCCCATCTAGGGCACCACCCCTCCCCACTCCCTCTCTGGCCGGCGGCCAGATCCCCATCTGGGGCTGCCGCCACCCCTAGGGTGGGAACCCTAGGGGCTGCGCCTCCTCCTCCCTCTCCCCTATATATAGTGCAGGTTTTGGGGCTGCCAGAAACACGGTTCTCCCTCTCTCTCTGGTGCAGCCCTACCTCCTCCTCTCCTCGTTCTCCGTAGTGCTTAGCGAAGCTCGGCCGGAGTACCACGCAGCTCCACTGCCACCACGCCGTCGTGCTGCCGGAGCTCTCCCTCAACCTCTCCTCCCTCCTTGCTGGATCAAGGCGTAGGAGACGTCACCGGGCTGCACGTGTGTTGAACGCGGAGGTGCCGTCCGTTCGGCACTTGATCGGATCCACCGCGATCTGAATCGCTGCGAGTACGACTCCATCAACCGCGTTCTAGCAACGTTTCCGCTTAGCGATCTTCAAAGGTATGAAGATCCAATCTCTCCCCGCTCGTTTGCTGGTTTCTCCATAGATAGATCTTGGTGACACGTAGGAAAATTTTGATTTACTACTACGTCTCCCAACATGGAGAACTATATCAATCACTATCTTATCTGGAAGATCAACTCCCACTCGATTCAAGCGATTGTAGCACCCAGACAATCTGAGCACATGCTCAACGATTGAGCTATTCTCCTTCATCTTCTAGGCAAGGAATCTTGTTGGAGATCTCATATCTCACAACGCGGGCACGAGCCTAAGATCCCAATTTCAGCTCTTCGAACATCTCATATGTTTCGTGACATTCAAAACATTTTGTAGCCTCAATTCTAATCCGTAATGCATGATGCACTGAACTATCAAGTACTCATCGGAACGTGACTATCAGATGTTCACAACATCTACATACGATGCTAGAGGGGGCGGCACACTGAGTGGTGCATTAAGGACATAAGCCTTCTGTGCAGCAATGAGGACAATCCTTAGATCACGAACTCAGTCCACAAGATTGCTATCATCATCTTTCAACTCTATTTCTCTAGGAACATATAAAAATATATGGGAGCTACAACATGAGCTAGTAATCTACAACATAATTTGCAAAGACACTACTGACTATGTTCATGATAATGAGTTCAATTAATCATATTACTTAAGAACTCCCACTCAAATTGACATCCCTCTGGTCATTCGAGTGATACATGATCCAAATTCACCAACTCAAGTCCGATCATCACGTGAGTTGAGGTGGTTTCACTGGTGAACATCATCATGTTGATCATATCTACTATATGAATCATGTTCGACCTTTCGGTCTCTTGTGTTCCGAGGCCATGTCTATACATGCTAGGCTCGTCAAGTTTAACCCGAGTGTTCTACATGTGCAACACTAGCTTGCACCCGTTGTATATGAACGTAGAGTCTATCACACCCGATCATCACGTGGTGTCTCGACACGATGAACTTTCGCAACGGTGCACACTCGGGGAGAACACAATTTATCTTGAAATTTAAGTGAGGGATCACCTTATAATGCTACCGTCGTCCTAAGAAAAACAAGGTGCATAAAAGGATTAACATCACATGCAAATCATAAGTGACATGATATGGCCATGAACTTGTGCTTTTGATCTCCATCTTGAAAGCATCGGCATGATCTCCATCGTCACCGGCATGACACCATGATCTCCATCATCTTGATCTCCATCAATGTGTCGCCATCGGGGTTGTCGTGCCCACCATGCTTCTAGTACTATTGCTACCGCTTAGCGATAAAGTAAAGCATTACATAGCGCTTAATGATTGACACTGTAGGATCGAAAGTAGGTCTAGAGGGGGGGTGATAGACTACTTGACCAAATAAAAGTTTTGCCTATACCAATTTTTAGGGTTGACAGCTTTTAGCATTTCATGGCAAGTCAAGTACACCCTACACATGCAAGTCTAAGAGTATATAGTAGTGGAAAGTAACAACAAGCATGTATAGAAGGGATAGGGTAGGAAGATCAAACGCAATTGTAGACACGATGATTTTTCCCATGGTTCCGATAGGTGGCGCTATCGTACATCCAGGTTTATGGAGTCTTCAACCCACGGAGGGTAACGGTCGCGAGAGTCCACGGAGGGCACCACCGAAAAGGGTCCACGAAGTAGCAACCTTGACTATTCCATACGGCTTCCGTCCACGAAGGACTAGGCTCACTATGGGGTAGATCTTCACGAAGTAGGCGATCTTCTTGCCCTTACAAACTTCTTGGTTCACTCCACAACACGAAGTAGGAGGCTCCCAAGCGACACCTAACCAATCTAGGAGGCACCACCCTCCAAAAGGTAATAGGCTCGGTAATGATGATGAACTCCTTGCTCTTGTGCATCAAGATGATAGACTCCTCAGCACCCAATCACTCTCTCACAGATTTGGCATGGTGGAAGAGATGGGATTGGTGGAAAGCTACTTGGGGAGGCTAGAGATCAAGATCCATATGATTGGAGTGGAAGATCTTGACCTCAACACAAGGGTAGGTGGTTCTCTCTCAGAAAATCTGATAGCATAGGTATGGAATAGTTCTGAGTGCTTCTGTTTTGAGTAGGTGGTGGTGAACGGGTATATATAGGCACCCCCAAAAATCCAACCGTTACACACAAAATAACCAACTCGGTGACACCGATGTGTGAATCTCGATGGTACCGAAGTGACCAAAAGGTGGCAACTTTTCAATCTCGGTGAGACCGATATAGGAAACTTGGTTGCACCAATAAGATGACCAACGGTCAGATTTCCAATCTCGGTGACGCCGATCTAACATTCTCAGTGGGACCGGAGAAGTGAATTTGCGTAACAGAAAGTTGGCAACCTAAACTCGATGGCACCGGTATGGAATCGGTTGCACCGAAGTGGCTAGGGTTTGGCAGAGTCTGTCTAGGTTCTGGAATCGGTGGTACCAAAGTGGGAAGGTTGGTTGCACCGATTTTGAGTGTTGGGTATAGAACATACTTGGGTGGGAGAGTTTTGTGGATGTTTTTGGCGACTATCACTTGTGCATGTTTGAGCATATTGTTCACCAACAACACCTTACCCCCTTTTAATAGTATTGGCTTTCCTATGACTCAAAGTGATTTCTCACAAATATAAAATGTAGAGTCCTCTTGCTTGAAGCTTGGCTAACCTATTTCCTTGCATCTTGGGGTTTCTCCACAATCTCCTTTTGCCAATCCTCTCTTTGAACATTTCCTGAAATATACTCAGTGGAAACATTAGTTCAATGACTTATATGTTGTTATTAATTACCAAAACCACCAATGGAGCAAATGTGCTTTCAGACACGCAGGTCATACAATAATTAAAGAGAACCGTATGGCTCATGACAATTTCCGTACTCATCGACATGCAAGTCGGGATATTCTATACAACACATGATCATCTCATACATCACATATATCTCATCATGTAATTGGCCATATCACATCACAAAATACCCTGCAAAAACAAGTTAGACGTCCTCTAATTGTTGTTGCATGTTTTACGTGTCTGCTACGTGTATCTATCAAGAACAATTCTCACCTACGTATAAACCACAACGGTGATACATAAGTTGTTTTTCAACATTCTCAAGGACCGCCTTTTTCGAATACGATCCAACTAAATTAGGAGAAACATACACCCGTCAGCCATCTTTGTGCAATGAGGTTATACGTCAGTCGATGGAACCGGTCTCTCGTAAGTGTACGAGTAAGGTTGGTCCGGGCCACTTCATCCCACAATAGCGCTGAACCAAAACATGACCAAGGGAGGAAGCAATCTAACCATCAACGCCCACAAACTCCTTTGTGTTCTATTCGTGATCTCATCTACACATAGACCTAGCTCGGATACCACTGTTGGGGAACGTTGCATCAGAAACAAAAAATTTCCAACACACACGCAAGATCTATCCATGGTGATGAGCATCTATGAGAGGGAGAGTGGATCTACGTACCCTTGTAGATCGCTAAGTGGGAAGCGTTAAGAAACGCGGTTGGCGTAGTCGAATGTCTTCGCGATCTCATCACGATCCATCCCGCGATCCAATCATGAATCGTCTCGCGATCTTGATCACGGTCCTTCCGATCTAGCGCCGAACAGACGGCACCTCCGCGTTTAGCACACGTACAACTCGATGATGATCTCCGCCATCTTGATCCAGCAACGCGACGACGAGTTCTTCGGAAATGCGACGACGTTGTGGTGATGGTGGTGGAGCTATTCCAGCAGGGCTTCGCCTAAGCACCGCTGAAACCAATCTGGAGGAGAAACTACGATCTAGAGAAGAGGGCAGCACGTGGCTGTTTTTCTGTGTCACAAAACCCTCAAAACCTCTAGTATATATAGGAGGAGAGGAGGATGAGGAGGCTGGCGCACAAGGGCCAGTCCTTTGGCCTTTGGTGCAAGGAGGAGAGGAGTCCTCCTCCTCCACTCCTAGTTGGATTAGGACTCCTTCTTATTTAGCCTTTTTGCCTTTTTCCACCTTTTTCTCCTTGGGCTTTTCTTCACAGCCGCATGGGCCCTTTGTGGGACTTCCACCAGCCCACTAAGGTATGGTATTCATCGTCCCACAGGCCATGTAGCCTCTTGGGTCGAAATACCCCTTCGGAATGTCCCCCGGTACCCTATCGGCACTCCCAGTACACTACCAATGAGCCCGAAACTTTTTCGGCGACGAAAACAGGACCTATATATCAATATTTACCTACGGACCATTCCAGAGCTCCTCGTGACGTCTGGGATCTCATACGGGACTCCGAACAACCTTCGGTCACCACCATACATAACTCTATACTACCGAAACGTCACCGAACCTTAAGTGTGCAGACCATGTGGGTTCGAGAACTATGTAGACATGACCGAGACACCTCTATGGTCAATAACCAATAGCGGGACCTGGATGCCCATATTGGTTCCTACATATTCTATGAAGATCTTTATCGGTTGAACCTCTATGTCAAGGATTCAGTTAATCCCGTATGCTATTCCCTTTGTTTTTGGTATGTTACTTGCCCGAGATTCGATCGTCGGCATCTCCATACCTAGTTCAATCTCATTAGCGGCAAGTCTCTTTACTCGTTCTGTAATACAAGATCTCGTGGCTAACACTTAGTCACATTGCTTGCAAGGCTTATTGTGATCTTGTATTACCGAGTGGGCCCTGAGATACCTTCCCGTCACATGGTGTAGCAAATACCAGTCTTGATCCATGCCAACCCAACAGACACCGTCGGAGATACCTGTAGAGCACCTTTATAGTCACCCAGTTACGTTGCGATGTTTGATACACACAAGGCACTCCTCCGATATCAGTGAGTTGCATGATCTCATGGTCATAGGAACAGATACTTGACATGCAGAGAACAGTAGCAATAAACTAACACGATCATATGCTACATTTATAGTTTGGGTCTTGTCCATCACATCATTCTCCTAATGATGTGATCCCATTATCAAATGACATCTCATGCCCATGGCTAGGAAACCTTAACCATATTTGATCAACGAGCTAGTCCATCAGAGGCATACCAGGGACATGGTGTTGTCTATGTATCCACACATGTATTTGAGTTTCCGATCAATACAATTCTAGCATGGATAATAAACGATTATCATGAACAAGGAAATATGATAATAACTAATTTATTATTACCTCTAGGGCATATTTCCAACAAAAATCACTTTCCATGATCTCCCACGGATCATTGGAGGTACTCTTCATATTATCATTGATGTCAATTTTCCATGTTAAGAACTTCCCTTTTACATAATACAAAACGGTGTGCCTTGAAAGTTAAATTTGGGTTATCTGGGTGGTGGTTTTGGGTAATTCCAATCAAACTCAACATGATTGCTTCCTGAAGGTAGGGCGACAGATGGAGAGGAATGGGGCATGACCACCGATGATGAAACATCCGTTGAATTAGTTATAGAAGCACCACCGAGGTTTCCTAATGCCATTCTATCTACCACCACTTCATCAACTAGAGCTTGGATGTCGATTGATTGTTTGTCTAACATTCAGGTTATATTCGTGGAACTACAAGTCTTATGATCGTTCGATGAAGTATCCACCACTAGATCACTTAATTAGTTTTGTGGGGTTAGGTAAAAAATCCTCCCTGTCTTCAATTTTTTCTCCAGGGTGGTTAAGCCATATGAGAGCATGCATTTTTTATGCTAGAGTTGTACATGAGTTTTGGTTAGGACTTTTGGCTTTGGATTTTTGGTAGGTTATGAATAGATATGACCTGAGAAAATACTTTACAAACCCACAATGATTCCCTCTTAATACTACAGGATCCCTAAACTCAAGAACAAACATAAAACATATCCTTCTCTTCATAGCGTGAGACCCGTAAACTTAAGAACAAACAAAAAATGCATCCTTATCTTCATTAAAAAACTTGAGTTGTCATAGAAAAATGGGGGGGGGGGGGGGTCCATGATCCACACAAACATACCACTAGGACTAAAATACATGGATATTCTTACCAAACATGTTAGTCCCGTATAACTATGTTTAACAATGTGTTTACCAATATCAAAAGAGTATTACTAACAAATATCAAAATACTAATACATTTTCTCAAGACATTAAAAGTTTGTTTACCAAAACATGTAGATATTCTTACCAAACGTATTAGTCCCTTATAACTATGTTATACTTCCTTTTCGGTTTATAAGGCTTATCTCAAAATTTTTGTTTTTCTGTTTTGTAAGTACTCCTTCCGTCTCAGTGCATAAGTCATCTTACGAAAATCAAATAATCCCAAAACACTTAGGCGTGATGCATTAACTCTAACCTTGTTTCTAATTCTTTGACAAGAATAAAGAAATCAACCAATAAGAGACGTGGGACCTTTATGCTTTTAATGACTTGAGACTACCTAGCGCGGCATGCGATGGTCAGTTCATCGCATCCAATGGTATTAATTAGCAAATGAACATTGATTTCTATCGGTTTCCTCTATCTCTTGGTAGCGGTGCATAGCGTAAGATGACTTATACAATAGTACGGAAGGAGTATCAATTTGTTTGTTCCCCATCACATGTTTAGATTTTAAGGTGCATTTAAGGATTAGAAGAAAACTGACTAATGCACGTAAACGTTCTTGGTCACGCACTCATGCATTGCAATTAATGCATTGGTAAACACATTTTTTTGAAAAAAAACGAGTGCATACTTCTATAAACTACAAAAACTATTCCATCACTCACCATTTATCTTGATTGGTGAGATTTTTGAATTCAGCCATATAAACCAGAAGGAAGCAGTATCATGCAAGGCTCTATTTATTTAAATATAGACTCATTTTATCTTTGGATGTGTTATGTTATAGTAACATATTTACTCGTATGTTACACAAACACTTCTCTCCTCGTTAAGTACTTGAGACGTCAGGAAACTTGTCTTAGGAAGCGTTATGCTACTAGCTAAGCTATTTCCACTATAATCAATCTATACATTATAAAGGTAGTATCACACATTAATATCATATGCATGATTATACTATCGATTACGGGCAGCCTTAAGCACCATCGCAATACCCGTGTTACGAGAAATGTTCTCTTAAAATGACGCATGCACCGCTGTCTAAGATCCAGCCATGGAAACCGGATTAGAGCAACTCTAGCAGATGCGCTATAAGGTGTCTGACCCGCATATTTCCGACGAATCTAGCGTATTTGACCGTTTTGTGGCCCGAACAGATGATGTTATTTGGCCCGATCCGTAAAAAAATATACAAGCACCGACCCTAGTCGCTATACCTACTGGCCATGAGGCGATTTAGAGTTCGTTCCTTCATTTCCTCTGCCACCTCCTTTTCCAAACTCCGGCGAGAGATTTTGCGGCGTGGCGTCCATTTCCTTCAGATCCATGGAAGAAGGGC
Source organism: Hordeum marinum (assembly GCA_022496015.1). Taxonomy (NCBI): domain Eukaryota; kingdom Viridiplantae; phylum Streptophyta; class Magnoliopsida; order Poales; family Poaceae; genus Hordeum; species Hordeum marinum. Next base: position 509,293,585 of record CM039673.1, on the reverse strand, counting down.
ATGCGTGGTGGCCGAGGCGGAGGGAGGGGATCCCGCTGCGTAAGCACGCGTGGCACGACGCGGATGCCGACAGCCCCAGCCGGCCCGCCATCGAGCCTGCTGCTCAAACAGGCCCGCGAACACGACACGCAATGCCATAGCGGTGCCCGAAGCATGTGGGGTCGCTTCCACGAGCTCGACGACCAACTTTGGCCAAATCACCAAGAGGCTTCACGAGGCAGAGATCGGATTCGTCGTCGCGAAAGACGTGGTGGCGGCCGGTGAAGATGGCACCGTTGAAAGGCTCGAGGCAGCGAAGGAGGAGTACGAGCTTGCCAACATTCTCTACTGGTCGCTTGCCAACATTCTCTACTGGTCAGCGACCGACTACTATCTCAACGTCAAGCCGTCAGCCGTCGCCCCTAACGTCAAGCTAGTTTTATCTATTTATGTTTTTGTTTTAATGAAATGGTTTTGCTAAAACACATCTAGATGTGAGATAAGTATTGCACATCTAAGTACTATATCATTGATCTTACATGAAGATTCATGTGGATATTTTCTTTTCTTTTTTCTTTTTATTTTTATACTTGATTTAGTCATTTAGATGTGGAATAACTATGTCACATTTAGATGTGTTTTAGACACAACCTAATGATTTTGCGGGTCGGATTTAACAACATCTGTTAGAGTTTCTCTTGTATATATTTTTTGCCCCAAGGGCAAGTCCGAGCTTTCTCAAGTCAATGCCATCTTTTTAAACAAGGAACTGTCACATGTAGCGTTTATTGCCAAACACAATCATTACGATTTTAAAGATGGTTCATAAAAAAAACAGCGACCCTCTGCTCTCCAATGTGATTGATAAAGAAAATACTACAAAAGAAAATCATTCTAGCGCGTCTAAGTTAATAAAATCCTAAAAGAAAATCTCTACTCCCTCCGTCTCGGTGTATAAATCATCTTAGGTTGTGCATCGTGACCAAGACGAAAAGTAAAACAAGAAAAATTAATGTTAATTTGTTAATTAATATCATTGCATATAATGAATTGACCAATGCATGTCGTGCTAGTTAATCTCAAGTCATTAAAAACATACACGCCCCACTTTTTTCAACTGTTGATTTCAAAAATGAGATGAAAGTTAATGCGCCGTGTCTAAGTGTTTTGCAATTATTTGGTTTTCGTAAGATGACTTATACACCGAGAAGAAGGGAGGAGTAGTTCATAGAGCATGGCCATACGCCTTCTATCGCGGCTAACAACTTCCAAGGAGAAATAATTGAAACAGAGCTGCACGTCTTCCAGTTGGGAAATGTGAATATCTTCATATTGATCAGCCTTTCATCAACGGGAAACTCTTCGTGTGAAGCCTTCTGCGCCTTTCGGATTCCATCTGACCATTTAATTCTTCTGTTACCAATGCCACTCACGGCGTATATATACATACAACGCCTCAAATCATCTTTCTCGCCACCAGTCGACCATACGACTACAGCCACCATGTCGAACGATGGCGAATCAACTGTTGCTGTCAAGCTGTTCATCGCCAAGGAGAAGAAGATGGTTTTGTTTGCAGAATCTGACCAGGACTTCGTCGACGTCCTCTTCAGTTTCCTCGCTCTGCCCCTTGGCACCATCGTTCGTCGCCTCGGTAAGCACTCTCAGATAGGGTGCCTCGACGAGCTGTACAAGAGCGTGGAGAATCTTGGGGAAGATCACTTCCAAACGAAGGCTTGCAAGACCATGCTTCTTAGTCCCCGCAACGCTGCAGCAGGTCACTTAGATCGGCTTAAAGTCGAAGTTGATGACATAGATCAAACACAGTTTTATGCTTGCAAGCGTCACATGGGGTACTTCAGTTCAGTCCCTGACGTTGGTTGCCCGTTTTGCGGTATCATGGATATAACAATTAGGAAATGTTCAGAGAAAGACACTCTGGATGAAATCTTTGCCAAGAGTCGCACGAAGTTCATCATCACGGATGATCTCCAAGTTGCTCCTTCTTCGACAGCTCTCATGTTTTCCCTTATGGACAAGCTTGGCCTCCAGGAACAAGCGAATATCGAGGAAGTGGTGCTACAACTCGATTCCAGCAAGGTATGTGTCTCTAACATAAAGAAATATGAGTATAAATCAGACTTTTTACTAATAATTTTCATATTGCATTTCCTCCAGATGATTAGCTTGCTTGCCAGAGCACTGCTGTCGAAGCAACCTTTAACTGGCCTCTGTTTTGATGTTACCATCACGCCTGATGCCGCAACAAATGTTTTCCAGCTTCCTGAGAATTTATTTTCTGAACAAGCAGATGAGACTGAGCCCATGTTCAAAGCAATAAAGATGAGGCTTATTCAGTCAAAAGATGATACCTCCGTGTTGTATGCTGAAGTTGGGCATGACTTCGTCGATATATTCTTTAGCCTGCTTTGCATTCCACTTGGATCCATAATAAGCGCTTATGGTGAATGGTCACCAAATGGGTGCTTGTATAATCTTTACAAGAGTGTGAACGAGGAAGGATGTGTAAAACAAGAATGCCGAAGCTTGCTTCTATCCCCAAAGCTGCCCCCTTTCTTTGGCTGCAGTAGCAATCTACTCCAAGTGGAAGAGGTACTTCCTAGAAGTGTCGCAAGCTATCGTCATGAGGTGAATCCAAAAGAACCAGTTAGAGGAGGTGGTACTCGCAGGGCATACATCAAGGAAGGTTCGACAAACTTTATGGTGACTGATGATCTCCATATCTCCAATTTCTCCTTGGCCAATAGTCTCAAAGCCATTCGCGCAGCCAAAATTCCGACGGGGAAGCTTGTGGAGAAAGAGCTCACTCTTGAAAAAACACAGGTAAATCCCTATAATATTTGATCAAATGATTTCCAACATGAAGTTGAACATTGTCACTCGGGAAAACTAGCCCATTCTACTATTTTAGTGTCTATGTTGTTGCTCACTGATGTGGGTTTGCTGGTTAATAGGTTTTGAAGCTACTGAAAGCTGCAATGCTGACTCGTGGCGCACTCAGCAGCGTCCTCTTGCCTAAGTAGCAGCATCAGTTGAACCGTGGCAGGATTTCTGGAGTACCCTGATCTGGAGCCAGAAGATGCGAAGAAGATATTATCATATATTGCCATATTATCAATCTTGATGTTCGGTCCATGACCATGCATGTTGCAATCGTGTCCTATTACTCCTATCTGATGTGCTCTATTAGTACCAAGTTTTGGAATTCGAATGTTTTGAACCATTTACCTCCGCAGTTTACGCATGATCTCGTTTAATTCTGCCCCTTTGAGTTGCTTAAAATTTCTGTTCATCCTTTCTTTACCCCGACCCTGAGAGTATGTACTTCTATAGTTTGGCCTATGATCAGGAACACTCACAAACCATCTGATTATTAGCACCGTAGTGGTACTGTGGCAGCGTTCAGATTAAGTCAAAGAAGTGCACCGACCGGCGACCAAGGGAAAAGACGGGTAACAGATGGGGGGTGAGAGTGAGTGGCGCGTAGGGAAAGGAGTGGTAATGAGGAGAATTGTGAAGTTCTGGCAACATTGTTATGTGTTTTTTAAATAAAGCATGTTAAACCTCGGGCTCTATATTATTGTGATGTGCACAAGGTTGAATCGTTACAAGATATAAAATAAACATATTTTTTGCAGCAACACCTTCAACAAGAAATAAGCGCCATCGCAGCGCCGCTGCTATGTCCAGCCAAAGATGGTCAAGACAATGATTTTCATCCTGATTGCTGAAACTAACCACCAAAGCCAGCACATCAACAAGTAGACAATGCCACATAACGACGCTAATTCGTTGTTGCAGCCCAACCAATCAAGGCCAAAACATGAATTTTCTCTCTATATATGAAGCTGTTTGAATAATCATCTTGAAGACAAAACTTCTGGAAGGCATATTAACTTGTACTCCATGCGCTGCTATGGTCCTCAGCAACAGTCGCCAACAACAGGGACAAGGAGATGGACCGGAGCGCCTTCTCGCAGCCACAGACAAGGCCTTTGCCTTCGACATCAGTGGCTCATGCGTGAGTTGTGTCGTCGTGACGACCAACATCATTGTCACGTGCAATTGCTTCACCGAGGTAGAGCGAACCGAGATGGGATAGGGTAGGGGAGGCATATGCCGGTGCCGATCTCGTCTAGGAGGCAGTACGCCCCCCTCCCCCTGCCCCCAGCCCCCTTTCCCATGCTGGCTTGCTCTACGTGATACTTTCTTGGGCTTATTTTTCCTTTCAAATTTTTCGTTTTGTTAGTCCCATTTTCATTGTATTTAAAAAATCTGATTTTTTGTATGAATGTTCATCTTAGTTTAACAAACGTGCTTGCTAATTTTCATGCGAAACGGGATAGCGGTACTTCATTGGTGAAATAAACAAAATTAAGTGTAACATTTGTATGTAAGATTTGGTGTTTGATTTTTTTTGCACAGCTTAAAATGCTTAAGATTTTTCACTCAAAATTTGCAGGTGGCATTTGGGTATGACAAAGAACACATCTAATTTTTTTCAAAAAATGTAATGACATTTGCAAAACACATTTTTTGTGGGTAGGAGCATATGCTTGCTCCCAAGAGCCGAATTGGTTTTCCCCATTTTCATTCATATTCATTATCCTTTTATATTCCGAAGCACATTTAAAAAACCTAAGAAGTGCATGTAGCCATTTCTACTTATTTAGTGCCCATGCATGCATGTGTTGCAGTAATGCTGATTAAACACGGGCAAATTACTAGTAGAAAATAGGGCTTTGGTGTAGGCTTGAAATGTCATTAATCCCGGTTCACTCACGAATCGGGACCCATGGGGGCATCGGTCCCGGTTCGTGAGGACAAGGCGCCGGCCGGGCCTCGTGGGCCATTGGTCCCGGTTCGTCTGACCCCATTGATCCCGGTTCCAGAATCGAACCAGGACCAATGGGCCTCGCTTCTGGCCCACAATCATTGGTCCCGGTTTGTGGCTGGAACCGGGACCAAATGTTGTCCTCTAGTCCTGGTTTCTGCCATAAATCGGGACCAAAGGGAAGCCTATATATGCCCCCTGTCCGCGAGCAGAGCAATGAACTGCTCTATTTTTCTGGCCGGCTGTGGGAGAGTTTTGTGGTGCTATAGCTCACCTCCTATGCACATGAGGTGTTTGATGAAATGGCCGAGCCACACTTAAGCTTTCTCCTCTCGAAGCTCCTTGTTCAAGCTCCATTTTTCTCAGGATTTGTCTAGGTTTGGCGGTCCGTCCTGTCCCATCCTCCTCCTCACCGCTGGCGATCGCCCGTGCCCATCTCTGCGCCGGCACCGTCGTGGTTAGCCTCTTCTTCTTATCTTCTTTCTAAAAGAAAAAATTTCTTACTTGTACGATTTAGATAGATACTTGTGTAACTTTCTTACTTTTATTATTGTTCGTTATTATATAGTGCGATGGTTTTGGTATCCGCCTCCGTCGGTCCTCGTCCTGTCTATGATTCGGATGTGGTATATATTATCTTTTATAACTATTTGTTTTATTTAGAGTATATGACAATTATGCCGACCAATCGTGACATAGATTTTTTAATCTAGGAGATTTGTGAACCGGAAATTCCAACCAACATAGAAATTCTTGTCGAGAAGTTAAATTTGGTTGAAAAAGAAAACAATTACTTGAAAGAAAAATTACAAAGAGTTGAAGAGGAGAAGATGAAGTTGGAATTGCATGTTGCCGATGTCATCGATGATCACAAGATCAAGATGGATGCAATGCGCTTGAAGATTAGAAAGATTAGGGAACATGTCATTCATACTAAGGCTTGGTATCATTATGCCGTTGGATCAATTGGCACCTTAGTTGCGGTTATGATCGCATTTGTTGTTGCATTTAATTTTTTACATAGTTTCAATGTATGTTTTAATTAGATGCTCTAGAGAGCATTATGTTGCTCAATAATAAGAACTATGTATGAATGTTATGTATTTATTTTGATCACTACTGTACTTTGGACATGATTTTAAGGCCCCTTTCTTTCAGTGCAAATGGGTCAATCTCTCAGGAGACGAGGTACATGTAGACCCATAGTACGGAATGACAATAGTGGATCTGAACAATCTTGGGTACACAGACGAACCATTCGTCTTAGCCAATGATGTGGAGCAGGTTTTCTATGTGAACGACATGTCTACCAAACCGAGATAAAGAAATTATAAGGAATCGAATACATCATACAATAAGCCAAAACGCCACATAGTTCTTTCAGGATAAAGAGACATCGTGGGATTGGAGGGCAAGACTGACATTTCTGAAGATTATGAAAAGTTTCATGAAATTCCTCCCTTCAAAGCCAAGGCTGACCCAAGCACCCTGTTAAACGATGAATGTTATTCATGGTTACGGCCCAATAAGCAAAGGACACAAGCGAAGAAAAAGTGAAGACTTTCTCTCCACAACTATTATGATGATGCCTTTGATCTAGAATATCACTGCAGTTCCATGTGAAAATGGTTGAAAATAGATGATGTGGTTTTTAATGGTTCATTTTGAACACAAAAAAGTCTGGAGTTCAAATAAGTTCAAAAAATGAAATCCCTTTGTAAAAGATGAGTTTTCATCCGAAAACCTCATACTTCGAAAGAGATTGTCCATTTTGCACACGAAGTGCATCCAGTTTTTGTCGTAACCCTCTCAACTTTTTAGCACATGATATGTGGGTGAAATGATGATACCATGCCAACTTTTAACCTTTTCAGAGTTCATTTGTAGTGCTTTTCAATTTCAGGATCATTTAGCTCAAAAAAATTAGTAAATGCATGAAAAATACCAAATGAAGTCAGAAAGGGTTGAAAATTGATGACGTGGCTTTGAATGGTTCATTTTGAACACACAAAAGGTCTAGAGTTCAAATAAGTTCAAAAAATGAAATTCCTTTGTAACAGATGAGTTTTCGTCCGAAACCGTGATACTTCGAAAGAAATTGTCCATTTTGCACACGAAGTGCATCCAGTTTTTGTCGTAACCCTCTCAAATTTTTAGCACATGCTATGTGAGTGAAATGCTGATACCATGCCAACTTTCAACCTTTTCAGAGTTCATTTGTATTGCTTTTCAATTTCAGGGTCATTTAGCTCAAAAAATCAGTAAATGCATGAAAAATACAGAATGAAGTCAGAAAGGGTTGAAAAATGATGATGTGGCTTTGAATGGTTCATTTTGAACACACAAAAAGTCTGGAGTTCAAATAAGTTCAAAAAAATGAAATCCCTTTTGTAACAGATGAGTTTTCGTCCGAAACCGTGATACTTCAAAAGAGATTGTCCATTTTGCACATGAAGTGCATCCAGTTTTTGACGTAACCCTCTCAACTTTTTAGCACATGCTATGTGGGTGAAATGATGATACCATGCCAACTTTCAACCTTTTCAGAGTTCATTTGTAGTGCTTTTCAATTTCAGAGTCATTTAGCTCAAAATAAATCAATGAATGCATGAAAAATAACAAATGAAGTCAGAAAGGGTTGAAAAGTGATGATGTGGCTTTGAATGGTTCCCTTTGAACACACAAAAAGTTTGGAGTTCAAATAAGTTCAAAAAAATGAAATCCCTTTGTAATTGATGAGTTTTCGTCCGAAACCATCATACTTCGAAAGAGATTGTCCATTTTGCACACGAAGTGCATCCAGTTTTTGCTGTAACCCTCTCAACTTTTTAGCACATGATATGTGGGTGAAATGATGATACCATGCCAACTTTCAACCTTTTCAAAGTTCATTTGCAGTGCTTTTCAATTTCAGGGCCATTTAGCTCAAAAAAATCTGTAAATGCATGAATAATACCAAATGAAGTCAGAAAGGGTTGAAAATTGATAACGTGGCTTTGAGTGGTGCATTTTTTGAACATACTGAAAGTCTGGAGTTCAAATAAGTTCAAAGAAATGAAATCCCTTTGTAACAGATGAGTTTTCGTCCAAAACCCTGATACTTCTAAAGAGATTGTCCATTTTGCACACGACGTGCATTCAGTTTTTGTCGTAACCCTCTCAAATTTTTAGCATATGCTATGTGAATGAAATGATGATACCATGTCAACTTTCAACCTTTTTAGAGTTCATTTGTAGTGCTTTTCAATTTTAGGGTCATTTAGCTCAAAAAACCAGTAAATGCATGAAAAATACCAAATGAAGTCAGAAAGGGTTGAAAATTGATGATGTGGCTTTGAATGGTGCATTTTGAACACACAAAAAGTCTGGAGTTCAAATAACTTCAAGAAATCAAGTCGTAATGAACTAATAGCAAGAAGAATGAACTAGAAAACTTTTATGAAACTCTAATAGCAAAAAGAATGAACTAAAAATAATCAATTAAAATATTCTGTTATGATCAACTACAACAAAATTATAATATTCTTCAATAGCAAAAAGAATCAATTAAAAAGCTTTTATAAAACTGTAATAGCAAAATGAATCTATTAAAAAGCTTTTATAAACTTCTAGTAATTTTTGAAACTAAAACTATATAAAATTTATGCAACTAAAATTATCAAAGTATTTTTTGTTCAAAACATTAATAGAAAAAAGAATTTCCATAAAGTATATTTTGTGACAAGCTTTAATAGAAACTAAAAAGCTTTTATAAAACTCTAATAACAAAAGGAATCACTAAAAAGAATCAATACAAAATAAAATATATGCAACTAAAATTATATAAAATTTATGCAACTAAAATTATATAACTAAAAATAACATATGCAACAAATAAATATATTTTTAAACATAATATATGCGGAAAAAAATTTAAAAAGACCCCGCTACTAGGCACCACGGCGCGCATACGACTAGAAACCCCAGAAATGGGCCAGGATGCAGGCCCGTAGTGCTAGAAGGCCCAATAGGGCGTCAGATAGGCATGTACTGCCTACATTAGAGAGGAGCTCGAGACTGCAGTGACAGCTGCGCTTATAAACCAATACGAGCCCCTCTCGACTACCGAGGTGGGACTAAAGTTGTGGCTGCGGGAAGGAGAGATCTATAGTCTCGGTTGGTGGCTCCAACCGGGACCAATGCAGACCTTTAGTATTGGTTGGTGCCATCAACCGGGACCAAAGATCCCTATTTCCCGCCATTTGGGCTCCTGAAAACTGACCTTCGGTCCAGGTTGGCGGCACCAACTAGGACTAAAGGGGGGCATTGGTCCCGGTTGGTGCCACCAACCGGGACCAATGCTCTGGCTATATAAGCCAACACTTAGGAATTTTCAGTTTCATCTCGCCCCCACGCCCCTACGACGCTGACGACATCGACGCCGGCAGGCTGCCCCGACGTTGCCCCCGCCGTCGCTGTTGTCACCCCCGTCGTCGCCGTCGCCCGTCGTTGACCCCGCCGTGACCCGTCGTCGACCCCGCCGTCTCCACTCCTCCCCCTCTCCCCGACCACGATGCCGCTCCTATCGTCTCCGACCCCAATGCCATCATCGCCGCTCCTATCGTCTCCGACCCCAACGCCATCGTTGCCGCTCCATGACCCCGCCACTCCCACGGTGAGCCGTCACCGCTCCTCCCCCACCCCCCATCGTCGTGCCCGTGGATGACCGAGCACGGCGGCGCCATGGCCCACGGCCACAATTTTGTGGTTAGCACAGCCGGTCGCCGGTGACCAGTAGATGAATAGATAGATGAGACGAGATGAAATGTGCTATGTTTTTTTAGATGTGCTCTGTTTTTTAGATGAGGTGAGATGAGATGTATGAGATGTTTTGTGGAGATGAGATGTATGAGATGTTTTGTGGAGATGAGATGTATGAGATGGTTTTTTAGATGTATGATATGTTTTTTTAGATGTATGAGATGTATTTTAGATCAATAGATAGATGGATAAAATGTAATAACTCAATGTGATAGATAGATGTTTTGCGGAGATGAGATGAGATGGAAGAGAATTTTTTTAGGTTTTTTCGATAAGCGGTCCGGATGTCGGAGATTCATCAGAGAGGCGGTCTGGACGTCCTACATGAGGGGGGACGTCAGACATGACATGAGGGGTGAGCGTCATTGTCGTCTACCCCCTCCCCGATAACTTCGACATGAGGGGGGACGTCGGACGTCGGACATGAGGGGTGAGCATCGTTGTCGTCTACCCCCCTCCTCGATAACTTGTTCATATAGAAAACTCCGATAGCATAGATTTATCGAGAATGCCCCCATTATGGGTGTGCACAAGTTGATCCAATTTTTTTATCTCGTCTATATATATATTCTTCTATATGTTATGTTGTCTGTCAAAATATTGAAGAAATCCATGGCTTCATCATTATTCGGAAGTAATAGGCGTATGATGCTACGAAGCTCTTCAAAGTTGTTTTGGAATGGAGTTCTGGATAGAATAATTCGCTTTTTGGTACGAATTTCAGCAAAGGCCTTCCAAATAGCGATATTCAGAAGGCTCTTGCTGAACTTCGTACCAAAAAGCTAATTATCCTATCCGGGACTCCGTTCCAAAACAATTTTGGAGAGCTTTGTAGCATTATGCGCCTGTTACTTCCGGCTAATGATGAAGCCATGGTTTTCTTGATTCCTTTGACACTAGACAACGTGACATATAGAAGGGTAGATGAGATCAGGAAAAATATGGACCATTTTCTGCACATCCAGAATGGCGCCATTTTGTTAAATCCCTTAAAGGTTAAGAGAATCCCTTGTTTGACATTCATGAGATAGGTGATTCGGCCGTCGGACATTCATGAAAGAGGTGGTCCGGTCCGGCCGCCGAACATGTCATGTGATAGGTAGTATTTTTTTTGTTCGTAGAAAACTCTGGTAACTCTTCAACATGAGGGGGGACGTCGATCAACCCCCTCTCGCCCGACCAAACCCTAGAAGCGTCGAGGCCACCCCAAACCCTAGAAGCGTTGTCGAGGCCACCCCAAACCTTAGAAGCGCCGAGGCGAGTAATATTATTCCTTGTTGTGATTAGCTAGCTAGGTCTATGTTTGCCACTAATATATCCATCTCTCATGTTTGTATATTAATTGCCATGTTTTAATATTTGCACAAACTTTGGATCAAAGAGAATTGGAACAAGAACAGTTGTTGGGGGACATAATCTGAGGCGCAGGTGATGTCTTGTCGTTTCTCAATGACACTGATGGTCTTGAAGGAGAGGATTACTGCTCCGGTGATCGAACAATGGAGGAGGAAGGACATGATCATGATGGCTCCGATCACCGAATGCCGGAGGAAGAAGGAGATCATGGTGGCGGCTCCGGTGACCGAATGGAGGAGGGAGCTGTTGCAAAGTCTGGCGAGGTATATGTATTAATTAAGCCTATGCTAACTAGCTAATTGATGCATTAATTGTTTTGGTGTGTACATATATTAACTCTTATTTCTTCTTTTATAGCCCTCCGGATCGAGCCAAACTTCGATAACAAGACAAGCCCTGAAGAGAAGGTTGGGCAAGGAAGGAAGGTTCACGATCATAGCACTCGCGGACGATGGCCTACTGATTGAACCAAAGCGGACCAAGGACGCATTTGCTGCTCAGTGCGGCGCTATTGTTAGGGACAACATCCCGATCAGCATCAACCAATGGAATAAGCCTAAGGACAACGACCCTAAAATTTCTTATGCCACCGATAGACAGAAAGATGATCTTTGGACCTCGCTAAAGGCAAATTTCACCCTACCGCCAGAGGAGGATCTGAATAAGCGAGTTATAGAGCCTCTGGTCAAGTCGTGTGCTCTTAAGAAGATGGAAGATCTATTCAGGAGGTGGAAGAATGAGTTGAAATCAAACTTTGTCGACCAAGGGAAGACTCCAGAATTCATCGGCTGATTTGAGAAGATAAGAGATCACTGGCCCGCATTTGTGGCCTACAAGACATCGGACAAGAGTAAGAAAATGTCAGAGACAAACAAGAACAATGCTGCAAAGAAGCAGTATCACCATCACACGGGGTGAGGTGGCTACCTCAAAGCCCGACCGTTGTGGGACAAAGCTGAGAATGACCTGATTGCTAAAGGGGTCGAACCAAAGACATTGAACTGGCCAAACCATTCAAGGACTTAGTTCTTCGGGGTTGGTAGAACTTTGGACCCTGAAACAGGGAAGTGCCGTTGGACGAACGCGCAACTTGCAATACCCGTCAAGAGGCTTCACAAGTATATCACCGCAGCACAGGAACGGACGTTCATTCCCGATAGAGAGAAGGACGAGCTGACTGAGGCCCTCGAGAATCCTGAGCACCCTGGACGAACATGAGGCACACCAGGCTCCGTTCCGTGGAAGGTTGGGTTTCCCGAAGCAGGCGATTACAAAAGCCGGCAGAGAAAGAGGAAAGTGGAGCTGAGCGACATGCAGAAGCTTAATGCAAGACTAGAAAAGCTAGAGGAACTTGAGAGCGAGCGAGCTGTTGGCCAACCATCTCAGCGGCACGAAGCTACCCCGCCATCTCAACGAAGAAGTAGCATGGCTTCCACGGAGCTCGTTTAGCCCGACTTAATGGCTCATAGCTACCCCGTGGACACTATCACGGAGGCTCAACATTGCAAGCTTATGACGGAATTCCGGAACCTCACTTTCAAGGCAGTTGTCGGCTCTGTTGCACCTCCTCAACCTAATGGAACTTTTCATTGCCTTCCGATTCCACATGGCTATGCTATTGTGACGGTGGATGAAGTAATTGAGGGATTTGAGGAGCTCGAGCTTGACCACCCTACAGGTGAAGGGGAGAATCAGCTGGTTCATGCTCTGGGGAGTACATGTCTATGACGGAAGGAGTACATCAAGCTTCCAAACTGGACGCCTCCGCCTTCTCCTCCTCCTCCGGCGAGTCAGGGCACTCCTCCTGCTCCTCCTCCTCCTCCTCCTCCGGTGAGTGATCAGAGCACTCCGCCTCCTTCTAAGGCTCCTCCGACGCGTGAGGGCACTCCATCTACTCCGGCGCATCAGAGCAGTCCGCCTCCTCTGGCGTGTAAGGCCACTCAGCCTCCTCCTCCGACGCATCAGGTCACTCAGCCTCCTCCTCTGACGCATTAGGCCACTCTGCCTCCTCCACGACAGAAGAGAGATGTCGTCGCCGCTCCGGTGTCTAGCAGTACAATAGGCGGGAAAAAAAATTCAAATTTGGTCCAAGCCTCAAGCCTGTTCCAAAGTTACCATACGAGAGGACTGACGCAGAAAACGATGAAATCAGTAAAGCCGAAGTGAAGGCCCATTTTGCACGGAAACATCCACCTCTAAAGGAAACGGTAGATCCGGTGAAAGCAAAGCGCACTCTGGATGCCCTGAAGCGACCATCACCGCCTCCGCTGCCATCAAACTATGACCTCTGTATTATAAAGACATATAATGAAGTGCAGCGGCCAGGAAGTACTTCTAGTGCTACAAGAGTCAAAGAACGAAGAAGTGGGAAAACAATTCCCGAGCTCGGCGAACAGGAGCAGCAATTGTGCCCCCCGCTCAAGGTGTCTAGCGATATTGCCAATCATCCAGTGCTACTGCCCGGTACCAAACTTGGTGATTACTTGGGGGATGATGTATTTTTTGAAACGGCTGTGGTAACAAAATAATAATATAAATACGTGCATGGGAAGCCTCTCCTCAAACCTGATCATCCTCCTCTAACCACGATGATGTACAAATTGCATGAGTGGTACATGAAAACTTGCAGGGAGTCTGGGAGAGACACTATGTATGTTAGAGTGAAACCAGAGCACAATTCATTGGACTCAACGTGATGCCTATTGAATTTGTGGAGTTATTTCAGTTATACAATCAACTGGCCCTTGACAAACAACTCATGACTTCCTACTGTCTGTAAGTATTACTTTTATAGTTAAGTCTCTAGCTCAGCTCGTTCATTGCATGTATATATAATTAACCTCACTATATTATGCAGATTGAAGATTGTCGAATGCCAAAAAGCAAGAATCTTTGACGTTGGGTTCATTCGCCCAGATGTCGTAAATGAATGGACGGTATGAAATGAAACCAAAAAGATCGAGGAGAACTTGCTAAAGTTGTTCCTTATACATCAAAACAAAAGGGAAATACTTTTTCCTTACAACTTCAAGTGAGTGTTTCTATCTTCTTTGTATACTCGGTTTCGCTTACTCGAGGTTAAGTAATGTAATTGATGAGTTATATATGCGTGTGTAGTTTCCACTTCATTCTGCTATCCATTAAGCTTGACGGGGCATTAGTAACTGTGTTAGACTCGAGACATGAAGATCCCGAGAATTATGTGGACATGACTGCAATGCTCAAGAAGTAAGTTCAATCAATACCAGGACTGTATCGGCATGCAACTTTCGTTAATTTCCTCATATCAAGTAATCATTTTCTTTGCCTCGCGGGGTTTGGAAGAAGTTCACCCGAAAGGTTCCCAGTCTAAACAAAGAGTTGTGATTTACGCACCCCAAATAAGTAGTACTAGCTAGTTCCGCGCATCTCTAATTGATTCAAATTTTCATCAATATATCATTACCATGCTTGCTTATCAGCTGTTTGATTGAACTCTATTCTCGTAAGTGCTTGTAAGAGAAAGAAGGGAATGTTTTATGTGGATACTATGTATTCAAGTTCATTCGCCACTTGACCTCTGAGCGGGGTTTCTCTGACAAATAATTTGAAGCACGTAAATAGTATTCACAATTTATTTTATATATTACCATCAATTGTGTTGAGTTTTATTCATATATATGCATGTATTGACCCCCTTCTGTAAATTAGATCCGAAAGATGCGGGATGAACTCCTACCACATGATCGCATACGAGCAATTCAAGAGAAATTGGTGGGATTCTTTCTTGATCACGTCATACCTAAAGACGAAGAATACTATGTGGATTTGTGATTGGATCTTAGGGATTGTAAGAGATCTTATATTGTATATATGTAGCTAGTAGCGTCGGATAGATATACGAAAACTTGTCGTTCGACCAATCTCTCGGAGAAAGAGAGGTCCATCACTTCTCTCTGTATATATATGTTCATGACGATCTTGTGTACTTAACGGTTTCTTCATTTGCTTACTAGCTAGCTAGCGTGTCTAGTTCTCTCTATAGTAGCTAGCGTTGATCAAGCACGGAGAAAGAGAGGACACTTCTCTCTATTAGCTAGCTAACACAATATGAAACTCGTAAATTAACCCTTCAAAAACCCCTAAACCCTCCCTCTCAAAAAAAACCAGCTACTGCTAGATGCTGATGCTTGGATGTCTTTTGGTCCCGGTTGGTGTTACAAACTAGGACTAAAGATCCTCCTGGGTGGGCTCCCCGCAACGGCCACGTGAAGCCCTTTCTGTCACGGTTCGTAAGAGAACCGAGACTAAAGATTTTGGGCTTTAGTCGTGACCCTTTAGTCCCAGTTCCAGAACCGAGCCTGATGGGCCTTTGGAACCGGGACAAATAGGCCATTTTTTACCGGGACAATCTTGCAACCTATGAAATTTGTTTCACCCCTCACATTCTACCCTCGTGAAAGAGATTTTTGAGTTGACCCCTTTGAAAGGATGGAGTAGTACCACCGAGTGGCATCAGCTCATATGAAGGCAGTATGGTACCAAGTGACATCAAAAGGGCAGTTCAAACATTTTTAGTGGGCTTTAGAGGCTGGAAACAAAGCAAAACAAAAAATGTATACATATTTTTTTAGAAAAGGAGACACAACCCATGGACTATGCATCATAGCGATCTACACGCATCACAAACTAAACTTAAGGTTACCCCTTGGGGCATTTTGTAAGGGTCATTTTTTCTCAAGGAGTGCACTAAGACACGCGTCCAGCCGTCGTCACGTGTCGTGTGCTTGGAGCTTTTTCTATATATTTTTGTTTTTCTGCACGTGTTTTGAATATCAGATTGGTTTTTTCTTGATTTTTCTTAGGTTTTGGAGGATGTTTTTTCTTGTTTTTTTGGGAGGCAGTGCTTTTCTGCAAGAATCACAACATGTACTTCTACGAGTTGTGATTCCCGTAAAAAGGGAAATACACAACCCGTGCTTCGCTTAAAACAGGTAAAAAAAATGAAACCGCATTACCATTTTTTTTGGTTGCCGTTACTTTTTTATTTTTTTCCTTTTCATTCGGTTTTTTGCTATTTTTGTTTTCGGGATTTCCATGAAGAAAATTTTATCGAAATCTATTAACATGGGATCTAGTTTCGAAGATCTCAACGCAAAAAATCTAAAAGTGAAAAATGTTCGCTATTTGGACGCATGGTTCAAAGGATAAACTTTTGAATGAACAAATCTACGAAAAAAAGATAAATCCTAGGTTGGGACAAATGACACACATACAATGTGTCATTTGTCAACACCTGAGGAGATGGAGAGTAACATTTACAAGTGGCAACTCTTAACTGGATTTTTTCCATCTAAACACATTGCTTTATTGAACTAAAATGCTCATAGGAATAGAATTCAAATCTAGGGGTTTATAAGCCACAAATGGCGCCCTAAGTCCAGACTAAAAGCGTGTTTAGCAAGGTTATGTCCCTCGTGATTTGATTCACGACCTTAAAAGATGAAGGTGCATTCTTGTAGATGCGCTGTCGTGTTAAATGATCTCATTTACTATAGTTTCAGACATGCCTCCGGTGCCTTGCCTAATGTCATTTACAACCCCTTTGCAATCCAATCCAACGAGTACCTGTGCCAGCGAAAGATCCAAAGCTAGAGCAAGCGCCCCTCGACAAGCTAATGCCTCGAGAGTCGACGGGTCGGTAATGCCCGAGACCTTGATAGCTGAAGAGCCCAGGTAGTTGCCATTGTGATCCTTGAACACAACACTATAGGCCCCCTTATTCTCATCTCTTAAAACAACTCCATCAACTAGAATCTCTATCATACCCTCGGAGGGCCGCGTCCATCTTGGTCGTTGTTACTTGATGTAGTGGTGGCTCGCTGCAACTACTTTGGCTTGCACTCGCTTTGCTCATGAATGTACTTCATAATAAAGTGGTGAGTTGACAAAAAAAGGGTTTCCCTCTTTATATTATAAATCAACCACGCCAACGTTCAACAACACCCCAGGAACAAGGTTCAAGGTTCAAGCAAATAAAGAAGAATACAACTGCGAAATAAATAGTCTTGCTCGGGGCACAACAAAACAACCCCTGAATAAGCTAGAGAAGACACTAATCCGTCTCGGGAGATGGCAGTCGGAGCGGTGGAGCGAGAGATCCGGCGGAAGAACAGAGACCAACGATGACGGTGTCAATGTTGTTGCAGTCGCAGTCGCGACGCTTGCTAAGCGGCCTCCAGAGCTGCAAGAAGCCACACATTTTATAAATTGCATCAGTCGCACGTCGAGGAATCAGCTGCTTGATACGAGCTCATTGCGAATATTCCATAAGGTCCAAGCAAGGGTGCCCATCACCACCCAGAGAGATGTGCGTAAAGAGCACGAGAAGCCAAGAATCTCAGGAACATGTCCGGGAGATTATCATGGCACCAAACATCCTACAACGTCTTGAACACAACTCTGGAGGAATATCGCGGCCAAGCAAGTGAAGAATATGTGATCGGAGTCCTATGGGACTCCACACAAAGGGCATAGCCGATTGCTAGGGTCGTGGTGCTTAGGCACTTCTGTACCCGAAGGTAGACGACCACGCACCCATTGCCAGAGGAAGATGCGAATCTTCAGGGGAAGTTTTATTTCCCACAGGAGATTGAGTTCCTCCGAACCCGGGGAGACCACAATGGTACAATATAGGGATTTCGCCGAAAACAATCTGCTTGTCTCAAGATGCCATGAGATGTCATCCGGAGCAAGGGGGGAGTATGCAAGGCAATGCACTCCAACAACTCCTCCCATTGGTCCTGCTCAAAGGGGGCAAACATTCATCTGAACGCAATATTCCCAAGGTCTGCCAAGGCAGAGCTGAACGTCAACTGAGGCCAGACACAAATGGAAAACAACGGCTGAAACGGCTCGGCAAAAGGTCTATAACCTGACCAGTTGTCTAACTAAAACAACGTGTCGGGGGCTGACCCCACATCGATCGAAGATCCAATCCTAAGAACTGGGGGGCAATTGAGTGATTGACTGCAAGAATTGTGGTCCTCCCGAGCGTTGGGCGAAAGCTAAGGGTTGGCCACACAAATACTTCGCGAGGATAATATCCAGCCACCAACCCTCCGTCACCGGAGGCAATTCGCCATAGCCATTTAGACAATAGAGCGATATTCATCCGCTTGGATGAGATGACCCCTAACCCTCCTTAGTCCCTAGGCTTGTACCACTTCACCATGTGGTATTTCTTCTTGTCAGCCTTCCCAGCCCAGAAGAACCAAGACTGGTACTTGGCAATATCCTGGTGGATGGATTCATGTAGACTATGGATTCTGCCCATCGCCCATTCATATTTTCATTGAGCTGGCTGCAGCGGGAGGGTTTTGTAGACATAATCAAAAACGTTTGGCAAAGGCCTTCCGTTGGTCATACACCGATTCGGAGATGGAATTTTAAAATAAGGGCCATGAGGCAGCATCTCTCTGGATGGGCACAACACACCAACGGGTTATACAAAAAGGAAAAGCAGCGCCTCTGTACCATCATTGATGACCTCGACATAATTGCAGGGACCCGCACCTTATCTTAACAAGAGATTGAATTGAAAAATCAATCTAATGAGAAGGTTACCCGTCTTCTACGAGAAGAGGAGATCAAATACTATCAAAGGTCTAAAGCTGACTTCACCCTCATGGGAGATAGTAATACAAGATACTTTCAATTGGAGAGGTCTCCAATGGTCGCCATAGGAAAAATGCATTCATAGTCTCCAACAGGATGTGGGGCGGATCGAAGGTCAGGAGGATCTCAAAACGTATATCACCAAATACTACAAATCTCTGTTTGGGGCACCGGATGAAGGGAATGTCACCCTTGACGAGACCCAAACAGATGATATTCCACAAGTCATGGTAGAAGAGAACGATATCCTCACGCACCTTTCTCATAAGAGGAGGTGAGGGCGGCTATGTTCCAAATGGAACGCAATAAAGCTCTGGGCCCTGATGGTTTTCCCGCAGAATTCTATCAGAATTTCTAGGATATTATCAAGACCGAACTTTTGGAGTTGTTCAATTGTCTTCATGCTGACCGACTTGAGCTATTCAGGGTGAACTTTGGCGAGATTGTCTTGTTGCCGAAGATTAAGGAGGCCGAACGGATCCAGCAGTTCAGACCCATATGCCTCCTTAATGTTAGCTTCAAGATTTTCACCAAAGTGGCTACAAATAGGTTAAATTTGGTAGCTGACCATGTTGTCCGGCCATCTCAAACGACATTCATGAAAGGACGGAATATACTAGAGGTGTAGTAATACTGCATGAGACCATCCACGAGATGCACCGGAAAAACATGAGTGGAGTGATATTCAAAATTGACTTTGAAAAAGCCTATGACAAGGTGAAATGGTCTTTCCTCCAACAGGCCCTAAAAATGAAAGGTTTCTCTGATAAATGGCACCAGTGGGTCAAAAATTTTGTAACTAGAGCTAGTGTGGCTATTAAAGTCAATGATGATGTAGGCCATTACTTTCAGACAAAAAAAGGCCTCTGGCAAGGTGACTCCATATCCCCAATGTTATTTAACATTGTTGCTGACATGCTGGCCATTCTAATTGAGCGCGCCAAGCTGGACGACCAGATTGCAGGAGTAGTGCCACACCTTGTGGATGGTGGCTTCTCTATTTTCCAATATGCCGATGACACAATTCTTTTTATGGAACATGATCTGGCCAAGGCTCGGAATCTGAAACTCTTACTTTCAGCGTTTGAGCAAATGTCAGGTCTCAAAATAAACTTCCATAAAAGTGAATTGTTCCGCTTTGGAGAAGCCGTTCAGGCGGTGGTCGATTATGCTGACATATTTGGATATGCACAAGGCCAATTCCTAATTAAATATCTGGGATACCGATTCATTATCGGCGCCTCACCATTGCAGAGTGGAAGTATGTAGAGGAGCATCTAGAGAAACGGTTGAGCAGTTGGAAAGGTAAACTGTTATCAGTTGGAGGACGGTTGGTTTTGATTAACTCTGTCCGCACAAATATGGTTCTCTATATGATTTCTTTCTTCCAACTTCCAAAAGGTGTCCTGCAAAGACTGGAGTATTTTAGATCCAGATTTGTTTGGCATGGAGACGGTGAAAAGAAAAAATACAGGCTGCCTAAATGGAGCATGGTTTGTAGACCGAAAGACCAAGGTGGCCTTGGAATTCATGACCTACAGGTCAAGAATGAGGCCCTATTTAGTAAATGGTTATTCAAACTTCTTACCGAGGATGGTGTTTGGCAAACCATGTTGCGCAACAAGTACCTAGGCCAAAAGACGTTGTCCCAGGCATTTTGGAAACCTGGCGACTCGCACTTTTGGGCTGGGCTAATGGCGGCGAAGAGACATCTCTTTCGCTTTGGGTCTTTCGTGATAATGGACGGGTCTGAGATTCGTTTCTAGGAAGACATCTGGCTAGGCAATGCTAGTCTTCAAGAACAATATCCAGCCTTATACAATATTGCTCGCGATAAGAATACTGCTATTGCACAGGTGCTCAGTTCATCCCGGCCGAATATTTCGTTCAGGCGGGATTTGATTGGCCCCCAACTTGTGTCATGGCATAATCTTTTATCCCGGCTGGATTTTATTAACCTGACACAAGGCCAGGATGTGTTTCGCTGGAACCTTACTACATCAGGGTCTTTCATCGTTGACTCTATGTATCGTGCGCTCATACATTCTGAGGTATACAAGAAAAATTGGAAGTCCGAGATCCACTAAAAGTGAAAATCTTTATGTGGTATCTTCGTAGGGGAGTTGTGTTAACAAAAGACAACCTCACACGACGCAACTGCCAAGGGAGTAAGAAGTGTTGTTTTTGTACTCACGACGACACAATTAAACACCTCTTTTTCCAATCCAAGTTTGCATGTTCTACGTGGCCAGTCATCCAAATA
Source organism: Hordeum marinum (assembly GCA_022496015.1). NCBI lineage: Eukaryota > Viridiplantae > Streptophyta > Magnoliopsida > Poales > Poaceae > Hordeum > Hordeum marinum. The sequence continues at coordinate 509,272,676 of CM039673.1, read as the reverse complement.
GCGTCAAATTTGCATCCGCCCATAAGTGTTGCCAATATTTTTGGTCATTGGTTGGACTGTATTCCAAAAGTTTTAAAACGCTAATAAGGGTGGGAGCGTATGCCTTAATTTGGTCGTTTTGCCTATGTAGAAATGATTTCATTTTTAATGACAAAAATGCTTCTCCTCTGCAGGTTATTTTCGGTGTACGCACTCGCTACGTATGTGGTCTATGCTACAACGACCGAAATACCAACCGTTGTTCACGGTTGTGTGTATGCGATTGGAGCAGGTGGCTATGGAGATTTTTTCCCAACATGGGTGGCAGCATAACCTTCAGATCGGTCCATCACATCCTTCGACATAGGCATAGTGTCGGTCTATAGGACTCTACTGTTGCAGATTTGTCGATTTTTATTTCATGATTTTTTATTAGAACTTCGGATTTGGCTGTATGTAGAGGCCGTGTGTTACTCATAATGTTTTCTATCCGCTTGATGCTATATTTTAAGATAATAATGTCGCCCCCTGTCGAAAAGACTATGGAATTTCATCACGTACATTAATAGGCTAATCACGAAGGAGTTAATTTAGGAAACTTTGAAAAATATGTTCATGCAAGGCTTTGCCTTCGGGAGTACCAGATAGCCTAGAGGGTAGTCAAAACCTGCATGAGTTCAGCGGCAGGGAGAACATCAATTAACACAAACACCCACCGTTTAGCATCTAGCTTGGTGGTGTCCGTTCAGAACTTGAAACAACTCATGATCTTGGAGAGCCCATGCACATCGAGCAACGTTGCAGTGGAGAAGCGAATGCTGCCATGAGTCATCTGCCCTGCATAATCCGCAACAAGTGACAATGGACATGTTGCGATGATGTAACACATCAGCAGTTGGAATTAATTGTTGGGCTAATCTCCAAATCGAAATTTTCATTTTCGAGGGAACATCAATTTTTCATAGCTTCTGTTAGAAACTAATTAGTAAATTAATTAGTAAAGGGGTGTATCCAACCCCGAACAATCATATTCCTTTTCTCTTTTTTTATTGCCAACAGACACCTGTTCTGAAAGAATGCCTGCGAACAGACACCTTTTCTGGTCTCTCTAATACTAACAGACACCTGTTTTGAAGGGATGCCTTCGAACATACAACTATTGTTCGTATCTCTTTCGAATGTATATATAGTTGAGAATCAATAAAAACAGGACTAACCGTCCATTCACTTTCATTCAATCTCGTAACAGGTTATCAGCACGCCTCTGCCGAGAGCATCGACGGAGAGCATCGATGGATTTCTTCTCCGGGTATGCTGGAAACAACCTTCTCCTCGTTTCTTCTTTTCGTCGACCCCATCATCCTTTGGGACGATCTGGCCATCAATCATCAACCAATTAAATTGGCAGTTCCTTCTTGATCTTAGATTCTTTTTCATCGCAGATGCAAAGAGATTGAGAAGAACCAAGGAGAACAAGAATCAGGAATCATAAATCGAATAGAAAAAAAAGAGTCAAGTCACGAACTAGTAGCATCCTGATTCTCATATTCCGTACTTCACACATGAAGCGTACAGATCAAAACTTTTGGATCTTAATTGCTACATCATCAGGTGATCCTGTTCCCATTTTTCTTGTTCCTACACAGAATTAGTACTAACCTGCTGGGCGACGGAATCGTAACGCTGTCCAGCGCAGCCATGGCCTTCGGTCTTCGCGGGAGACGGCCAGCGGCCATAGACGCTCCCCGACGTGGCTCCTCGAGCACGCGGGCGACATGACGCCCTCCGGCAGCGCGACGCAGCAAGCCCGAAGTGGCTGTGACTCGGCGTCGCTCAGGCCTGCGGGACCGCCCTCCGGCGCACAGAGGGCAATCTAGTCCGTACGCCGACGGTTTTTGATAGAAACGCTACGGCCGCGACTTCCGGCACGGCTCCTAGCGCCGTGCTCAGATCGTCCTGGCGGGGATGGCTAAAAATAAAATAAAATTCCCCACGGGAACTCCAGCGTCCGCGTCTGCGCCTAAAGCAGCGTCCAGCAGATGCGAATCCCGCTGTGGATGGCGACATCAGCAGCAAACCCCAGCGGCGTCCAGCGGACGCGAACTCCAGCGCGTGGGGAAGTTCCCTTTTTTCACAGCACCGGAATCGACAGCCTCGCGGATTTCCTCGGCCGGCCTGCACTGCACAGTGATGCCGATTAGCAATTGCCATGGCGCACGCACAGGAAAAGGAATTGGGAAAAGCCTTATCCCTTTACCACTTTGCAATTCAGCTCTTCTACTTTCCAGTATTCTCATATTGGTCATATACACTACAAGTATATAGCCATCAGGCTTTACTCTAGTTTACATCTGCGTTCTCTGCCAATTGTGAAATTACATTTCACAAAACAAGTATGATAGTCATCAGACCTTATGTAATGCATGTAAGCCTGACTCACTATAAACTGCAGATTGTGTAAATTTGTATGTGAGACAATCAGATTCCTTCATATTTCATTTACATCATGAGAATGGTTATTCCAAACATGTTTTCTTGGAATATGTTACATGTACATCGTACATGCTTTAGTAGCAAATCCCTATGACATGTTTCTACTGCAACAACTTTATTTTTACAATTAAGACTATCTTGCAAAACTATATATTAATCAATAAATTACAAAGTCTCATAATTAATGAGACCATCCAAATTATATTTGTGAATCACAAGGTATTTGATGACATCTACTGCACAATTCGCAGATTATTCATCACTACTGTGAGGTCTACATCTTGTGAGTTTTACAAGATGCTTACCTTCAAAGTGCTCTTCCAAATATTAATATTTTATGTGACTACCTCAAGATATCATAAGGTAATATTGGCATCTACTACAAAATTTTGAAGATTATCCACTATTACTGCAAGGTCTACATCTTGTCACTCCGACATATGATTATCTTCAAAATGATTTCATATATTTAGCATAACATAAGGTAATAGAATTATGAACATCTACTAACAAAAGACAGACTATGTTTTCTATTACTTTGAGATCTACACCATATTGGTGATTATCTTCAAAATGTTATCCTATATAAATTGAGGTCTACACATGTGGCTATAAGGCATCAGACGTACTAAAATTTGCTCCTTCGAAGAATTTATTGTTGTTCTTCACTAAAATATTTTACTCTCATAGTAAATATTGTTCTTGCACACTTGTTATATACCGAAATGGTATTTTTGTGCTAATATAAACTATTGAAGCCTCACTTGGCTTGAATATGTCATGGGAAACTATAATTTTTTTTGCATATACCTGTGATTACCTTTCATTACATTGGTAAATACATGGCAGTGGAGCCTATGTCACTATTTGTAAATTACATTGTCTTTCATCAATCAAGATGGATACCATAATTCATAGCAATTGTCTCAAACAATGTAGCAATGTCCACATCGCATTGTGGTTATGCTTTCATAGTGGCTAAACAATGTTAAACTTGCAACGTCTATATTTTTGGCATTGACTCTAAAGTTACATATTTCCTCGAGAATAAAGTCCAAAGCATTGGCAAGGATTTCATCACATGCGTTGAATCGAAGGATGCACCCAGGTTCACCAAGGATCACCTTGGCTATGATTGTTCTCAAACAAATCATTTTATCCATATATATCTCTTACTCCTCGAAGTAAATTAAATAAATGCATGAGCATATTCATGTAACATATGGATGACATTACCAAATGCACTAAATTCATGTTTGGTGAGAGTGTTTATTTTAAGATGAGTCATGACATCAGTCATTGTATCCATTCGTGGTATTATTGCCACTATAACTCCACCTTTAGGAAAATGTGTTATGGTTATTCTCTTAATAGCTAAGTATGTACATATTGCATTTTATATGTAACCAACTTCACTTAGTTCTCAAGCTAAGTACATAACGGATGAATATTTATTCACCTTGAATATATCGTTTTCAAACGATCACAAAGACAACTCTCAAGTTTGTCAAGTGTGTGGTTATATAAAAATCATACCTATGATTACCAAACCCTCAAACATACAGTCAAAACACACCATGAATTTATTAAAAAGGCAAATAATTTCATTGGGATATTTGAAAATTTGCAAACATACAACCAGACAATATTTTGGTAAATGATTGTTCTCAAATCTTCGTCACAAGGAGACCACAAATATAGTGCAATAAAAGAAAGATCAAGTCCTTTGTACCGGTGATATGTTGGCATAATATGTTTTCATTAATGTTGGAGACCTCATGTAATCTTATAATTATCACAAAATAGCATTAGCCTATACTTGTACTACTACATGTAGTAGGATGTTCAATACCCTATCCCTTGGATACAATACGCGATTATTTTTGTTGTATGAATCAATTTATACTCAGTTTTGTTGCGTACACAAGAATTTTCTAAATCTTACAACATATTTAGCTTTAAGCTTTACAATCCTGGTTTGGGGTTGATTAGAAAAATTATTGGCAATTCTGCTGGTCGCAACTTTTCAACTTACAATATTTCCTAAATCATTAGATTTTATGTGCACCTCATGTGCCATAGGGGAAATAAGTTTTAAGGCCTCTCACCTTAAGATTCTAAATGATCCGCTCATTCTTTTTTAAACACATTCAAAAGATATATGTAGATTATTTAGCCATTATGTGGGATTATTTAGATACTTCATGGTACACATAGAAACATTTATAAAATGATTTCAAGTGTGCCTCTTGTCACACACAACCATGAATGATCTTACTAAATCAATTGCTCAACCTCTCAAAGTAAGAGCAAATTATCCTAAACAAGGGATAAATCCATTCGAATGGAAAACTTTGTTGAACTCATTTCACAAGAATTATCTGATTATATATAATACTTTATGTACATACCCAGAATGGTTTAGTTCAATATCTTATCAAAGATAGTGAAATTAATAATATGACCAAACTTATAGAATTTTAATTTACTAGCCTCAGGCTAGAAAAATACGACATTACACACCGTAAGTATGATATAAATCATACCAAATGCATAGCATACTACTTTCCTCTGTAGTAATTACGTGGAAATCAACAAAGTATTTCCTATTTGCGATAATTCGGTTACATACCGATATCACCACTCCAGCATACATCAATGGGCTCTCACAGAAAATTAAGGATCTATGTGAGGAATAACAATTTATCCGTCAATCAAAATTATTCATAGCCCGTATGCTGATTGCATCAGCAATAAGGACATTTCTGGCATTACGGGGAGATAAGTACCACAAAGAATGCCAAGAAATAAATTAGAAATGTTATTCACATTCTGTCCTTATATCCACGTACTCAAAGAATCTGAACAAGATGTGTAGAATCACATATTTACAACACATTGCAAATCTGCCATATACATTTACTGGTGACAAAGGTGTCACTCGGTTATATTCCTGAAGTAAAGTGTCCGAAAGAGTGGAGGTACCTAATAAATCACTCTTCTCCCGAAATGAGAGCAACAGGGGGGAAATCTGACCACATGAGATATAATCTCGCATATGCTTCCGCGGGACAGAAGAAATTAGATCCTCAACCAGTAAATATAGTTCAACATCAAGTTGAAAGACATCTCATAGGATGCTCATCATCCGAAACCCGACATAAATGTGCACAAATGTTTTGGTGCCGGGACATCGAAACACCTTGACTCCGTTGTTGTAGGAAATCACAAGGAGTTAAAAGGGACAAATACATTTTCACAAATTTCATCGATTCCTCCAAAATCATATAATAGAAGACTACATTTGTTGACATATATTTCTTCTCAAAATTGCTAAAACCTTTTGGGCCCTGAACCAAAATCCATGGTAGAGTGCCTCTTGTACTCATATTGGTTCACATAAAAGGAAGCAAGTAATGAACAATAGCACTCGCTCAGCAAAGAGTGGTATTTGCCGCAGTAATACCTACTACTCATAAGTATCTCCCATATGGAATACTAAAAACTTCTCATTAATTGACAAAGTCAATGAGGTGGTGAGAAAGCGAGGCTTGTAGCAAAAGGGTTCAAGCAGAGACCCGACATCAAATTATGATGTATCATACCCTCTTGGCATGAGTGAAATTAAGTTCCGATAAGAAATATCATTAGCAGTACAAATAATGTTATCCGTGCAGTTAATGGATGCAGTGACTACATACTCATATGGGTCACTCGTTTCGAAAATTTATAACAAAGTCCCTGAAGGGCTTACATTTCCGAATCCAAAATAAATCGCAACATATTTGTGTAAAACTTCAGAAGTCACTCTATGACTCGAAATAGTCGTGAACATATGGTACTATCGACTAGATGAGTTCCTTCTTCGAAGGATTACTCAAAGGATGATAATATATGTGTTATTAAAGGAATCCAAAATTTTGATTTCCTTACACCACCTCAGTGTATATCGATGATTTCGTCATTAATGTCTCTACAAGACTTGAACATACACAAAATCATCTCAAGACGGAAAATTTGGTTTCAACCAAATTTAGCTAAAGTTTACAACTTGAGCCTTCTCTCAAGAATACATATCAGTCTACATATATCCAAAACATATACAAGAAGTTCAATGTGGATATATCATAACATAAAAATATTTATGGTCATATTACCTATGATAAGGTACAAATCCATTCATACCTAGGGGTGATAATGAAGTGATACTAGGACCCGAAGTTCTATATCTCACTAATGTGAATACACTCATATAATTGCAAACTACGTCAAGCCTGACACTATATTTGCTATCTTTATTCAGAGTGCAACCCCCAACAAAAGGTATATGGTTGATATAAGGAATATCATCTTATATCCGAAGATTACAGTAAATTTGGATATTTCCATCAGTAAATACAAGATATGACCATGATATGTTGTGATGATATTGGCTCTTTATTTGATCCCAACAATGCCATATCAATGACTGAATTTGCTAGAATAGCCTTCATATGGAAGTCATCTAAATGGACTTTAATGGTTATTTTCACTTATCATTTTGACATAATTGTTTTATTTAAAAGCATTACAAAATATGCATTGCTTAGCAGAATGATTAACCACACTCAAAATCATGTGGTTGAGATTCATCAGAATCACATAACTTGATTTATCAAGATGCTTCCACTTGTGTTGCTCAATTCCTACATGTTATATAAAGAGCAATATCAAAAGGCACATTGCTCTAAAATTACTTATCCTCACGGATTATAGAAAAGTGAGGAAATAATTTGCAAACAAAATACTGTGAAAATCCAACAGATTATTCATAATGTCATGTTCATGTCAATGGAATTGGTATGGGACATCCTCCATATTTGCAAAGTTCAGGGGGAGTAATCTCCCAAATTATAACTTGTAACAATCTTTAGATTGCATATATTGTACTCTTTTTTCCCTTCATGAGTTTTCCCCTAATGGTTTCTCATAAAAGGTTTTTAACGAGACAATATAAACACAAATTTCCATATATGCCATATCATTTTCTCCTTATATTTTTCCCACTGGGTTTTAAAGGAGTTTTCAATGGCATGTAAGATTGCACTCTTTTCCCTTATGAGTTTTCTCTCAAAGTTTCTCATAATGGTTTTTAATGAGGCAATATCTTCTCAAAGATCATATGTCATACTTCTATTTTCCCCGTTGGTTTTTTTAAAGGAAGTACTCAAGACATATTAATTGTTCTCTAAACTTATCGATGAGTTTTCTCCTTCTTCAAAGGTTTTTCTTCTTATTTTTCCCACTGGGTTTTAAGGAGTTTTAGCAACATATTTACTCTATTCTCCTCATATTTTTCCCACAGAGTTTTTAGGGGAGACTCTCAAGATTATATGGAAGATTTCTCAAGATGGAATATCTATATACAAAAAGCTTTCAACGATGAAACATTCAAGGAGCGGTGTTATACAAGGAGGAGTGTTAGAAACTAATTAGTAGATTAATTAGCAAAGGGGTGTGTCCAACCCCGAAACAGTGATATCTCTTCTCTCTCTTTCTATTGCCAACGGGCATGTGTTCTGAAGGGATGCCTCCGACAGACACCTCTTCTTGTCTCTCTCTAATACCAACAGGCACATGTTCTGAAGGGATGCCTCCGAACAGACACCTTTTATTCGTACCTCTTCCAGATGTATATATACTTGAGAATCAATAGAAACAGGACTAATCGTCCATTCACTTCCATTCAATCTCGTTTTACTCTTAACAGCTTCGTCCATCACTTCTGCTCCTTGGCCGAATCCGAGGATTAGACCTGCCCTTCAATGCTTCAACATGCCTCTCTTCTCAATTTTGCGGAGACTAACATAGGATACGCTGAGCGTACTTTAAGCACTCCGTTTTTCTCATGTGTCCAAGACCAGAATCCTCAATGTTTTTGGTGCACAAAGAGGTATGAAGAGGATCGCCTCCGCATCCGTGGGTAGAAAGATTTCCTGGACAGCCACACGGTTCCAGCTCGCATCAGCTCAGATCAACTCTTAACTTTTTATTTTTGTAAGGATTGATTTTATCATAATATATAGCCTTTCAGACTTAAAAAAGAAACTGAATGGGCTCCAGCCGACAGAGCAAAGTTACATCTGCTCAAACAGAAAACAGCTAAAGATGCTTTCAAATAAAAACATTACCAAAGTTGATCATCCACGAAGCATTTCCACTGTCTCGTGAGTAATTGGATGCAGAAGTCATAGCAAAGTCAATGCGATAAAAACTGTTCCACTCCAAGGCATGCAGAAGCTTTCATGTGGAAATCGAAGAGCTAAACATAACTGCTAGACCGACTCTTCGCCCACAGGCCGTGCATTCCATCCGCCGTTCCCGCTTCAGACGTCTCGTGAACTTCCCGACCCGAATCCATAGCATGGAGTACCATATTTAAGACCCAAGGGGACACTCTGAAGCCCAGGTAACACGCATCCCCCATCGATCACCATCTCCACCATGGCGACGAAAGAAGAACCGACGGTCGACGTGAAGCTTTTCGTGGACAAGGAGAAGAACAGGGTCCTCTTTGCCGAGTCCGGCAAGGAATTCGTCGCCGTGCTCTTCGGCTTCCTCACGCTGCCTCTGGGCACCGTCGTTCGCCTCCTCGGCAAGCAGTCCCAGGTAGGATGCCTCGATGAGATCTACAAGAGCGTGGAGCAGCTCTCCACCGACTTCTTCAGAACCGAGGCCTGCAAGGCGATGCTGCTTAGGCCCATCAGCGCTGCGGCGAAGCAATGCTGTGATCTCAAGGTCAGAGTCGACGACACCAAGAACGGGGAGGTCTATGTTTGCGGCGACACGAGCTGCTGCGCGAAGGCCGACGGCTCGTTTGACTCGGTTCCAGGCGTTCTCTGCAAATGCGGCAAAGTCATGGAGCAGATCACTGGAGAGTGGACGGAGAACTGCGATAGCACTTTTGCTACTGGTTCTGCAGATGGAGTTTTTGTCAAAGGATGCTTGAAATTTATTGTCACTGACGATCTCCAAGTTGCACAGGCCTCAACTTCTCTCATGCTGTCACTTTTTAACAAGTTTGGAGTGCAGGATCCCTCCAGTCTTGAGCAGAGGATGATCCAGCTCAGTTCAGTCGAGGTTTGTCAATCGAACGCAGTTTTTTTTCCGCCAACTATTCTGATTGTTGTTTTATAAAATTCGGTAATTTCCCGTGCAATTCTTTTATAATCTCTTATTATTTTTTCTTACAGATGACTAACTTGCTGAAGAGATCATTGACGTCGAAGCAGCCTTTAACTGGTCATTGTTTTGATGTTGCCATCTCAAATGATGATTCAGCCCTAGAGATGCTCCCTGAGAGTTTACATTCTAATCAGGGTAATGATGCTGAACATGCGCTAGAAAATTTGAAGATAAAAGTTCTTTAGACGAAGAGTTCATTGCTGCTGTATGGTGAAGTTAATGATGATTTCGTTGATCTCCAGTTTGGCTTGTTGACCATACCACTAGGATCCATAATTAAGACTTTCTTTACATATCCTTCCCCAAATGCATCAATTGGATGCATCGGTAATCTGTACAGTAGTATAGATGGAAGTGCTAAAGGATGCATCAGAGAACAATGTCAGAGCTTGCTGCTATCACCAAAGCTAGCGCCTTTCTTCACTTCCTGCGCTACCAAGATAGTGCAATCTGAAGAATCAGCCCCAAGAAAACAACAGATCAAAGCATGCTTCAAGTGCATCCAGAAGTATGGTTTTCCAAAATATGTCAATTGTCAAGAGATCAGAAATGGTCATTATACCTACTGCTCTGACAGAGTAAATAAAACAACCCTTTGTGAGATTGATCCAAAATCCCAAAACGGAGGAAGTGACATGGGTGAAGCGTATGCCAAGCATGGCCCTCAGAACTTCATGGTGACTGATGATCTGCATATCCTTCCCCTGTCCTTAGGAAACACTGTAGAGGTGGTTTGTGCGGCCAAGATCCACTCATAAGAGCTCATTGAGAAAGAATTTACTCTCACAAAATCCCAGGTCAATACTTTGTCAATTATATGTCCCATATGTTGTTATCCTCTGATCTTCAAACTGCAGCTGATATTGATTTTCTTTGTAGGTAACGAAGCTATTGAAAGCTGCCTTGGTGAGTCCCAATAGTGCTCTCAGCTCAGTGCTTCTGCCTCCCAAGGACAATAAGAAACAGCTTCACCTCAGCTCCAGCCTATATTAGGAATGACTGATTAATTCCTGATTCCCCTTGCCCAACTTGGACTTAGAAAGTTCGTATGCTAAATCGTACTTGCATGTCCTAATTCCCCTTACTAAACTAGAACTTGGAAGATAATTTTATCGATGTTTTGTCACTTCACTCAAATATTTTTGAAAATTGAAGTTCTCATATATTATTCATTATGTATCACTGGCGGAGCTAGAAGCAGGTTACGCTTGAGGCTGTGCTATGTTGAATGTAAAACTTCTATGATTTTCTATACTTTGTATGAAAAAATTACAAGGTAAGTTATTACTGAGCTTGGGGCTATAGCCCTAGCTGCCCCATGCATGTCTCCACCACTGTGTATCTAGATGATACAATCACAAAAAATGTAGGACGCCAATAGTCAACGAACGTTCCCTTGAAAGGAATAGCAATTGCAAACGTTTTGATGGCAATTTTAGTTACCATGAGCGTGGCAATCTTAGTTAGCGAGCATGACAATTATGTTGCAGTTCTGTTTTTTGCCAGAAAATTGGCGTGCTTGCGAACTTAAATCGTTATCTTTGATCATCCTCGTGGCAACCAAAGTTGTCATTAAAACATTAGAAATTTCCACCCTCCCCTAGAAACGTCCATTGGATAACATTACCCAAAAGTTGGACTTTTGGCTTCTGCATTGGAGATGTACAGAATCTACCAAGTAAAAAAAGGTTGTCCTAGATAACAAGAAAATTAAAAAACACTCCTATTTCCACTGCAGGCTTTACATGTCATCAACTTGCGGTCCTCCTATCTCTAAAGAGTATACTAAGGGCCCGGTTCTTTTGTAGCTTATTTTGGGCTTCTAAAATAAACCGCCCTTCACCCAGCTTATTCTAGAAGCCTAAATTTAAATTTTATTTCAAAAGCCTACTAGCTGACCTTTAATTAGTAGGCTTTTAAAATAAAAAAAATTGGGCTTCTAGAATAAGCTGGGTAGGGGGCAGTTTATTTCCACAATTCCACATAATCTACAAAAGACTTGGCCCTAAGTCGCAACAAACAGATCTGAGAACGCCTCCGCGTCGCCCCACTCGGGCGATTCGGGCAGGATGAAACCCTAGCCGTCAGTGGCTCTTCTTCCTTCCCTTCCTCCCTCTGCCGTCGCCGAAGGATGCCGCCGGCCTATATATCCAGAGGACCGACGGTGGTGGCGGGGGCAACCCTCTTTCCCGCGCCATGGGGATGGTGCGGCATCCCGCGGCATGAGGAGGTGCGCCCTATCTAGCCTTGGCGGCATGGCGGGCGTCCTTTCCTTGACCGGCGGCGACGTGACGCACAACAGCCAGCCTTGCGTCGGGCAACGGCGTTGGCCGCATTCGACAGCGGCTATCGGATCTACGACGACGGGCCATCTGGCCTCGGATCGGCGGCGGCGGCATGGAGGGTCTGGTGGATGGGGCGACGTCATGCATGGTCTAGCCTCCGGATAGATCTGATCTGGCCGGTGCGGCCTACTCGCTGCGTGGCGGCTCAAATTGGTGGAGACCCATGCACACGATGCTTGATGGAGGTTCGTCGAGCGGATCCGGGTGAAAACGTCGTTCTTGGCTTGTTGCCAAGACCAGCAATGACGACACTCTTCTGTGTTGTTACCTTCTTGAAGGCATCGTCGTGGAGAAGCTCCGACCTCTATCCGCTACCTCCAGGGGAAACCCTAGATCTGCAGATCAGATGATGACGACACTCTGGTGTTGTTTCCCCTTGGGTGCGTCATTCTAGGAGGTGTACACGAGCTCGAGGGACCAGTGGATGGCTTCTTTGGTAGAGCGGTGCTTCATATTACTCAATGATGGCGGGGGATCTTGCCGGCGTGGCGCAGTGGAGACTCGATGTCCGATGCGCAGAGATGGACTTGAGTAGGAGGAGGACGTTGTGTGGCGTCATGGTGGCGTCGATGGCAGAGAAGCCTGGCAACGTCGGTGTGTTAGATTCTTCTCTGAAGATGGATTGGTGGAAGACGGCGGCGATGACAGATGAGAGTGCGTCAGACTAGCTTGTACCCCAGACCCATTATGTGGCTTGGTTGGGGCCTCCGGCTTTAGATATTAGGCTATCGTGCAATGTCTGTTTGGTATTAGGCTCGGACTATCGGCATCCCTTCATCAAGTGGATAGAAGTAGTGACAGTTGTTGTTAAGTGACGGCTTTAAACTACATGATATACTACATTGTCAGGTGGTCTTCGTGAATAATCAATAAAATGGCTGGATGCATTGATCAGATGCAGAGGCCGGGAATAATCCTCCTTTTCTAGAAAAAAGTATGAAGGTAGTGTGTACATAAATACATAACCTGCATAGGACAGTTGGTAATTCTTTTAAAAACAACAACACCATTAGGACAAGCCATATTGCACAACCTATTTGACAGGCCGCACAACCTCCGGTGTTTTTTCTGTTTTAACTCATTTTGAGGTCTTGTATCGTACTATGTATTTGGTGGATACTTTGGTTAAGGTTGGTCATAACGAGGAGTATCATCAGGGCCGGTCTTGAGATTTGGGAGGCCCGGGAAGGAACTAAATCTGGGGTCCCTTAATATAAATACCAGAGTAGTACTCCGTTTCCACTATTTACATGGCGTTAATGTTTTTTATGATTAAATTTTGGCTATAAATTTCACCAATAATTTATACTTTTCTGGTATAAAAATTATACCGTTGAAACTACATTTTCAACATAAATTATGTACAGTATAATCTTTGTGACATATAAGCCACGTTTTGTTTGCTAAATTAGTGGTCAAACTTGATCCTTGAAATACGTATACGTCATGTAAATAGAGATGAAGGGAGTAATAATTAATATGCATATACATCAAATTGTATGAATAAATACTTGAAGTACTAAAATTTCTTCTATTATAGACCCCTTCTACACTAGTGTGTTCCTTTTATTGTTGTCAAGATTATCCCAATTTGTTAGATCATCGATAACCAAAGTAAAAAATTGGTTTTGTGCCAAGACTAACATATTCTATAACAAATGAATTAAATAAGTGCACATACTCACTCACATTGCTACCATCTGTTGATTTCCTTCTTCAAATTAACATTAGTTGATACTCCACAACAACTCGTATCGATTTCTTCAACTCACCAAATTGCTCTTCATAAACTACCAATGGATCCTCTCTATAATTCTATCAACTTGTCTGCTCATTTTCTCTTTCTTCTTTTCTCCTTCCTCGCCACCGGCTGCATATGTTTAGATGACATGGCTAATAAAAATTAAAGAAATCGGTATTTGAAACCGACGCAAAGTTACAAAGGTATTAGATCAATGCAATACAATCTTACAAATCATCAACTCATCCCGAGGTCATGGATGAAAAATCCCAATAGCAATGCAATACAATCTTATAGATCATCAACTCACGCCGAGGTCACGGATGACAAATCCCAATAGCATTTTTGCCTGAACTATGTTGTGGTTGTGTTGGGTTGTAGTCTAGATCCATGAGCGCATATGTATTGCAGAAAGGGTTGACTGATTGGTGATTGGTTAGAGTTGCCACAGGAGTTGGGTTGCATGAGGATAGAGTTGAGAAGTGTCGTATGGGGATAGCGATGGAGAAATCTCGGGGGAGATGATGACACCGCGAGAGATCCTCCAGCACTGAAGCGTCGCACGAGGGGATCTCTGCGTCATAGGAGATATTTCCGAGCAAACAACTTGTGTCGTTGTGTCTGATCATGCGCTACTCAAGGCAAGGCCCAGTATAGAAACACATATGCTGGGGATCCCTTCGGGGTTGGGGGCTCGGGGCGACCGCCCCTCTCGCCCCCCAGGGCCGGACCTGAGTATCATATACTAGTATCATCCATATCGTACTAGTGTATGGTCCTACCTCTATAATGCATTGTGTCTTAGCTTGGTATCATAGTGACCTCAATTATTGTCATGCATGACACATACTAGTACAACATTTAATACGATATGGTATCATATTATGATGCTCAATCATCTTTTTTCTTATTTAATTGTGTGTCACCTCAACAAAATATCTAGTTGGCATTCATGAGACAACATATGATACTCCCATTGTGACCAGCCTAATAATATGGTTGCATGCATCATTTTGATGCCGAGGCAGGGGGTAATCCTCCGTTTCAAAAACAAAACATGTGTTGTGGGAATCTGTTGCAATATGTTTTAGTGAAATATAGTTTTCTGGGTTTGGAAAGGAAAATGGAATTTTAAATACACAATTTTATTTTATTTTTTATTACATTTTAATAGAAAGAGAAGTATTGGGATTAATGAGATTGCATGTATGCATGTTGGGAGGGGCCATAAATAGCATTTCACATGCATGTTGATTGAAATATTAGCGGTGGGGTGATGAGGTGGCATATGAGGGTGATGGGGCATATGTGCATGTTGAGAGAATTAGTAGTAAACATGAACTATTTAGATATATAGGATAGTGGATAGCACTTAGAGGCAGAGCTAAGTTGGATTCTACCTCAAACTACATGCCACATGGCTCTAGCTAAATGACATAAAAAATATGATATACTTGATTAATCCTCACTACATAAACTATATGTAGATCTTGAATGCCAATTCTTTCTAAGAAGGTTATATTTGTTATATTTGTTTAGAACCACACACCGACGCATTTTTTACGGAACCTCATCAGAGGGAAGGGTGCTCCTTTGATTTTATTAGAGATTTGGTCCGCTTTATAAGGAAAACTAGGATAAAACTACGCAAGAACATGGTTGATTAGGGGACAACCATCCGAAAAGAATAACACGAGCAATTCCTAACCAAAACTAGACTCCACCAATAAGCACAAACCAATGACCTGGAGGCAAAGAAACCCATTTTGTAGCTACTTTACACTACTTTTTTGGATCTTTGACCCAAAGCATTGTAGACGTAGTGGTTGTTGCCTTTTAATAAAGTTAAATATATTTTCAAAAGTTAAATATTAACCACCTCATATGGGTTGCGAGCAAATCTAGCCCCTTACCTATTTTCATGTCATTTTAGTCCCCTAATAAACATAACTTGTGGTGTTTTGATGTGGCGGATCAATGTCCCTTGATCATGTTTACATAATTAGGGATATTTTCATGAGAGAGTTTCATTCTTGATCTTTTGTGCTGCTGGTCTTCATCCACATGACAACAACAAATAAAATGATCGCCTACGTGCCTTGTGAGGTTTTTTTCCTAGCCACAATGTATTTAAGGACCTTAGGATGTGTGATTCCTACAACTTTAAAATTTTGGAGGCTAGTTCAAGTTGTGTTCTTTGGTATTTTCCAATTTCTCTACTTGCTCATGGTGGATAATTGAGATACAAAAACTGAAGTTAGAGTGTTTTTATGCATATTTAATATTTGTTTTCATTTCGGTATGCTGGATATGATATAATTTGTTTAAAGTTAGGTTGTTTACTTTAAAAGATGATCAAATGACCCATCAAGTCTCTTTTGGAAGGTCGTGTGCTGATTTGCATGGGAAATTATGGCAAAGTCATCAAGTGACCTTCAGATGAAAATTCCTTTGCACTGGATGAATTCAATACTCATGACATTTATCAAGTTTCGGAGGCAGAAAATAACCTTTTAACCTCCCCGTTTACCGAGGAAATTCGGACCGCGGTGTTTTAAATGGAACATACCAAGGCCCCTAGGCCAGAAGGTTTTCCGACAAAGTTTTATCAATGTTTTTGGGATATGATTATGGTGGACTTGGTTTAGTTGTTTAACCAACTACATACCGAAAACCTTGACATTGCTGGTCTAATCTTTGGTGAAATTATTTTACTGTCTAAGACTAAGGAGGCTAGTCATATTCAACAATATTGATCGATTTGCCTTCTAAACATCAGCTTTAAAATCTTTAAAAAGCTTGCAACAGATGGGTTGAACTAGGTGGTTGACCATGTGGTCAAACCCACTCAAACAATGTTTATGCAAGGATGCAACATACTGGATGGAGTGGTTTTGATGCATGGAACCGTACATGAGATTCACCATCAAAAGTTGAGCGGAGCCATCGTTAAAATTGATTTTGAAAAGGCCTATGATAAAGTAAAATGGCCCTTTTTGTTGCAAACTTTACGCATGAAGTTTTTTTTGCCAAAATGGTGCGTATGGATAGAGTTTATTATTTCTGAAGGTAGTGTGGCTATCAAAGTCAATGATAATATTGATAATTATTTTAAGACTAAGAAGGGCCTTCGCGAAGGGGACCCCATGTCCCCTATTTCATTAAACATTGCAGCTGATATGTTAGCTATCCTTGTTGAGAGGGCTAAGGTGGCCGATCAGATTACTAGTATTATTCCCCATTTAGTAGAAGAAGGTTTGTCTATTTTACGATACACGGATGAAACTATTCCTTTTATCGATAATGACCTAGATAAAGAAAGAAACCTCAAACTACTTTTATGCGCATTTGAGGAGCTCTTTGGTCTCAAAATTAATTTTCATAAGACTAACCTTTTCTGCTTCGATAACGCTGCAGAGTATGCAGCTGAGTGATGTCTACTACACAACTTGTTCTTGTAGATTCGTGTTGGGCCTCCAAGCGCAGAGTAATGTCAGACAGTAGCAAATTTCCCTCAAGTGGATGACATAAGGTTTATCAATCCATGGGAGGTGTAGGATGAAGATGGTTTCTCTCAAACAACCTTGCAACCAAATAATAAAAAGTATCTTGTGTCCCCAACACACCAAATATAATGGTAAATATTATAGGTGCATTAGTTTGGCGAAGAGATGGTGATACAAGTGTAGTTATAGTAGTAGATATCTATTTTTGTAATAGTAATAATAAAAAACAGCAAGGTAGCAAGTAACAAAAGTTAGCACAAACGGTATTGCAATGCTTGAAAACAAGGCCTGGGGTCTGTACTTTCGCTAGTGCAATTTCTCGACAATGCTAATATAATTGGGTCACATAACCACCCCTCAACGTGCAACGAAGAATCACTCCAAAGTTCTTATCTAGCGGAGAACATAAGAAGAAATTGTTTTTAGGGTATGAAACCACCTTAAATTTATCCTTTCCGATCGATCTATCCAAGAGTTCGTACTAAAATAACACCAAGTTATCCTTTTTGATCGATCGATCTAAGAGTTCGTACTAAAATAACACCATATGGCACGCATCAACCAACTCTAATGTCACCTAGATACTCCAATGTCACAACAAGTATCCATGAGTTAATTATACGATACGCATCAAACAATTTTAGATTCATAATACTCAATCCAACACAAAGAACCTTAAAGAGTGCCACAAGATTTCTACCGGAGAAAGTAGGACGAAAACGTGCATCAACCCCTATGCATAGATTACCCCAATACCACCTCGGGAATCTGTGAGTTGAGTGCCAAGACATAGATCAAGTGCTCTCAAATATGCAAGTTGAGTGGCTATAGATGCTTGCGATGACAAAACTTATGATCTAGGGTTATTTCTGGTGGTGTCTGAATATATAGGGATTTTTGAGCATCGGTTTCATGTGAAGATGTGCCACGAGTGGACCACAAGACACCAGCACATGCTAGAGGGGGTTGGGGCGGCCTGATGGGTTGTGCCCACCTCATGGCTCTTCTAGCCCTCCCACGAAGCTTCTAGTGCTTCTTCTGTTCCAAAATAAAATCATCAAAAAGTTTCATAGCATTTGGAGAGCTTTTATTTCTGCACAAAAAACAACACCACAATAGTTCTGCTGAAAACAACATCAGTCCGGGTTAGTTCTAAATAAATCATATAAAGTAGTGTATCAAAACCATATACATTATTATAAACATAAGTGAATATGGCATGAATACTTCATAAATTATCGATATGTTGGAGATGTATCAGCATCCCCAAGCTTAATTCCTACTCATCCTCGAGTAGGTAAATGATAAAATAATAATTTATGAAGTGTGAATGCTAGCATAGTGCATAAGTTTGATCAATGATAATTTCAACCACTTCTCCTAGCATCATAATAGCAACTCTTTGTCATAAAACTCATCATGATAAAGTAGAAACCAATTCACATGTTATGGTTCAAACAATGAATTCTCTTGAAACTTAACAACCTATGTATAAAATATTTCGGGATACTATCGGACAGACGATATCGAAATGAATTCGTGGGATTTTTCTGATCAACTTTCATGTATAAATTATTTTCATCCGCCTTACGGATTATTTTATATTAATTTTTAAAGTTTTATTAATATTCTGAAATTAAATAGATTTAATTTAATTCAAAAATGCATTTATGACATCAGCATGATGTCATGCTAACATCAACAATCAACAGGGCCTTTGATTGGTCAAACCTGACCAGTGGGGGCCCACTGTCATAGTCATGATGACCCACAAGTATAGGGGATCAATCATAGTCTTTTCGATAAGTAAGAGTGTCGAACTCAATGAGGAGCAGAAGGAAATGATAAGCGGTTTTCAGCAATGTAATTTCTGCAAGCACTGAAACTGTAAGTAGCAAGTAGTTTGATAGCAAGGTAATTTCTAACGAGCAAGTAATGGTGACAATAGGTAAGGTGCATCAAGGTATCCCCATCCTTTTGTGGCAAAGGACATGCCAAAACTATCTCTTATGATAAGCAAAGTGTTTTTGAGGGTACACGGGAATTTCATCTAGTCACTTTCATCATGTTGGTTTGATTTGTCTTCGGTACTTTGATAATTTGATATGTGACTGGACCGGTGCTAAGGTGTTCTTCTAGCTTGAACTAACAAACTACTTATGATTAACACCTTTGCAAGCATCTGCAACTACGAGAAAAGTATTAAGACAAAGTCTAACCATAGCATTAAACATGTGGATCCAAATCAACCCCTTACGAAGTAGCGTATAAACTAGGGTTTAAGATTCTGTCAGTCTAGCAACCCATCATCTAATAACTACTCCACAATGCCTTCCCTTAGGCCCAAGGATTGTGAAGTGTCATGTAGTTGATGTTCACACGACACCACTAAGGGAATCACAACAAACATATCATCAAAATATCGAACACATATCAAATTCACATGATTACTTGCAACATGACTTCTCCCGTGACCTCAAGAACGAAGGTAACTACTCACAAATAATATTAGTGCTCAAGATCAGAGGGGTATTGAATAGCATAATGGATCTTAACATATGATCTCCACCAAATAAACCATATAGCAATCAACTACACAAGGTAATCAACACTACTAGTTACCCACAGGTACTAATCTGAGGTTCTGGTACAAAGATTGAACACAAGAGATGACTAGGGTTTGAGAGAAGATGGTGTTGTTGAAGATGTTGATCAAGAATAACCTCCCCAAGATGAGAGGGTTGTTGGTGATGATGATGGATTCGATTTCCCCCTCCGGGGGGGGGGAGGAGTTCCCCCGGCGGAATCGCTCCGCCGAAGGGCAAAAGTGCTCGTGCCCAAGTTCCGCCTCGAGACAGCGGCGCTTCGACCCGAAAGTCCTGCTTTGATTTTTTCTAGGTTAAATCAGAATTTATACCAGAAGATGGCTCCGGAGGTGGGCCACGGTGAGGACCACCCACCAGGGCGCGCTTGAGGGACCTGACATGCCCTGGTGTCTTGTGCTCACCTAGTGGCCCCCTCTGATATTTTTCAGCTCCATTATTTTTCATTTATTCCATAAAAATTCTTCGTAAAGTCTCAGCTTCATTAGGGAAGTGCAGAATAGATATCTCTCACATGCTTTTTCAGGTCCCGAATTCTAGCTGCCGATATTCTCCCTCTTTGAGTAAACCTTGCAAATTATGAGAGAAAAGGCATTAGAATTACTCCCCAAAGCATTATTAGGCATAAAAACATTATAAATAAATATTAGTAAAACATGATGCAAAATGGACGTATCAACTCCCCCAAGTTTACACCTCGCTTGTCCTCAAGCGAAAGCCGATATCGAAGAACATGTCCACATGGTTTGAGAGTGAGGTGTCGATAAAAACAAAATATGGACATAGCAGCATCATGCTTATTATCATAACAGCAACAAACTTTAACATATAACCCTTTCATTAAACTTTTATTTCATAACAACATCATATAATTTCTTATGAGCAAGTAACAATTCATCACAACGTGGAAGTATAAAGCATAAACCTTATTGGAAACTAACAAACTAAGTTCTCAGTCAACTTTGCAACTACAATTCATCATATTTTCAGAAAGGGTCTCATGTCGGAGCCTTTTGGCAAGTCCACATACTCAACCATCATTTAATCTTCTATGGTTGGTAACACTCATAGCATACCCATGGGAAAAAAGTTTCAACCGGACACATAGAAAGATAGGGGCTTATAGTTTTCCCTCCCAACATACTTACCTCAAGGGTGATGTCAACAATAATAACTCATGCTCACTCATATCAAGCTGGATATATGTTCCTAGATATTTCCTCACCACATTATGCTTGCAAAAAGAGAAAAATAAAAAGGAATAGAGAAGAATACTTTGACTCTTACATGAAAGTAAACACAAAAAGCTAAAAGATAGGCCCTTCATAGAGGGAAGCAGAGGTTGTCATGCGCTTTTTAGTTTGTATGCCAAATCCCTTAGCGCAAAAGAACGTCATGTTGTATTGCCTCTTGTGATAGCAACCTTTATAATGTAGTTTGTCGCTTTTATTACTTTTCCATCACAAGTTTGTGCAACGCTCAATTTTCTCTTACACTCATTGATCCAACACTTTTAGAAGCAATTTTTATTGCCTTATTGCACCAATGAAAACTTACTTGAAGGATCTTATTAAATCCATAGGTAGACAGTTTCCTCTCGACTTTCAAAACACCTATACTCATACTCTCAATCAGTGCAGAGTGCTCTGAGGGTATCCAATCGATGGGATACTGGTGCTGGGGAGGAGCACTAAACTTACAGGAATGCTTCTCTGGAATGAATTCATTGGTTTGAATTCTTTTCTATCTAAAAATAAAGGTATGGTGGACTCTCAAACATGAGTTTGGGTTTTGGGTTTTTGGATGCACAAGTAGTATCTCTACTTAGTGCGGATTTTTTGGCTAGCAAAGATATTGAGCAAGCGCCACAAGTTGAATGATCTATGACAATATAACTTCTATGTGAATATGAACAAACATAAATCATTACGTTGTATTCCTTGTCCAACGTCAACAATTTTGTCATATAATATTTAGTGGGGGCTCAAAATCATAAAAGATGTCCCCGGTAGTGTTTTTGCATGTGAATCTTCTCTTCCCTAATTACTTCTTTCATGAGTTGCATCATTGACTAATGCTATGTTTGCCAATCTCCAATAAATTTTACCACTTACACTTTTCTTTATGTGATGTCACTATTCACCATAAGATTAGCATATGATCTTTTTCATCTATTTTATTTTATTATGATTGCAACAAGAAAGTAGAGAGGCAAAAACTCAAACTAAACTTTATTATATAACTCTCACTCGATTACATAGATCCATAGATCACGAAACTACCGCTCGAAAATAGATCATACTAAACTTTATTCAACTAAATCATGAAAAGGCTAAGGATTGAAATCAAAATCAAAAGTATAAAGTGATGATGATACTGTTGGGGAACGTTGCATGGGAAACAAAAAATTTCCTACGCACACGCAAGATCTATCCATGGTGATGAGCACCTACGAGAGGGAGAGGGGATCTACATACCCTTGTAGATTGCTAAGCGGGAAGCGTTAAGAAATGTGGTTGGTGTAGTTGAACATCTTAGCGATCCAATCACGAGCCGTCCCGTGATCTCATCACGAGCTGTCCCGCGATCCCATCATGGTCCTTCCGATCTAGCGCTGAACGGACGGCACCTCCGCGTTCAACACATGTGCAGCTTGATCACAATCTCCACCTTCTTGATCCAGCAAGAGGGGGTGGAGAGGTAGATGAGTTCTCCGCCAGCACAACGGCGTGGTGGAAGTAGTGGTGGAGCTGTCCCGGCAGGGCTTCGCCAAGCGCTACCGCGACAATATAGAGGAGGAACTGATCTAGAGAGGGAGGGAGAGGCTGCACCGTGGCTTGTCATTCTGCAGCCCTCCCTCCCCTCACAGATATATAGGAGCGAGCGCCCTAGGGTTTCCCCTAGGGTGGGGTGGCGGCCAAGGGGGGTAACTTGGCCCCCAAGGCAAGTGGGGCGCCCCCTCTTGGGCCTGCCATAGCCCTTCCAGCCGCATGGGCCTTAGGTGGGAGGGGCGTCCAGCACACCAGAGGCTGGTGCGCCCCCTCTCACAGCCCGTGGGGCCCTCCAGGGCAGGTGGAGCCTCCCGGTGAACCCTCGGAACACTTCCGGCACTCCCGCCACAAAATCGGTAAGTCCCAAAACTTTTCCGGAACCCGAATAGCGACTTCCTATATATCAATCTTCACCTCCGGACCATTCTAGAGCACCTCATCATGTCTGGGATATCATCCGGGATTCCGAACAACCTTAGGTCACCAACATACATAACTCTATACTACTGAAACGTCACCGAACCTTAAGTGTGCTGACCCTGCGGGTTTGTGAACTATGTAGACATGACCGAGGCACCTCTACAGTCAATAACCAATAGCAGGACCTGGATGCCCATATTGGTTCCTACATATTCTACAACGATCTTTATCGGTCAAACCTCTATGTCCAGGATTCAGTTAATCACTTATGATGTTCCCTTTGTTCTTTGGTATGTTACTTGCCCGAGATTCGATCGTCGGTATCCCCATACCTAGTTCAACCTCATTACCTGCAAGTCTCTTTACTCATTCCATAATACAAGATCCCGTGGCTAACACTTAGTCACATTGCTTGCAAGGCTTGTTGTGATGTTGTATTACCGAGTGGGCCCTAAGATACCTCTCCGTCACACAGAGTAACAAATCCCAGTCTTGATCCATGCCAACCCAACAGACGCCCTCGGAGATACCTGCAGAGCACCTTTATAGTCACCTAGTTACGTTGCAACATTTGATACACAGAACGCACTCCTCCGGTGTCTGTGAGTTGCATGATCTCATGGTCATAGGAACAGATACTTGACATGTAGAAAACAGTAGCAATAAACTGACACGATCATATGCAACATTTGTAGTTTGGGTATTTTCCATCACATCATTCTCCTAATGATGTGATCCCGTTATAAAATGACATTTCATGTCCGTGGCTAGGAAATCTTGACCATGTTTGATCAACGAGCTAGTCTATTAGAGGCATACTAGGGACATGGTGTTGTCTATGTATCCACACATGTATCTAAGTTTCCGATTAATACAATTATAGCATGGATAATAAACGGTTATCATGAACAAGGAAATATGATAATAACTAATTTATTATTGCCTCTAGGGCATATTTCCAATAGTCTGCCACTTGCACGAGAGTCAATAATCTAGTTCACATCACCTATGTGATTCGCATTATTATGAATCTAACACCCAATGAGTTCTGGGGCTCGATCATGCTTTGCATGTGAGAGAGGTCTTTTAGTCAACGGATCCGCGACATTCAGATCCGTGTGTACTTTGCAAATCTCTATGTCATATTGTAGACACTGCTACCACACTATACTTGGAGCTATTCCAAATGGCTGGTCCATTATACGTATCCGGATTGCTACTAAGAGTCATCCTGATTGGTGTTAAAGCTTGCATCGACGTAACTCTTTACGACGAACTCTTTATCACCTCCATAATCAAGAAACATTTCGTTAGTCTTTTAGTTACTAAGGATAATCTTGACCGATGTTCAGTGATCCACTCCTAGACCACTCTTGTACCCCTTGACTGACTCATGAGAAGGCACACACACGTGCGGTATACAGCATGTCATACTATCTAGAGCCTATGGCTAAAGCATAGGGGACGACCTTCGTCCTTTCTCTTTCTTCTGCTGTGGTCAAACTTTAAGTCTTTCTGAACTTCACACCTTACAAATCAGGCAAGAACTCTTTCTCTGACTGATCCATTTTGAACTCTTTCAAAATCTTGTCAAGGTATGTACTCATTGAAAGTCTCATCAAGCATCTTGATCCATCATATAGATCTTGATGCTCAACAATTAGGTAGCTTTATCCTAGTCTTCCTTTGAAAAACTCTTTTCAAGCAACCCTTTATGCTTTCCAGAAATTCTACATCATATCCGATCGACAATATGTCAACCACATATGCTTACCAGAAACTCTATAGTGCTCCCACTCACTTTATTGTAAATACAAGTTTCTCATAAACTTTGTATAAACTCAAAAACTTTGATCACCTCATCAAAGTGTATATTCCAACTCCGAGATGCTTGCTTCAGTCAATACAAGGATAACTGAAGCTTGCACACCTTTGAACATCCTTAGGACTAACAAAACCTTCTGGTTGTATCTCATACAACCTTTCCTTAAGGAAGGAAACAATGTTTTGACATCCATCTGCCAGATTTCATAATTGAAAAATGCAGCAACCGCTAACATAATTCCAATAGACTTTAGCATCGCTACGAGTGAGAAAGTCTCATCGCATTCAACTCCTTTGAACTTGTCAGAAACTTCTTTGCGACAAGTCGAGCTTTATAAATGGTGACATTTACCATCAACGTTTGTCTTCATCTCAAAGGTCCATTTGTACTCGACGACCTGCCGTCCAACAAGCAAGTCTACCAAAGTCTATAATTGGTTTTCATACATAGATCCTTTCTCGGATTTCATGGCCTCTAACCATTTGTCGGAATCCGGGCCCAGCATCGCTTCTTCATAGCTCATAGGTTCATCGTTGTCCAACAACATGACCTCCAAGACAGGGTTGTCGTGCCACTCAGGAGCAGTACACATCCTAGTCGACCTACGAGGTTTGATAGTAACTTGATCCAAAGCGTCATGATCATCATCATTAACTTCCTCTTCAACTAACGTATGCTCCACAGAAACATCTTTCTGCGTTGCGCTACTCTCTAGTTGAAGCAAAGTTTCAACAACCTCATCAAGTTTCATCTTCCTCCCACTCAATTCTTTCGAGAGAAAGTTTTTCTCGAGAAAGGACCCAGTTTTAGCTACAAACACTTTATGCTTGGATCTGAGATAGAAGGTTTACCCAACTATTCTTAGGGTATTCTATGAAGATGCATTTGTTCGCTTTGGGTTCGAGCTCTTTAGGTGAAAACCTTTTTCACTTAAGAGTCGAAGCCCCAAATATTAAGAAATGATAGCTTAGGTTTCTGTCAAACCATATGGTGTCATCTCAATGGATTTAGATGGTGCCCTATTTAAAGTGAATGTAGTTGTCTTTAATGCATAACCCGAAACGATAGTGGCAAACTGATATGAGACATCATAATTCGCACCATATCCAATAGAGCACAACTACGACGTTTGGACTCACCATCACACTATGGTGTTCCAGGTGGCATGAGTTGTGAAACAACTTCCACATTGTCTAAAGTTGTATGCCAAACTTGTAACTCGGATATGCACCTCCACGATCATATCATAGACATTTTTATCTTCTTGGCACGATGATCTTAAACTTCACTCTGAATTTGTTTGGACTATTTCAAATGATTCAGACTTGTGTTTCATTAAGTAAATATACATTATATCTACTCAAATCATCAGTGAAGGTAAGAGAACAACAATATCCACTACATGCTACATCACTCATTGAACCGTATACATCAACATGTATCATTTCCAATAAGTTACTTGCCCTACTCTATCATCTTGAAAACGGGGTTTTAGTCATCTTGCCCACGAGGCATGGTCTGCATGTCTCAACCAATTCGAAATCGACTGAGTCCAAAGATCCATCAGCATGGAGTTTCTTCATGTGCTTTACACCAATATGACATTTAGCTGCAATGCCACAAGTATGTGGTACTATCATTATTAACTTTGTATCTTTTGACATCTATGTTATGAACATGTGTACTACTACGAGCAAGATATGACAAACCATTGATTGGGTGCACGACCATTGAAGGTATTATTCATGTAAATAGAATAACCATTATTCTCTGACTTAAATGAATAACCGTATTGCAATAAACACGATCTAATCACGTTCATTCTCAACGCAAACACCAAATAACATTTATTTAGGTTCGTCACTAATCCCGAAGGTAGAGAGAGCATGCGATGTTGATCACATCAACCTTGGAAACATTTCCAACACACATCGTCACCTCACCGTTAGCTAGTCTCCATTTATTCCGTAGATTTTATTTCGAGTTACTAACATTTAGCAACCGAACCGGTATCCAATACCCAGATGCTACTAGGAGTACTAGCAAGGTACACATCAATAACACATATATCAAATATACTTCTGTCGCCGTTGCCAGCCTTCTAATATACCAAGTATCTAAGGTTGTTCCGCTTCAGCGACCTTTCTCCTCATAATAGTAGCACTTCGTCTCGGGTTTGGGTTCAACTTTGGGTCGCTTCACTGGAGCAGCAACTGTCTTTCCATCCATGAAGTTTCCCTCCTTGCCCTTGCCCTTCTCGAAACTAGTGGTTTTACTAACCATCAACACTTGATGCTCCTTCTTGACTTCTACTTTTGCGGTGTCAAACATCACGAATAGCTTAGGGATCATCAATTCTATCCCTGGCATTTCATAGTTCATCATGAAGTTCTAGTAACTTAGTGACAGTGACTTGGAGAACTATATCAATCACTATCTTATCAGGAAGATCAACTCCCACTTGATTCAAGCAATTGTAGTACCCAGACAATCTTAGCACATGCTCAACGATTGAGCTATTCTCCTTCATCTTGCAGGCAAAGAATCTTGTTGGAGATCTCATATCAAACAATAGAGGCACGAGCCTCAGATCACAATTTCAGCTCTTAGAACATCTCATATGTTCCGTGACGTTCAAAATGTTTTTAAGCCTCTTTTCTAAGCCATAATGCATGACACACTGAACTATCATGTAGTCATCGGAACGTGCGTGTCAAATGTTCACAACATCTACAGACGACGCTCGAGGGGGTGGCGCACCGAGCGGTGCATTAAGGACATAAGCCTTCTGTGCAACAATGAGGACAATCCTCAAATCACGGACCCAGTCCGCAATATTGCTACCATCATCTTTCAACTCTATTTCTCGAGGAATATATAAAAATTCAAGGGAGCTACAGCATGAGCTAGTAATCTACAACATAATTTGCAAAGACACGACTAACTATGTTCATGATAATGAGTTCAATTAATCATATTACTTAAGAACTCCCACTCAAATTGACATCCCTTCGGTCATTCAAGTGATACATGATCCAAATTCACCAACTCAAGTCCGATCATCACGTGAGTTGAGGTGGTTTCAATGGTGAACATCATCATGTTGATCATATATACTATATGACTCATGCTCGACCTTTCGGTCTCTTGTGTTCCGAGGCCATGTCTGTACAAGCTAGGCTCGACAAGTTTAACCCGAGTTTTCTGCATGTGCAACACTGGCTTGCACCCGTTGTATGTGAACGTAGAGTCTATCACACCCGATCATCATGTGGTGTCTCGACACGACGAACTTTCGCAACGGTGCACACTCGGGGCGAACACAATTTATCTTGAAATTTTAAGCGAGGGATCAGCTTATAATGCTATCATCGTCCGAAGCAAAACAAGGTGCATAAAAAGATTAACATCACATGCAAATCATAAGTGACATGATATGGCCATGAACTTGTGCTTTTGATCTCCATCTTGAAAGCACCGGCATGATCTCCATCGTCACCGGCATGACACCATGATCTCCATCATCTTTGATCTCCATTAACGTGTCGCCATCGGGGTTATACTACTATTGCTACCATTTAGCGATAAAGTGAAGCATTACATAGCACTTAATGATTGACATACAGGTCATACAATAATTAAAGACAACCCTATGGCTCCTGCCAGTTGCCGTACGCATCGACATGAAAGTCATGATATTCTATACAACACATGATCATCTCATACATCACATATATCTCATCATCTAATTGGCCATATCACATCACGACATACCCTACAAAAACAAGTTAGACGTCCTCTAATTGTTGTTGCAAGTTTTACGTGGCTGCTACTGGTATCTAGCAAGAACAATTCTCACCTACGCAAAACCACAACGGTGATACATTAGTTGCTTTTCAACCTTCTTAAAGGGCTGCCTTTGTTGAATCCGATCCAACTAAAGTAGGAGAAACAGACACCCGCCAGCCATCTTTGTGTAACGAAGTTACACGTCAGTCGATGGAACCGGTCTCTCATATGTGTACGAGTAAGGTTGGTCCGGGCAGCTTCATCCCACAATACCGCTGAACCAAAACACAACCAAGGGAGGAAGCAATCTAAGCATCAATGCCCAAAAACTCTTTGTGTTCTACTCGAGATCTCATCTACGCATAGACCTAGCTCATGATGCCACTGTTGGGGAACGTTGCATGGAAAACAAAAAAACTCCTACGCACACGCAAGATCTATCCATGGTGATGAGCATCTACGAGAGGGAGAGTTTATCTACATACCCTTGTAGATCGCTAAGTGGGAAGCGTTAAGAAACATGGTTGGTGTAGTCGAACATCTTCGTGATCCAATCACAAGCCGTCCTATGATCTCATCACGAGCCATCCCGCGATTCCATCGTGGTCCTTCCGATCTAGTGCCGAACGGACGGCACCTCTGTGTTCAGCACACGTGCAGCTTGATGACGATCTCCAACTTATTGATCCAGCAAGAGGGGGTGGAGATGTAGATGAGTTCTTCGCCAGCACAACAGCATGGAGGCGGTGGTGGTGGAGTTGTCCTGGCAGGGCTTTGCCAAACGCTACCGCGACAATCTAGAGGAGGAACTGATCTAGAGAGGGAGGGAGAGGCTGCATTGTGGCTTGTCGTGCTACAGCCCTCCCTCCCCTCACATATATATAGGAGAGAGAGGATGAGGGGGCGCCCTAGGCTTTCCCCTAGGGTGGGGCGGCGGCCAAGGGGGCGACTTAGCCCCCAAGGCAAGTGGGGCGCCCTCTCTTGGGCCTACCCTAGCCCTTCTAGCCGCATGGGCCTTAGGTGGGAGGGGCAGCCAGCCCACCAGGGGCTGTTACGCCCCCTCTCACAGCCCATGGGGCAGGTGGACCCTCCCGATGGACCCCCGGAACACTTCCGGCACTCCCGTCACAAATCCGGTAAGTCCCAAAACTTTTCTGGAACCCGAATAGCGACTTCCTATATATCAATCTTCACCTCCAGACCATTCTGGAGCTCCTCGTCATGTCCAGGATCTCATCCAGGATTCCAGACAACCTTCGGTCACCAACATACATAACTCTATACTACCGAAACGTCACCGAACCTTAAGTGTGCAGACCCTACGGGTTCGAGAACTATGTAGACATGATCGAGACACCTCTACGGTCAATAACCAATATCAGGACCTTGATGCACATATTGGTTCCTACATATTCTACGAAGATCTTTATCGGTCAAACCTCTATGCCAAGGATTCAATTAATCCCGTATGATGTTCCCTTTGTGCTTTGGTATGTTACTTGCCCGAGTTTCGATCGTCGGTATCCCCATACCTAGTTCAACCTCGTTACCGGCAAGTCTCTTTACTTGTTCCGTAATAAAAGATCCCGTGGCTAACACTTAGTCACATGTCTTGCAAGGCTTGTTGTGATGTTGTATTACCGAGTGGGCCCTGAGATACCTCTCCGTCACACGGAGTAACAAATCCCAGTGTTGATCCATGCCAACCCAACAGACACCCTCGGAGATACCTGTAGAGCACCTTTATAGTCACGCAGTTACGTTGCGACTTTTGATACACACAAGGCACTCCTCTAGTGTTAGTGAGTTGCATGATTTCATGGTCATAGGAACACATACTTGACATGCAGAAAATAGTAGCAATAAACTGACATGATCATATGCTACAATTGTAGTTTGGGTCTTGTCCATCACATCATTCTCCTAATGACGTGATCCCGTTATCAAATGACATCTCATGTCCATGGCTAGGAAACCTTGACCATCTTTGATCAACGAGCTAGTCTATTAGAGGCATACTAGGGACATGGTGTTGTCTATGTATCCACACATGTATCTAAGTTTCTGATCAATACAATTATAGCATGGATAATAAACGATTATCATGAACAAGGAAATATGATAATAACCAATTTATTATTACCTCTAGGGCATATTTCCAATAGATATGATACCGGGGCACCTCACCCAAGCTTGGCTCAAGCCAAGGGGAGTGCCCATACTCGTGTACTCAAGTCTCCTTTGGTGGTGAAGATGATAGAGGAGGTGGTGAATAAGAGGTAGTAGGTTTGTCCTCCGGCTTCCAGGGCAAGGGCTCACCATCAAAAGTTGATGCACGAGTCCCTAGAGTGCTGCAATTGGCAGGTAAACTCATACCTTTAAATCTTGCTTCATATTCAAAAACATGATTTTCGAGATCATAAATTTGACTCTGCAGAAAGTTGATTTACTCATTGAAGTTGAAGACAATGTCTTTCATGGACTATCCATCCACCATGTGATCACGGGTGAATTCCGTGATCATGGAGTGATTGGCATTGAGTCCGTGCTCCACCATCCCTTTCCACTTGAAGATATCTTGTTCCACTGCTTCCAGCCTGGCCTCCATGCTTCCCGTCTTCTTCGGTCCTTGAACATCCCGGATGTGGAGCACCCCCTCACGCATCTTAATGGTTTGAGGGTGCTTCATCACCTCCGGTAAGTACGCATTGGTAACCTTCTCGAAGAACTTGTCCTTGGGAGAACTTGGTGAATCCATGGAGATCTAGATCTGACAAGAAAACAACACGAAACAAGAACAGAGGAAAAGCTCGAGATGGGGTGGTCAAAACAATCGAGGATATCTATAGGGAATTTTTATTCTTGGAAATCAAGCAAATAAAAGAAAAAGGAGTCGGGAAGGTTCCCGAGGTGGGCTCCACCCACCAAGGCGCGCCAGGGAGGGCATATGCGCCCTGGTGTATCGTTCTCACCTCGGTTGCCTTCCGGTTTATTTCTTATTTTCCAAAATTCTAAAATATTTCAAAAATGATAAAAAAAACATTTTTGCGGAATTTTGAGGTGTGTTTACTTACCGTATCATGTACCTATTATTTTTCACAATTCTTGAGTGTTCTGGAAGGTTTCTTTTATGTGTTCCTCTGGTGTCATGGTTTGGATAACATTGCTTTCAACATTAATAGGCATATCTAAGATATAGTGTTTGATCCTTTGTCCATTTACCACCTTCGGGTTAGTACTTCGGCATTATTAATCTTGATAGCTCCAGAGCGATAAATCTCTTCCATAACATATGGTCCTTCCCATTTGGAGAGGAGTTTTCCTGCAAAAAATTTTAAATGAGAATTGTACAAAAGAACATATTCTCCAACTTTGAATTCTCGCTTTTGGATTCTTTTGTCATGCCATCTTTTAACTTTTTATTTATATAACTTGGCATTTTCATAAGCTTGGCTTCTCCATTCATATAATGAGCTAATATCAAATAACCTCTTTTCACCGGCAAGTTTGATGTCATAATTGAGTTCTTTAATGACCCACAATGCTTTATGTTCTAACTCTAGAGGCAAATGACAAGATTTCCCATATACCATTTTGTAAGAAGACATACCCCTAGGATTTTTATAAGTTGTTCTATAGGCCCAAAGTGCATCATCTAGTTTCTTAGACCAATTCTTTCGGGCCCTATTAACAGTTTTTTGTAATATCAATTTTATTTGTCTATTGCTAAGTTCAACTTGACCACCAGATTGAGGATGATAGGGTGATGCAATTATATGGTTAACATCATATTTAGCAAGGATTTTACGGAAAGCACCATGGATAAAATGTGAACCACCATTGGTCATTAGATATCTAGGGACTCCAAACCTCGGGAAAATAACTTCCTTAAGCATTTTAATGGAAGTGTGATGATCATCACTACTAGTTAGAATAGCTTCTACCCACTTAGTAACATAATAAAAGCAACCAAAATATGAGTGTATCCATTAGAGGAAGGACAAGGTATCATAAAATCAAAACCCCAAAACATCAAATGTTTCAACAAAAAGTGAATAATTCATAGGCATTTCCCGATGCATACCGATATTACCAATCCTTTCACATTCATCACAAGACAAGACAAAATTACGAGCATCCTTGAAGAGAGTAGGCTAGTAAAAGCCAGACTATAATACCTTATGAGATGTTCTATCTCCAGCATGATGTCCTTCATAAGCTTCGGAATGACATTTCCGTAGGATTTGTTCCTGTTCATGCTCAGGTACACAACGTCTAATAATACCATCTACTCCTTATTTATAAAGAAGTGGGTCATCCCAAAAGTACTGTCTTAAATCATAGAAGAACTTTTTTTGGTTTTATTGGTATGTGAAACTAGGTGGAATATATTTAGCAACAATGTAGTTAGCATAATCAGCATACCAAGGGCTATTGTGAGAAAAATTTATTGCAGCTAACTGTTCATCGGCAAAACTATCATCAATAGGTAGTGGGTCATCAAGAATATTTTCTAACCTAGACAAGTTGTCAGCTATGGGTTTCTCAGCTTCTTTCCTATCAGTAATATGTAAATCAAATTCTTGAAGTAAGACAACCCACCTAATGAGTCTAGGTTTAGCATCTTTCTTTTCCATAAGATATTTTATGGTAGCATGATTAGTGTGAACAATAAATTTGGAATCAACAATGTAAGATCTTAATTTATGAAAAGCAAACACAACTGCTAAAAATTATTTTTCATTGGTGGCATAATTTCTTTAGGCACTGTCTAGAGTTTTGCTAGCATAG
Source organism: Hordeum marinum (assembly GCA_022496015.1). Lineage (NCBI taxonomy): Eukaryota > Viridiplantae > Streptophyta > Magnoliopsida > Poales > Poaceae > Hordeum > Hordeum marinum. The sequence goes on along the minus strand of CM039673.1, from coordinate 509,239,189 downwards.
TGGATAACATTTAATTTACTATGAACTCTTTGTCATAGAACAACACCACAACATAATCAATAGCATCACACATAATTTCAAAAGGCAAATTCCAATCAGGTGGTTGAACAATAGGTGCAGTGGTTAAGGCTTTCTTAAGTGTTTCCAAGGCTTCTACACAATCATCATCAAAACAAAGGGGATATCCTTTTGTAAAAGATTAGTAAGAGGCCAAGAAGTTTTTGAGAAGTCTTTAATAAACATCCTATAGAAACTAGCGTGACCAAGGAAACTTTGAATACCTTTAATATCTTTAGGATATGTCATTTTCTCAATTGCCTCAACTTTAGCTTGATCCACCTCAATACCTCGTTCGGAGATTTTATGCCCCAAGAGAATACCTTCATTAACCATAAAGTGGCACTTCTTCCAATTCAAAACGAGATTAGTTTGCTCACATCTCTGCAAAACTCGATCAAGGTTGCTTAGGCAATCATCAAAAGAAGTTCCATAAACGGAAAAATCATCCATGAAAACCTCCACAATCCTTTCACAAAAATTAGAGAATATAGCAGTCATGCATCTTTGAAAGGTAGCAGGTGCATTGCATAAACCAAAAGGCATACGTCTATAAGCATAAGTTCCAAAAGGACAAGTAAAGGTGGTTTTATCTTGATCAGCTTGTGACACAGGTATTTGAGAGAAACCAGAATATCCCTCTAGGAAACAAAAGTGTGTGTGCTTAGATAATATTTCTAGCATTTGATCAATAAAAGGCAAGGGGTAATGATATTTTCTAGTAGCTTTATTTAATTCTCTAAAATCAATTATCATTCTATAGCCAGTAACATTTCTCGGTGGCATAAGTTCATTTTTATCATTAGGAACAACAGTAATACCTCCTTTCTTAGGGACACAACGAACGAGACTTACCCATCTACTATCAGCTATGGGATAGATTATACCTGCTTCCAGAAGCTTCAATATTTAATTTTTTACCACTTCGTCATCTTGGGATTAAATCATCATTGGTGATCAACAATGGGTTTAGCATCAGGTTCCATATTAATCTTGTGCTGACATAGAGTGGGACTAATGCCCTTAATATCATCAAGAGTATATCCAAAAGCAGCCCGGTGCTCCCTCGATATTTTTAATAATATTTCTTCTTCATGTTCTGAAAGGTTAGCACTAATAATAATAGGATATATCTTTTTCTCATCAAGGTAAGCATACTTCAGAGTGTCAGGCAATTGTTTTAATTCAAACACGAGATCATCTTTAGGTAGAGGAGGGCCTCCAAGAGTTTCAATAGTCAAATTGTGTTTCAGTAGAGGTTGTTGGTCAAAGAAATTTTTATCTATTTCATTTCTTTCACGCAAGTGCATATCATTTTCATGGTCTAGCAAATATTGCTCTAATGGATCGATAGGAGGAACGACAATAGAAGCAAGACCAATTATTTCATCCTTACTAGGTAATTCTTTATTATTAGGTTGTATACTAAACTTAGAAATTAAACTCATGAACACATCACCAAACTCAACACTGGCGGTTTCTTTTTGACAGTCTATCTTAGCATTAACCGTGTTCAAGAAGTGTCTACCAAAGATAATTGTACAAAAGTTATCTTGTGGGGAACCAAGAACTAGAAAATCAGTAGGATATTTTATTTTCCCACACAAGACTTCAACATCTCTAATAATCCCAAGTGGTGTGATGGAGTATCTATTAGAGAGTTTAATAGTAACATCAATATCTTGTCTTTCTGTGGGTGCTATATCATTCATACTTTCTTGATATAAGGTAAAAGGAATAACACCCACACTAGTGTTGGGGAACGTTGCATGGGAAACAAAAAAATTCCTACGCTTCACCAAGATCAATCTAGGAGATGAGAATCTATGAGAGGAGAGATTGGATCTATGTACCCTTGTAGATTTCCAAGCGGAAGCATTAAAGAACGCGGTTTATGTAGTGGTACGTCTCCGTGATCCACATTGCAAGCCGTCCCACGAACTCCCGATCAAGTGTCGAACGAATGACACCTCCGCTTTCAGCACACGTGCAGCTCGATGAAGATCTCCGCCTTCTTGATCCAGCAAGATGGAGCAAAGAGGTAGATGGGTTTGCCGGCAGCAGGACGGCATGATGACGGTGGTGGTGGAGCTGATCCGGTAGAGCTTTGCTAAGCGTCACCAAATCGATCCAGTGGAGAGGCTATCAGAGAGGGAGGAAGGGCTGCACCGTGGCTTAGGGTGCGGCTTACCTCATACCTCTCACATATATATAGAGGAAGAGGAGGAGGCTGGCCGCCCTATGGTTTCCCCTAGGGTTTGGTGCAACGGCCAAGGGAGGTGGGCGGCCGCCAGGGTGGCTTGGCCACCAAGTTTGGTGGCTAGCCCACCCTTTTGGCCCAGCCCAAGCCTCTAGCCGCATGGGCCTTGAGGTGGGAGGTGCGGCCAGCCCACCAGGGGCTCGCTCACACCCTCTCACAGCCCATGTGGCCCTTTGGAGTAGATGGGCCTACCCGGTGGACCCCCAGGAACACTTCCGACACTCCGTCACACCACTTGCAGGTCACAGAACTTTTCCGGAACTCAAACACCAACTTCTCATATAAGAATCTTTACCTCCGGACCATTACGGAACTCCTCGTGACATTCAGGATCTCATCCGGGACTCCAACAACCTTTGGTCACCAACACACATAACTCATTTATACCGAAACGTCACCGAACCTTAAGTGTGCAGACCCTGCGGGTTCAAGAACCATGTAGACATGACCGGGACACCTCTACGTTCAATAACCTATAGCGGTACCTGGATGCCCATATTGTTTCCTACATGTTCTATGAAGATCTTTATCGGTCGAACCTCTATGTCAAGGATTCATACAATCGCGTATGGTGTTCCCTTTGTTCTTCGGTATGTTACTTGCCCGAGATTCGATCGTCGGTATCTTCATGCCTAGTTCAATCTCGTTATCGGCAAGTCTCTTTACTCATTCCATAATACAAGCTCCCGCGACTAACACTTAGTCACATTTATTGCAAGTCTTGTTGTGATGTCGTATTACCGAGTGGGTCCCGAGATACATTTCCATCACACGGAGTAACAAGTCCCAGTATTGATCCATGCCAACTAAACAGACACCCTCGGAGATACTTGTAGATCACCTTTATAGTCACCCATTTATGTTGTGACGTTTGATACACACAAGGCACTCCTCCGGTGTTAGCGAGTTGCATGATCTCATGGTCATAGGAACATATACTTGACATGTAGAAAACAATAGCAATAAACTGACACGGTCATATGCTACGTTCATAGTTTGGGTCTTTTCCATCACATCATTCTCCTAATGATGTGATCCCGATATCAAATGACATCTCATGTTCATGGCTAGGAAACGTTAACCATCTTTGATCAACGAGCTAGCTGCTAGAGGCACACTAGGGACACAATGTTTGTCTATATGCCCACACATGCATTTAGTTTACAATCAACACAATTATAGCATGGACAATAAACGAGTTATCATGAACAAGTAAATATAATAATAAAAACTTTATTTATTGCCGCTAGGGCATATTTCCAACAGTCTCCCACTTGCACTAGAGTCAATAATCTAGTTCACATCACTATGTGATTTACATTGTAATGAATCGAATACCCATGCAGTTCTGGTGTTGATCATGTTTAGCCCTTGGAAGAGGTTTAGTCAACGGGTCTCGAACATTCAGATCCGTCTGCAGTTTACAAATATTTATGTCCTTCTCCTCGACGTAATCGCGGATGGAATTGAAGTTTCGCTTTATGTGTCTGGTCCTCTTGTGAAACCTTGGTTCCTTGGCTAGAGCAATGGCACTAGTGTTGTCACAGAACAGAGCCATTGGATTCAGTGCACTGGGCACTACTCCAAGATCTGTCATGAACTGCTTCATCTAGACACCTTCTTTCGCTGCCTCCGAGGCTACGATGTACTCCGCTTCACATGTAGAATCGGCTACCACGCTTTGCTTGGAACTGCACTAGCTTACCGCTCCCCCATTGAGAATAAATATGTATCCGGTTTGCGACTTAGAGTCATCTGGATCAGTGTCAAAGCTTGCATCAACGTAACCCTTTATGACGAGCTCTTGATCACCTTCATTAACAAGAAACATGTCCTTAGTCCTTTTCAGGTCCTTAAGGATATTCTTGACCGCAGTCCAGTGCTCCATTCCAGGATCACGTTGAAACCTTCCGACCATGCATATGGCAAGGCTGACATCGGGTCTTGTGCATAGACTCGCATACATGATAGAGCCCATGGCTGAAGCATAGGGGATGACACTCATCTTCTCTCTATCTTCTGCAGTTACTGCGCGTTGAGTCTTACTCAACTTCACACCTTGCAACAAAGTCAAGAACCCCTTCTTGGACTGATCCATTTTGAACTTCTTCAAAACTTTATCAAGGTATGTGCTTTGTGAAAGTGCTATCAAGCGTCTTGATCTATCTCTATAAATCTTAATGCCTAATATTAAAGCAGCTTCTCCTAGGTCCTTCAATGAAAAACTCTTGTTCAAATATTCCTTCACGGTTTCCAGCATTTCTGTATTGTTTCCAATCAGCAATATGTCATCAACATATAATATTAGAAACATTACAGACCTCCCACTGACTTTCTTGTAAATAGAAGCTTCTCCGTAAACTTGTATGAACCAAAACGCTTTGATTACCTCATCAAAACGCTTATGCCAATTCCGAGATGCCTGCACAAGTCCATAAATGGATCGCTGGCATTTGCAAACTTTGTTAGCATTTTCTGGATCGACAAACCTTCCGGTTGCATCATATACAACTCTTCCTCAAGGAAACCGTTAAGGAACGCTGCTTTGACATCCATCTGCCAAATTTCATAGTCAAAATAAGCAGCTATTGCTAACATGATTCTAACGGACTTAAGCATCGCTATGGGTGAGAAGGTCTCATCGTAGTCAACTCCTTGAACTTGTGAAAAACCCTTTGCCACAAGTCGAGCTTTATAGACGGTGACATTACCGTCCGCGTCCATCTTCTTCTTAAAGATCCATTTGTTCTGAATGGCCTTTCACCCTTCAGGTAATACTTCCAAAGTCCATAGTTTATTTTCATACATGGATCCCATCTCGGATTTCATGGCCTCTAACCATTTCTCAGAATCCGGGCCCATCACCGCTCCTTCATAGCTCGTAGGTTCATTGTTGTCTAACAACATGACCTCCAAGACAGGGTTGCCGTACCACTCAAGAGCAGTACTCGCCCTTGTCGACCTATGAGGTTCAATAGCAACTTGATCTGAAGCTTCATTATCATCATCATTAACTTCCTCTTCACCTATCGTAGGCTGCACAGAAACATCTTTCTGTGCTGCGCTACTCTCTGGTTGAAGTAAAAGTTCAATAACCTCATCAAGTTCTATCTTCCTCCCACTCAATTCTTTCGAGAGAAACTCTTTCTCAAGAAATGCTCCGTTCTTAGCGACAAACACTTTGCCTTCGGATCTGAGATAGAAGGTATACCTAACTGTCTCTTTCGGGTATCCTATGCTGAAGCTTTTTGACATAAGCATCACATCCCCAAACTTTAAGAAACGACAACTTTGGCCTCTTGCCAAACCACAGTTCATATGGCGTCATCTCAACGGATTTCGATGGTGCCCTATTTAAAGCGAATGCAGCTGTCTCTAATGCATAACCCCAAAACGATAGTGGCAAATCAGCAAGAGACATCATAGAACACACCGTATCTAATAAGGTTTGATTACAACGTTCGGACACACCATTAAGCTGTGGTGTTCCAGGTGGTGTCAACTGTGAAACAATTCCACACTGTCTTAAGTGACCGCCAAACTCATAACTCAGATATTCACCTCCTCGATCAGATCGCATGAATTTAATCTTCTTGTTACGATGATTCTCAACTTCACTTTGAAATTGCTTGAACTTTTCAAACGTTTCAGACTTATGTTTCATTAAGTAAATATACCCATATCTACTTAAGTCATCAGTGAAGGTGAGAAAATAATGATATCCACTGCGCGCTGTAACATTCATTGGACCACACACATCAGTATGTATGATTTCCAACAAGTCACTTGCCCGTTCCATTGTTCTAGAGAACGGTGTTTTAGTCATCTTGCCCATGAGGCATGGTTCACATGTGTCAAGTGATTCAAAATCAAGTGACTCCAAAAGTCCATTAGCATGACGCTTCCTCATACGTTTTACACCAATATGACCTGAACGGTAGTGTCACAAGAAAGTGGTACTATCATTATCAACTCTACATCTTTTGGCATCAATGTTATGAACATGTGTATCATCATTATCGAGATTCAATATGAATAAACCCCTCACATTTGGTGCATGACCATAGAAGATATTACTCATATAAATAGAACAACCATTATTCTCTAATTTAAATGAGTAACCGTCTTGCAATAAAAAAGATCCAAATATAATGTTCATGCTTAACACAGGCACTAAATAACAATTATTCAGGTTCATCACTAATCCCGATGGTAATCGAAGAGCGAGCGTGCCGAGAGCGATCACATCAACCTTGGAACCATTTCCTACGCGCATCGTCACTTCGTCCTTCGCCAGCCTTCGTCTATTTTGTAGGTCCTGCTTTGAGTTGCAAATGTGATATACTGAACCGGTATCAAATACCAAGGCACTACAACAAGAGCTAGTAAGGTACACATCAATAACATGTATATCGTATATACCTTGTTTGTCGTTGGCCGCCTTCTTGTCAGCCAGGTACTTGAGGCAGTTCCGCTTTTAGTGACCAGTTCCCTTGCAATGAAAGCACTCAGTTTCTGGCTTGGGTCCAGCCTTGGGTTTCTTTGCAGGAGAAGCAACTGCTTTGCCATCCTTTTTGAATTTTCCCATCTTGCCCTTGCCCTTGCCATTCTTCTTGAAACTAGTGGTTTTATTGACTATCAACACTTGATGTTCTTTGTAGATTTCAGACTCGGTGACTTTTAGCATCGCAAACAGCTCGGTGATTGACTTGTTCATCCTGTGCGTGTTATAGTTCATCACAAAGCTCTTGTAGCTAGGTGGCAGTGATTGAAGAACTCTGTCAGTGATCGCCTCCGCCAGAAGCGCAATTCCTAATTCCGCCAGACGAGTCGAATACCCAGACATTCTGAGTATAGGTTCACTGATATACCCGTTCTCATCCATTTTGCAAGCATAGAATTTATCGGAGGTCTCGTACCTATCGATCCGGGCATTCTTTTCAAAGATAAACTTCAACTCCTGGAACATCTCATATGCTCCATGTTGTTCAAAACGTCTTTGAAGTCATGGTTCTAAGCCATACAACATTGCACACTGAACTATTGAGTAATTCCCAGAACGTGCCACCCAAGCGTTCTTAACGTCTTTGGATGACATGCCTTCGGGTTGGTCACCAAGCGGTACATCAAGGACATATGATTTCTGGGAAGTCGTGAGGATAATCCTTAGATTACGGGCCCAGTCAGCAAAGTTACTTCCATCATCTTTCAACTTAGCTTTCTATAGGGACGCATTAAAAATCAGGGATGCTACTGCACGAGCCATTGATCTACAACATAAATATGCAAAGATTACTTAGACTATTGTTCAAGATAATGAGTTTAGTTAATCAAATTACTAAAGCTCCCACTCAAATTGACATCCCTCAGGTCATCTGAGTGTCACATTATCAAAATTCACCAACTCAAGTCTGATCATCACGTGAGTTGAGGTGGCTTTAATGGTGAACATCATCATGTTGATCATATCTACTATATGCCTCATGTTCGACCTTTCGGTCTCTTGTGTTCCGAGGCCATGTCTGTACATGATAGGCTCGTCAAGTTTAACCGGAGTGTTCTGCATGTGCAACACTGGCTTGCACCCGTTGTACGTGAACGTAGAGTCTATCACACCCGATCATCACGTGGTGTCTCGACACGACAAACTTTCGCAACGGTGCACACTCGCGGAGAACACAATTCATCTTGAAATTTTAAGTGAGGGATCACCTTATGATGCTACCGCCGTCCTAAGAAAAACAAGGTGCATAAAAGGATTAATATCACATGCAAATCATAAGTGACATGATATGGGCATGAACTTGTGCTTTTGATCTCCATCTTGAAAGCAGGCATGATCTCCATCGTCACCAGCATGACATCATGATCTTCATCATCTTGATGTCCATCAACATGTCGCCATCGGGGTTGTCGTGCCCACCATGCTTCTACTACTATTCCTACCATTTAGCGATAAAGTAAAGCATTACATAGCGCTTAATGATTGACACGCAGGTCATACAATAATTAAAGAGAACCCTATGGCTCCTGCCGGTTGCCGTACTCATCGACATGCAAGCCGTGATATTCTATACAACACATGATCATCTCATACATCACATATATCTCATCATGTAATTGGCCACATCACATCACAACATACCCTGCAAAAACAAGTTAGACATCCTCTAATTGTTGTTGCATGTTTTACGTGGCTGCTACGGGTATCTAGCAAGAACAATTCTCACCTACGCACAAACCACAACGGTGTTACATAAGTTGCTTTTCAACCTTCTCAAGGACCGCCTTTGTCGAATCCGATCCAACTAAAGTAGGGGAAACAGACACCCGCCAGCCATCTTAGTGCAACGAAGTTACACGTCAGTCGATGGAACCGATCTCTCGTAAGCGTACGAGTAATGTTGGTCTGGGTCGCTTCATCCAACAATACCGCTGAACCAAAACACGACCAAGGGAGGAAGCAATCTAAGCATCAACGCCCACAAACTATTTGTGTTCTACTAGAGATCTCATCTACACATAGACCTAGCTCATGATGCCACTGTTGGGGAATGTTGCATGGGAAACAAAAAAATTCCTACGCACATATAATATCTATCCATGGTGATGAGCATCTACGAGAGGGAGAGTTGATCTACGTACCCTTGTAGATCGCTAAGCGGAAAGCATTAAGAAACGCGATTGATGTAGTCGAACGTCTTCGCGATCCAAATCGCCGGGCATCTCGCGATCCAATCACGATATGTCCCGCGATCCGATCACGATCCGTCTCATGATCTTGATCATGGTCCTTCCGATCTAGCACCGAACGGACGGCACCTCCATGTTCAGCACACGTACGGCTTGATGAGATCTCTGCCTTCTTGATCCAGACAGAGAGAGTAGAGAGGTAGAAGAGTTCTCTGGTAGCATGACTGCACTGCGGCGATGGTGGTGGAGTAATTTCAGCAGGGCTTCGCCAAAGCACCGCTGAAAACCGATCTAGAGGAGAAACTATGAACTAGAGGGTAGGGTTGCACGTGGCTGAAAAAACTCGTGCAAAAACCCTAAAACCTCTAGTATATATAGTAGGAGGGGAGGAGGAGGCTTGTCCCTCAAGGGCCAGCCTCTAGGCTTCGGCCGAAGTGGGAGGGAGGAGTCCTCCTCCTCCACTCCTAGTAGGATTAAGACTCCTTCCTTATTTTCCCACGTTTGCCTTTTCTATTTGGGATTTTTCTTCCCAGCCACATGGACTTCCTGTGGGCCTTCCACCAGCCCACTAAGGGCAGGTAAACCTTCTCCCACAGCCATGTAGCCTCTTGGGCCGAAATACCCCTCCTGATGGTCCCCCGACACACTACCGGCACACCCGGTACATTACCGATGAGCCCGAAACTTTTCCGGTGACCAAAACAAGACTTCCTATATGTCAATATTTACCTCCGGACCATTCCGGAGCTCCTCGTGACGTATGGGATCTCATCCGGGACTCCGAACAACCTTCGGTCACCACATTACATAACTCTATACTACCGAAACGTCACCGAACCTTAAGTGTGCAGACCCTGCGGGTTCAAGAACTATGTAGACATGGTTGAGACACCTCTACGATCAATAACCAATAGTGGGACCTGGATGCCCATATTGGTTCCTAAATATTCTACGAAGATCTTTATTGGTCGAACCTTTATGTCAAGGATTCAGTTTATCCCGTATGATGTTCCCTTTGTTATTCGGTATGTTACTTGCCCGAGATTCGATCGTCGGTATCTGTATACCTAGTTCAACCTCGTTACCTGCAAGTCTCTTTACTCATTCTCTAATACAAGATCCCGTGGCTAACACTTAGTCACATTGCTTGCAAGGCTTATTGTGATGTTGTATTACCGAGTGGGCCCTGAGATACCTCTCCGTCACACGGAGTAACTAATCCCAGTCTTGATCCATGCCAACCCAACAGACACCCTCGGAGATACCTGTATAGCACCTTTATATTCACCCAGTTACATTGTGACATTTGATACACACAAGGTACTCCTCCGGTGTTGGTGAGTTGCATGATCTCATGGTCATAGGAACACATACTTGACATGTAGAAAACAATTGCAATAAACTGACACGATCATATGCTACGTTTGTAGTTTGAGTCTTGTCCATCACATCATTCTCCTAATGATGTGATCCCATTATCAAATGACATCTCATGTCCATGGCTAGGAAACCTTGACCATCTTTGATCAACGAGCTAGTCTATTAGAAGCATACTAGGGACAAAGTGTTGTCTATATATCCACACATGCAATGTGTTTCCAATCAATACAATTATAGCATGGATAATAAACGTTTATCATGAAAAAGGAAATATAATAATAAACACTTTATTTATTGCCTCTAGGGCATATTTCCAACAAGCACTTGGGTATTGGATACTGGTTCGGTTGCTAAATGTTAGTAACTCAAAATAAAAGCTACGAAATAAATGGAGACTAGCTAAGGGTGAGGTGACGATGTGTGTTGGAAATGTCTCCAAGGTTGATGTGATCAACATCACACTCTTTCTCTACCTTCGGGATTAGTGACAAACCTAAATAAATGTTATTTGGTGTTTGCGTTGAGCATGAACATGATTAGATCGTGTTTATTGCAATACGGTTATTCATTTAAGTTGGAGAATAATGGTTATTCTGTTTACATGAATAATGCCTTCAATGGTCATGCACCCAATGAGAATGGTTTGTTGAATCTTGATCGTAGTAATAAACATGTTCATAACATAGATGCCAAAAGATACAAAGTTAATAATGATAGTAACACATACTTGTGGCACTGCGGCTAAATGTCATATTGGTCTAAAACGCATGAAGAAACTCCATGCTGATGGATCTTTGGACTCATTCGATTTCGAATCGGTTAAGACATGCGGACCATGCCTCGTGGGCAACATGACTAAAACCCCATTTACAATATGATAGAGCAGGGCAAGTAACTTATTGGAAATGATACATGTTGATGTATATGGTTCAATGAGTGTTGTAGCATGCAGTGGATATCGTTATTTTCTTACCTTGACTGGTGATTTGAGCAGATATAGTGTATATTTACTTAATGAAACACAAGTCTGAATCATTTGAAAGAGTTCAAACAAATTCAGAGTGAAGTTTAAGATCATCGTGACAAGAAGATAAAAATGCCTATGATATGATCGTGGAGGTGAATATCTGAGTTATGAGTTTGGCATACAACTTTAGACAATGTGGAAGTTATTTCACAATTCACGCCACCTAGAACACCATAGTGTGATGGTGTGTCCGAACATCGTAGTCATGCTCTATTGGATATGGTGCGAATTATGATTTTTCTTATCATTTTGCCACTATCGTTTTGGGTTATGCATTAGAGACAACTACATTCACTTTAAATAGGGCACCATCTAAATCTGATGAGATGACACCATATGGTTTGATAGAAACCTAAGCTGTCATTTCTTAATGTTTGGGGTTGCGACGCTTATGTGAAAAAGGTTTTCACCTAAGGAGCTTGAACCCAAAGCAGACAAATGCATCTTCATAGAATACCCTAACGTAACAGTTGGGTAAACCTTCTATCTCAGATCCAAGCATAAAGTGTTTGTTGCTAAAATGGGTCCTTTCTCGAGAAAGAGTTTCTCTCGAAAGACTGAGTGGGAGGAAGATAGAACTTGATGAGGTTGCTGAACCTTTGTTTCAACCAGAGAGTAGCGCAGACTAGAAAGATGTTTCTGTGGAGCCTACGTTAGTTGAAGAAGAAGTTAATGATGGTGATCATGAAACTTCAGATCAAGTTACAATCGAACCTCGTAGGTCGACAAGGACGTGTACTACTCCTGAGTGGTACGGCAACCCTGTCTTAGAGGTCATGTTGTTGGACAACGATGAACCTACAAACTATGGAGAAGCGATGATGGGCCCAGATTCTGACAAATGGTTAGAGGCCGTGAAATCCGAGAAAGGATCCATGTATGAAAACCAAGTATAGAATTTGGTAAACTTGCTCGTTGGATGACAGGTCGTCGAGTATAAATGGACCTGGATAAAGTGAGTGGGAGCACTATAGAGTTTCTGATAAGCATATGTGGATGACATATTGTTGATCAGAAATGATGTAGAATGTCTGTAAAGCATAAAGGGTTGTTTGAAAACAATTTTTCAAAGGAAGACCTGGATAAAGCTACTTAATTGTTGGGCATCGAGATCTATAGAGATAGATCAAGACGTCTGATAAGACTTTCAATGAGTACATACCTTGACAAGATTTTGAATGAGTTCAAAATGGATCAGTCAAAGAGAGAGTTCTTGCCTGATTTGTAAGGTGTGAAGTTGAGTGAGACTCAAAGCTCGACCATGGCAGAAGAAAGAGAAAGGACGAAGGTCGTCCCCTATGCCTTAGCCATAGGCTCTATATTATGCCATGTTGTGTACCGCACCTGGTGTGTGCCTTGCCATGAGTCTGTCAAGGGGTACAAGAGTGATCCAGGAGTGGATCACTGGATAGCGGTCAAAATTATCCTTAGTAACAAGAGGACTAAGGAGATGTTTCTCGATTATGGAGGTGATAAAGAGTTCATTGTAAAGAGTTATGTCGATGCAAGCTTTAACACCAATCTGGATGACTCTTAGTAGCAATCCGTATATGTATAGTGGAGTAGCCATTTGGAATAGCTCCAAGTGGAGTGTGGTAGTAGTGTCTATAGTAAGACATAGAGATTTGCAAATTACACATGGATCTGAATATCGTAGACCCGCTGACTAAAAGACCTCTCTCACATGCAAAGCATGATCGAGCCCCAGAACTCATAGGGTGTTAGATTCATAACAATGCGAATCACATGGGGATGTGAACTAGATTATTGACTCTAGTGCAAGTGGGAGACTGTTGGAAATATGCCCTAGAGGCAATAATAAATTAGTTATTATCATATTTCCTTGTTCATGATAATCGTTTATTATCCATGCTAGAATTGTATTGATAGGAAACTCAAATACATGTGTGGATACATAGACACCACCATGTCCCTAGTATGCCTCTGATGGACTAGCTCGTTGATCAAAGATGGTTAAAGTTTCCTAGCCATGAACATGAGATGTCATTTGATAACGGGATCACATCATTAGGAGAATGATGTGATGGACAAGACCCACACTACAAACGTAGCATATGATCGTGTCAGTTTATTGCAACTGTTTTCTGCATGTCAAGTATGTGTTCCTATGACCATGAGATCATGCAACTCACGAACACCGGAGGAGTGCCTTGTGTGTATCAAACATTGCAACATAACTGGGTGAATATAAACGTGCTGTACAGGTATCTCCGAGGGTCTCTGTTGGGTTGGCATGGATCAAGACTGGGATTTGTTACTCCGTGTGACAAAGAGGTATCTCAGGGTCCACTCGGTAGTACAACATCACAATAAGACTTGCAAGCAATGTGACTAAGTGGTAGCCACGGGATCTTGTATTACAAAACGAGGAAAGAGACTTGCCGGTAACGAGGTTGAACTAGGTATGAAGATACCGATGATCGAATCTCGGGCAAGTAACATACCGCAGAACAAAGGGAACAACATACGGGATTAACTGAATCCTTGACATAGAGGTTCGACCGATAATAATCTTAGTAGAATATGTAGGAATCAATATGGGCATCCAGGTCCCGCTATTGGTTATTGACCATAGAGGTGTCTCGATCATGTCTACATAGTTCTCCAACCCACAGGGTCTGCACACTTAAGGTTTGGTGACGTTTTGGTAGTATAGAGTTATGCATGGTGGTGACCGTAGGTTGTTCGGAGTCCCGGATGAGATCTGGAATAGTCCGGAGGAAAAGATTGATATATAGGAAGTCCTGTTTTGGTCACCGAAAAAGTTTCGGGCTCATCGGTAGTGTACCGGGAGTGTCGGTGGGGTACCGGGGGACCATCGGGATGGGTATTTTGACCCAAGAGGCTATATGGGCTGTGGGAGGATGAATACCAGCCCTTATTGGGCTGGTGTAAGTCCCACAAAGGTCCCATTCGGCTAGGAAGAAAATCCCAAGGAGAGAAAGGTGGGGAAAGGCAAAAAGGCTAAATAAGGAAGGAGTTCTAATCTAACTAGGAGTGGAGGAGGAGGACTCCTCTCTTCCTTGCGCCAAAGGACAAAGGCTGGCCCTTGTGCTCCAGCCTCCTACCTCTCTCCTCCTATATATACTAGAGGTTTTGAGGGTTTGAGACACAGAAAAACAGCCACGTGCTGCCCTCTTCTCTAGATCGTAGTTTCTCCACTAGATCGGTTTCAACAGTGCTTAGGCGAAGCGTGTTGGGAGACGTAGTAGTATATCAACAAATTTCCTACGATCACCAAGATCTATTCATGAAGAAACCAGCAACGAGTGGGGAGAGATTGCATCTTCATACCTTTGAACATCGCTAAGCGGAAGCGTTACAAGAACACGGTTGGTGGAGTCGTACTCGTAGTGATTCAGATCGCGGTGGATTCCGATCTCAGCGCCGAACAACGGCACCTCCGCGTTCAACACACGTGCAGCCCGGTGACGTCTCCTATGCCTTGATCGAGCAAGGAGGAAGGAGAGGTTGAGGGAGAGCTCCGGCAGCACGACGACGTGGTGGCGGTGGAGCTACGTGAACTCCGGCAGGGCTTCGCCAAGCGCTACGGAGAACGAGGAAGAGGAAGGGTAGGGCTGCACCGAGAGAGAAAGAAATCATGTGTAAAATCATCCCAAACCCTTGTATATATATAGGAGGAGGTAGAGTGAGGGATTCCTTGGCCCCTCCTCCAAGGAGGAGAGCTTTGGCCGAACTAGGGGGAGAGTCCACCTCCCACAAGGGAGGTGGATGTCCTCCTTTTAAACCTTTTTCAGCCCTATCTCTTATCTCTAGCCGCATGGGCCTTTCTAGAAGGTCTTGGCCAGCCCAATAAGGGCTGGAACACCTCCTATAAGGGCTCATGAAGTCCTTTGGTCGTCACACCCCTCCCGGGGGTCCTCTGGCACCCTCCCGGCACTCCCGGTACACTACCGATGAGCC
The DNA here is from genome assembly GCA_022496015.1 of Hordeum marinum. Lineage (NCBI taxonomy): Eukaryota > Viridiplantae > Streptophyta > Magnoliopsida > Poales > Poaceae > Hordeum > Hordeum marinum. Next base: position 509,223,827 of record CM039673.1, on the reverse strand, counting down.
CGAAAACTTTCCGGTGACCAAAACTTGACTTCCTATATATCAATCTTTACCTCCAGACCATTCCAGAGCTCCTCGTGACATCAGGGATATCATCCGGGACTCCAAATAACTTTTGGTAATCACGTATACCATTTCCATATAACCCTAGCGTCATCGAACCTTAAGTGTGTAGACCCTACAGGTTCGGGAAACATGTAGACATGACCGAGACACCTCTCCGGTCAATAACCAACAGCGGGATCTGGATACCCATGTTGTCTCCCAAATGCTCCATGATGATCTCATTGGATGAACCACGATGTTGGGGATTCAATCAATCCCGTATACAATTCCCTTTGTCTATCGGTATGATACTTGCCCTAGATTCGATCATCGGTATCTCGATACCTTGTTCAATCTCGTTACTGGCAAGTCTCTTTACTAGTTCCGTAATACACCATCCCGTGACTAACTCCTTAGTCACATTGAGCTCATTATGATGATGTCTTCCCGAGTGGGCCCAGAGATACCTCTTCGTCACACGGAGTGACAAATCCTAGTCTCAATTCGTGCTACATGATCTTGTGCTATGCTTAGGATTGGGTCTTGTCCATCACATCATTCTCCTAATGATGTGATCCCATTATCAACGACATCCAATTTCCATGGTCATGAAACCGTGACCATCTATTGATCAACGAGCTAGTCAACTAGAGGCTCACTAGGGACATGTTGTGGTCTATGTATTCACACATGTATTACGGTTTCCGGTTAACACAATTATAGCATGAACAATAGACAATTATCATGAACTAGGAAATACAATAATAACCATTTTATTATTGCCTCTAGGGCATATTTCCAACAGTCTCCCACTTGCACTAGAGTCAATAATCTAGTTACATTGTGATGAATCGTACACCCATAGCATTCTGGTGTTGATCATGTTTTGCTCGTGAGAGAGGTTTAGTCAACGGATCTGCGACATTTAGATCTGTATGCACTTTACAAATATCTATATATCCCTCCTGAATGTAATCACGGATGGAGTTGAAGCGGCGCTTGATGTGTCTTGTCTTCTTGTGAAACCTGGGCTCCTTCGCAAGGGCAATAGCTCTAGTGTTGTCACAGAATAGAGTCATCGGGCCCGACGCACTTGGAATTACTCCTAGGTCGGTGATGAACTCCTTCATCCAGACTCCTTCCTTTGCTGCTTCCAATGCAGCTATGTACTCCGCTTCACATGTAGATGCCGCCACGACGCTTTGCTTGTTGCTCCACCAGCTAACTGCCCCTCTGTTCAAATATACACATATCCTGTTTGCGACTTGGAGTCTTGCGGATCTGTGTCGAAGCTAGCATCGACGTAACCCTTTATGATGAGGTCTTCGGCACCTCCATATACGAGAAACATGTCATTTGTCCTCTTCAGGTAATTCAGGATATTCTTGACTGTTGTCCAGTGTTCCGCTCCGGGATCACTTTGGTACCTCCCTACCAAACTTATGGCAAGGTTCACATCAGGTCTGGTAAACAGCATGGCATACATAATAGAGCCTATGGCTGAAGCATAGGGGATGACACTCATCTCTTCTCTATCCTTTGCCGTGGTCGGGCATTGAGTCATACTCAATCTCACACCTTGTAACACAGGCAAGAACCCCTTCTTGGATTGATCCATATTGAAATTCTTCAATATCTTTTCAAGGTATGTGCTTTGTGAAAGACCTATGAGGCGTCTCGATTTATCTCTATAGATCTTAATACCTAATATGTAAGCAGCTTCTCCAAGGTCCTTCATTGAAAAACACTTATTCAAGTAGGCCTTTACACTTTCCAAGAGTTCTATAGCATTTCCCATTATCAGTATGTCATCCACATATAATACGAGAAATGCTACAGAGCTCCCACTCACTTTCTTGTAAATACAGGGTTCTCCATAAACCTGTACAAACCCAAACGCTTTATTCACTTCATTAAAGCGAATGTTCCAACTCCGAGATGCTTGCACCAGCCCATAGATGGAGCGCTGGAGCTTGCATACCTTGTTAGCATCTTTAGGATCGACAAAACCTTCTGGCTGCATCATATACAGTTCTTCCTTGAGGAAGCCATTAAGGAATGCCGTTTTGACGTCCATTTGCCGGATCTCATAATCATAAAATGCGGCAATTTATAACATGATTCGGACAGACTTTAGCATCACTACGGGTGAGAAAGTCTCATCGTAGTCAAGTCCTTGAACTTGTCAATAATAGCGAGAAGCCGAGCCTTATAGACGGTCACATTACCATCCGCGTCAATCTTCTTCTTAAAGATCCATATATTTTCAATGGCTCGCTTATCATTAGGCATGTCCACCAAAGTCCACACTTTGTTCTCATACATGGATCCTATCTCGGATTTCATAGCTTCAAGCCATTTGTTGGAATCCGGGCCTGCCATCGCTTCTTCATAGTTTGAAGGTTCACCGTTGTCCAACAACATGATCTCTAGGATAGGGTTGCCATACCACTCTGGTGCGAAACTAGTCCTAGTGGACCTTCGACGTTCAATAGTAACTTGATCTGAAGTTTCATGATCATCATCATTAACTTCCTCTCCAGCCGGTGTAGGCTCCACAGAAACAACTTCCTGTGTTGTGCTACTCTCCGGTTTGAGTGGAGGTACAATTACCTCATCAAGTTCTATTTTCCTCCCACTCACTTCTTTCGAGAGAAACTCTTTCTCGAGAAAGGATCCATTCTTGGCAACAAATACTTTGCCTTCGGATCTGAGGTAGAAGGTATACCCAATAGTCTCTTTGGGATATCCTATGAAGACACACTTTTCCTCTTTGGGTTCGAGCTTCTCAGGTTGAAGTTTCTTCACATAAGCATTGCATCCCCAAACTTTTAGAAATGATAGCTTAGGTTTCTTTCCAAACCATAATTCATACGGTGTCGTCTCAACGGATTTTGATGGTGCCCTATTTAAAGTGAATGTGGTAGTCTCTAATGCATATCCTCAAAATGATAGCGGTAAGTCGGTAAGAGACATCATAGATCGTACCATATCTAATAGAGTGTGATTACGATGTTCATACACACCATTTCGCTGAGGTGTGCCAGGCGGCGTGAGTTGTGAACCAATTCCACATTTCCTTAGGTGCGTGCCAAACTCGTGACTTAAATATTCTCCGCCACAATCAGATCGTAGGCACTTTATTTTCCTGTCACATTGATTCTCTACCTCACTCTGAAATTCCTTGAACCTTTCAAAAGTTTCAGACTTATGTTTCATTAAGTAGACATACCCATATCTACTCAAGTCATCAGTGAGGGTGAGAACATAACGGTATCCACCATGAGCCTCGACACTCATTGGATCGCATACATCGGTATGTATTATTTCCAACAAGTCAGTTGCTCACTCCATTGTTCTGGAGAATGGAGTCTTGGTCATCTTGCCCATGAGTCATGGTTCGCACGTGTCAAATGATTCGAAATCAAGAGACTCCAAAAGTCCATCAGTATGGAGCTTCTTCATGTGTTTGACACCAATATGACCAAGACGGCAGTGCCACATGCAAGTGGGACTATCGTTATCAACCTTACACTTTTTGGTACTCACACTATGGACATGTGTAACATCATGTTCGAGGTTCATCAAAAATAAACCATTGTCCAGCGGGGCATGACCATAAAACATCTCTCTCATATAAATAGAACAACCATTATTCTCAGATTTAAATGAGTAGCCATCTCGCATCAAGAGAGATCCAGATACAATGTTCATGCTCAAAGCTGGTACTAAATAACAATTATTAAGGTTTAACACAAATCCCGAATGTAGAGGTAGCGTTCCGACGGCGATCACATCGACCTTGGAACCATTCCCGACGCGCATCGTCACCTCGTCCTTTGCCAGCCTCCGCTTATTCCGCAGCTCCTGCTTGGAGTTACAAATGTGAGCAACTGCACCGGTATCAAATACCTAGGAGCTACTATGAGCGCTGGTTAGGTACACATAAATAACAAGTATATCACATATACCTTTAATGTTGTCATCCTTCTTATCCGCTAAGTACTTGGGGCAGTTCCGCTTCTAGTGACCGGTACCCTTGCAATAAAACACTCAATCTTAGGCTTGGGTCCATTCTTATTCTTCTTCTTCCCGGCAACTTGCTTACCGGGCACGGCAACAGCTTTGTCGTCCTTCTTGAAGTTCTTCTTACCCTTGCCTTTCTTGAAACTAGTGGTCTTATTCACCATCAACACTTGATGCTCCTTTTTGATCTTGACCTCCGCTGATTTCAGCATCGAGTACAACTCAGGAATGGACTTCTCCATCCCCTGCATGTTGTAGTTCATCACAAAGCTTTTGTATCTAGGTGGAAGCGACTGGAGGATTCTGTCAATGACTGAGTCATCCGGGAGATTAACTCCCAGCTGAGTCAAGCGGTTGTGTAGCCTAGACATCTTGAGGATGTGCTCACTGACAAAGCTATTCTCCTCCATCTTACAGCTGAAGAACTTGTCGGAGACGTCATATCTCTCGACCCGGGCATGAGCTTGGAAAACCAGTTTCAGCTCTTGGAACATCTCATATGCTTCGTGTTGCTCAAAACACTTTTGGAGCCCCGGTTCTAAACGGTAAAGCATGCCGCACTGAACAAGGGAGTAATCATCACAGCGAGGATGCCAAGCGTTCGCAACGTCTTGCTCTGCTGGGAGAAGGGGTGGGTCACCTATTGGTGCATCAAGGACATACAATTTCTTGGAAGCTATGAGGATGATCCTCAAGCCATGGACCCAGTCCGCATAGTTGCTTCCATCATCTTTCAGCTTGGTTTTCTCTAGGAACGCGTTGAAATTGAGGGTGACATTCGCGTTGGCCATTGGATCTACAATATAGATTGTAAGGATAATTTTAGACTAAGTTCATGATAATTAAGTTCACATAATCAAATTATTTAATGAACTCCCACTTAGATAGACATCTCTCTAGTCATCCAAGTGACACATGATCCATGTCAACTAGCCCGTGTCCGATCATCACGTGAGACGGACTAGTCATCCATGGTGAACATCTCCATGTTGATCGTATCTTCTATATGACTCATGTTCGACCTTTCGGTCTTCCGTGTTCCGAGGCCATGTCTGTACATGCTAGGTTCATCAAGTCAAACTAAGTGTTCCGCGTGTGTAAATCTGGCTTACACCCGTTGTATGCGAACGTTAGAGCCTATCGCACCCGATCATCACGTGGTGCTTTAGAACAACGATCCTTAGCAACGGTGCACAGTTAGGGTGAACACTTTTCTTGAAATTTTATTGAGAGATCATCTTATTTACTACCTTTGTTCTAAGCAAATAAGATGTAAACATGATAAACATCACATTCAATCAATATAGTGACATGATATGGCCAATATCATCTTGCTCCCTTTGATCTCCATCTTTGGGGCACCATGATCATCATTGTCACCGGCACGACACCATGATATCCATCATCATGATCTCCATCATTGTGTCTTCATGAAGTTGTCTCGCCAACTATTACTTCTACTACTATGGCTAACGTTTAGCAATAAAGTAAAGTAATTACATGGCATTTATGATTGACACGCAGGTCATACAATAAAATAAGACAACTCCTATGGCTCCTACCGGTTGTCATACTCATCGACATGCAAGTCGTGAATCCTATTACAAGAACATGATCAATCTCATACATCACAATGCATCACATCACATCCTTTGGCCATATCACATCACAAGGCATATGCTGCAAAAACAAGTTAGACGTCCTCTAATTTGTAGTTGCAAGTTTTTACGTGGCTGCTATAGGTTACTAGCAAGAACGTTTCTTACCTACGCCAAAACCACAACGTGATATGCCAATTGCTATTTACCCTTCATAAGGACCCTTTTCATCGAATCCAATCCGACTAAGGTGGGAGAGACAGACACCCGCTAGCCACCTTATGCAACAAGTGCATGTCAGGCGGAGCAACCAGTCTCACGTAAGCGTACTAGTAAAGTCGGTCCGGGCTGCTTCATCCCACAATACCGCCGAATCAAGATAAGACTAGTAGTGGTAAGCAAATTAACAAAATCGACGCCCACAACAACTTGTGTTCTACTCGTGCATAGATTCTATGCATAGACCTAGCTCTGATACCACTGTTGGAAGACGTAGTAGTAAATCAAAAAAATTCCTACGATCACCAAGATCTATCCATGGAGAAACCAGCAACGAGTGGGGAGAGATTGCATCTTCATACCTTTGAAGATCGCTAACCGAAAGCGTTACAAGAACGCGGTTGGTGGAGTCGTACTCGTAGCGATTCAGATCGCGGTGGATTCTGGTCTCAGCGCCGAACAACGGTGCCTCCACGTTCACCGCATGTGTAGCCCGGTGACGTCTCCTACGCCTTGATCCAGCAAGGAGGAAGAAGAGGTTGAGGGAGAGTTCCGGCAGCACGACGGCGTGGTGGCATTGGAGCTACATGAACTCCGGCAGGGCTTCGCCAAGCGCTACGGAGAACGAGGAAGAGGAAGGGTAGGGCTGCACCGAGAGAGAAAGAAGTCGTGTGTCAAATCAGCCCAAACCTTTTCTTATATATAGGAGGAGGGAGAGGGAGGGCTTCCTGGTCCCCTCCTCCAAGGAGGAGAGCTTCGACCGAACTAGGGGGAGAGTCCACCTCCCACAAGGGTGGTGGATCTCCTCCTTTTAAACCTTTTTCAGCCCTATCTCTTATCTCCAGCCGCATGGGCCTTTCTAGAAGGTCTTAGCCAGTCCAATAAGGGCTGGCACACCTCCTATAAGGGCCCACGAAGTCCTTTTGTCATCACACCCCTCCCAGGGGTCCTCCGGCACCCTCCCGTCACTCTCGGTACACTACCGATGAGCCCGAAAAACTTTCCGGTGACGAAAACTTGACTTCCTATATATCAATCTTTACCTACGGACCATTCCAGAGCTCCTCGTGACATCCGGGATCTCATCTAGGACTCCGTACAACTTTCGGTAATCACAGATACCATTTCCCTATAACCCTAGCGTCATCGAACCTTAATTGTGTAGACACCTCTCCGGTCAATAACCAATAGCGGGATCTGGATACCCATGTTGGCTCCCACATGCTCCATGATGATCTCATCAGATGAACCACGATGTCGGGGATTCAATCAATCCTGTATACAATTCCCTTATTCTATCAGTATGATACTTGCCCGAGATTCGATCGTCGGTATCTCTATACCTTGTTCAATCTCGTTACCGGAAAGTCTCTTTACTCGTTCCGTAATACATCATCCCATGACTAACTCCTTTGTCACATTGAGCTCATTATGATGATGTCTTACCGAGTGGGCCCAAAGGTACCTCTCCGTCACACGGAGTGACAAATCCCAGTCTCGATTCGTGCCAACCCAACAGACACTTTCAGAGATGCCCGTAGTGCACCTTTATAGCCACCTAGTTATGTTGTGACGTTTGGCACACCCAAAGCATTCCTACGGTATCCGGGAGTTTCACAATCTCATGGTCTAAGGAAACAATACTTGACATTGAAAAGCTTTAGCAAACGAACTACACGATCTTGTGCTATGCTTAGGATTGGGTCTTGTCCATCACATCATTCTCCAAATGATGTGATCCCGTTATCAACAACATCCAATGTCCATGGTCATGAAACCGTGACCATCTATTGATCAACGAGCTAGTCAACTAGAGGCTCACTAGGGACATGTTGTGGTCTATGTATTCACACATGTATTACGGTTTCCGGTTAACACAATTATAGCATGAACAATAGACAATTATCATGAACTAGGAAATACAATAATAACCATTTTATTATTGCCTCTAGGGCATATTTCCAACAAAGCGCTGCTGGAATTACACCACCACCATCACCGCAACACCGTCGCGCCGCCGGAGAACTTGTCTACCTCTTCTCTCCCTCTTCCTGGATCAAGAAGGCAGAGATCATCATCGAGCTGTACGTGTGTTGAACGCGGAGGTGTCGTCCGTTCGGCGCTAGATCGGAAGGACCGTGATCAAGATCGTGAGATGATTCGTGATTGGATCGCGGGATGGATCATGATGAGATTGCGGGACAGATCTTGATGAGATCGCGGAATGCTCGACGATTTGGATCGCGAAGACATTCGCCTACACCAACCGCGTTTCTTAATGCTTCCCGCTTAGCGATCTACAAGGGTACGTAGATCCACTCTTCCTCTCATAGATGCTCATCACCATGGATAGATCTTGCCTGTGCGTTGGAAATTTTTTGTTTCCCATGCAATGTTCCCCAACATAATCATTTCCTTGGATATCTTCGTAACTATTCGCTTTTCTATCAATTTCTCGACAGTAATTTGTTCACCCACCGTAATACTTGCCATCATGAGAGAAGCCATCTAGTGAAACCTATGGCCCCCGGGTCTATTTCCCATATTATATTTTCAGATCTAAAACCAAAAACACCAAAAATACTTGCTGCATTATTTTTACTTTTAGTTTTACTTTCCGTTCAAGCATCCTATTATATCTATCTCTACTAGGTCTCATCCTTGCAAATAACCGTGAAGGGATTGACAACCCCTTTATAGCGTTGGGTGCAAGAGTTTGATTCCTTGTGCAGGTATATCTATTGGTGGCTCGCTTGTATCTCCTACTGGATTGATACCTTGGTTCTCAAAAACTGAGTGAAATACTTATCTATTTTGCTACATCAAACCGTTCCTCTTCACAGGAAACCATCGCATGCTCGAGAAGTAGCGCCCCCCGGGAGGGAAGTTCCCCTGGCGGAATCGCAACGCCAGTGGCCAAAAGTGCTCCTGCCCAAGTTCTGCCTCGAGACGGTGGCGCTTCGTCCCAAAAGTCCTGCTCTGATTTTTTCTAGGTTAAATCAGAATTTATAGCAGACGATGTACTCCGAAGGTGAGCCAGGTGAGCACCACCCACCAAGGCACGCCTGGGGGGCCTAGCATGCCCTGGTATCTTGTGCCCACCAGGTGGCCCCCCTCCGGTAGTTTTTAGCTCCAGTATTTTTCATTTATTCCATAAAAATTCTCCATAAAGTTTCAACTTCATTGGGGAAGTGTAGAGTAGGTATCGCTGACATGCTTTTTCAGGTCCCGAATTCCAACTGCTGGTATTCTCCCTCTTTGAGTAAACCTTGCAAATTATGACAAAAAAGGCATTAGAATTACTCCCCAAAGCATTATTATGCATTAAAAATATAAAGAACACTAGGAAAACATGATGCAAAATGGACGTATCAAGTCACAATATTAATTCAGGTTTAATTTATTTGAAACAGATTTAATTAACACGAGGGTCCCACATGTCATTGAGATTAGATTAATTAATTAGCATAATTAGTTAAACAGTTTTAATTAGGTCTAATTGAGTTGGGCCCACATGTCATCCACTATTAAATTAACAAAGTGGTTAATTAATATAATTAAGCTGATTACCTAATTAATTAATTAATTAACACAAATATTTATTTTATTTTAAATTTTATTTTTAATAGTGCGGTGGGCCCTTGTTGTAAGCGACCCAAGGGGGTTAGTGGGGGCTTATCCCTGATACGTTTCCAATGTATCAATAATTTTTTATTGTTCCATGCTGATTTATTATCATTCTAGGTTACTTTTTGGGCATTTGTTTACCAATTTATACTATTTTTGATCACTAACCTAATGATCTAGTGTCAAGTGCCAATTGATGTTTTCTACGTGTTTTTTGCTTTTCGGATTTGTCTTATCAAATGGAGTCCAAATACAAGAAAACTTTAATACATATTTTCTAGACAATATGAAGCACGACAAGCATTGGAGGAGTGCCAGGAGGTAGGCCAAGGCCCCACGAGCCATCTGGTTGTGCCCTAGGGGGGCGCGGCCAGATAGCTAGTAGCCCCCTAGCGCCCCTCCTGACGTCGTTCTCTAGCCTATAAATCCTCATATATTCCAAAAACCCTAGAAGCGCTCCCGAAACGCTTTGTCCACCGCCGCAAGTCTCTATTCCGATGGAAGGTCATGTAAACCTCTGTTCCGGCGATCTGCCGGAAGGGAGATCAATCACGGAGGGCCTCTACATCAACCTTGCTGCCCTCACCATGATGTGTGAGTAGTTAACCAGAGACCTACGGGTCCGTAGGCAGTACCTAGATGGCAATATCTCTCTCTTATGATCTTCAGTACAATGTTCATCGCATCTTCGATTTGATCTATCTGATGTAATCCCTTTGTATGGTGTGTTTGTTGTGATCTGATGAATTGTGGGTTTATGTTCAGATTATTCATGAAAACTATTCGAGTCACCTCTGATTATTATTATCCTTAATTGCATAATTGGCATAGCTTCATAATGCTCTCCGATCTATTGAGATAGTTTGGCCAACTAGATTAATATTTCTTCAGTGGGAGTGGTGCGTTGTAGTAGGTTCAACCTGGCGAATTTCTATATCCCAGTGACGAAAAGGGACAAGATGCGTATTTCTGTTGCTTCTACTAAGGATAAAACGATGGTGTTTATTCATATTAATTTAGTTTACTTTGTCAACATCATGTCATTGTTCTCCAAGCATTACTCTGTTTGTACTTAATACGTAGAGTGGCAAGCATAGAAGCGCTCTTGAAGTGGAGTAATAGTAATAGGTACAGGCAAGAGTCGACCTATTTGCTTATGGACGTGATGCATATATACACATGATCATTACCGTGAACATCGCATAATTATTCCCTTTTTTATCAATTGCCCAACAGTAATTTGTTTACCCACCAGATGTCTTTGCCATGAGAGATCCATTAGGGAACACTACAACCCCCGGGTCTATTCACTTATATATTTACAAGAGATACTACTACCTTGCTGCCATTATTTTTGTTTTATTTTATTTTGCAATTTAAAATTATCTACACACCTCATTTGCTTGCAAATAACGAGATCAAGGGGATTGACAAACCTCTTGCCCGCGTTGGGTGCAAGTTGTTTATTTCTTTGCGTGCAGTCGCTGAAGATGGTTGAGTATTGGTATTCCTATTGGTTCGATAAACCTTGGTTTCATAACTAAGGGAAATACTTACCCGCATTGTGCTGCGATAACCCGTTCCTCTTCACGGAAATACCAACGCATATCACAGTCATTAGGAAGGATTTCTGGCGCCGTTGCCGGGGAATACCTTCACCAACTATCAAGTAGCGTCTCACAAATTTTCATTCACTTGTTATTCTTTTTATTTTCTGTTATATTTAGTTTTTCACTTACAAAATAAAAATACAAAAATATTTATCTTTGCTCGTTACTAGTACTTTTGTTTGAAGTCATGGCTAGTTCTCCTTTTGTTCGTGTTACTCCCGATAATGATGTTATCAACTTTAAACAAAGGTGATGGAACACTTCCCTAAAAAGAGTATTAAACCACCTTATGAATCATCCATGAGATCCACCTATGGGTTGAGTGTCAAATATGACAACACTTGAAACTATGCATTGTGCCTAGCTAGGGGCATAAAACAATAGCGCTTGTTGGGAGGCAACCCAATAGTTATCTTAATTTTTGTTTTTAGTTGTTTTGATTTTGTGTTGACATGATTATTTCCTCTGTAGTGATTATGTTTTTATGTTTTAATTAGTGTTTGTGCCAAGTAAAGCCTTTTGGGTAACTTATTTGATGAGTATGATTGATGCTGTGCAAAAACAGAAACTTTTGCCTCGAGTGCAGAATTTATAATTCCCTACTGGAGCGTGCTATATTCTTGAAATTTTTACACAGTATTTCTGTACAAATTACCCACGTTTTCCTCATGTTTCAGGAATTTTAGAGTTACAGAAGTATGGGACCTTTACAGATTGCTACAGACTGTTCTGTTTTAAATAGATTCTATTTTGCCTGCATAGTTTGCCTGTTTTGATGATGCTATGGATTATATCGGGGGGGGGGGTATAAATCATGGATATGTTAGAATAAAATACCTATTATGAAATTATAAATTAAGAGTCAATTTATAACAGTACCTAAAGTATGCAATGTGTTTCTTATACTAACGTTTTGTTGAGTTTTGTGTGATTGAAGTTTTCAAGCTTTGAGTGTGATCGCGATGGACCATGGAATAAGGAGTACCAAGAGCCTAAGCTTGGGGATGCCCAAGGCATCCCAAGTATTATTCTAAGGAAGACTCAAGCGTCTAGGCTTGTGGATGCCCCCAAGGGCGTCCCCTATTTCGTCTCAAATCATCGGTATGTCACTTGGAGCTACAATTTTATTCATCACATCATATGAGTTTTGCTTGGAGCATCGTTTGCCTTTGTTTGATTTTACTTTATGTTTGCCACAATCGTCATTTGCTGGACACACCTATTTGACAGAGACTCGCCTTCATTACAATTTGCTAGAATACTCTATGTGCTTCACTTATATCGTTTGAGCTTGGCAGTTGCTCTAGTACTTCACTTATATCTTTTCGACCACGGTGGTGTGTAGATTTATAGAAATAATATGCTCTCATTCTTCACTTATATTTCTTGGAGATCTGAATAAATATTGAAGGTAATTTGCATGGGTCATAAGAGTAGTCCTAAAATAATAGGCATTCAAAATGATAATCAAAACCATCATGTAGCACATATAGAGAAATTGTGAGTTAATGACATTGATGTGGTAATATGAAAAATGTGTTAGTCCACAATTATTGATTCATAGAAGTGTCGAGATTAAGGGGGTGTTAACTTGTTGTTCATCTAAATATTAAAGAGGCATGGTGATGATCTGTGAGCGTTCTTATTCCTTGTTAAAATCCTAGTGTTGTTTCCAGTCGGGGTGCGCGGCAGTTAACTCCTACCAACCTCCTCCCTCGGGGCATGCGAGTAGTGCTTTGATGTGTGATAAAACTAATAAAACTTCGAAATAAGTATGCGAGTTCTTTATGACTAACGCGACACCTTGGACATACGCATCTCCACCTTTTCATATTTGCTAGCTTCTTCGGTACCGTGCATAGCCCATTCCCACCTCGAGAATTGGTGCAACTTCCGCAGGTGCATCCACACCCCACGACATGATACACTCTGTTGCATATAAGCCTCATTATGTCTTCCTCAAAACAGCCACCATACCTACCTATTATGGCATTTCCATAGCCATTCCGAGATATATTTCCATGCAAATTCCATCGTCACTCCACATGACTAGTTCGTCCATTGTCATATTGCTTTGCATGATCATATAGAGCTGACATAGTATTTCTGGCAAAGCCACCTTCCATCATGTTTTTGATACATGTCACACTAGATCATTGCACATCCTGGTACACTGCCAGAGGCATTCACAGAGAGTCATATCTTCCAATCAGTTCTTCATATTGAGTTGTAAGTAAATAAAAGTGTGATGGTCATCCTTATTAGAGCATTATCCCAGTGAGGGAAGGATGATGGAGAGTATGATTCCCCCACAAGTCGGGATGAGACTCTGGACGAAAAACAATTATGGGGGAGGCAAAAAAAAGAGAAAAGCCCACCATATATAAAAAATGATAGAAAAAGAGAGAAGGGACTTTGCTACTAACCTTAACCACACTTTGCCTCAAAGTGGCAGCATGTTCTTTATAGCGAGAGTCTCCTATGATATCACTTCCATATGCTAGTGGGAATTACCTTATCATAATAAACTTGGCTTGTATATTCCAATGATGGGCTTCCTCGAACGCCCTAGGTATTCATGAGCAAGCAAGTTAGATGCACTCCCCACTTAGCTTCAGTTGAGCTTTCATACACTTGTAGCTCTAGTCCATCATTTGCATGGCAATCCCTACTCCTCGCATTGACATCTATCGATGAGCATCTCCATAGCTCGTTGATATGCCTAGTTGATGTGAGACTATCTTATCCACTTTTTACCCCTTTGATACCTATCACCATATTCTATTCCACTTATATTCTATGTCCAATGGTTCACGCTCATGTATTGCGTGAAGAATAAAAAGTTGATGCATATTGAAAAAGTACGATCCAATTGCCTGACTTGGACACCGTGGTGCTTAACATTTTTATTTATGTGGTGAAGACGGAGTCATGCCTTGCTAATATAATAAGATGAATGGGGGGTAAACATTCTTTTAGGATCGTATAATTTGAAAATCAATATTTATGTTGCTTATACTTAATATATTATTATGTTGTTGTTTGTTAATTCTTCATTTCTCAATGATCATACATATAATAGATTGCATTATGGATAGCATGTCACATAAAAAATTCTGTTTTTATCATTTACCTACTCGAGGATGAGTACGAATTAAGCTTGGGGATGCTTGCTATGTCTCTAACTGTCGTCATTTTCTCACGGGGGGTCTCGCGAGAAGGCAGATGCCATAGGTAGGCTTATCGAGGTGAGGGCAAGGCTGTCGTGGATGATCCGGAATGGGTATGCAAATAGCACACAGTGGTTTACCAAGGTTCGGGGCTCTCCGGAGAGATAATACCCCTACTCCTGCATATCTGTATAACTATGGTATATCTGGTACATGGTTGCTCCTGGAGCTGTTTGAGGAGGAGAGCCATGAGCCTTCTTGCCTCATACGTGAGTGTGAGAGTGGGGCCTTTATATAGGCATGGATGTGTAGCTTGGTATGTAAGCTAGGGTGGGTAGCTTACCTACCAAGCAGCTTGGGATGTAAGCTACAGTGGGTAGCTTACACCCAAGCTATATGTAGCTTGTGGACTAAGCTAGGCATGTCCCCAAGTGCACTTTATAAGTCAGTGTCTAGGGGACAGGCTACACTGTAGATAGTACTGCGTGACGCATGTACAGTGCACTACCGCTCGCCACTAGTGCACCGCTACGGGATATGGCCATCTGGTTCGCGCGTGTTTGATGGGACGTCGTAGTTGGCTTTGGGCTACCGGCTGGCGGGCACAACTGGCTGGTCAGAACAGCCGGCTATGGGTGTGAGTCGGACCAGCCGGCCCGGGCGGGCGGGCACCCCGTCCGACTCGCCGTCTTTGGGGTACCCGGGGGTCATCCCCCCGACAGTAGCCTCCAAGCCTCCGGGCGACTCGCAGAGTCGGACGGAGGGTTTTTCTAGTCGTTGTCATTGTTGTTGCAGAAGTTGTCAATGACGGTCATTTCGGGTTGGGGATGACGCGGCTTGCTTCCAGTGGGGGCGCGCCAGCACACCCGCTGGGTGTAGCCTCCGGGCCTCCGAGCGACTCGACGAGTCGGGCAGAGGGTTTTTGCTATAGCTGAAGTAGACAGTGGCGTCGAGGATGTCGGGGGCGGATGCGGAGTCCGCCGGGTGAAGGGTGCGAGGCGTTGCCGGGGGCAAACGCGGATCCATCGGCTGGCGGTTTCCAGCGGGGGCGCGCCAGTGCACCCACTGGGTGTAGCCTCCGAGCCTCCTGGCGACTCGAGGAGTCGGGCGAAGGGTCTTTGCTATTGCTTAAGTAGGCGATGGCGCCGAGGATGTCGGGCGCAGATGCGAAGTCCGTTGGCTGAAGGGAGCAAGGTGATGCCGGGGGCAAATGCTGGGTCCGCCGGGTATTGGCGGTTTCCAGCGGGGGCCCGCGAGCGCACCCGCTCGGTGTATCCTTTGAGCCTCCACGCGACTCGAGGAGTCGGGCAGGAGGGTCTTTGCTATTGCTAGAGCGGACGGTGGTGTCGAAGATGTCGGCCGCAGATGCGGGGTCTGCCGATTGAAGGGCGGGAGGTGTTGCGAAAGACGGACGCGGGGTCCACCGGCTGATCGGCATAGAGCCCTATCGAGGGCAGACATGGGGGCCGCCGGTTGTCAAGCGCGGGGCGCTGCCGGGCGCAGATGCGGGGCCCGCTGACTAATGGGCGTTAAGCCCTACCAAAGGCGGTCTCTGGGTCCGCCAGTTGTCGAGCGCGGACGAAGGGTCTGCCAGCTGATGGGCGCGGAGACCTGCCAAAGGCGGATGCGGGATCTGTCGGCTGTCGAGCGCAAGGCGCTGCCGGGCGCGGACGGAGGGTCCCCAGGTTGATGTGCTCGGAGCCCTGCCGAAGGCGGACGCGGGGTCCGCCGGCTGTCGAGCGTGCGGCGCTACCGGGCATGGACGCAGGGTCCACTAGCTGATGGGCGTGGATCCCTGCCGAAGGCGGACGTGGGGTCCGCCTGCTGTCGAGCGAGTGGCGCTGCCGAGCGCGGACGCAGGGTCCGCCGGCTGATGGGTGCGGAGCCTTGCCGATGGCGGACATGAGGTTCTCCGGCTGTCGAGCGCGAGGAGCTACCGGGCACGGACGGAGGGTCCGCCGGCTGATGGGTGCAGAGCCCTGCCGAAGGCACACACGGGGTCCGTCGGCTAAAGAGCACGAGGCGCTGCTGGGCACGGATGCAGGTCCCGCCGGCTGACGGGCATGGAGCCCTGCCGAGAGTAGCCTCCGAGCCTCCGGGTGAGGAGGTTCCTCATGGAAACAACCATGCATAGGACAAGGTTAAGTCGGCATAGATACATCAAATATTTGATTTTGGTAGTGCATGTTTGTGCAGAGGGCGCCGACTCGGTTTCGTCCGAGCCCCCTTAGGTCTTTTTCATGTTCTCTCTACTCTTTGGCTTTTGCTCTTTCTAGCCAGACAGCTGGGAGCCGGTCTGTAGCTGAGACGAAGAGTGGGCCGTGGAATGGAGCGTACAGTACCCGGACTCTGGCAGCAGGCTCGACCGAGTAGATACTCATAAAAGAAATGACCGGGTTGCCCGAGCCGTTTTCTCCCTGGACGCTTTTCGCATGCTGTGACCTCCATCTTTTTCTCTCGCTAGCCGGACAGCCACGGTGCGGTATGTAGCTAAGACAAAGAGTGGGCCTTCGGTCCCATGCACGCTACTAAGCCGTCTCGTGGGAACGAACATATCGGGCCGAGACTAGCTGGCGCCGGGGTGAACAGTAAGGCAGCAGAATGAATGCGGAGATGGCCCCCAAGGGTCGCTCGGGGTGATTGTTTCGTGTGTACGCCGCAGGGGTAAGCGGGTGAAGATCTCACATGGCTTTTGTGCACCGGCGAGGCGGTTTTGTCGATGTCGACCAGCATGTCATGCAACCGACGTGGTTCTCTTGATGAGTGTCATGCGCTGCCGGGCGTGGACATGGAGTCCACCGGCGGATGTGCGCGAGGCGCTGCCGGGGGCGGATGCGGGATCCGCCAGCAGAAGAGCGCGAGGCGCTGCCGAGGGCGGACACAGAGTCCGTTGGCTGAGGAGCGCGAGGCGCTGTCGCGGGCAGACGCGGGATCCGCCGGTCGATGAGCGTGGGGCGCTGCCGAGGACGGAAGCAGGTTCCGCCGGCTGATGAGCATCAGACGCTGTCGAGGGCGGACAGGGTCCCTCGACTGATGAGGGCGCTGTCGAGGGTGGACGCGGAGTTCGCCGGTTGATGAGCGCGAGGTGCTGTCGAGGGCGGACGCAGGGTCTGCCGGCTAATGGGCGTGGAGCCCTGCCGAGGGCACACGCGGGGTCCACCGGCTGATGAGCGCGAGGCTCTACCGAGGGCGGACGCGGGGTCCACCGGCTGATGGGCGTGAGGCACTGCCGAGGGCGGACGCAGGTTCCACCGGCTGATGAGCATGGGGCTCTGTCGAGGGAGGACGTGGGGTCCGGCGGCTGATGAGCGCGAGGCTTTGACAAGGGGGACGTGGGGTCCGTCGGATGATGAGCGCGAGGTGCTGCCGGAAGTAGCCTCCGCGCCTCCTGGCGAGGAGGTTCATTGACTTTCACGTAGGCGAGGCGGTTGTTGTCGATGACAGCCGGCGCATCTTTTTTGTCGAGGAGAGCGCGCCGGCATATCGGTGCACCCGCTGGGTGTGGTCGTCGATCCTACTGTGATTGACGGGTGCGCCAGCAGGCTGGGCGTCGGAGTGGACGGGCGGCCGAGCTGGTGTCAGAGCGGATGGGCAGCCGAGCCGGCGTTGGGGCTGACGGGCGACCGGGTCAGGCGTTGGTGTGGCCGGGTGGCCGGGTCGGAGTCGAGGCAGGTGGGTAGGCCAGCCGGCCAAGCAACGACGTAGACGGATGGGCAGCCGACCGAGCGGACGCGGGGCTCTTTTTCTCATTTTTTTGCGCTCCACTTTGGTTGAACAGCGCGGAGCCTTAGCCGGCCAGAGGTGTCACAGACGCACGGGCGACGGGAGAGGCGGGCAACCGGCCAGGACGGCCTGGCATGCGGCCGGTTAGACGGCAGCAGGCCAGACACACACGCACGTAGTTCGGCTGGCCAGGGCCATGCAGCCGACCAGGGACGCACGCGCCTAGTGCGTCTGGCCGGCTAGGCATGTACACACACGGGCAGCCTCTGGCCATGCACGCATGCGAGTACTCAGGCCACATACGCTCGCATGCATGTACATAATTTTCCTTTGCATTTTCTTCTTGGTGGGGGAGAGCAGCGGGATCCGACCGTTACGCGCGCAAGTAGGGAGACGAAGCTGACGAGCCGCCGGGCCAGAGGCGGGGCGGAGCCGACAGGCGGCGCGGGTGATGGCACGCTCTGTCGAGCGTCGTGGGAGTGGCGCACGGGAGACGGTCCGTTCGAAGCACTTCGCGGCGACGAAGGAGTGTGCGTAACCAATGTGGTTGGGATGGGGTAAAGGCCAAGCAGGTTGACAACCAGGCGGGCGGCTGCCGGGCCATGCACGTACGTCGCGCTGCCGGTCAGACATGTGGACGGTCCGATGGGCAACCTACCACGCACATACGCATGTAGTGCAGCTGGATAGCCAGACGCACACGCACACAGCGCAGCCGGCCAGGGACGCGCAAGCAGTGTGGTCGGCCGGCCATGAACGAACGTGAGTTGTGCAGCCGGCTACACACGTACCACGTACGCACGTACCCAGGGGAGCGCAGGGTGGCTCAGAGGAGGGATTGGGAGCGCATAGACCCGCGGAGCCGAGTGGTACAGTTGGATGGGGCGAAGCCGGAAGACGGTGAGCCGACCACGCGGCACAGGTGCGGTGGCAGAGCCGGCAGACGGGGAGCAGGCCGCGGGCCGAGCAGGGCTGGGCCGAGTTGAGGAAGAGCTAGAGCACACATGCGAACGCCGTGAGAGAGAGGTCCAGAGGCACGCGGCCCTGGATCACGTGAATCGCGGACGGTGGCTTTGACGAAGTAGCCCCGAGCGAAGCTTGAAGAGCTGCGTGGCGATGTACCCGCCACCCCTGCTACTTATGAGCAGGCGGACGGCACAACCGCTCGTGCTGGGCGCCCGGCCGCAGGGACGGAGCGGAGCGAGTGCGGACGCGGGGGAGCAGCCACGGTGCAGGCAAGCAGCCGTTGGGGCACGACGAAGCCGGTCGGCCAGTGCAGGACTGGGCGAGTGACGCAGGAGTGCGGGCGGGCCGAGGAGGAGCCTGTCCGAGCACGGCCCGGCGGGTGCTCGGCAGAGCCCGCCACGGCTGAGGGCGGAATCGGAGATGGTCATGGGTGCGCGCGAGGGTACACAGCAGGATGAAACCTGAAGTAATGGAGCCGGACGAGTCTGGCTAGGTTCCTGCGGGCGTCGGACCCGACAATTGGCGAGGCGGCGGCCGAGAGCCGGCCAGGCAGCCTGGCAGCTGGGTAGCCGGCCAGCAGGATGGCCGCAGTCGGGCACCCGGGTAGCATACCGGCAACAGGCTGAGTTGCCGTCCCATTAGCCGGCCAAGGCAGGCCAACCAGCCGGCCGTGCATGCATGCGTGTGGCCATGCATACGGCCAACCCGTATGTGCTCATTTACGTACGCGTGCATGCTTCATCTCATTTCCTTGGACATCTAGATAGCTAGGAAAGGGCGCAGTCGGGCATGCACATGGGAGGAGCGTGCGGCCACAACACATGGGGCTGCCGCAGCTGCATGGACGAGCACGGAGGCCGAGCGTGGGTCACAGTCGGACGGCCACGCGGACGCGAAGGAGACGAAGCAGGGCGGAGCTGGAGGGAGCCAGCAGACCGCATGAAAGCGGAGCCAGACAAAGCCACACGAGGACACGGCTGGGCGGCCCGCGATGAGGAGGCACACTGGCCGAGGCGTGCAGCGGGGGAAGCACACGCAGCCGGTGGAGGCAGGGGGTCGGAGCAGCGGTAGTCGGCCGCGGGTGGGTGATGGGCGGCCGTGGCGCGCAGCCCGACGGTCGTCGGTGAGGGCGAGCAGCCCCGAAGCTCGGTCATTTACGGCCGCCCGTGCGTGTTGGTGAAGTCGTACGGGAGCGTCATCGTGGAACCCGTGAACTCGCAGGCTGCCTATGGGTAGCAACACGATGCGTGAGGTCACGCCTTGAGGCGGGCGGAACAGTTATAGACGGCGAGTTGGAGGTCGGGCACGCCGCCGGTCGTAGCGAACGGGCGCTCAGGAACCTGGCGCTACGCGACGGGCATGCAAACGTGCAATAGGGTGGAGTGGTGCGACGTCATAGGCATGGAGCAGAGCGTCCGGGAGCCCGTCATGGCGGTAATGGCGGGGCTGAGCAAACTTGAGGTGGACGAGGCCGACCGCGGAGACGCATCGTCCCACGCGACCGCCCTGGGGCATGTTAGCGTCGATCCCCCGAGCATTGCTAGAGAGACGGCGGCAGCGTCGTGGTGGCGATGTCGAAGAGGTTCCTACCCGGACCGCAGTTCCAGCAGCAGCTGGCCCCACGGTGGGCATCAATTGTCGTCGTTTTCTCACGGGGGGTTTCGCGAGACGTCAGATGCCATAGGTAGGCTTATCGAGGTGAGGGCAAGGCTGTTGTGGATGATCTGGAACGGGTATGCGAATTGCACGTAGTGGTTTATCAGGTTCGGGGCTCTTCGGAGAGATAATAACCCTACTCCTGCATATCTGTAAAACTGTGGTATAGCTGGTACATGGTTGCTCCTGGAGTTGTTTGGGGAGGAGAGCCATTAGGCTTCTTGCCTCATACGTGAGTGTGAGAGTGGGGATGAGAGAATGTGAGGGAAGCTAGCCCCCTGGAGAGAGTGAGAGGGGGCCTTTTTTATATAGGCATGGATGTGTAGCTTGGTATGTAAGCTAGGGTGGGTAGCTTACATACCAAGCAGCTTGGGATGTAAGCTACAGTGGGTAGCTTACATGCCAAGCTATATGTTGCTTGTGGACTAAGCTATACCTGTCCCCTAGTGCACTTTATAAGTCAGTGTTGAGGGGACATGTTACACAATAGATAGTACCGCGCGACGCGCGTACAATGCACTACTGCTCGCCACTAGTGCACCGCCACGGGATATGGCCATCTAGTCCACACGTGTCCGATGGGACGTCGTAGTTGGCTCTAGGCTGCCGGCTGGCGGGCGTAGTTGGCTGGTCAGAACAGCCGGCTACGGGTGTGAGTCGGAGCAGCCGGCCTGGGCGGGCGGACACCCCGCCCGACTCGCCGTCTTTGGGGTACCCGGGGGTCATCCCCCCGACACCAACGTATCTATAATTTTTGATTGTTCCATGCTGATATATTATCATTCTAGGATACTTTTTTGGGCATTTGTTTACCAATTTATAATATTTTTGAGCACTAACCTATTGACGTAGTGCCAAGTGATAGTTGTTGTTTTCTACGTGTTTTTTCCTTTGCAGGTATGCCTTATCAAATGGAGTCCAAATACAATGAAACTTTAATATATTTTTTCTCGGCAATATGAAGCAAGGCAAGCATCGGAGGAGTGCCAGGAGGTGTGCCAGGGTCCCACAAGCCATCTGGCCATGCCCTAGTGGGTGCGGCCAAATAGCTTGTGGCCCCCTGGCGCCCCTCCCGACCCCAAATAGCTTGTGGCCCCCTGTCGTTCTCTGGCCTATAAATCCTCATATACTCCAAAAACCCTAGAAGTGCTCCCAAAACACTTTTCCCTCCGCCGCAAGTCTCTGTTCTGATGGAAGGCCATCTAAACCTCTGTTTCGGCGATCTGTCGGAGGGGAGATCAATCACGGAGGGCCTCTACATCAACCTTGCCACTCTCACCATGATGTGTTAGTAGTTCACCACAGACCTACGGGTCTGTAGGCAGTACCTAGATGGCAATCTCTCTCTTATGACCTTCAATACAATATTCATCGCATCTTCGCTTTGATCTATCCGATGTAGTCCCTTTGTATGGTGTGTTTGTTGGGATCCAATGAATTGTGGGTTTATGTGCAGACTATTCCTGAAAAGTATTTGAGTCACCTCTGATTATTATGATTCTTAATTGCATGATCATCATAGCTTCGTAATGCTCTCCAATCTATTGAGATAGTTTGGCCAACTAGATTAAATTTCTTCAGTGGGAGTGGTGGGTTGTAGTAGGTTCAACCTAGCGAACTTATATATCCCAGTAACAAAAAGGGACAAGATGCATATTTGTGTTGCTGCTACTAAGGATAAAACGATGGGGTTTATTCATATTAACTGAGTTTACTTTGTCTACATCATGTCATTGTTCTCCAAGCATTACTCTGGTTTTACTTAATACGTAGAGAGGCAAGCAGAGAAGCGCTCTTGAAGTGGAGTAATAGTAATAGGTGCAGGCAGGAGTCGGGCTATTTGCTTATGGACGTGATGCCCATATACACATGATCATTGCCGTGAACATCGCATAATTATTTGCTTTTCTATCAATTGCCCGACAGTAATTTGTTTACCCATCACATGCCTTTGCCATGAGAGATGCCTTTAGGGAACACTACGACCCATAGGTCTATTCACTTATATATTTGAAAACGCTACTGCTACCTTGCTGCCATTATTTGTGTTTTATTTTATTTTTGCAATTTACAATTATGTACACACCTCATTTGCTTGCAAATAACGAGATCAAGGGGATTGACAACCCTCTTGCCCGTGTTGGGTGCAAGTTGTTTCTTTCTTTGTGTGCAGTTGCTCAAGACGGTTGAGGATTTGTATTCCTATTGGTTTGATAAACCTTGGTTTCATAACTGAGGGAAATACTTACCTGCATTGTGTTGCGATAACCCGTTCCTCTTCACGAAAAAGCCAACGCAGATCACAGTCATCAATCCCCACTAACCGAAAGGGGCGGATGTTGGAAGTATGCCATAGAGGAAATAATAAATGGTTATTATTATATTTCCTTATTCACGATAATCGTTTATTATCCATACTATAATTGTATTTACTCGAAACACATTGCATGTGTGGATACATAGACAACACTTGGTTCCTAGTATGCCTCTAGTACACTAGCTCGTTGATCAAAGATGGTCAAGGTTTACTAGCCATTGACATTAGATGTCATTTGATAACGGTATCACATCATTGGGAGAATTATATGATGGACAAGACCCAAACTATAAACATAGCATATGATCGTGTCAGTTTCTTGCTATAGTTTTCTGCATGTCAAGTATCTGTTTCTATGACCATAAGATCATGCAACTCACTGACACTGGAGGAGTGCCTTGTGTGTATCAAACGTCGCAACATAACTGGGTGACTATAAAGGTGCTCTACACGTATCTTCGAGGGTGTCTGTTGAGTGGGTATGGATCAAGACTGGGATTTGTTACTCCGTGTGACAGAGGTATCTTAGGGCCCACTCGGTAATACAACGTCACAACAAACCTTGCAAGCAATGTGACTAAAGTGTTAGCCACGGGATCTTGTATTACAGAACAAGTAAAGGGACTTGTCGGTAACGGGATTGAACTGGGTATACAGATACCAACGATCGAACCTCAGGCAAGTAACATACCGATGAACAAAGGGAATAGCATACGGGATTAACTGAATCCTTGACATAGAGGTTCAACCGATAAAGATCTTCGTAGAATATGTAGGAACCAATATGGGCATCCAGGTCCTGCTATTGCTTATTGACTGTGGGAGTGCCGGGAGGGTACCGAGGGATCATCGGGAGGGGTGTCTCGACCCAAGGGGCCACATGGGATGAGGGAGGAGGTAAACCAGCCCCTAGTGGGTTGGTCGAAGCCCCACTAAAGGCCCATGCGGCTGGGATGGAGAAACCCAAAGGTGGAAGCTGGAATCCAAGTGGAGAGAAGGAGTCCTAACCCTACTAGGATTGGAGGAGGACTCCTCCTCTCCACCTTCGGCAGAAGCAAGGGCTGGTCCCTTGGGGGCCAAGCCTCCTCGCTCCCTACTCCTATATATAATAGAGGTGTTGAGGGTTTTTCAATCCAGACAGCCACGTGCTACCCTCTTCCTCTAGATCGTAGTTTCTCCTATAGATCGTTCTGACGGTGCATGGCGAAGCCCTGTCGGAATAGTTCCACCACCATCACCGCCACGTCGTCGCGTTGTCGGAGAGCTCATCTACATCTTCGTTCCCTCTTGCTGGATCAAGAAGGCGGGGATCGTCATCGAGTTGTACATGTGCTGAACACGGAGGTGCCGTCCATTCGGTGCTAGATCGAGAAGGATTGTGATTGGATTGCGGCACGCTCGACGATTTGGATCGCGAAGATGTTCGACTACATCAACTACGTTTCTTAACGCTTCCCGCTTAGCGATCTACAAGGGTATGTAGATCCACTCTCCCCCTCGTAGATGCTCATCACCATGGATAGATCTTGCATGTGCATAGGAAAAAAATTGTTTCCGACGCAACATTCCCCAACAGTGGTATCAGAGCTAGGTCTATGTGTAGATGAGATCACGAGTAGAACACCAGGGAGTTTGTGGGCGTTGATACTTAGATTGCTTCCTCCCTTGCTCGCGTTTTGATTCAGCGATATTGTGGGATGAAGCAGCCCGGACCAACCTTACCCGTATGCTTACAAGAGACTCGTTCCATCGACTGACGTGTATCTTTGTTGCACAAAGATGGTTGGCCGGTGTCTATCTCTCCTACTCTAGTTGGATCGGATTCGACAAAGGCGATCCTTGAGAAAGTTTAATAGAAATTTGAGTATCACCGTTGTGGTTTATGCGTAGGTGATAATTGTTCTTGCTAGATACCCATAGCAGCCACATAAAACTTGCAACAACAATTAGAGGACGTCTAACTTGTTTTTGCACGGTATGTTGTGATGTGATATGGCCAATTACATGATGAGATCTATGTGATGTATGAGATGATCATGTTCTGTATAGAATATCACGACTTGCATGTCGATGAGTAAGGCAACTGAGAGGAGCCATAGGGTTGTCTTTAATTATTTTTTCCGTTTTTGCTTTACTATATCGCTATGAGTTAGCAATAGTCATGGAAGAAACAGTCAGCACGGCAACCCCGATGGCGACACATTGATGAAGATCAAGATGATGGAGATCATGGTGTCATGTCGGTGACGATGGAGATCATGCTGATGCTTTGAAGATGAAGATCAAAAGCACAAGTTCATGGCCATATCATGTCACTTGTGATTTGCATGTGATGTTAATCCTTTTATGCACCTTGTTTTGCTTGGGACGGCGGTAGTATTATAAGGTGATCCCTCACTTAAATTTCAAGATGAATTGTGTTCTCCCTGAGTGTGCACAATTGCGAAAGTTCGTTGTGTCGAGACACCACGTGATGATCGGTTGTGATAGACTCTACGTTCACATACAACGGGTGCAAGTCAATGTTGCACATGCGGAACACTCGGGTTACTTGACGAGCCTAGCATCACTACTAGAAATCCCCATATTTCCGACGGTGAAATCTAATAGCCGACGGGCCGTCGGCCATTACAGTATTAACCGACGGTGGTGGTAGTGCCCGACGGTTACCGTGAACTCACATGTATGGCCATTAATAACCGACGGTGTACTGAATTTACCAATGGGAAAAATCCAACTCTCGGTTATCCAATTTAATGTGCGACGGTTCATTGTAGTATGTGGCGGTTTTTGTTATACCCTCAGGGATTACATGTAATACTCGACGGTGAAATTTAATAGCCGAAGGTCAAAATAAAACTCTTGGCTATGAGTGGAAATGAACGACGATCCATATGCCACTCTCGGTTATTAGATTAAATACTCAACGGGGGGTAGCAATAACCGACGGTTGTCTTCCATCCTCGATGATATGTTTCAATGGAGGGTGGCGATAAGCATGTGGAACGACCGATGGTTATATTCCATATAATTTTCGTATAAGTAAATTTCCAAAAAATAGGTTCTAGCATTTCCATATAATTTCCGTATAAGTGGGGGAGCAGCTTGTTATTTTCTTATTCTTAATTATGGGTTCCTTCTGTAATTTACTAACTTATTTTTGCATGAGAAACTTTCAATCTATTCATCTCCAATCATTACGGTACAAAGAACCTCATAGATAATAGAAATTACAACATGGACCGTGGACAACCTAGTGATGACTACAAGCATTGGAGTGTGCCAAAGGCGCGCCTCCATTATCGCCCCTCCCTCGCCGGAGCTGGATAAAGCTTGTTGTAGTAGACAGTCGTGAAGTCTTCATGCTAAGGCCCCACAGGACCAGCGCACCAAAACAACAACCATCACCGATGAAGAAAGTCGTAGATCGGAATGATCAAACCTGTAAACACCTAAATAAGGATGAATAAGGTCGTGTCAAGGTCTTGAATGTCTGGGCGGCGGCCCTAGAGGTGGTTGCATGGTGCTCATGTCCAGGGCCCCTGGCTTGGTGCTGCCCGATGGCCATGGTCGTGTGGGCGGCGTGGTAGTCGGGGTGTGGCGATTGGTGGCGGTGAGTGTTGGCCGGGTTGAAAACATGTTCCATCTTCGGACGGACGAGCGGCGGCGAAGCTTGTTTCCTTCTTGAAGGCGTCGTAGCGGCTCTCATCGCCCATTGTGATGCTACAGGGGAAACTCCGATCCCCGGATCCGGCGGTGACGGCGCTCCGATGTCGCCTCCTTAATTTAAGGCGCCGCCTTAGAGCCCACGGTTCGTCGTATGCGGCTTCATTTCTTCGCGGTGTCGTGTTCCCGGTTGATCCCCCGGTTGCTTTTGTAGTGCTAGGGTGGTGTTGCTGCGATTAGCGCTGATATATCCTGCCTTGGGTGTGTGTGGGTGTTGGGGTGGTGTGTCTTTGTATCGGAATGTTGTTAATCATTGATTTATATATAAAGTGGGGTGAAAGCCATTTTTGGCATTATTCCTATTGAGGGACCCTAGCCTCCACTTTTTTATTAAATGTAGATGTGTCGTCAAGTACTAAACGCGCGAAAATGGGACACGCATTTGGAATAGATGTGCGAGTTATTACGTTAATATCCTGAATTTTAACATGGATGAGTTTTGTATTTAAAATTAAACAAAGAGTCCATCTATATGTATGATTCTTTACGTACGATCGTTGTCTGGCATGTTTTTTTAGGATTATCCGGCACTTTCTTCATGTACGTTCCTAGTACCCGAATAATTGGCACGCCTCAAAAATAGATATTGGCGCAAGAATGGACTGAAACGTGGTTTCATTATAGGAAAGTCAGCCCAGGTCTGTTCGCACCCCGTCGGTTTCTTACCGTTGGCAAATATATTAGCGGACGGTATCGTCGGCTAATGTTGTAATGGCCGACCAAGCATAACCGATGGGAGATGGCCGACGGTTTATTGTCGGTTATTATATTATTTGAGGGTGAACTAAAATATCCGACGGTAATTTCACCGTCGAAAATAAGGGGATTTCTAGTAGTGCATGTACATACATGACCTTAGAACACAAGAGACGGAAAGGTCGAACATGAGTCATATAGCAGATATGATCAACATGATGATGTTCACCATTGAAACCACCTCAACTCACGTGATGATCGGACTTGAGTTGGTGAAATTGGATCATGTAGCACTCAGATGATCTGACGGATGTCAATTTGAGTGGGAGATTTAGTAATTTGATTAACTGAACTCATTATCTTGAACAATAGTCTTAGTAACCTTTGCATATTTATGTTGTAGATCAATGGCTCGCGCAGTAGCACCCCTAAATTTATATGCGTTCCTAGAAAAGCTAAGTTGAAAGATGATGGAAGTAACTTTGTGGACTGGGCCCATAATCTGAGGATTATCCTCACGAATTCCCAGAAGGCATATGTCCTTAATGCACCCCTTGGTGATCCACCCACTCCAATGGAGTCTCTAGACATTGCGAACACCTGGCAGGCACGTTCTGATGATTACTCAAGGGTTCAATGTGCAATGTTGTATGGCTTAGAATCGGGACTTCAAAGACGTTTTGAATGTCATGGTGCATATGATATGTTCCAGGAGTTGAAGTTTATCTTTTAAAAGAATGCTGTATCGATAGGTATGAGACCTCCGATAAGTTCTATGCTTTCAAAATGGAGGAGAACGGGCCTGTTCTTTAAAACGTACTCAGAATGTCTGGGTATTCCACCCGTCTAGTTGAATTGGGGATGCCCCTTCCGGCGGAGGCGATCACGGACAAAGTTCTTCAATCATAGCCACCTAGCTACAAGAGCTTTGTGTTGAACTATAACATGCACGGGATGAACAAGTCAGTCGTCGAGTTGTTTGCAATGTTAAAAGTCGCTACATTTGAGATTCAGAAGGAGCATCAAGTGTTGATGATCAATAAAACCACTAGTTTCAAGAAGAATGGCAATGGCAAGAAGGGTAACTCTAAGAAGAGTGGCAAAGCAGTTACCCCTCCCGTGAAGAAATCCAAGGCTAGACCCAAGCTAGAAACTGAGTGCTTTCATTGCAAGGGAACTGGTCACTAGAAGCGGAACTGCCCCAAGTATCTGGCCGACAAGAAGGCGGCCAGCACCAAACAAGGTATATATGATATACATGTTATTGATGTGTACCTTACCAACTCTCGTTGTAGTGCCTGGGTATTTGATACCGGTTCAGTTACAGGAGCTACGGAATAGACAATGGTTGTTAAAGGACAAAGTGACGATGCGCGTGGGAAATGGTTCCAAGGTTGATGTGATCGCTCTCGGCACGCTCGCTCTTCGATTACCATCGGGATTAGTGATGAACCTGAATAATTGTTATTTAGTGCCTGTGTTAAGCATGAACATTATATTTGGATCTTTTTTATTGCAAGACGGTTACTCATTTAAATTAGAGAATAATGGTTGTTCTATTTATATGAGTAATATCTTTTATGGTCATGCACCAAATGTGAGGGGTTTATTCATATTGAATCTCGATAATGATGATACACATGTTCATAACATTGATGCCAAAAGTAGAGTTGATAATGATAGTACCACTTTCTTGTGACACTACCGTTCAGGTCGTATTGGTGTAGAATACATGAAGAAGCTCCATGCTGATGGACTTTTGTAGTCACTTGATTTTGAATCACTTGACACATGTGAACCATGCCTCATGGGCAAGATGACTAAGACCCCGTTCTCTGGAACAATGGAACGGGCAAGTGACTTGTTGGAAATCATACATATTGATGTGTGCGGTCCAATGAGCATTGAGGCACGTGGTGGATATCGTTATTTTCTCACCTTCACTGATGACTTAAGTAGATATGGGTATATTTACTTAATGAAACACAAGACTGAAATGTTTGAAAAGTTCAAGCAGTTTCAAAGTGAAGTTGAGAATCATCGTACCAAGAAGATTAAATTCCTACGATCTGATCGACGAGGTGAATATCTGAGTTATGAGTTTGGCAGTCACTTAAGACAGTGTGGAATTGTTTCAAAATTGACACCGCCTGGAACACCGCAGCGTAATGGTGTGTCCGAACGTCGTAATCGAACTTTATTAGATGTGGTGTGTTCTATGATGTCTCTTGCCGATTTGCCACTATCGTTTTGGGGTTATGCATTAGAGACAACTGTATTCACTTTAAATAGGGCACCTTCGAAATCCGTTGAGATGACGCCATATGAACTGTGGTTTGGCAAGAAGCCAAAGTTGTCATTTCTTAAAGTTTGGGGATGTGATGCTTATGTCAAAAAGCTTCAGCCTGAAAAGCTGGAACCCAAAGCGGAGAAACGTGTCTTCATAGGATACCCAAAAGAGACAGTTGGGTATACCTTCTATCTCAGATCCGAAGGAAAAGTATTTGTCGAGAAAAATGGAACATTTCTTGAGAAAGAGTTTCTCTCGAAAGAATTGAGTGGGAGGAAAATAGAACTTGATGAGGTTATTGAACCTTTACTTCAACCAGGGAGTAGCGCACCACAAAAAGATGTTTCTGTAGAGCCTACATCGGCTAAAGAGGAAGTTAATGGTGATGATCATGAAGCTTCAGATCAAGTTGCTATCGAATCTCGAAGGTCGACAAGGGCGTGTACTGCTCCTGAGTGGTACGGCAACCCTGTCTTAGAGGTCATTTTGTTATACAACGATGAACCTACGAGCTATGGAGAAGAGATGATGGGCCTGGATTTCGAGAAATGGTTAGAGTCCATGAAATCCGAGATGGGATCCATGTATGAAAACAAAGTATGGACTTTGGAAGTATTACCTGAAGGGCGAAAGGCCATTCAGAACAAATGGATCTTTAAGAAGAAGACGGACGCGGACGGTAATGTCACCGTCTATAAGGCTCGACTTGTGGCAAAGGGTTTTTCACAAGTTCAAGGAGTTGACTACGATGAGACCTTCTCACCCGTAGCGATGCTAAGTCCGTCAGAATCATGTTAGCAATAGCTGCATATATCGACTATGAAATTTGGCAGATGGATGTCAAAATAGCGTTCCTTAACGGTTTCCTTGAGGAAGAGTTGTATATGATACAACCGGAAGGTTTTGTCGATCCAAAGAATGCTGACAAAGTTTGCAAACTCCAGCGATCCATTTATGGACTGGTGCAAGCATCTTGGAGTTGGAATAAGTGCTTTGATGAGGTGATCAAAGCGTTTGGATTTATACAAGTTTACGAAGAAGCTTGTATTTACAAGAAAGTGAATGGGAGCTCTGTAGCGTTTCTAATATAATATGTGGATGACATATTGCTGATTGGAAATAATATAGAAATGTTGGAAAGTGTGAAGGAATATTTCAACAAGAGTTTTTCAATGAAGGACCTAGGAGAAGCTGCTTTCATATTAGGCATTAAGGTCTATAGATATAGATCAAGACGCTTAATAGCACTTTCACAAAGCACATACCTTGATAAAGTTTTGAAGAAGTTGAAATTGGATCAGTCCAAGAAGGGGTCCTTGCATGTGTTACAAGGTGTGAAGTTGAGTAAGACTCAATGCCTAGTGACTGCAGAAGATAGAGAAAAGATGAATGTCATCCAGTGGCGGAGCTAGCCAGAAATCACTGGGGGCAAAACGTAAATCATCAATGTTTGGGGGGGAAATGCTAAAAAATGTCCAATCTAAGCATCCCTAAAAAAATTACTCACAAATTGCTCCAAGGCTGAGGGGCAGCGGCCCCCTGGCACCAACATAGCTCCGTCGGTGGTGTCATCCCCTATGCTTCAGCTATAGGCTCTATCATGTATGAAATGATGTGCACAAGAACCGATGTCGGCCTTGCCATAAGTATGGCCAAAATGTTTCAAAGTGATCCAGGAATGGAGCACTAGACGATGGTCAAGAATATCCTTAAGTACCTGAAAAGGACTAAGAAAATGTTTCTCGTTTATGGAGGTGATCAAGAGCTCGTCGTGAAGGGTTACGTCGATGCAAGCTTTGACACTGATCCGGATGACTCTAAGTCACAAACCGGACACATATTTATTCTCAATGGGGGAGCGGTAAGCTGGTGCAGTTCCAAGCAGAGTGTGGCAGCCGATTCTACATGCGAAGCGGAGTACATCGCAGCCTCGGAGGCAACGAAGGAAGGTGTCTGGATGAAGGAGTTCATGACAGATCTTGGAGTAGTGACCAGTGCACTGAATAGAGTGGATCTGTTCTGTGATAACACTGGTGCCATTGCCCTGGCCAAGGAACCAAGGTTTCACAAGAGGACCAGACACATAAAGCGACGCTTCAATTGCATCCGCGAGTACATCAAGAAGGATGACATAAATATTTGCAAAGTGCATACGGATCTGAATGTTGCATACCCATAAGTAAACCTCTTCCAAGGGCTAAACATGATCAACACCAGAGCTGTATGGGTGTTAGATTCATTACAATGTAAATCACATGGTGATGTGAGCTAGATTATTGACTCTAGTGCAAGTGGGAGACTGTTGGAAATATGCCCTAGAGGCAATAATAAATGGTTATTATTATATTTCCTGGTTCATGATGATCGTTTATTATCCATACTATAATTGTATTGACTAGAAACACATTGCAAGTGTGGATACATAGACACCACTTTGTCCCTAGTATGCCTCTATTAGACTAGCTCGTCGATCAAAGATGGTCAAGGTTTCCTAGCCATTGACATGAGATGTCATTTGATAATGGGATCACATCATTGGGAGAATTATGTGCTGGACAAGACCCAAACTATAAACATAGCATATGATCGTGTCAGTTTATTGCTATAGTTTTCTACATGTCAAGTATATGTTCCTGTGACCGTGAGATCATGCAACTCATTGACACTCGAGGAGTGCCTTGTGTGTATCAAACGTCACAACATAACTAGGTGACTATAAAGGTGCTCTACAGGTATCTCCGAGGGTGTCTGTTGAGTGGGTATGGATCAAGACTGGGATTTGTTACTCCGTGTGACGGAGAGGTATCCCAGGGCCCACTCGGTAATAGAACATCACAACAAGCCTTGCAAGCAATGTGACTACAGTGTTAGCCATGGGATCTTGTATTACAGAACGAGTAAAGAGACTTGCCGGTAACAGGATTGAACTAGGTCTACAAATACCAACGATCGAACCTCGGGCAGGTAACATACCGACGAACAAAGGGAACAACATACGGGATTAACTGAATCCTTGACATAGAGGTTCAACCGATAAAGATCTTCGAAAAATATGTAGGAACCGATATGGGCCTCTAGGTCCCGCTATTGGTAATTTATCATAGAGGAGTCTCGGTCATGTCTACATAGTTCTCGAACCGGCAGGGTCTGCACACTTAAGGTTCGGTAATGTTTCAGTAGTATAGAGTTATGTATGGTGATGACCGAAAGTTTTTCGGAGTCCCGAATGAGATCCTAGACGTCACGAGGAGCACCGGAATGGTCCGGAGGTAAAGATTGATATATAGTAACTCCTGTTTTTGTCACCGGGAAACTTTCTGGCTCATCGATAGTGTACCGAGAGTGCCGGGAGGGTACCGGGGGACCATCGGGAGGGCTGTCCCGACCCAAGGGGCCACATCGGCTATGGGAAGAGGTAAACCAGCCCCTAGTGGGCTGGATGAAGCCCCACTAAAGTCCCATGCGGCTGGGGTGGAGAAACCCAAAGGTGGAAGGGGGAATCCAAGTGGACAGAAGGAGTCCTAATCCTACTAGGATTGGAGGAGGACTCCTCCTCTCCACCTTCGGCCGAAGCAAGGGCTGGTCCCTTGGGGGCCAAGCCTCCTCCCTCCCTCGTCCTATATATACTAGAGGTATTGAGGGTTTTTCAACACAGAAAACAGCCACATGCTACCCTCTTCCTCTAGATCGTAGTTTCTCCTCTAGATCATTCCGATGGTGCTTGGCGAAGCCCTGCCAGAATAGTTCCACCACCATCACCGCCATGCCATCGCGCTACCGAAGAACTCATCTACCTCTTTGCTCCCTCTTGCTGGATCAAGAAGGCGGATATCGTCATCGAGCTGTACGTGGAGGTGTCGTCCGTTCGGCGCTAGATCGGGACGGATCGTGATTGGATCGTGGGACGCTCGACGATTTGGATCGTGAAGACGTTCGACTACATCAACCTCGTTTCTTAACGATTCCCGCTTAGCGATCTACAAGGGTATGTAGATGCACTCACCCCCTCGTAAATGCTCACCACCATGGATAGATCTTGCGTGTGCGTAGGAAATTTTTTGTTTCCCACGCAACATTCCCCAACAGCACAAGCTAGGCCCGAGGCCTGCGGTGGGCGAACGCTAGTGTGGCCAGGGCGCCGGTAGGGGGGCGAGCGCGCGGCGGCGACGATGGTCGACGGGCGGCGCAGTGGCCAGGGGCGACTGTAGCAACGGGGATGGCTAGCGCGGTGGGAAGGCAAGGCGGGCGCAAGCGGGGAGGGTTCGGGGCACGGTGGCATTGTGGTGTGCGCGGGGTGGAGCGGGGCCGCGATGGCCGTGGGCGACGGGGCAGTGCGGCGACGGGGAGGTAGGAGAGGGGAAGGGGAGGAGCTCGGGGGAGGGCTCACCGACAGCTAGTAGGGAAGGCAGCGGGGACGAGGAGGCCGACGGCAAAGGTGGGGAGGAGGTGGCGTGGTGGCACGCCAGTGCTGCAGCGCAGGCGGGGCGGCGAGGGGGCATCGGCTGCGGGGGCTACCTCCGATCAAGATCCAGCGTGGGGGGAGACGGACAATGGGTGAGCGAGTGGGGCACGGGGAGGGAGTGTCGATGGGGTGGGGGGTTATAGCCCCGGGTTGGGCTCGCTTGGTTGGCCCGGTGGCCAGCTGGGCCGAAGCCCAGTTGGGGGGCCTTATTTATCTTTTGTTGCTTTTTGTAGTTTCTGTTTTTGCTTTTATTTTTATTTGTTTATTAGTTCTGTTATTAAATGTTTGAGTGACAAAAATACTTTTGTAAAAGAATAGAACATGACCAATATTTTTAATGCAATATTTGACAGTGCCTTAAAAAGTTGAAGGCCATTTGTAATTATATGAAAATCTTATAATCCAAAAGGGAACTTAATATTCGTTTTGCCCACTCTTTTAAATACCTTGAGGCATCAAAATACTTGCAAAAAATGGGGGTTGCCATTTTAGAAATGACAAGGGAATATTTGAAAACTATTCATGATTTTTAATTCTTGATTTGCAAAACTTTTAATTCCAATTTTTAAATGAATTTAAATTGCAAGGAAAATTGAATATGGATCTGCTTTCAAAAGTGATAACAAATGGATTAGCAAAAGCATTAACTTAAACTTTGCCATCATTGTAGCTTAATTACAATGATTACTATAGCACTTAATCCAGGGTGTCACACTTCCTGAGCTGGCCACTCCTTAGATGTTGTAGCAGCAGGGAAGTCACCATACCTAGGTCCCTAGAGGACCAACGCCCATGAACTGAAGTCACCTTCGTCGAAAAGAGAACCGATCTCGAAGCCTATGCGCCGGCCGATCTAACGCAACACCACCAACCACATAAGACCCCAGGAACTCCGCGACGACGACAATCGTCATTGCAACGAGGAAGGAGCCATGGGCTAAACTCCACCAGCGCTATCCCTGCCTCGACGTCGGCATCTAGAACCAACGATCGAACGCCTGCACAAAACGGAGACCACACCACACCCCACCCTCCTCCACGTCGTCGATAAAACCGTTGCCATTAGCCAGCAATGACATTCAGAAGCTAGTCTTCCTTTCTTCTTTGCAAATGAAGTTTGGAAACAGCTAGGAGTAAGTACTAAGTTTTTGTAAAACAAAGCCAACCTATTTGCCTCTTCAAATAGTAATGCAGAAGAGAGTTGCATAGATAATTAGCGAAAAACCATTAGAGCATATCCAACCAAACTAGGGTAATTTTCCCCCCTATTCGTTCATGGACACGTTCGAAAAGTGTCCGGGCATGTACGCTTTGAACACTCATTTGTCTGTGCATGCAGCCGTGCCCCTCAAATTTTTCTATTACATGTATATGATTGGTGGGGATGAAAATAGGGATGATAGAATAAAAAAGATATTGTAAAGTTGTTTGGGGCGGGTCATGTCCGACCGGCCCGGACATGCGTGGACATCCTTATTTTCTTCTTATATATGGGCTGGGATTGAGTGCTTAAGAAAGGACGAACATATGAAGACAACATGATAAATCATAGAAAGTGAGACAATATGTATGTCAAATACCACAGAAAAACAAATGTCATTTGATGTTGTCCTACGTAGGAATAGAAATTAATTTCTAGGAAGCATAGGGCTCCAAGAAAGTAACGTTCTTACCTCGAACACAAATGAGCTTGAGTGAACAGTAAAATCAAGATAAATTAAAAAACAAATGATTTTTTTGTGAAAACTGTTTTAAGAGCTTGCAAAATTGCATCATCAAATCACATTTATGGATGTCGTCAAAAGAAAAAGGAAATCAGTGCTCCAAAATGCTTTTGAAAGTATCATTTTTGAAGTATCGGTTGTTTTACTTCTTCTTTTTTACCATGTCTTTCATGAATGTGATTTAATGACAAATCTTTGCAAGCGCCCGAAACATTTATTAATGTTTGTTACAAAAAAATCAGGTTTTTTAATCTATTTTACTGTTCATCCAATCTCATTTGAGCTCGGGTTAAAAACTTTGCATCACTCCAAAGGAATTTTTCCTACAAAATTTCTTAAACCAAACCAAAGACGTCTTTATAGGTTACGTCACACGATCGTGACTTGTTCCGACTTATTTTTTAGGGATAACTTGTTCCGACTTCGGAGTGTGCTTTATCAATTATAATTTGATCATGAAACTGCATGACCAAAAGGCCAGCAACTTGGTGCTACTACATTGTACGTACGTACATAGCTACTAGACGAGAGAGATACAAGTCTCATCTTGTGCATACCTAGATTTCACATTTCAGCTGCTGACCGCGAATGGGCTATGGACTGTATGTTTTCCATCTGACCATGTTATGGATCCTGTCAAGGCGGCCTTGGCCGCTGTGTTCTTGCCAGAGAAGGTGACCTGGAAAACCAGCTTCTTCACGCTGCCGGTGAACTGGAGCTTGTTGGGCACGACCTTCACATCCAGACCGGCCGGTGCGCTGACGGTGACGGTATAGGTCGCGTCTTCCTGCGCTCCGACGTTGGTGACCTCACGGGTCACTGTCCTGCTGGCGCCGGCGGCGAGCCCCGTGACGGCGATGGACGGGTAGTTGAGGTCGGAGATGAGGTGCTTGCTTGCATTGCCGGCGCAGCTGAAGGCGGCCGGAGGGGAGGTGATGAGCCTGATCTGGGACGCGCCGTAGCCGTAGTTGCAGAGGAAGTTCAGGTAGTCGTCCGCCGCGAGGTCGTACACCAGCCCGGGGTCCAGCGCGCCGGTCGGGTTCACCTGCCCCGCGCCGTAGTCGTACGGCGTCGCCGCCGTCCCCGCGTCCGTCGTCATCGGAGCCTTGTCGTTGTTCAGCTGGGTTGCTGCATGCCACACGGCAGACACGATCGAAATTCAGACTTTGAGCCCCTGGCGTGGACACGATTGATCTGTCAGTTTGTTTGATTACATACCTGTAGTCATGATGGCCGACCGGATGGCCGCCGGGCTCCACGTCGGGTTCCATGCCTTGACGGTGGCGGCGGCCCCGGCGACGTGGGGGCAGGCCATGGACGTCCCGGAGACGAGGTTGAACTGCGACGGCTGCTTCTGGCCGGCCGGAAGTGACGACGTCGGGATCCACGAGGCAAGGATGTTAACCCCCGGCGCAGCCACGTCCGGCTGCATATACCATATGGATGGATTAGTTTGCATACACAAAACACAATCAATAACGATAACCTTGGTGAGGGCCGGTTTGGCTCAACCTTGAGGATGTTCCCGGTTTGCGCCGACGGGCCCCTGGACGAGAAGTAGGCCACGACGGGCGCCGGCTTGTACTCCGTCACGGTGATCGTCGGCGTGATCGTGGCGACGGGTTCGCTAATTTCATGCATTGAGAGTGAGCTTGATATGCATTGAGAGAAGTGAGCTTATGGTTTGTGCGTCCAAATGGCGTACCTTGTGGAGGCAATGTACTTGTGAAGGTCAGCCGCCGCCGCCGAGGTGACCTCGGTGACCGGGAAGTCGAGGTAGGCGGTGGTGACCGCCCTCCCGAAGTCGTTCACCAGGATGGACCCCACCGCCCCGGCGCTCTGGAGCTCGTCGACCTTGACCATCTTGGACGTGTCGCTCTGCGAGTGGTTGCACAGCACGATCTTGCCTTTGATCTTGCTGGCATCCAGGGTGCCGGGCTCACAGTGACTGCACCAAAACATTCAAATCACATCACGGGTATTGCATATGGTCCTTTGATAGCTTATACAGTACGTATTAAATTGGTTCATATATGTGTACCTTGCTGAGTCAGAAGTGCTAGAAGATGAACTAGACTTTGCTGATGCACCTGCGATCAACGGGTACTTCGGGGATTTGTCCAGGTTGGAGAAATTTATAGCTCCGCCCTGCATTGACAGACAATAGAAGAGAGTTAATTTCTTTCTCAAGAACCAAGAAATGCTACCGCAAAGACATGTATATATAACCTTAACAGCGCTGCTATTTCCACCCAACACGACGTCCGACTCGAAGTCGCGGTCGATGGTCGTGGCCGCGACCGTCATGATCCACGGCGCCGCGTTCACCACCGTGGAGGCGTCCGGCCCGGCGTTGCCCGCCGAGCACACCACCATGACCCCCTTCGCCACGGCGTGGAACGAGCCGATGGCGATCGGGTCCTCGGAGAAATCCGGGGAGAAGTACGGGGACGCACCGAGGGAGACCGAGATGACGTCGACGCCGTCGCCGATGGCGTCGTCGAAGCCGGCGAGGATGGCCGACCCGGCGCAGCCTTCGTCCGAGCAGACGCGGTACATGGCCACCCTCGACGCGGCGGATCCCCCCTTCGCGGTCCCCTGGGCCAGGCCGTAGTACGAGGCGCCAGTGACCGCGTTCCCGGCCGCCGTGGACGACGTGTGCGTCCCGTGGCCCGCCGCGTCCCGCGGCGAGCCGCCGCTGCTCCGGGTCCGGCCGCTGTCCACCTCGCCGAGATCGTAGTACCTTGCTCCGATCAGCTTCCTGCACCGCAAAATTAATCAGATGCCAGGGCACATGTCACGTACCCGACTTAGAACGGTGTGTGGCTCACTTGTTGCAGTTGGAGGAGTTGAAGTCATCCCCGGCCATGCAGACGCCCTTCCACTTGCTCGGGACGGGTCCGAAGCCGGCGTCGTCGAAGCTGGGGGACTCGGGCCAGATGCCGGAGTCCAGGAGGCCGATGATGGTCTCCGTGGTCGGCGCCGACCTCGCCGCCGCCGTGGTTTTGGGCGAGCGGTGCCGGGCCGAGTCGATCTTCACCTCCGTCTGCTGCAGGAAGTCCCAGGACCTGGTGGTGTGGAGCTGGTACATGGGGTCGGCGAACACGGAGACCACGCCGGGCTTGTGCCTGAGCGCGGCGGCCTCGTCCTTGGACAGCCGCGCCGCGAACCCGGAGAAAGCGTGCTTGTACTGCTGCACCACTACGCTCTGCGCCACCTTCCCCCTCTTGAGAATGGTGCCGACGAGGCGGAGGTGGCTCTGGCGGAGGAAGTCAGGCGAGGTGCGTGGCGGCACGGCCCCCATGTACACCACGTACACCCCGGTGCTCTCGCCATGGCATCCTCCCAGGGCGACGAGAAGGGCAACGACGAGGCAGAGAGGAAACCACATGACCGTGTCGTATCTGTTGTCACTAGCCAGCTACAATGTATCTACTGCTCGTTAGTTCTGTGCATTGTGCTTGCAATGTGCACTGCCCGGACACGAGTTGCACCATTTATAGGCGCACTGCGCGCGTACGAGGACACGCGAGGTCGATGGTGGCCATGAGTAGCTGCTCGATCGATGCGGTGCCAACTGAGGGCGCGGCGCGGTGGAGAAGGGTCGATGGTGGGCTCTGACGGCGCGTGCATTAGCTATCAGTAGTATTGTACAGATAGGAGTAGATAGTAGGGCGCATGCATTCCTGATTTCCCACGCGCGCATGCCTGCCTGCCTGCCTGCGTTAACCCGAGTGGAAGGTAAGGTAGTGTGTGCACTAGTATAGTAGTGCTCGCTCAGTGTGATCTGATCCGTGAACACCTTATCCCGGCTCCTAAGTGGCGGTGCGTGGTTCAGGCCAGAGCTAGGAGAGGATAGGCCAACTTTCTACCCGTAAAACTACCGCAGGCGACATGCATTTGCCAAATCGATCGTGATACATGTGGACAGACTGGTAGTGATTCGCAACAAGACGAAGAAGAAAACTGGACGTGCCATTCTACCAAGTAATCAGCAAATCCGTTCTTACACTCCGGTCTCCACCACCGCCCCAGTGAGTAGTGGAGGCGGGCACTTCACCGCGCTGTCCACCGAGCACCTTTGCTGGCGTGCCTAGATCATCACAAGCCGGAGGTTAACTTGCTATGAACTATCAATAAGTAGCAGACCAGCTGACCTAATCTAAAACGATGATACCACTAGTAAAAAACAGGAAACTAATCTCGGTTTCAAAGGGCCTTTAGTCCCAATTCTGAAACCGGGACAAACCAAACGGGACTAATACCCAAAATGTTTACGAACCGGGACCAAAAGGGCTCCACGTGGCCGCTGTGAGGTGTCCAGACAGGAGTACGTTTAGTCCCGGTTGGTAACAGCAATCGGGACTAAAAGGCCGCCACGCGTCATGTGCTGCCTTTTTTTGGAAGGGGGTTTAGGGGTTTTGGAGTGTTAATTTAGGGGTTTCATATTGTATTAGCTAGCTAATAAAGAAAATGTGAACTCTCTTTCTCCGTGATTGGTCGACGCTAGCTACTATACATATAGAGAGAACTCGACGCTAGCTAATAAGCAAATGAAGGAAACCATTAATTACACAAGATCGTCATGCTGAACATATATAGAGAAAAGTGACATCTCTTTCTCCGTGCTTGGTTGAACAACAAGCTTTGTATATCTATCCGACGCTACTACATATATACAATATAACATCTTTTACAATCCCTAACATCATCTACCTAAGATCCAATCACAAATCCACATAGTATTCTCCGTCTTTAGGTATGACGTGATCAAGAAAGAATCCTGCCAATTCCTCTTGAATTGCTCGTATGCGATCATGTGATAGGAGTTCATCCCGCATCTGTCAAATCTAATTTAAAGAAGGGGGTCAATATATGCATATATATGAAAACTCAACACAATTGATGGTAATACATAAAATAATATTTTGAATTTTATTCACTTACTTCAAATTGTTTGTCAGAGGATCCTCGCTTAGAGGTCGAGTGGCGAATGAACTTGCATACGTAGTATCCACATAAAACAGTCCCGTCTTCCTGGTACAAGCACTTTACGAGAATAGATTTCAATCAAACTGATAAGCAAGCATGGTAATGATATATTGATAAAAATTTGAATCAATTAGAAATGCGTGGAACTAGCTAGTACTACTTACTTTGGGGTGTGTAAATCGCAACTCTTTGTTTAGACCGAGAACCTTTCGCGTGAACTTTTTCCAAACCCTGCTAGTCAAAGAAAATGATTACCTGATATCAGGAAATGAACGAAAGTTGCATGCCGATATGGTCCCGGTATTGACTGAACTTATTTCTTGAGCATTGCAGTCATGTCCGCATAATCCTCGAGATCTTTACGTCTCAAGTCTAAGACAGTTACTAATGCCCCATCAAGCTTAATGGATAGCAGAATAAAGTGGTAACTGTGCACGCATATATAACTCGTCAATTAAATTACTTAACCTTGAGTAAGCGAAACCGAATATACAGAGAAGACAGCAACACTCACTTGAAGTTGTAAGGAAAGAGTATTTCCCTTTTGTTTTGATGTGTAAGGAACGGCTTTAGCATGTTCTCCTCGGTCTGTTTGATTTCATTTTGTACCGACCATTCATTTACGGCATTTAGGCTAATGAACTCAACGTCGAAGATTCCTGCTTTTTTGCATTCGACGATCTTCAATCTGCATAATATATTCAGAATAATTATATATACATGCAATGAACGAGCTGAGCTAGAGACTTAACTATAGAAGTAATACTTACAGACAGTAGCGAGTCATGAGTTGTTTGTCGAGGGCCAGTTGATTGTATAACTGAAATAACTCCACAAATTCAATAGGCATCACGTTGAGTCCAATGAATTCGTGCTCTAGTTTAACTCTAACATACATAGTGTGTCTCCCAGACTCTCTGCAGGTTTTCATGTACCACTCATGCAAATTATACATCCTCGTTGTTAGATGATGATGATCAGGTTTGACGAGAGGCTTCCCGTGCACATATTTATATTCTTCTACTGTTACCTCGGCCATATCAAAAATTACATCATCCCCCAAGTAATCACCAGGTTTGGTACCGGGCAGTAGCACCGAATGATTAGCTATATCGCTGGACACCTTGAGCGGGGGGCACAATTGCTTCTCCTATTCGCCGAGCTAGGGAATTCATTTCCCACTTCTTCATTCTTTGACTCTTGTAGCACTAGAAGTACTTCCCGACCGTTGCGCTTCATTATATGTCTTTATAATACAGCGTTCATAGTTTGATGGCAACGGAGGAGGTGATGGTCGCTTCAGGGCATCCAGAGTGTGCTTCGCTTTCATCGGATCTACTGTTTCCTTCGGAGGTGGATGTTTCTGTGCAAAATGGGCATTCACTTTGGCTTTACTAATGTCATCGTTTTCTTTGTCAGTCCTCTCGTATGGTAACTTTGGAACATGCTTGATGTTTGGACCAAATTTGAATTTCTTCCCGCCTATTGTACTGCTAGCCGTCAGAGCGGCGACGGCATCTCTCTTCCGTCGTGGCTGATGCGTCAGGGGGTGGAGTGGCCTAATGCGCCGGAGGAGGAGGAGGAGGAGGCGGAGTGGCCTGACATGCCGGAGGAGGTTGAGTGGCCTGACGCGCCGGAGGATGCGGAGTGTCCTCACACGTCGAGGAGGTGGGGGAGGAGGAGGAGTGGCTTCATGCGTCGGAGGAGGCGAAGGAGGAGGCGGAGGAGAAGGCGGAGTGGCCTCACGCGTC
The DNA here is from genome assembly GCA_022496015.1 of Hordeum marinum. Lineage (NCBI taxonomy): Eukaryota > Viridiplantae > Streptophyta > Magnoliopsida > Poales > Poaceae > Hordeum > Hordeum marinum. Next base: position 509,181,232 of record CM039673.1, on the reverse strand, counting down.
GAAGGAGGCGGAGGAGGAGGCAGAGTGGCGTCACGCGCCGGAGGAGGCGAAGGATGAGGAGGAGGAGGAGGCGGAGTGCCCTGATGCTCCGGAGGAGGCTCAATCTGCCGAGGCTTCCAGTTTGGAAGCTTGATGTACTCCTTTCTCCATAGACATGTACTCATCTAAGAATTTTCCAAAAGAACAATATCCTCCTCACCTGTAGGGTTATCAAGCTCCAACCCCTCATATCCATCCGTTATTTCATCCACCGTCACAACATCATAGCCATGTGGAATCGGACGGCAGTGGAAAGTTCCCTCAGCTCGAGGAGGTAGAACAGAGCCGACCGCCGCCTTCAAGGTCAGGTTATGGCATCTCGTCATTAGCTGGCAATGTTGAGCCTCCGTGATACTATCCACGAGGTAGCCAGGAGCCGTGAAATCAGGCTAAACGAGCTCCGTGGAAGCCACGCTGCTTCTCCGCTGAGATGATGGGGTAGCTTTTGGGGCGGCGTCGAAGGAAGGATCTTCGTGCCGCTCAGATGGTTGGCTGGTAGCTCGCTGGCTCTCACGTTCCTCTAGTTTTACTAATCTTGCACTGAGCTTCTGCGTTTCGCTTGCTTCCAATTTCCTCTTTCTCTCTCGACTTCTATAACCACCGTTGTTGGGAAACCCATGCTTCCATGGAACGGAGCCTGATGTACCTCATGTTCGTCCAAGGTGTTCAGGATTCCCGAGGGCCTCTGTCAGCTCGTCCTTTTATCTGTCACGAATGAACGTCCCTTCCCGCACTGCCTTAATTGTTGCCTGAAGCTTTTTGATGGGTATTGCAAGTTGAGCTCTCGTCCAGACACACCTTCCTATTTCTCGGTCCAAAGTTCCTCCAGCCCCGAAGAACCAAGTCCTTGAACGATCTGGCCAGCGCAATGTCTCTGGGTGGACATTCTTAGCAAGCAGGTCTTGCTTAGCTTTGTCCCACAACGGTCGGGCTTTGTAGTAGCCACCTGACCCCGTGTGATGGTGATACTGCTTTGCTGCAACATTTTTCTTGTTTCTCGGTGACATTTTCTTACTCTTCTCCAATTTCTTGTAGGCCACAAATTCGGGCCATTGATCTCTTATTTTCTCATATCGACCGGCGAACTCCGGAGTCTTATCTTTCTCGACAAACTTTGTGTTCAACTCTTTCTTCTAGTTCCTGAATAGTTCTGCCATCTTCTTAAGAGCCCACGACTTGACCTTTCGCTCTATAACGGGGCTATTCGGATCCTCCTCTTGCGTTAGGCTGAAATTTCTCATCAGCTCGATCCAAAGATCATCTTTCAGTCTGTCATGGACATAAGAAACTTCGGGGTCCTTATTATTCTTATTCAATTGTTGGGTGGTGATCAAGACGTAGTCCCTAATAACAACTCCACACTAGTGTACAAATGTGTCTTTGGTCCGCTTGGGAGCAATCGGTTGGCCATTGTTCGCGACTTCTATGATCGTGAACCTTTCATACTGGCGCAAATTTTTCTTTGGGCCTCGTCTCCTTACCTCGCTAGACTTTGCAATAGTTGAGGATCCCTCCTCCATTCAGTCACCGGAGCCGTGATCATCATCTCTTTCCTCCGTCATTCGGTCACCAGAGCCATGATCATGATCTCCTTCCTCCGGCATTCGGTCACCGTAGCTGTCATTATCTCTTGCCTCCTCCATTGTTGGATCACCGGACGAGCCATCCTCTCCTTCCTGACCATCGGTGTCATTGAGATACGCCAAGGGATTATACCCGACACGGATTATATCCCCCAACAAGTCTTCTTGTTCTATGTCTCTGTGATCCATAGTTTCTACAAATATTATGGCATGGCAATATACAAAACATGAGATATGGAAATTAATACAAGGCATTAATCAATAGTCTCTAGCAGGTGGTTGCCACCGAGTTGACGACGAGGATGCATGCTGGCCGGGAATCGTCGACTCAACAACTACGCTATGCAGGTAAACATTTAACAATCTAATTAAACATCATATCATGTCACCGACGATCATCTGGGACTCCTCGATATCGTCGGGGGCTACTCTCCCTCATCGATGATCGTCAGGGGGGGGGGGTACTCTCCCTCACCGATGAACATTGAGGGGTACTCTCCCTCACCGACGATCGTCGGGGACTCCTCGATATCGCGTCACCGACGACCGGCGATAAAACAACTAAACATCTAAACAAATACACATATGCATCAACAAGAACATCCTCAAATATAAAACAAATACACATATGCATCAATATAACATACATCGGTATGAAACAAATACACATATGAATTTTATCTAACATATAAAAAATGAACAAAATTCGAGGAGGAGATGCTCACCGGCGACGACGGGACTCAGGGAGGTGGCATGGGCGGCGTTCGGCGTCAGTGTCGGCGACGACATCGACGATGACGAGGAGGGGTGCGGGGACGGGCTCAGGGCGTCGACGACGAGAACGGGCGTGCGGCGTCAGGCTCGGCGACGACGGTGACGACAAGAACGGTGGGGGCGACGACAGTGACGACGAGCATGGGCGGCGGGAGCGATGGTGATGACGCTGAGGAGGAGGAGGGCGCGGGCACGCACTCGGGGCGGCAACGACAAGAACGGGCGCACGGCGTCAGGCTCGGTGACGGTGGCGACGACGAGAACGGGCTCGGGGGCGGCGGCGACGACGAGAACGGGCGGCGGGGGCGGCGGTGACAACGAGCAGCCTAGCGGTGTCGGGGCAGGGCGTCGGCATCGGGGCGAAATTGGAGAGGTTGGGGATAAATCGACAACTCCCGCCTTATATGCGAGCACCTATGGTCCCGGTTGGTGGCACCAACCGGGACTATAGGAGGGCATTAGTCCCGGTTGGTGCCACCAACCGGGACTAAAGTCCCGCGCTTCCCGCCCGTTGGGCTGCCAAAATTGGCCTTTTAGTCCAGGTTGGTGGCACCAACCGGGACTAAAGGGGGGCCATTAGTCCCGGTTGGTGCTACCAACCGGGACTAAAGGGTGGCGCAGCGGTGTCGAAGGTTTAGTCGCACCTCGCTAAGCGAAGGGAGCACGAACCTGTTTATAAGCCGTGTCGCGGCAGCTACGTTGAGCTCCTCTCAAATTGAAAATAGATGCCCTTATACAAGAAATTAGACCTAAATTTAAAATGCTAGTTAGGCGCCTAACTAGAACTTTGAATTTAGGTTGAATTTTCTCTATAAGCGCATCTATTTCCACTTTTGCCATTTTTTATGTTATTTTTTGCATATTAGAAGTTCTTGACAAACAATACTTTATGAATATTCTTTTTGCTGCATTCAATATGCATCATTCGAAGCCACATCATCTCTTTTCAACCCTTTTCTCACCTCATTTGCTATTTTTCATGCATTTCATCATTTATTTTAAGCTAAAATGACCCTAAATTAAAAAGCACTACAAATGCACTCTGAAATGGTTGAAACTTGGCATGGTACCATCATTTCACCCACATAGCATGTGCTAAAAAGTTGGGAGGGCTAAAAGTTGAGAGGGTTATGGCAAAAACTGGACGCACTTCGTGTACAAAATGGACAATCTCTTTCGAAGTATCAGGGTTTCGGACGAATACACGTCTGTTACAAAAGGCATATCAATTTTTTAAACATATTTGAACTCAAGAAATTTTCTGCATTCAATATGCACCATTTGAAGCCACATCATCCCTTTTCAACCATTTTCTGACTTCATTTGCTATTTTTCATGCATTTAATCATTTATTTTAAGCTCTAATGACCCTAAACTGAAAAGCACTACAAATGAACTCTGAAATGGTTGAAACTTGGCATGGTACCATTATTTCACCCACATAGGATGTGCTAAAAAGTTGAGAGGGTTACGGCAAAAACTGGATGCACTTCGTGTTCAAAATGGACAATCTCTTTCAAAGTATCACGGTTTCGGAGGAAATCACATCTGTTACAAAAGGATTTCAATTTTTAAACCTATTTGAACTCAAGAATTTTTTTGCATTCAATATGCACCATTCGAAGCCACATCATCCCTTTTCAACCCTTTTCCGACTTCATTTGCTATTTTTCATTCATATCATCATTTACTTTAAGCTAAAATGACCCTAAATTAAAAAGCACTACAAATAAACTTTGAAATGGTTGAAACTTGGCATGGTACCATCATTTCACCCACATAGCATGTGCTAAAAAGTTGAGAGGGTTACGACAAAAACTGGATGCATTTCGTGTACAAACTGGACAATCTCTTTCGAAGTATGAGGGTTTTGGACGAATACACATATATTACAAAAGGCATTTCAATTTTTTAAACATATTTGAACTCAAGAATTTTTCTGCATTCAATATGCACCATTCAAAGCCACATCATCCCTTTTCAATCCTTTTCTGACTTCATTTGCTATTTTTCATGCATTTCATCATTTATTTTAAGCTACAATGACCCTAAATTGAAAAGCACTACAAATGAACTCTGAAATGGTTGAAACTTGGCATGATACCATCATTTCACCAACATAGGATGTGCTAAAAAGTTGAGAGGGTTACGATAAAAACTGGATGCACTTCGTGTACAAAATGGACAATCCCTTTCGAAGTATCAGGGTTTCAGACGAAAACACGTTTGTTACAAAAGGATTTCAATATTTTAAACATATTTGAACTCAAAAAAAATTCTGCATTCAATATGCACCATTCAAAGCCACATCCCTTTTCAACCCTTTTCAGACTTCATTTGCTATTTTTCATGCATTTTATCATTAATTTTAAGCTAAAATGACCCTAAATTGAAAAGCACTACAAATGAACTCTGAAATGGTTGAAACTTGGAATGGTAGCATCATTTCACCCACATAGGATGTGCTAAAAAATTGAGAGGGTTACGGCAAAAACTGGATGCACTTCGTGTACAAAATGGAAAATCTCTTTCGAAGTATCAGGGTTTCGGACGAATACACGTCTGTTAGAAAAGGCATTTCATTTCTTGACATGTAACTGCAGGGATATCCTAGATCAAATCCATCATTAGAATAGTTATGGATAGGAAGTCTTCACTTTTTCTTCGCGTGTGTCCCTTGCGTATTGCGTCGTAACCATGGATAATATTCATCGTTCAACAGGGTGGTTGGGTTAGCCTTCACTTTGAAGGGAGGAATTTCATGAAACTTTTCATAATATGCACACATATCTGTCTTGCCCTCTACTCCCACGATGTCTCTTTTCCCTGAAAGAACTATGTGGCGCTTTGGCTCATCTTATGATGTATTCGCTTCCTTGTCTTTTCTTTTTCTCGGTTTGGTAGACATGTATTTCACATAGAAAACCTACGCCACATCATTGGCTAGGACGAATGGTTCGTGTGTGTACCCAAGATTATTCAGATCCACTGTTGTCATTCCGTACTGCGGGTCTACCTGTACCCCGCCTCCTGACAGATTGACCCATTTGCACCAAAACAAAGGGACCTTAAAATCATGTCCATACTCAAGTTCCCATATGTCCACCATGTAACCATAATATGTGTCCTTTCCCCTATTGGTTGTTGCATCAAAGCGGACACCACTGTTTTGGTTGGTGCTCTTTTGATCTTGGGCGATCGTGTAAAATGTATTCCCATTTATCTCGTACCCTTTATAAGTTAATACAGTCGAAGATGGTCCCTTGGCCAACGAGTACAACTCAACTGCAACAGTGGAGTTATCCATGAGATGTGTTTGCAACCAACTGCTGAAAGTCCTGATGTGTTCACATGTAATCCAGTTGTCACACTGCTCTGGGTGTTTGGAGCGCAGAATATTCTTGTGATCATTGACATATAGGGTCACCAATGTAGAATTCCGTAGAACTGTGTAGTGTGCTTGATACCAAGAATGCCCGTCCCTACATATTATTGAGTCCGGTCCTAGAGTGCCTTTTCCAGTCAGTCTCCCCTCATACCGCGATCGAGGGAGACCAATCGGCTTAAGGTCAGGAAAGAAGTCAACACAAAACCCAATGACCTTCCTTGTTTGATGGCCCGTGGAGATGCTTCCTTCTGGCCTAGCAAGGTTACGAACATATTTCTTTAAGACTCCCATGAACCTCTCAACGGGGAACATATTGTGTAGAAATACAGGGCCCAGAATGCCAATCTCGTCGACTAGATGAACTAGGACGTGCATCATGATATTGAAGAAGGATGGTGGGAACACCAGCTCGAAACTGACAAGACATTGCACCAAATCACTCTTTAACCTTGGCAGGATTTCTGGATCGATTACCTTCTAAGAGATTGCATTGAGGAATGCACATAGCTTCACAATGGCTAATCGAACGTTTTTCGGTAGAAGCCCCATCAATGCAACCGGAAGAAGTTGTGTCGTAATCACGTGGCAATCATGAGACTTTAGGTTCTGGAAATTTTTCTCTCCCATATTTATTATTCCCTTTATATTTGACGAGAAGCCAGATGGGACCTTCATACTGAGCAGGCATTCAAATAAGATTTCCTTCTCTTCTTTGGTAAGAGCGTAGCTGGGAGGACCTTCATACAACTTTGGATGCATGCCGTCTTTTTCATGCACACGTTGTTGTTGGAAATATGCCCTAGAGGCAATAATAAATTGTTTATTATCATATTTCCTTGTTCATGATAATCATTTATTATCCATGCTATAATTGTGTTGATCGGAAACTCAGATACATGTGTGGATACATAGACAACACCATGTCCCTAGTATGCCTCTAATAGACTAGCTCGTTGATCAAAGATGGCTATGGTTTCCTAGTCATGGACATGAGATGTCATTTGATAATGGGATCACGTCATTAGGAGAATTATGTGATGGACAAGACCCAAACTACAAACGTAGCATATGATCGTGTCAGTTTATTGCTACTATTTTCTGCATGTCAAGTATTTGTTCCTATGACCATGAGATCATGCAACTCACTGACACCGGAGGAGTACCTTGTGTGTATCAAACGTCGCAACATAACTGGGTGACTATAAAGGTGCTCTACAGGTATCTCCGAGGGTGTCTGTTGGGTTGGCATGGATCAAGACTGGGTTCTCTTACTCCGTGTGATGGAGAGGTATCTCATGGCCCACTCGATAATACAAGATCACAATAAGCCTTGCAAGCAATGCGACAAAGTGTTAGTCACGGGATCTTGTATTACGGAAAGAGTAAAGAGACTTGCCGGTAACGAGGTTGAACTAGGTATGGAGATACTGACGATCGAATCTCGGGCAAGTAACATACCGAAGAACAAAGGGAACATCATACGGGATTAACTGAATCCTTGACACAGAGGTTCGACCGATAAAGATCTTCGTAGAATATGTAGGAACCAATGTGGGCATCCAGGTCCCGCTATTGGTTATTGACCGTAGAGGTGTCTCGGTCATGTCTACATAGTTCTCGAACCCGCAGGGTCTGCACACTTAAGGTTCGGTGACGTTTCGGTAGTATAGAATTATGTATGGTGGTGACCGAAGGTTGTTTGGATTCCTGGATGAGATCCCGGATGTCACGAGGAGCTCCGGCATGGTCCAAAGGTAAAGATTGATATATAGGAAGTCCTATTTTGGTCACCGAAAAAGTTTCGGGCTCATCGGTAGTGTACCGGGAGTGCCGGTAGTGTACCGGGAGACCATCGGGAGGTGTATTTCGACCCAAGAGTCTACATGGGCTGTGGGAGAGTGAATACCAGCCCTTAGTGGGCTGGTGGAAGTCCCACACAAGGCCCATGAAGCTGGGAGAGAAAGCCCAAAGCGAAAAAGGTGGAAAAAGGCAAAAAAAAAGCAAAAAAAGGAGGAGTCCTAGTCCTACTAGGATTGGAGGAGGATTCCTCCTCTCCTCCTTAGTTCGGCCGACCCAAGGTATGGCTCCTTGGGAGACAAGCCTCCTCCTCTCTTACTCCTATATATACTAGAGGTTTTAGGGTTTTTGCCACTAGATTTTCAGCCACGTGCTACCCTATTCTCTAGTGCGTAGTTTCTCCTCTAGATCGGTTTTCTGCAGTGCTTAAGCGAAGCCCTGCCAGAATTGCTCCACCACCATCGCCGCAGTGCCGTTACACTACCGGAGAACTCGTCTACCTCTTCGCTCCCTCTTGCTGGATCAAGAAGGCGGAGATCATCATCGAGCTGTACGTGTGCTGAACGCGGAGGTGCCGTCCGTTCGGTGCTAGATCGGAAGGACCATGATCAAGATCGCGAGACTTATCGTGATGAGTTCGCGGGCCGGATCGTGATGAGTTCACGGGGCGGATCATGATTGGATCGTGGGACGAATCGTGATGAGATCGCGGGACACTCGGCGATTTGGATCGCGAAGACGTTCGACTACACCAACCGCGTTTCTTAACGCTTCCCGCTTAGCGATCTACAAGGGTACATAGATCCACTCTCCCTCTCGTAGATGCTCATCACCATGGATAGGTCTTGTGTGAACGTAGGAGAATTTTTGTTTCCCATGCAATGTTCCCCAAAAGTGGTATCAGAGCTAGGTCTATGTGTAGATGAGATCTCGAGTAGAACACAAAGAGTTTGTGGGCGTTGATGCTTAGATTGCTTCCTCCCTTGGTCGTGTTTTGGTTCAGCGGTATTGTGAGATTAAGCGGCCCGGACCAACATTACTCGTACGCTTACGAGAGACCGGTTCCGTCAACCGCAACTTGTTGCATAGATGGCTTGTGGGTGCTAGTTTCTCTCACTTTTGTTGGATCGGATTCGACAAAGACGGTCCTTGAGAAGGTTGAAAAGCAACTAGTGTATCACTTTGCGTAGATGAGAATTGTTCTTGCTAGATACCCGTTGCAGCCACGTAAAACATGCAACAACAATTAGAGGGCGTCTAACTTGTTTTTGCAGGGTATGTTGTGATGTGATATGGCCAATTACATGATGTGATATATGTGATGTATGAGATGATCATGTGTTGTATAGAATATCACGACTTGCATGTCGATGAGTACGGCAACGGGCAGGAGCCATAGGGTTGTCTTTAATTATTGTATGACCTGCGTGTCAATCATTAAGCGCTATGTAATGCTTTACTTTATCGCTAAACGGTAGCAATAGTAGTACAAGCACGATGGGCGTGACAACCCCGATGGCGACACATTGATGGAGATCAAGATGATGCAGATCATGGTGTCGTGCCGGTGATGATGGAGATCATGCTGGTGCTTTCAAGATGGAGATCAAAAGCACAAGTTCATGGCCATATCATGTCACTTATAATTTGCATGTGATGTTAGTCCTTTTATGCACCTTGTTTTGCTTAGGACGACGGTAGCATTATAAGGTGATCCCTCACTTAAATTTCAAGATGAATTGTGTTCTCCCCGAGTGTGCACCCTTGCGAAAGTTTGTCGTGTTGAGACACCACATGATGATCGGGTGTGATAGACTCTACGTTCACATACAACGGGTGCAAGCCAGTGTTGCACATGCAGAACACTCGGGTTAAACTTGACGAGCCTAGCATGTACAGACATGGCCTCGGAACACAAGAGACTGAAAGGTCGAACATGAGTCATATAGCAGATATGATGAACATGATGATGTTCACCACTGAAACCACATCAACTCACGTGATGATCGGACTTGAGTTGGTGAATTTGGATCATGTATCACCCGAATGACTGGAGGGATGTCAATTTGAGTGGGAGTTATTAAGTAATATGGTTAAATGAACTCATTATCATGAACATAGTCAGTAGTGTCTTTGCAAACTGTGTTGTAGATTACTAGCTCACGTGTAGCTCCCTTAGATTTTTATATGTTCCTAGAAAAATAGAGTTGAAAGATGATGATAGCAATATTGCGGACTGGCTCCGTGATCTGAGGATTGTCCTCGTTGCTGCACAGAAGGCTTATGTCCTTAATGCACCGCTCGATGCGCCAACCCCTCTAGCATCGTCTGTAGATGTTGTGAACATCTGACAGGCACATTCTGATGACTACTTGATAGTTTAGTCGTCATGCATTACGGCTTAGAATTGAGGCTCCAAAACGTTTTGAACGTCACGGAACATATGAGATGTTCTAAGAGCTGAAATTAGGATCTCAAGCTCATGCCCGTGTTGCAAGATATGAGATCTCCAACAAGATTCTTTGCCTGCAAGATGAAAGAGAATAGCTCAATCATTGAGCATGTGCTCAGATTGTGTGGGTGCTACAATCGCTTGAATCGAGTGGGAGTTCATCTTCTAGATAAGATAGTGATTGATATAGTTCTCCAACTCACTGTCACTAAAGCTATAGAACTCGGTGATGAACTATAAAATGCCAGGCATAGAAATAATGATCCCTGAGCTATTCGCAATGTTTGACACCGCGAAGGTAGAAATCAAGAAGGACCGTCAAGTGTTGATGGTTAGTCAAACCACTAGTTTTTAGAAGGCCAAGAGCAAGGAGGGAAGCTTGATGGATAGCAAGTCAGTTGCTGCTCCAGTGAAGCAACCCAAAGTTGAACCCAAACCCGAGACTAAGTGCTTCGATTATGAGGGGAGCGGTCACTGAAGCGGAACAACCCTAGATACTTGGTAGATAAGAAGGTTGGCAATGTCGACAAAAGTATATTTGATATACGTGTTAATGATGTGTACCTTGCGAGTACTCCTAGTAGCACCTGGGTATTGGATACCGGTTCAGTTGCTAAATGTTAGTAACTCGAAATAAAAGCTACGGAATAAACGGAGAACTAGCTAAGGGTGAGGTGACGATGTGTGTTGGAAATGTTTCCAAGGTTGATGTGATCAACATCGCACGCTCTCTCTACCTTCGGGATTAGTGACAAACCTAAATAAATGTTATTTGGTGTTTTGCGTTGAGCATGAACGTGATTAGATCATGTTTATTGCAACATGGTTATTCATTTAAGTTAGAGAATAATGGTTATTCTGTTTACATGAATAATACCTTCAATGGTCATGCACCCAGTGAGAATGGTTTGTTGAATCTTGATCGTAGTAATACACATGTTCATAACATTGATGCCAAAAGATACAAAGTTAATAATGATAGTACCACATACTTGTGGCACTGCCGCTAAATGTCATATTGGTATAAAGCGCATGAAGAAACTCCATGCTAATGGATCTTTGGAGTCATTCGATTTCGAATCGGTTGAGACATGCGAACCATGCCTCTTGGGCAACATGACTAAGGACCCTGTTTCCAAATGGATGGAGCGGGCAAGTGATTTATTGGAAATGATACATGTTGATGTATGCAATCCAATGAGTCTTGTAGCATGCGGTGGATATCGTTATTTTCTTACCTTCACCGATGATTTTAGTAGATATAGTGTATATTTACTTAATGAAACACAAATCTGAATTGTTTGAAAGGTTCAAGCAAATTCAGAGTGAAGTTTAAGATCATCGTGAAAAGAAGATAAAAATGTATGTGATATGATCGTGGAGGTAAATATCTGAGTTACGAGTTTGGCATACAACTTTAGACAATGTGAAAGTTGTTTCACAACTCACACCACCTGGAACACCATAGTGTGATGGTGTGTTCGAACATCATAGGCATGCTCTGTTGAAAATGGTGCTTGCTATGATGTCTCTTATTGTTTTGCTACTATAATTTTGGGGTTATGCATTAGAGACAACTACATTCACTTTAGATAGGGCACCTTCTAAATCCGTTGAGATGACACCGTGTGAATTATGGTTTGATAGAAACCTAAGCTGTCATTTCTTAATGTTGGGGGCTGCAACACTTATGTGAAAAGGGTTTTCACCTAATGAGCTCGAACCCAAAGTGGACAAATGCATCTTCATAGAATACCCTAAAGACAGTTGGGTAAACCTTCTATCTCAGATCCAAGCATAAAGTGTTTGTTGCTAAAATGTGGTCCTTTCTCGAGAAAGAGTTTCTCTCGAAAGAATTGAGTGGGAGGAAGATAGAACTTGATGAGGTTGTTGAACCTTTGTTCAACCAGAGAGTAGCGCAGCGCTAGAATTTGTTTCTGTGAAGCCTACGTTAGTTGAAGAGGAAGTTAATGATGATGATCATGAAGCTTCGGATCAAGTTACTATCGAACCTCGTAGGTCGACAAGGATGTGTACTGCTCCTGAGCGGTACGACAACCCTGTCTTGGAGGTCATGTTGTTGGGCAATGATGAACCTACGAGCTGTGGAGAAGCAATGATGGGCCCGGATTCTGACAAATGGTTAGAGGCCATGAAATCCAAGAAAAGGATCCATGTATGAAAATCAAGTATAGACTTTGGTAGACTTGCTCGTTGGACGGCAGGTCATTGAGTACAAATGGATGTTTAAAATGAAGACAAACTCTCATGGTAAATGTCACCATTTGTAAAGCTCGACTTGTTGAAAAGAAGTTTACGACAAGTTCAAGGAGTCGACTGCGAAGAGACTTTCTCACTCGTAGCGATGCTAAAGTCTGTTGGAATTATGTTAGCAGTTGCTGCATTTTTCAATTATGAAATCTGGCAGATGGATATCAAAACATCGTTTCCTTAACGGTTTACTTGAGGAAAGGTTGTATGTGATACAACCAGAAGGTTTTGTCAGTCCTAAGGATGCTAAAAGGTGTGCAAGCTTCTTCTATGAACTGAAGCAAGCATCTCGGAGTTGGAATATACACTTTGATGAGGTGATCAAAGTTTTTGATTCTATACAGAGTTTACGAGAAACTTGTATTTACAATCAAGTGAGTGGGAGCACTATAAAATTTCTGATAAGTATATGTGGATGACATATTGTTGATCAGAAATGATGTAGAATTTCTGGACAGCATAAACAGTTGTTTGAAAAGAGTTTTTCAAAGGAAGACCTGGATAAAGCTACCTAATTGTTGAGCATCAAGATCTATAAAGATAGATCAAGATGCTTGATGAGACTTTCAATGAGTACATACCTCGACAAGATATTGAAAGAGTTCAAAATGGATCAGTCAGAGAAAGAGTTCTCGCCTGATTTGCGAGGTGTGAAGTTGAGTGAGACTCAAAGCTCGACAATGGAAGAAGAAAGAGAAAGGACGGATGTCGTCCCCTATGCCTTAGCCATAGGCTCTATTTAGTATGCCATGCTGTGTACCGCACCTGTGCGTGCCTTGCCATGAGTCCGTCAAGGGGTACAAGAGTGATGCAGAAGTTGATCACTGGACAGCGGTCAATATTATCCTTAGTGACTAAAAGACTAAGGAAACATTTCTCGATTATGAAGGTGATAAAGTGTTCATCGTAAAGAGTTACGTCGATGCAAGCTTTAACACTAATCCGGATGACTCTTAGTAGCAATCCGGATACGTATAGTGGAGCAGCCATTTGGAATAGTACCAAGTGGAGTGTGGTAGCAGTGTTTACAGTTTGACATAGAGATTTGCAAAGTACACACGGATCTGAATGTCGTAGACCCATTGACTATAAGACCTCTCTCACATGCAAAGCATGATCGAGCCCCAGAACTCAGTGGGTGTTAGATTCATAACAATGCGAATCACATGATGATGTGAACTAGATTATTGACTCTAGTGCAAGTGGGAGACTGTTGGAAAGATGCCCTAGAGGCAATAATAAATTGGTTATTATCATATTTCCTTGTTCATGATAATCGTTTATTATCCATGCTATAATTGTGTTGATCGGAAACTCATATACATGTGTGGATACATAGACAACACCATGTCCCTAGTATGCCTCTAATAGACTAGCTCGTTGATCAAAGATGGCTATGGTTTCCTAGTCATGGACATGAGATGTCATTTGATAACGGGATCACGTCGTTAGGAGAATGATGTGATGGACAAGACCCAAACTACAAACGTAGCATATGATCGTGTCAGTTTATTGCTACTATTTTCTGCATGTCAAGTATTTGTTCTTATGACCATGAGATCATGCAACTCACTGACACCGGAGGAGTACCTTGTGTGTATCAAACGTCGCAACGTAATTGGGTGACTATAAAGGTGCTCTAAAGGTATCTCTGAGGGTGTCTGTTGGGTTGGCATGGATCAAGACTGGGATTTGTTACTCCGTGTGACGGAGAGGTATCTCAGGGCCCACTCGGTAATACAACATCACAATAAGCCTTGAAAGCAATGTGACTAAGTGTTAGTCACGGGATCTTGTATTACGGAACGAGTAAGAGACTTCCCGGTAACGAGGTTGAACTAGGTATGGAGATACCGACGATCGAATCTCGGGCAAGTAACATACCGAAGAACAAAGGGAACATCATACGGGATTAACTGAATCCTTGACATAGAGGTTCGACCGATAAAGATCTTCGTAGAATATGTAGGAACCAATATGAGCATCTAGGTCCTGCTATTGGTTATTGACCGTAGAGGTGTCTCGATCATGTCTACATAGTTCTCGAACCCGCAAGGTCTGCACACTTAAGGTTCGGAGACATTTTGGTAGTATAGAGTTATGTATGGTGGTGACCGAAGGTTGTTCGGAGTCCCGGATGAGATCCCGGACATCACGAGGAGCTCCGGAATGGTCCGGAGGTAAAGATTGATATATAGGAAGTCCTATTTTGGTCGCCGGAAAAGTTTCGGGCTCATCGGTAGTGTACCGGGAGCGCCGATAGTGTACCGGGAGACCATCGGGAGGTGTATTTCGACCCAAGAGGCTACATGGGCTGTGGGATAGTGAATACCAGCCCTTAGTGGTCTGGTGGAAGTCCCACACAAGGCCCATGCGGCTGGGAGAGAAAGCCCAAAGAGAAAAAGGTGGGAAAAGGCAAAAAAGGCAAAATAAGGAGGAGTCCTAGTCCTACTAGGATTGGAGGAGGATTCCTCCTCTCCTCCTTAGTTCGGCCAACCCAAGGGCTGGCTCCTTGGGAGCCAAGCCTCCTCCTCTCTTCCTCCTATATATACTAGAGGTTTTAGGATTTTTGGCACTAGATTTTCAGCCACATGCTACCCTATTCTCTAGTGCATAGTTTCTCCTCTAGATCGGTTTTCTGCAGTGCTTAGGCGAAGCCATGCCCGAATTGCTCCACCACCATCGCCGCAACACCGTGATGCTGCCGAAGAACTCGTCTACCTCTCCGCTCCCTCTTGCTAGATCAAGAAGGAGGAGATCGTCATCGAGCTGTACGTGTGCTGAACGCGGAGGTGACGTCCGTTTGATGCTAGATCGGAAGTACCGTGATCAAGATCACGAGACAGATCGTGATGAGTTCGCGCGATCGCGGGACTCTCAGCGATTTGGATCGCGAAGACGTTCGACTACACCAACTGCGTTTCTTAACGCTTCCCGCTTAGCGATCTACAAGGGTACGTAGATCCACTCTCCCTCTCGTAGATGCTCATCACCATGGATAGGTCTTGTGTGAACGTAGGAATTTTTTTGATTCCCATGCGACGTTCTCCAACAGTTGTTGTTCCTCCCGTGCCTCAAGTGTATCTTTTGTCTTCCCATACACTCCCAAGAAGCCTAGCAGGTTCACGCAAAGATTCTTCGTCACGTGCATCACGTCGATCGCAGAGCGGACCTCTAGGTATTTCCAATAGGGTGGGTCCCAAAATATAGATTTCTTCTTCTACATGGGTGTGCGTCCTGCATCGTCAGTCGGAACAGATAGTCAGCGAGGACCCTTTCCAAAGATTACATGTAAATCGTTGACCATATCAAGTATGTGATGACCAGTACGGAGGGCGGGCTTCTTCCGGTGCTCTTCCTCACCTTTGAAATGCTTTCCTTTCTTTCGACATTGATGGTTGGTCAGAATAAATCGACGATGCCCCAGGTACACATTCTTCCTGCATTTGTCCAAGTATATACTTTCGGTGTCATCTAAATAGTGTGTGCGTGCGTGGTATCCCTTGTTTGTGTGTCCTGAAAGGTTACTGAGAGCAGGCCAATCGTTGATGGTTACAAACAGCAACACATGTAGGTGAAATTCCTCCTATTTGTTTTCATCCCACACACGTACACCTCTTCCATTCGATAGCTGTAAAAGTTCATCAACTAATGGCCTTAGGTAAACATCAATGTCGTTGCTGGGTTGTTTAGGGCCTTGGATGAGGACTGACATCATAATGAACTTCCGCTTCATGCACAACTAAGGAGGAATGTTATACATACATAGAGTCACAGGCCATGTGCTATGCTTGCTGCTCTGCTCCCCAAAAGGATTATCGCCATCTACACTTAAACCAAACCATACGTTCCTTGGGTCACCTATAAAGTCGCTCCACTTTCTCTCGATCTTTCTTCACTGCTCTCAACTTCCCGTCTTTCTTACAGTCTTTTTGTGCCATTGCATCAACTTGGCATGCATTTTGTTTCTGAACAGACGTTTCAACCGTGGTATTACAGGAGCATACCACATCACCTTGGCAGGAACCCTATTCCCGGTGCGCTGGCCGTCAACATCACCAGGGTCATCTCTTTTGATCTTATACTGCAATGCACCGCATACCGGGCATGCGTTCAAATCCTCGTACGCACCGCGATAGAGCATGCACTCATTAGGGCATGCATGTATCTTCTGCACCTCCAATCCTAGAGGGCATAGAACCTTCTTTGCTTCGTACATACTGTCGGGCAATTCGTTATCCTTTGGAAACTTCTTCTTCATTATTTTCAGTAGCGAACCAAATCCCTTGTCAGATACACCATTGTTTGCCTTTCATTGCAACAATTCCAGTGTGGTACCGAGCTTTTTATTGTCATCTTCGCAATTTGGGTACAACCCTTTTTGTGAGCCTCTAACATGCGATCGAACTTCAACTTCTCTCTTTCACGTTCGCATTCTTTCTGTGCATCAACAATGACCCGGCGAAGATCATCATTGGGCACATCGTCTGGTTCCTCTTGATCTTCAGCTTCCCCCATTGAAGCATCACCGTATTCAGGGGGCGGGTAGTTATCATCATCCTCTTCTTCTTCATTGTCTTCCGTCATAACCCCTCTTTCTTCGTGCTTGGTCCAAACATTATAGTGTGGCATGAAACCCTTCTCAAGCAGGTGGAAGTGAAGAGTTTTAGAGTTGGAGTAATCCTTCGTGTTCCCACAGACAGTACATGAACAATGCATAAAACCGTTCTGCTTGTTTGCCTCAGCCGCTTCGAGAAAATTACGCAGGCCCTTAATATACTCGGAGGTGCATCGGTCACTATACATCCATTGCTGGTTCATTTGCGTGCGTTATATAATAAAGTGTATTAAAAACCATTACAAAACATCATGAATAGAGAAATGACCAAATTAATAGAAATCCATCATCACATTAAAGCCAAAGCACAGTAATGACCAAAATAAATACATAAAGTTCATACATAGTTCTCATTATTGAACAACATATAGCTCTCTAGAGCATCTAATTAAAAGATACATTGAAACTATGTAAAAAGTCTAAATGCAACAACAAATGCGATCATAACCGCAACTAAGGTATCAATTGATCAAACGACATAATGATACCAAGCCTCGGTATGAATGACATATTTTCCAATCTTTAATCTTCAAGCGCATTGCATCCATCTTGATCTTTTGATCGTCGACGACATCGGCAACATGCAACTCCAATTTTATCTTCTCCTCTTCAACTCTTTTTAATTTTTCTTTCAAGTAATTGTTTTCTTTTTCAACCAAATTCAATTTCTCGACAAGAATTTCTATGTCCCTTGGAATTTCCGGTTCACATAACTCCTAGATAAAAACATCTATGTCACGTTGGTCGGCATAATTTTCATAAACACTAAATGAAACAAATAATTATAAAAATTAATATACCACATCCGAACCATAGACAGGACGAGGGCCGACGGGGGACGATACCAAAACCATGGAACTATATAATGACAAACAATAATAAAAGTAAAAAATTTGTACAATCATCTATCTAAATCATACAAGTAATTTTTTTTCTTTTACAAAGTAGATAAGAACAAGAGGCTCACCACGGTGGTGCCGGCGACGAGATCGGCACGGGCGATCGACGGAGGTGAGGACGGGGACGGGACAGGACGAACCGTCAAAGCTAGACAAATCTTGAGGAAAATGGAGCTTGGAAGTCGAGCTTATAGAGGAGAAAGCTTAAGTGTGGCTTAGACATTTCATCGAACACCTCATATGCATAGAAGGTGAGAGCTAGAGCAACACACACCCACACACCGACGTCCAAAAAAACAGAGTGTGAATGGGCAGTGACGGGAGGGGATATATATAGACTTACATCTGTAGTCCCGATTGGTGACCAGAACTGGGACAGAAGACACACTTTGGTCCCGGTTCTAGCTACTAACCAGGAGTAAAGGTGTTGAGCCAGGAGCGAGTCCTATTGGTCCTGGTTCGTGTCTGGAACCGGGACCAAAAGTGTCAGACGAAACGGGACCAATGGCCTCCGAGGCACTAGCGACGCCCTCGCTTCACGAACCGGAACAGATGGTCCCTTTTGTCTCGGTTCTTATGCTTCAACCAAAACCCTGTTTTGTACTACCTGTCTGTCTTGTATACTTAAGCTCATCAATAATCTCGTCGCGAGTGATAATACAGGTGTTCTAAGAAAGAAATGGGGGTGGGGGCAGGGGGGAAGCAAAAGCTCGTGAGCCGTTCGTGTAACTCTCGAGACGAAAGTATACAAAGCAACGACCAGAGAAGTACACGGCCGGATGAACAACTGATGTAAACTCAGATGATTTTACCAGCTCCGGTGAAATTGCCTGGGATTTCTCAAGCATTTTGAATTGTGCAGTTTGCTGAAGCAACCACGCATGACACAAGAAACAACTTCACGACCAGAACACTAAATCTACCACTAAGGATTCAGAGACGGGAATCCTTGAGTCCATAGTTCAACTCAGGGTAGCACACTTGAACCTAGGGGCTCCGCGGCAACCCAGCACCACCCTTAAGCACTAGGCGAGGAGGAGGCGGCGACCGAGGTATGAGCTTTGGTGTACTCGTCCATCTCCCTCTTGTACGCCGCCATCCCTTGGGACGCCTTCTCGCTCCACACCTTCTTCTCCGCGCCGCTCAGATCCTTCCACTTCACCGAGATGAGCGCGCTAAGCGTCGAATTGTTCACCCCGGGCCGCTCCACCACCAGCTGCTTCCTCGCCTCCTTGCTGCAATAGAAAAGAAATTGCAACAGTTTGTTTAGCCACGCCAAAATGTTGAAATTAAATTGCGTAGTACAAGTTTGCGTATGTCTAAAGGAAGAAGAAAATGTTCCGAACCTGAAGAGCAGGAAGGAAGAGGCGGGCTTCTTGGGCCGGTTCGGATCGGCGTTCTGCTGCCTCTTCCTCTGACGCGTCTCTTTGGTTTTCTGATAAAAAAGAAAGTCGACGCATGAAGCAAGGTTGATTGCATAACGGGCGTGCTGATGCTGATGGATTCCATCTGGAACTTGGGGACGGATACCTTGATGATGTTGTCTGCCTTCTCCTTCTTCTTGAGAAGCTGCAGAGCCTCCTGCTTGAGGATTTTCTTCTGCTCCTCTTCTTCCTTCTCCAAGCTAGCATTTTCCTGATTAAGTACGCCACGTTAGACACCTTCATTTGTTTAATTAGAGCACTTGAACCTGAGAAACATATATAATACTAACTGTGCAACAAAATAATTTCCACACCTCAAGCTTCTTCTGCTTGTACACCTCCATCTGCCTCTGGTATTCCTCCTTCTGCTTCCTCGCAAGCTCCTCGTAAGGAGCCTTCTGCGTCTCCGTCATGCCCTTCCACTCTTCCCCTGTGATCTTACCAATCTGCGAGAGCACCAAAATTCTCTCATCGGACCAAAGGACAAACTGAAGCCCGAGAGAGAGAGACAGCTCAAGAGCCAGTCCATTACCTCAGGCACGCTCTTCTTCTCAGCGACCAGCGCGGCACGCCTCTCCTGCGAGTAGAGGAAGTAGGCCGACATGGGCTGCTTGGGCTTGGAGGGATCCTTCTCCTTCTTCCTCTTGTTCTTTGCCTTCTTGCCGTCGCCGTCTCCCTCAGCTTCCTGCCTGAACTTGAGGTACTGCTCCAGCAACTCTTTTGCCGTCCAGCGCATCTGCTCTTCGTCTAGCAGCTTCATCGCCTCGGCCTCGCGCTTCTCCTGGCCGACCACCTGTAGGTAGGCCTCCTTCTCCTGCCGGTACCTCTCCTCGTAGGGCTGCTTCTCCTCGTTGCTCAGGGTCTTCCATTTGGCGCCCAGAGCGTTGGAGACCTCCTTGAAGTCTGCATCCGGGCTCTTCTTGATCTGAAAATACCGTGGACATTTCATCAAACATCTGACAGGCAAGGAGGCAGAAAAAAGATTTGTGGTTTGTTTCCAGGTTTGCACCTCCGCCCACTGGTCTTTGCACCACAGAATGTACGCCGGTGCTGGCTTCTTCCTCTCATTGCCAGCCTTGCCTTTCCCCTTCTTCTTCTTCTTGCCTTTGTCACCTCCTTCCTCCTGGTCCTTCCCGAGAAGAGACTGGACGAGAGGAAAGTTCTGCAGTTCAATTCAGATCAGACTCCAAATTCAGTCCAAACTAATCACAGAGAATGCAATTTATCTACCAGGTAAAAGGACGCTTATACAGACACCAGGAACAGAAACAAAGTGAGGCAGATCGTTGCACGGTTATACCATGGTGGGCTCGAACACCTTGACCCGCTGCATCTTCTTGAGTTCGGCCTGTAGGCGCTCCTGCTGCTTGCCCTTGGTCTCGATCTCCTCCTCCTTCTTCCGGATGACCTCGTCCCGCTCCCGCACCATCTCCTCCGCCCTCTCCTTCTCCAGGCGCAGCCTCTCTAGCATCCCCTGAAGCTCCGTCAGCTCGTCGGCCATCGACGGCGCGGCGGCCTTGGCCTTGCCGCCCTTGGATGACGCCCTCTTTACCTTCCGTGTCGAGGGGGGTGCCGTGTCGACATCCGCCTTCCCAAGGGAGACGTCAGCCACGTCGACCTGGGCGGGAGGCGTCCCCATCGTCTCATCGGCTACCGGGGACACCTGGGCTGCCTCCGCCTTGCGCGTCTTGGGCGACGTCCTCTTTGCCTTGTGCGGCTGTGGGAGGAGGGCAGACGCAAGGTCGGCCCCTCCGGCGGAGATGTTGGCGTCGTTGTCGAGCACCGGCGCGAGTGGCTTGCGGCTCCGGCCGCTCCTCCTGTTGCTCACGGCCGCCAAGGTCGCCATGGGATCGATCAGGGGAGAGAGATGTGGATGCGTGCGATGATGGGGATGGATTGGCCGGTGATCTGATCCGTGTGGCTTTATAAGGGGCTTAAGGGGTTAACGGTCACAATTTTTGAATTTTGAATCCGCGTTATCCAGGAAGGTGACGTGTGCGGCGCAGCGGTGACGGAGGGACACTCCATTGGTCGAATTCGAAATATCACTAACATTGGCGTACAAACAGGTGCGGAGCAGCTCCGCAATAAACAGGCTGAATGACCAACTTCATAGGTTAAGCAAAGATTTGAGAAAGTGGAGAAGGGGTTTGGTCGGAGATATACAAATACAGCTCGCAATTGCGAATGAAGTTGTCTTGCAACTCGACACGGCCCAGGATCACAGGTTACTAACAGCAGCGGAGAAAAGATCTTCGATCCAAACTAAAATCAAGATGCCTAGGACTGGCCGTGCTGCTGAAGATCAAGCTAAGGCAAAGGAGGAGAGTGCTTTGGCTTAAGGCCGGAGACGCGAATACTAAATTCTTTCAAAGAAAAGCAAACGAGCGCCACAAACGCAACACTATCCACCTACCGCAGAGCCCATCAGGACCCATCTCTAAATCGGAGGAGATGTGTCATCACACACACGACTATTTCCAAAACATTCTTGGCTCCGAGCAATCGAGAAGGGCGGGCCTCAACTAGGATGAGTTGGACCTAGACATGGTGGATCTTTCAGACTTGGAAAGGGAGTTCTCATTGGAGGAGATCAAACAAGCCATTGACGACATCCCGACAAATAAAGCGCCAGGGCCAGACGGTTTCTCGAGAGGTTTTTTCAACTCATGCTCGGAAACCATCAAGACTGACCTTTCCGATGCTTTGAATCAGCTTTACCACATGGACAGCTGAGGCCTGAACCGCATAAACACGGCGATTCTGGTACTAATCCCTAAGAGTCAAGGGGCGCACAAGCTGAAGGACTTCCGGCCAATATCACTACTACATAGCCTCATCAAAATCTTCACCAAAATTCTTGCAACAAGGCTCGCCCCTAAGCTCTCCAAGCTGGTACACCAATGCCAAAGCGCGTTCATCAAGAAGCGTAGCATACAGGAAACTTCATGTACATTCAAAGCATGATCAGAAAGCTGCACAAAACAAAGAAACTGGAAATTTTACTTAAACTTGACATCGCAAAGGCCTTCGATTCTTTATCCTGGCCTTACATTCTTGACATGTTGGAGGCACGCGGCTTCGGTGCGCCATGGAGGGAGTGGATCGCAATGCTCCTCCGGACGTCCACCTCACGCGTGATCATCAATGGGCAGCACACCGATGCCATTTCACACAGGCAGGGACTGGGCCAAGGCGACTCTATATCACCCTTCCTATTTATTCTGGCAATAGATCCGCTACAACGGATGTTCAGCCTTGCAACTGAACGAGGACTGCTCACCAAACTACCTGGGCGCATCCCGATGATGCGCTGCTCCTTCTATGCCGACGATGTCGCAATGTTCATGAACCCTAAAGTGGAAGATGCAAAAATGACCAAGTTGCTTCTCGATTGCTTCGCTAGTGTCTCGGGGCTGAAGGTCAATGCGGATAAAAGCATTGCATTGCCAATCAGATGTGCGTCAGTCAGTCTGCCCTCGGTCCTCGCACCGCTCGGTATCCCATGCAAACCATTCCCGGTAACCTACCCTGGGAATGCCTCTCTCTCTCTCTCTCTAAGGAACCTAACCAAGGTGGACTTATATCACTTTCTAAGGAAATTTGGAAACAAAGCCGCAACTTGGAAGGGTGGTATGATGACCAAGAGTGGCCGGCTGGTTCTGCTGAAATCTGGCCGCATTGCCCTGGCCATATACATGATGACGGTGCACAAGCTACCGGCATGGGCAATCAAAAAGCTTGTGCAAATCTGCCGTTCCTGGCTTTGGAGCGGCGAAAGCACGGGCAATGAAGGTCAATGCAGAGTGGCATGGAACTAGATTTGTCGCCCAAATCACCTCGGAGGGTTGGGAGTCCTTGACTTTCGAAAATTTGGAACTGCGCTTCGACTAAGGTGGCTGTGGTTAGCTTGGCAGGACCCCTCGCGCCCATGGACCAAGTCCCCGCTGCCCTGCGACGAGGACGAACGCATGCTATTTTCCACGGCAACCGAAGTAAAACTGGGGGACGGGCAATTAGCAAGCTTTTGGCATGACCGCTGGCTAGGCGGACAGTGCCCCAAAACAATTGCCCCTTCCCTGTTTGCCGCCTCGCTTAGGAAAAAACCAGAAGGTCCAGGACGAGCTTAGAGATGAGACTTGGTTAGCGGATCTGGCAAATGGACTAACGAAGGAAATAATACCGGAGCTATCTACTCTAGCTGAAAAATCAGATGATATGGTGCCCACGTAAGGGCGGGAAGACGAGATCGAATGGCATTTCACAAAAACCCGCGAGTACTCCGCTCGATCCGCCTACATGCTCCAGTTCGTAGGCGCGGTGACCCCGGTGGGTTACAACCTAATCTGGAAGGGTTAGGCACCCGGAAAATGTCGCTTCTTCTTATGGACAACTATGTTGGGTAGAATATTGACCGCTGACACCTTGCTTCTGCGCGGATGGGAGAACAACTACTTCTGCCCCCTCTACAAGAGGAGCCTAGAAACGCCAATTCACCTACTGATCGAGTGCCCATGGTCGAGATTCACTTGGGAGAAAGTAGCCCGTCTCACCAACATGCCTGCACTGCGACCAGATACTTGGAATGGTCCGGGGACGATCAATGGATGGCTACTGGCATGCCACGACAGGGCAACTGATACTACAAAAAGGGACCCTATCCATCATTCATTTGATGTCCTAGGAAATATGGCCGGAACAAAACAGACGCATCTTTCAAAAGGAGGCAAGGGACAATGAGAGCTTCTTTACTAAGGCAAGAGAGGAAATCCATCTCTGGAATCTGGCAGGAGCAGGCATCCCATTCGACCCAACCTGTGCCTCCAACGTTTGCATTCTATTTTGCCTTTTCTCTTTATTCCATTTTTTTATTTTCTTGCTAGCTCTTCCACTACACTGGTTGCTCACCCGCCTCGGGTACGCTTGTAGCTCGTTTCTCCTTCTTAATCAATGAATTTGGTGGCACTCTGCTACCGACATTAAAAAACATTGACGTAAAAGATTTCATAGCATATAGTACAACCGAACCCTTCACAACTCTCTGAAACTCCCGATCAGATCGTCCGAGTAGTATCCAGTCATAAATTTTTGACTGGACGGAGCTCTAAACCGCGAACAAACGCCAGACTGACCGGCACCCTTCATATCCAGCCTAAATATGAGGCAGCCCGGCCCACCTCTAGCCCACTCCGACCCCACTTCCCCCTAGCGCAAACCCTAGCTCGGTTCACTCTGCTCCGCTCCGCTTCCCCGACTCTCCACTTTCCCCAATCCAACGAATCTGTAGTGTCGGTGATCATGTCGAGCACCGACAGCCACTTAGAGGGCAACGAGGTTGATGAGGAGGAGTTGGCGCTCTGTATCGCGCTCGAGTGCTTGATGGTCGATATGGGCGGCAGCTCTCGATGCGGTGCAACGCCTCCTGTTGCCCGTTGCCACAACACCGGCGCCGACCATTCCCGCCCCACACGCGGATCTGTGAGGCCTACACAGTCTGCTCTATTGGCCCGACAGCCTCCTCCACCTCCGACCACTGCTCCGTGCGGGTAGTAGTGGGTTCTAGTGCCCGATCCGCCGGCGCTGCGGATGTGGACTCTAGAGTCGGAGGCACGCGACGCCCATCGCGAGAAGCAGAGGACAAGGGAGAGGGCGGGCAGGTCCGACACGACTGGGCAATCCTCCACATGCCGCTACGTGATGTCGGTGCCCAACGAGGAGGACCATCTTCTCCAGTGGGTGTATCGTCGGTCACTGACCACGGCGGAGACGCATGCCCGGCGGCTCCATAGGATCAACACCAAGAACCTCCAGCTCGGCATTGAGCAATCCAAACGGGAGGCGGCGTTGGCAGCGGCGAGGGTGGCCAAGCTAAAGCGCAAGGAAGACCACATCGTTCGACACTTGCAAGGCTTTGTCGTCATCTCCGACTCCTCCTCCTTCGACGGGTGTGACTCCGATGGCTCCGACGTCGACCCACCTCCTATTTTGGATGCCTACAACAACGACGATGATCAGAAGGGCAAAGGACCGGCGAGGAAGTGATGAAGCTCGCCCTCATCTATTATCATATGTAGTTATTGGAATGTGCCAGATCTTTGAAATGTGTCGGTTTGGTGATGTATATGTGAATTATGTCCTTTTAGTATAGGTTTATATGTCCATTTCCTGTTGATTTTGATCGTTCAGTGATCTACGTACTACGTTGCATGCATATGCATGGCTATAGGGTGCCAGATATGAGATGCGCGGGTGTGAAGGCAAGAATTTAGGGGGCGCCCGACCTTTGAGGGGTTCGATTTGTAAAATCCAATTGTAGATGCTCTTAGGAAATCCATAAATAATCAAGCAGGACGTAGGGTTTTACCTCCATAGGAGGGCCCGAACCTGCGTAAAAATCGTCTCCTTCGTCTCCTATTACCATCGATCCTAGTCTCATAGCTCCGGACCCCCTACCCGAGATCCGCCGGTTTTGACACCGACAATCTATTTGCCAAAAGTATCATAATCCAATCTATCATCTTACCCTAGAGAGATTGACAACCTTTCTTTTGCATCGGGTTGCAAGTATTTATTATTTGTGTGCAGGTGATGTTTACGTGGGTGTGTGTTCTTCCTCTATAGATTGATACCTTGGTTTTATAACTGAGGGAAATACTTACCGTTGCTGTGCTGCATCATCCCTTCCTCTTAGGGTAAATACCGACGCAGTCTCAAGCCATGTCATATGGCTGGTAACATACCTAGCCTTGACAATGTTTTTCCAAAACCCTATTTGAGTCTCTAATTTCCACCACCATTTCACCATAAGGCTAATATTCTGCCTACGAAGGTCTTTAATCCCCATGCCACCTTTATTTTTAGATCTACAAATTTTATTCCATCTGATGAGATGGTATCTCCTGTTTTTATTGCACCCTTGCCAAAGGAACCTTCTCCTATGTTTATCTAACTTTTCAATGAAGGTTGTGTTCATCAGCCACATCGACATGTGATATATGGATAGCTGGATCACAACAAGAGGTTAGGAGTGTATGTCTACGACCCATCGATGCCGCATTCCCAACCCAGGTGTCAAATTTTCTGAGATATTTCCCATCAAGAAAGTCCCAGTCAGTTGTCTTTAAAGCCACGGGAGTCACAGGCATACCTAAATACTTTAGGGGAAATTTTTCCCACCTCGCAATTGAACAAATCAGCATATGCCTGATTGATGGAGTCATCTCCACCAACTGTTAGAATTTCACTTTTTTGGAACTTGACTTTCAAACCAGACATCATTTTAAAGATGTAAAGAAGAAATTTAAGGTTGCGTGCTTTCTCTAGATCATGATCAAGGTAGATGATAGTGTCATCCGCATATTGCAAAACTACAACACCATTAGTGATTAAATCAGGTGCCAAACCCACCAGGAGACCATTTTTTAGCATTAGTGATCATTTTGGATAAACACTCTGCTGCAAGATTGAACAAAAAAGGAGATATGGAGTCACCCTGACGTACCCCTTTCGAACTTGAAAATAAGACCCCACACAATTATTCATTTTAATGTTGACAATACCATTGTACATGATTTTCCTCATCCAACTGCACCAGGTATCCCCAAAACCCCTCATCTTATGACATTCTAGTAGGAAGTCCTAGTTTACTTTGTCGTATGCTTCTTCGAAATATAGTTTAAGGAGCTCAACTCGATTCTTACCATGAGTATAATTAAGGAGCTCATGTAGGGCTAGGATACCGTCCATGATATTACGCCCTTTCACAAAAGCATTTTGAGCAGGACTGGTCAGTTCATAGGCATATTTTCGACACGGCGGTTAAAGACTTTAGTAACCACTTTATAAGGACATCCGAGGAGGCATATAGAATGGAACTCCTGAATACGATCAGCTATCGACACCTTAGGTAGCAGGGTGATAACTCCATAATTGAGACGTGATACGTCTCCAATGTATCTATAATTTATGAAGTATTCATGCCTTATTCATCTATGTTTACAATACTTTTATATGGTTTTGATGCACTTTATATGATTTGTTTAGAACTAACCCGGACTAATGATGTTTTCAGCAAAATACCGTGGTGTTGTTTTTGTGCAGAAAATTAAAGTTCTTAGAATCGTCCGGAACTTTTTTATGTTTTTTGGGAGGAAATAAGAAATACTCGAGCGAAGAACCACCGGAGGGGGTGTGCTAGGAGGCCACCACACATCTGCCCCCCTGATACGTCTCCAATGTATCTATAATTTATCAAGTATTCATGCCACGTTTACAATAATTCTATATGATTTTGGTACGATTTTATTAGAACTAACCCGGACTAACGATGTTTTCAGCAGAACTACCGTGGTGTCATTTTTTGTCCAGAAATAAAAGTTCTCAGAATGGGCTGAAAATTTAGTATGATTTTTTGTGGACCAAAAGAGACCCTCGAAGCATTAGAGTTGGGCCAGAAGAGCCATGAGGAGGAGCCTGCCAGGCACGACCACCCCCCTGGTCACGCCTAGCGGGCTTGCCACCGCCTTGTGGAACCCCTTGACGTGAGATCGACGCCAAAAATTTCTATAAATATATAAACCTTCGAAAATAAACCTAGATCGGGAGTTCCGTCGCCACAAACCTCTAGAGCCACGAAAAACCAATCGGGAGCCTGTTCCGGCACCTTGCCGAAGGGGGAGACCATCACTGGAGGCCATATTCATCATCCCGGCGGTCTCCATGACAAGGAGGAAGTAGTTCACCCTCGAGGCTGAGGGTATGTTCCAGTAGCTATGTGTTTGATCTCTCTCTCTCTCTCTCGTGTTCTTGAGATGACACGATCTTCATGTACTGTGAGCTTTATTGATATAGATTGAATCATATGGAGTTTCCCCCTCTATCTTCTTGTGATGAATTGAGTTTTCGTTTGAAGTTTTCTTATCCAATTGAGTCTTTAAGGATTTGAGAACACTTGATGTATGTCTTGCGATGGGATAGCCCTGGTGACAATGGGATATTCTATTGATCCACTTGATGTATGTTTTGGTGATCAACTTGCGGGTTCTGTGACCTTGGGAATCTATGCATAGGGGTTGGCACAAATTTTTGTCTTGACTTTCTGGTAGAAACTTTGGGGAACTCTTTGAAGTTTTTTGTGTTGGACTGAACATGATGAATCTGAAATTATGTGATGCATATCATATAATCAAGCCCATGGGTACTTGTGGTGACATGGGAGTATCTAGGTGACATTAAGGTTTTGGTTGATGTGTATCTCAAGGTGTTATTTTAGTACGGACTCTAGGGCTGTCTGTGACACTTATAGGGATAGCTCATAAGATTGATCAGAGAAGATAACTTTGAGGTGGTTTCGTACCCTACAATAATTTCTTCGTTAGTTCTCCGCTATTTGTGACTTTGGAGTGAACTTATTGTCGCACGAGAGGGACTTACATATGATTCAACTATGTCAATATTGTTGAGAGAAATTTCACTAGTGAAAGTATGGACCCTAGGCCTTGTTTTCAAGCATTGCAATACCGTTTTTGCTCACTTTTGTTACTTGCTACCTTGCTGTTTTTATATTTTCAGATTACAAAAACCTATATCTACCATCAATATTGCACTTGTATCACCATCTTTTTGCCGAACTAGTGCACCTATACAATTTGCCATTATTGGGTGTGTTGGGGACACAAGAGATTTCTTGTATTTGATTGCAGGGTTGTTTGAGAGAGACTATCTTTGTTGGGGATATAACCCCACGGTATGACCCGCCCTAAGGGCTCCGGGCTATGCTTGGCGGCTCGTACACTGGCCCAAGGTGAGCCGGTGGTCCTAAAGCCCAGGAAGCTTGGCGGCTCATAAGGTGGGACGGATAGTGGCCCAGAAGACCCGAGTGTGTAAGCCGCCCGAGGACAACTTGGACAAGAAGATAGAGGAAGACTCGGATAAACAATGAGAGTCGGTTACCAATTGTATGACCCGTGGTCTAGACCTCCTATATAAAGGCAGACCCGGGGCGACTTAGAGATCAGGTTGTCGAATACTAGGTCAAGCTTCAGCTCCCTTGTAATCGATATATCAAGCAATACAAACACAAGCAGGACGTAGGCTATTACCTCGAGTTGAGGGGCCGAACCTGGGTAAACCTGTGTCTTTCGTCCCCATCAACCCCTTTGAGTCCATCACATTAGCAATGGCCTCGAACCGAAGTCCGTTTACCCGGACATCTGCCGTGACAAAACCACGACAATTGGCGCCCACCATGGTGTTGAGTTCTCAAAGGGCTCTCTCCCAGGGCTCGAGGGATACATGGTTGGTAGGATGAGCAAGAGTCGCCCCGGTCGGCTCTACATTGACTCCGCCGGCTGGGGGCTTGATGCCGACTCTATGGAGTATGGCTTCCGGGTTCCATTCGATGGGATCCATGTGTTCATCGGAAAAGTTGATGGAGCAACACCCGGGCCGGACGTCTGCACCAACCTCGTCGAGCCTGCTCGGCGTCTGCAACCTACTCGTAGTGTGCAACCCGCACGTGTTAGCCCGGGCCAGAAGCACGTCTTCGTGGGCTTTACTCAAGGTATGGATCTGGAAGCTTTTGGATCGTAGGAAACTCTCGTTTACTCAGAGGACGAATCTTCAAGCGGAGAAACAGAGTCGGTCTACAGGCTTCACAACGGCAGGCTCGGGGGCTACGATGAGCTCTGCCCTGAGGCGGATCTCTCTGAGGCGGATGATCTTGGGCTGCCGGTTCATGCTACCGTGTTCATGGCGGGGCTGTCCCAGGCACGAATAGTACGCCCGTAGGTGCTGCCACCTCAGGCGATAACCCGCCACCGCCGGCTCAAGTTCTTTTGGAGTTGATGGACGAGCTTGCGGCCCTAATGGCTACTGACATTACACCGGACAATCAAGTGGCTAGGAACTTGGAGATTGCAAGGATCAAGGACCGGATGGCGGAAGAGCAGCACAGGATGGCTGAGTAAAAAGCCCAGATGTAGCAAGAGGCAGAACGCATCAAGACAGACGCTTTCCATCTTGGACTGGAGCAACAATCGGCAGTCGTGGTTCATCAGATGAGGCATCAATCCCGTCTGCGGGAACGTTATGAGGCAAGAAACCTCTTCAACACGCCAGGGACAGGGCGAACAACGGATGCACCTGGAAGCCGCCCGGCGGCTCGGCGAGTGACTCAACCGACCTGGCAAAATCAGGCCTCGCCTGCGGCCTTTCCAACACCGGTGGGTCATTATTCTAACCCGGCCGAGAATATGGTGGCAGCAGCCACTCGGCTCGAAACAATTCCTATTCCGGATGAGGCGCCCTTTGCGGAGGATGTGCGAAATGCCATTGGATACTTGCAGACGGCGATGGCCCAGCAGGAAAAGTACACCTATAGCTGGAGCCGGGTTCATTCAACCCCTCTCCCTAGCCGGAGTTTTAGCCGGCGCTGCGAGTCACCGGCAGGTTCCAGCAGCAACCAACACCGAGAGATTCCAATGGGTCATCGGCCGGCTGTGGATACACAAGCATTCGGAAATCGTGCAAGAGGCCAGCAAGAGGTGACAGCTTTAGCCGAGGCGGCTCACCAGGAGCCCACGCCATCTGTGTCAGTAGGAGTTGGAGGAACCACCAGAGTGGGGGGGTGCCATGTTTATCACCGGCTCTGCGGAGTGAGCAGCTACCAAAGGATTTCAAAGGGCCCCACAAAGTTCCAAATTACACCGCTGATTTACCCCTAGAGGCTTGAGTGGAAAGTTATGAACTAGCCATGGAGATGCTGGACATCAGTGAGGCGGTTTGTGCCAAATACTTCATCATGATGCTTGAAGGCCCGGCCCGCACATGGTTAAAGGGATTGCCACCCAATACCATCAACTCATGGGCAGAGCTGAGAGCCAGATTCATTAAAAACTTTCAAGGAATGTGTAAACATCCCATGACCATCGTGGATCTTGATCACTATGTTCAACAGGAGAATGAGTCAGCTCATCATTGGGTACGGCAGGTCTCGACCATCATTCACTCTTCAGAGCAGATCACGTCGACTCAGGCAGTACTGATCCTAGAGAAGAATTGCCACTTTGTCCAGCTAAAGCAGAAGCTTGGCCGGCTCAAGCGCACATGTCAAGATATGGGAGAGCTCATGATGGCTCTCACGAAATACGTCGACTCTGACAACACGAAGGATCCGGGCTCCGACGAGGAGAAGGCCGACCAAGGCAAGAAGGGCAATTAGAGCAAGGGTACGACAAACAATGGTAGCCAGAGCAAATATAAGAATCTTGAGGCCGGGTCAGAACTGGTGGCCAATGCAAGTACCAATCAGAATCACCCCAAGGGCAACAGGAGGTTTAGGCCACCTTTTAATAAGGACAAGCCTGCCTTTAATTTGGAGGAGGCACTAAAGGGTCCTTGTCCGGATCACGGCCAGGCCGATAAGCCGGCGAACCACACATGGGGAGAGTGTCGTTTCATGCAGAAACTTAAGGATCACTTTACACACCCCAACAATCAGGACGGTGGCCCGCCGGGTGGCTCTGGACACGGCGGGTCAAGGGCCGATTTTGTGTCCGGAGGCTCAGGGTCCTGGTCACCCAGGTCAAGGTAATCAAGGAGGACACCAGCAGCATTCTGGTAATAACAATCAGCAACAGCGTAATCAGTCTGGTTATCAGAGTAACCCGAAGCAGCTCAGCTCCGGTCAGTATCATGTTTTCATGACCAGCCTCAACAAAAGGGATCAGAAGTTGCACAAGCGGGCAGTCAATGCGGTTGCACTAGCCCTACCACAGTATTTACGATGGTGTGAGTATGATATAACATGGAGCCGAGAGGATCACCCGCCGTGTGTCGATGACCCAGGGTGGCTAGCTTTGGTTGTGGCCCCCAAGTGGGAGGTTATATGGTGAATAAAGTGTTAATGGATGGAGGCAGCAGTATTAATATCCTCTACTACGATACTTTTTGGCGGATGAAATTGCTAGACAAGGATTTAAAACCCTCGTCCACCATTTTTCATGGTGTGGTGCCAGGCAAGTTGGCGTATCCGGTGGGCAGGATTTCTTTGGAAGTGGCCTTTGGTGACGAGTGTAACTACAGGGTGGAGTCCTTGTGGTTTGAGGTGGTAAAAATCAAGAGTCCTTACCACGCACTGTTTGGACTTCCGGCTTATGCAAAATTCATGGCTAGGCCTTGCTATGTATACCTACAGCTCAAGATGCCCGGCTTAAAAGGTACCATTACTGTTCATGGTGACCGAAAGACGGCCATTGAGTGTGAGGAAGGAGATGCGGCTTATGCAGAGTCCAGTTGCGCTCAGGAGGAGCTTAAATTTTACAAGGAGAATGTTGACCCAGAGGATATGACCCCGCTGAAAAAGCCTACTACGGAGGTTGAGCCGCCCCTTAAGTTTTCAGCGGATGGTACTAAGGCGGTAGATTTCACTCCGGGCGACTCATCCAAATAGTTCATCATTGGAGCTCGCATGGATCCCAAATAGGAAAGCGTGCTCATCGAATTCATCCGTGAGAATCGGTACATCTTCGCATGGAAACCTTCTGACATGCCGGGTGTACCGAGAGAGTTTGCTAAGCCCAAGCTTAATGTGGATCCGAAGTTTAAGCCAATTAGGCAGTTTCTACGGCGGTTTAATGAGGAGAGACGCAAGGCCATTGGGGAATAAGTTGCCCGGCTCTTGGCAGCGGGTTTCATTGTTGAGGTTTTTCACCCGGAGTGGTTGGCTAACCCGGTGCTGGTGCTCAAGAAGAATGGCACGTGGCGTATGTGTGTGGACTACACGGACCTTAACAAGGCTTGCCCGGCTGATCCGTTTGCCCTCCCTCGTATCGATCAAATCATTGATGCTACGGCGGGTTGTGAAAGCTTGTGTTTCCTGGACGCTTACTCAGGCTATCATCAGATCAAGATGGCGGTTAAAGACTAGGAGAAGAAGGCTTTTATTACACCGTTTGGGGCTTTATGTTATGTATCTATGCCTTTCGGGCTCAAGAGTGCCCAGGCGACTTATCAGCGATGTGTGCAGAACTGCCTTCACAGTCAGATTGGCCACAACGTCCATGCTTACGTAGATGACATCATGATCAAATCCAGGAAGAAGGAGACCCTTTTGGGCGACTTAAAGGAAACTTTTGATAATCTCCGGGTCTATAGATGATGCTTAACCTGACTAAATGTGTCTTTGGTGTTCCGGCTGGCAAGCTCCTGGGATTCCTGGTTTCTGAACGTGGCATTGAGGCTAACCTGGATAAAATCAAGGCTATCACTTCTCTGGCAGAGCCGGCCTATATTAACGATGTCCAGCGCTTGGCGGGGCGGATCGCCACGTTGAGCCGTTTCAAAGGCCGCCTTGGGGAGAAGGCTATTCCTTTATATCAGATGATGAAGAAGACAGAAAAATTTGTCTGGAGCAAGGCGGCGGCTGAAGCACTTGAGGTGCTCAAAAAACAGTTGACTGAGCCACCTGTGCTGGCTGCTCCGGCTAAGAAAGAACCGTTACTTCTATACGTGGCGGTTAATAATCGCGTAGTAAGCGCTGCGATCGTGGTCGAGTGCAAGGAATTTGGAAAGGAGTATCCGGTTCAAAGGCCGGTTTATTATATCAGTGAGGTCCTGGCGGAGTCCAAGCAAAGGTATCCGCATTGGCAGAAGCTGGTATATGGGGTTTTCATGGCCAGCCGCAAATTAAAGCACTATTTTTTGGGCACCAGATAACCGTGGTTAGTTCTGCTCCGTTGGGGGACATAATCCCGAACAGAGAAGCCACTGGAAGGATTGCTAAGTGGGCATTGGAGTTGGATTCTCTTAATCTAAAATATGTGCCTCGTACGGCCATCAAGTCCCAAGCTCTTGTGGATTTTATAAATGATTGGACGGAATGTCATGCCCCTAAGGAAAAGCCGGATGACACATACTTGACTATACACTTTGATGGATCCAAACAGCTAGAAGGGTCAAGCGCAGGAGTTGTTTTGACGTCTCCTAAAGGTGATAAGTTTTGTTATGTGCTCCGGTTGATATTCCCGTGCACTAACAATGCGGCTGAGTATGAGGCTCTGCTTCATGGGCTTAGATTAGCCAAGGAGATGAATTTAAGCCTGGTAAGGTGTTTGGGCGACTCAGATTTGGTGGCTCAGCAGGTTTCGGGCACTTGGGACTCCAAAGAACCACGGATGGCGGCTTATCGATAGGCGGTTGATATTATTGTCGGCCACTTCAAAGGGTATCAGGTGGGTCACATTGATCGTCGCAAGAATGAGGCGGCAGATGCGCTGTCACGGCTAGGCTCCCAACAAAAGCCGGTGCCGCCCAATGTATTCCTGGACGTCTTACATCATCTGATTCTTAAGTTACCTTCAGAAGAGTATTTGTCTATTCCTGACTCGGAGGGGGAGTTAGTGGCGGCTTTGCACGCTATCCCAGATTGGACTGTCCCCTACCTGGCCTATCTGACCCGGGGCGAGTTACCTGATGATGAAGACCTGGCCAGACAGATCACCCGGCGCTCTAAATCAATGACGATGGTTAATGGTGAGTTGCACAAATGCAGCGTGACTAGCGTTTTTCAACGTTGTGTCTCACTTGAGGAGGGTCAGCAAATCTTAAATGAAATTCATGACGGAGATTGTGGACATCACGCCGGCT
The DNA here is from genome assembly GCA_022496015.1 of Hordeum marinum. NCBI lineage: Eukaryota > Viridiplantae > Streptophyta > Magnoliopsida > Poales > Poaceae > Hordeum > Hordeum marinum. Next base: position 509,146,342 of record CM039673.1, on the reverse strand, counting down.
CGAGGTCGCTGGTAGCCAAGGCCTGCCGGCACGGGTTCTTCTGGTTGATGGCTCACAAGGATGCAGAAGACTTGGTTCGCAAATGTGACGGCTGTCAAAAGTTTGGCCTGCGTGCTCATGTTCCGGCTCAAGAGTTAAGGATGATACCAATTACATGGCCGTTTTAGTCTGGGGGCTAGACATGGTAGGACCTTTCAAAAGATCCAAATATAAGAAAACGCACCTCTTGGTGGCGGTTGATAAATTCACCAAATGGGTGGAGGCAGAGCCGGTTAGCAAGTGTGACACGGCTACGGCGGTTCAATTTGTTAAGAAGCTGATCTACCATTTTCGTTACCCTCACAGCATTATCACTGACAATGGCACAAATCTATCTAAGGGGGCTATGAAAGAGTTCTATGACAAGGAGCACATCCGGCTGGATGTTTCAACAGTTGTGCATCCACAGTCTAATGGTCAGGCGAAGCGTGCTAACCAAGAGATTTTAAGGGGCATCAAGCCACGGCTTATGGTTCCTTTACGACGAACGCCCGGGTGTTGGGTAGAAGAATTGCCTTCCGTCTTATGGAGTGTCAGGGCTACCCCCAACAGATCCACACGCTATACACCTATCTTTATGGTGTATGGTGCCGAGGCAGTATTGCCGAGTGACATCCGGCATGATTCGCCACGTGTAGCGGCTTATGTTGAGACGGATAATGAGACGGCACGTCAAGACGCGTTGGATGCTTTGGAAGAAGCACGGGAGCTGGCGGCTGCCCGAGCAGCGATCTATCAGCAAGACCTGCGCCACTACCACAGCCGCAGGATCAAGACCCGGACGTTCCAGGAAGGCGACTTAGTGCTCCGGCTGATTCAAGACCAGATAGGCATGCATACGTTATCTCCTCCTTGGGAAGGATCTTTTGTGGTCAGTAGAAATCTCAACAATGGGTCATACTATCTCGTCGATATCAAGGATGACTCAGAGACGGCGGGTCAGGAAACCCGCCGGCCATGGAACATAGCACATCTACGGTCGTATTACACATGAGGGCGTTGAGACTCGCCATTGTACACTATCATTGTACATACCATATATAAATAAAATAAAATCCCCGCAAGACGGGACCTCTTTTGTTACACACATCTTTGTTCATACAAGAAGAGTTCATAAAAATTCCAGTTGATATATCAAGTGTGGCGGAGGGCGGCTTCTTACCTTCGGGTATCGCTTCTAATGCTTTATCGGCCAGGCTCTATGCCAAAATCTTCGGCTAAGATGATTAGCCACGGCGGAGGGCGGCTTCTTACCTTCGGGTATCGCTTCTAATGCTTTATCGGCCGGCGTTTACGCCATATTGCTGAAGGGGGCTTCTTACCGACGGGTATCGCTTCTAACACCCTGTCGGTCGGCTTCCTGCCAAATCTCCGGCTAACATGATTAGTCGCGGTTGTAGGAAGTTTTTTACCGACGGGTATCTAACCCTAACAACCGGCGGAGGGCAGCTTCTTACCTCCGGATATAGCTTCTAATGCCTTATCGGCTAGGCTTTATGCCATCTCCGGCTAACCAGATTAGCCATGGTTGCCAAGGGGGCTTCCCACCTCCAGGTGTAGCTTATCTAACCCTAACAACCGGCGGAGGGAGGCTTCTTACCTCTGGGTATAGCTTCTAATGCCTTATCGGCCAGGCTTTATGCCATCTCCGGCTAACCAGATTAGCCATGGTTGCCAAGGGGGCTTCCCACCTCCGGGTGTAGCTTATCTAACCCTAAACAACCGGCGGAGGGCCGCTTCTTACCTCTGGGTATAGCTTCTAATGCCTTATCGGCTAGGCTTTATGCCATCCCCGGCTAACCAGATTAGCCATGATTGCCAAGGGGGCTTACCACCTCCGGGTGTATCTTACCTAATCTTGGCCACCGATGTCTTCTATGTTGACAAAGCAGCATAAGTGATCAAAGCAGCATACAAAGACAATGACGGTTAAAGAGCCGGATCATTTTATACGGCGTAATAGAACAAGATTCAGCAGAAGCAAAAGTGACATCTAGTCTATTACATACACTCCCTGAGGAGCCCAAAATTTCGGACGAGTCTTTTCAACGCCACACGGCGGGTCATGGAGAGTCGGTTGTTACAAGTTTTGCAAAGTAAGGACTAGCTAGCTACCAGGTCATCCTACTCCGGCTCTTCGGTGGCCCCGATCTGGAGATTGTCCAAGTCCTAGTTGCAGTTCGTTAGAGCCGCAAAAGAGCCTTCTTCAAAGTAAGGAGACGGGTCAAGGTCAGGAGCGAAGAGGTCCATACCGCGGGCAGGCGTTAAGTCCTTGCACTCGTAAAGCGGGCAGCGGATTCTCTTTTGGTCAGGGCCATAAGCCGCCTGGTAGATCGTTAGATCAGCTTCCTCCGCTAAGACGGAAGCCAGGACTCTGTAATCCTTCACGCACCGGCTGTAGTTAGCATTGGTGAACTCAGAGCTGTCGTCTTTCTTTGAAGGGAATCCATCCATCATCTCGGCTGACGTCAGCTCCGAAGAGAAAGCCAATGCCCGGCTATTACCCGCAATCGCCCCTTGGCGGGCGGCTGATTTCTTTAACTCGGCAATCTGCTTGGGCATGGTGGACAAGAGCTCCAAAACGCCCTTGAGAGTCGCAAGAATCTTTTCTTTGTATTGCACGACATTAATAGTGCACACCGCGCCGCAGTACAACTGCTCTGTCAGGGTATAGATAGCCTTCAACGACAACAGACTGACAGAAGCCAATTGCCGGCTCCTAGGGCCTGCATAAGTCAGAAATTTCATGGTGAGTCGCCAGTACAAGTATTATATGACCATTGAAGCACAAGTTATCAGAAACTTACCAAAGAGGGCGGCTATCATTCTGGTAATATGACGCTTCAAGGCTTGGAGTTCATCTGATACAGCTATCAGTCATTGATTGGCGTCATCCGCCCGCTTGGTCAAGGAGGCCTTCTCAGACTTGGCTGACTCTTTAAAGGCGGTGAAGTCGGCCTTGATTGTAGCCAACTCCTTAGAGAGGAGCCGGCACTTCTCGTCTGTGGCACTTCGAGCCGTTTGTTGAGACGCCAGAGTGGTCTTTAGATCCGTCAACTGTGACCCGACTTCAGCTAAAGTTTCCTGTGGCATGTATAAGCATAGCATCAGTAGGCAAGTCTCCAAACAGATCACAAGCAATATGTATGAAACTTGGGGGCTAATGTCTATTTTCATACGTTTTGGCACTGAAAGACCCGGCTCAACTTTGGACTAGATCGACCCGGCCCTTGGGGGCTACGGAATTGGATTTTCTACAAGGAAGATCATGAAAGACCTGGCTCAACTTTGGACTAGATTGAGCCGGCCCTTGGGGGCTACGGATTTGGATTTTCTACAAGGAAGATCATGAAAGACCCAGCTCAACTTTGGACTAGATTGAGCCGGCCCTTGGGGGCTAAGGAAGGTTATAACAGGAAAAGGAGTACCTCATATTTTTTCTTCATCAGACTGACCAGTCGAAACTCTAGATCTCGGCTGGTGGAAAGCCGGTTCACATAACTGGCGTGAAGCTCTTCGGCTGTCATCTTCTCAAAGGCAGAAGATTCAAACTCCAACTTCTTCGAGGCTTCAGCCGGCTCTTTATGCTTGGTCAGTACGTGAGCCGGGGGATACTAGAAGCTAGAGCCGGTGATCACGACGTCTGGAGTGGCAGCGTTCTTGGTCATCTGGGCAGGACTTGGTGGCTTCGAAGGATCCCTTGGAGTGCTCTCTGGGATGATATCTTCAGTAGCCGGCCCAGTAGATGCGGCTAGCGGATCCACGTCCAGTCATGATTCGTCTAGTTGTTCATGCTCCGGCTCTTGGGCTGCAGGGCTAGGGGAGGACTTGTTCGTCTTTCGATGCTTCGCTTGAGCCCTAGAGAGCACGAACGTCAGAACCCAAGGATTATAGCCGCCAAAGGGAACAGAAATGCACGGTTAAAGGAAGTACTTACAGCGGATTGATCTTAGGAGGTGGCAGGGCGGTCGCTGTAGAGTCGCCAGAGGAAGGTGGCCTCTAAGAGATAGTTGAGAAAAGATAAGATAGTATTGAAATGGCAAAGCAAACCAGTCAAATAAGAGATACATACCTCTGCAGGGTGTTTCTTTGGAGCCGGGGAGTTCGGTAAACCGGACGCGAGACCCGTAGAGCCGGCACTCTGGGTCTGACGACGATAAGCCTGTTGTTGTTTTCTAAAAAGAAATTGAGTGTTCAGATAATCAAGAGGATGAGAGAGAGGAACTTTTCCAATAACCCGCTGCGGCTTCCGAGGGACAAAATATTCTGAGCCGAAAGAAACATAGATTACCTCAAGGGCGTTGGCGCGGCTGGTCTCCACATCATCCTATGAGTAAAACAGGTGTTAGTGAAATCAAAAGACAAAGTCTCAGAAAACAGCTAAAATTTTACCTCTGAGCCGGATGATTGTGGTGGGTCAAACCACCCCTCTTGCGGGGCGTCCTTCTTGGGCTTCTTAGCCGGGGCCTTCTTCTTGGTATTCTTCAAGGGAGGGATGTGCTCCTTCTTCCAGAAGTCAGAGTCGGCCTGAAAGAATAAGCCGGTTAAGGGCAGTAGATCAGCAAGGTACAAGTAAGGTCCAAGAGATGGATGGGAAGAAGTCGTCTTTCATCTGAGGCCGGATTAAGCGCACTAAAGGGGATCAACCCGATAGCGCTGCAGGCTCCGGATGTCTCATGAACGAGACTCCTGATAGCAGTGGTGATGTCGTATTCTGTCAAGGTTGACCGGCTGAAGCAGAGTAAGCTGTCGTATTCGCCCTTGTACTCACACATAAGGCAGCTTCTGTGGCTTAAAGGCATGATCCGCCAAGAGATCCAGTAGCAGATCAGGTCCAGTCTAGTTAAGCCGTTGCCCATGAGGGCCCTAATCTTGGCATGAGCCGGCTCGTATCTTGCACGCTCTAAAGCTGACAGCCGGCCAGGAGGCTCTGAAGTTGTCTTGAGCAGGGAAGGACGGTAACCCGGAAGTGGACATTCACCCTCTAGAGAAGTATCTTTGCAATAGAACCACATTTTATTCCAGTCCTTTGGGTGACTCGGCAGCTACATAGCCGGAAAGGTGATGTCCCGGCGCCTCTGGATAGAAATTCTGCCCAGCTCGAGACTCGGACCAGCCTTCACTTCAGTTTGACAATTGGCATAGAAGAACTCCCGGAACAGGCCTACCGACGGCTTGGCTTGTAGATAGACTTCACACAATACTTGAAAGTTGCAGATGTTTGAGACGGAATTGGGCGCGAGGTCTTGAGGATGGATTTTGTAAAAATGAAGGACATCGCGGAAGAATTTTGAGCTGGGAGGCACGAAACCCCGCTCAATATGGTCCGAGAAAACGACCACCTCTCCTTCTTGGGGAACGGGCTTCAGTTCATCACCTGGGACCCGCCAGTGGATGGCATCTTTGGAAGGGAGAGTGCCAGCGTGAACAAAGTCCATCGAAAACTCTTTCGTAATGCACGACCCGACCCAGTTACAGGAGTTCAAGGCACGAGACATTCTGCCGGTTCAAAGATTGTGAAAATTAAAACACGACGAGTCAAGAGGAGACTAAAATCTATGGCGACTTATGAGCTTAAATATTCTACGTATAAGATGCTATACTCCGGCTAATGAGAGTCGACGCAGTGTAGCGGGTCAACGTAGCAAACGAGGGGGGAAATTTTGGCTAAGTCCTGGAAAACAGATTTCACAAACTACCGCTATATTTATGGATCTACAAAAGCAGGAAAAAGGTTCCTATTTTTAGACCTAGCGAAGAACAGGCGAAGCAGAGGAAAACTGAAACGGTAAGAAGGAGCCACGATGGGCTCGTGCATTGTGCACGGCCGCCCCGTGTGCGGCGGTGCAGCCAGGATGAACGTCAAGGGTGTGGCCGATGTCGGAGGATCCTGAGCAACGGCATCAGAAGAAACCGCGCGAAGGAGACGGGCTTCCTACAAACCCTACCGTTGCGGTAATGGATCTAAGGAGAAGCACGGGCTTACCGGTGACGGCATAGTGAAACGCGGATGAAACTCTGGTTCGCACAGGTTGATGCAGCGGCCTGTCGTCGACGGAGCGGAGGCGACGTCGGAGCTGGAAGTGATGGAAGCGGTTGCGTCAAGAGGAGGAAGCGAGCGGGAGATGTAATAAACCTCCTGGGGCAGTCCTATTTAAAAGGAGAAGGAAGAATGAGCGCGAAAATCTAGGCGACGGAAACATTTCGGCCAAGGCGGACGCCTCGATTTTTGGGATGGTCACTTAATGCGAAGATTTGTTGAGTACGTCAGCGAATCTTTTCTGCAGGGCCAATGTGACGTCATGGCGGATCATTCCGGGCGACTCGCCAAAAGAGCAAGACAAGAGGGTGAAGTGAGAAAGCTCAAATCAACTTGGGGCCTAATGTTGGGGATATAACCCTGTGGTATGACCCGCCCTAAGGGCTCTGGGTTATGCTTGGCGGCTCGTACACTGGCCCAAGATGAGTCGGTGGTCCTAAAATCTAGGAAGCTTGGCGGCTCATAAGGTGGACCGGATAGTGGCCTAGAAGACCCGGGTGTGTAAGCCACCCGGGGACAACTTGGACAAGAAGATAGAGGAAGACTCGGATAAACAATGAGAGTCGGTTACGAATTGTATGACCCGTGGTCTAGACCTACTATATAAAGGCAGACCCGGGGCAACTTAGAGATCAGGTTGTCGAATACTAGGTCAAGCTTCAGCTCCCTTGTAATCAATATATCAAGCAATACAAACACAAGAAGGACGTAGGCTATTACGTCGAGTTGAGGGGCCGAACCTGGGTAAATTCGTGTCTTTCATCCCCATCAACCCCTTTGAGTCCATCACATTAGCAATGGCCTCGAACCGAAGTCCGTTTACCCAGACATCTGTCGTGACAAAACCACGACAATCTTCATCCTACACCTCCCACAGATTGATAAACCTTAGGCCATCCACTTGAGGGAAAATTGGCACTGTCCTACAAAACTCTGCGCTTGGAGGCCCAACACGAGTCTACAAGAAGAAGGTTGTGTAGTAGACATCACCCCCCTAGGGCGCGGCCAGATAGCTTTTGGGGCCCACGTAGCTCCGTTGCGCATGATTCCAACGCTGAAAAATCCTATAAATCCCATAAACCCTAGAAATAAAGAGAGACCTTCCACTCTGCCGCCGCAACTCTCTGTATCGCCAAAAAACCAATCTAGAGCGATTCCAGTACCCTGTTGAAGAGGGAAAACCATCACCGGTGGCCATCTTCATCATCCCTATGGTCTCAATGATGAGGAGGGAGTAGTCCACCCTTGGGGCTAAAGGTATGTACCAGTAGCTATGTGTTCAATCTCTCTCTCTCTCTTTCTCTCTCTCGTGTTCTTGAGATGACATGATTTTAATGTATCACGGGCTTGTTAATATAGTCGGATCATATTATGTATTTCCCTTACCATCTAGTTGCGATGAATTGAGTCTTTCAATTTTAGATCTCATTATGTTGGATTGAGCATATTGGTATGACAACACTCGATGTACGTCTTGTGTGGGATACCCGTTGTGACATTGGGGTATTCTATTGATTCACTTGATATATGTTGATGCATCAACTTGCGGATTCTGGTGACCTTGGGATCTATGCATAGGGGTTGATTGCATGTTTTCATACCATGTTCTCCGATGGAAATCTTGGGGTGCTCCTTGTTTGTGTTGGATTGAATATGATAGCTCTGAAATTGTTTGATGCATGTCGCATAATTTACCCATGGATACTTGAGGTGACATTGGACTATCTAGGTGACATTAGGGTCAATTGATATGTACCATTGGTGTTATCTTAGTATGAAATCTTGAATAGATCGATCGGAAAGAATAACTTTGAGGTGGTTCTACCACCTACACAAATTTCATCTTATTGTTCTCTGCTAGATAGGAACTTTGGATTGATTATTTGTTGCACGTTAAGGGATGATCATATGATTCAACTATGTTAGCATTGTTGAGAGATTGCATTAGAAAGTATGTACCCTATGCCTTATTTCCAAGCATTAATACAATGTTTTGCTCGCTGTTTGCCACTTGTTACCTTGCTTTTTTATATTTTCAGATTACAAAAATCCATATCTACCATCATATTGCACTTGTATCACCATCCCTTCGCCGAACTAGTGCACCTATACAATTTACCATTGTATTGGGTGTGTTGGGGACACAAGAGATTTCTTGTATTTGATTGCACGGTTGCTTGAGAGAGACCATCTTCATCCTACACCTCCCACAGATTGATTAACCTTAGGTCATCCACTTGAGGGGAAATTGCTACTGTCCTATGCTAGCTCTTGAGCTTGCGTTGGTTTTCCCTTGAAGAGGAAAGGGTGATGCAGCGAAGTAGATAAGTATTTCCCTCAGTTGATGAGAACCAAGGTAACAATCCGGTAGGAGGAACAAGCAAGTCACCAATGGATGCACCTACACAAACAATCAAACTCTTGCACCCAACGCTATAAAGGGGTTGTCAATCCCTTCACGATTATTTGCAAGGATTAGATCTGATAGAGATAGATGTAAACGAAAACAAAAAGTAAAAGATAAGTAGATTGCAGGAAGCTATTTTTGGTATTTTTGGTTTATAGATCTGAAAATATATTATGGAAAGTAGACCCGGGGCCATAGATTTCACTAGAGGCTTCTCTCTTGAAGGAAAATATCATTGTGGGTAAACAAATTAATGTCAAGCAATTGATAGGAAGGCGAATAATCATGTAAATATCCAAGGCAATGATCATGCATATAGGCGTCACGTCCATTTCAAGTAGACCGAAACGATTATGCATCTACTACTATTACTCCACACATTGACCGACTCCTGCCTGCATCTAGAGTATTAAGTTCATGAAGAACATCATAACGCATTAAGTAAGATGACATTATGTAGAGGGATAAACTCAAGCAATATGATGAAAACCCCATCTTATTACCCTTGATGGCAACAATAGAATATGTGCCTTGCTACCCCTACTATGTCACTGGGTGAGGACACCGGAAGATTGAACCCAAAACCAAGCACTTCTCCCATTGCAAGAATTACCAATCTAGTTGGCCAAACCAAACCAATAACTCAAAGAGACTTGCAAGGATATGAAATCATCCATATAAGAATTCAGAGAAGATTCAAATAAGATTCATGGATAATCTAAACATAAACTCACAATTCATCGGATCTTGGCAAACACACCACAAAAGAGTATTACATCGAATAGATCACCATGAAGATCATGAAGAACATGGTATTGAAGTTCAAAGAGAGAGAATAAGCCATCTAGCTACTAGCTAATGACCCGTAGGTCTGTGGTGGACTACTCACGCATCATCGGAGGGGCAATGGAGTTGATGTAGATGCCCTCCGTGATCGAAACCCCCTCTAGCAGATTACGGAAAAATCTCCAAGATTGGATCTCCCGGGAACGGAGGCTTTTGTCGATGGAAAAGTATTTGCGTGGCTCCCTTTGGTGTTGGGGGAATATTTGGGTATTTATAGGATGAAGAATAGGGTTAGGAGACCAGCCAGGAGACGGCAAGCCTGCCAGGTGCCGCCAGGGGGGGTGGCCACGCCTACCAGGCTTGTGATCTCCTGGTAGATCCCCCGACATGCACTCCAAGTCTGGTAGATCTCTTTCCTTCCAGAAAAAAGCATTCAAAGATTTTATTTTGTTTGGACTCCGTTTAATATTCCATATCTCCAAAACTCAAAAACAAGGAAAAAACATAAACTGGCACTAGGCTCTAGATTAATACTTAATAGGTTAGTCCCAAAAATAATATAAAATAGCATATTAATGCATATAAAACATCCAAAACAGATAATATAATAGCATGACATCATCAAAAATTATAGATATGTTGGATACGTATCAACATCTCCAAGCTTAATTCCTGCTCGTCCTCGAGTAGGTAAATGATAAAAACAGAATTTTTTATGTGGAGTGCTACCTAACATATTTATCCATGTAATATTCTCTATTGTGGAATGAATATTCAGATCCATAAGACTCAAAACAAAAGCTTAATATTGATATAAGAGCAATTGTATCTCTTCAAAATATAATGGCAAAAGAAAGTTATCCCTACAATATCATATGGTCTCGCCATGCTCCATCTTCCCCCCACAAAGTATTTACATCATGCACAACCCGATGACAAGTCAAGCAATTGTTTGCACACTTTTTTTTCTCAAACTTTTTCAACTCTCACGCAATACATGAGCGTGAGCCATGGATATAGCACTATAGGTGGAATAGAATATGGTGGAGGTTCTCAAGGAAAAGGAGAAGATAGTCTCACATCAACTAGGCATATCAATGGGCTATGGAGATGTCCATCAATAGATATCAATGTGAGTGAGTAGGGATTGCTAGGCAACGGATGCACTAGAGCTATAAGTGTATGAAAACTCGAGAGGAAACTAAGTGGGTGTGCATCCAACTTGCTTGCTCATGAAGACCTATGGCAATTTGAGGAAGCCCATCACTAGAATATACAAGCCAAGTTATATAAAGAAAAATTCCCACTAGTATATGAAAGTGACAAAATAGTAGACTCTCTGTCATGAAGATCATGGTGCTACTTTGAATCACAAGTGTGGAAAAAGATAGTAGAAATGTCCCTTCTCTCTTTTCTCTCATTTTTTTCTTTTTTTGGTGGGCATCTAAGGCCTCTTTTATATTTCATAAAGTCCGGTATCCCATCCCCTCTTGTTAGGGAATCATAGCCTCCATCATCCTTTCCTCACATGGGACATGCTCTAATAATGATAATCATCGTACTTTTATTTTACTTGCAACTCAAAACAAAATTACAACCTATATGCAATATGGAAGTGATGGTGCATGTCATAAAAGGAAACGGTGAAAGTTGCATGGAAATATATCTCGGAATGGCTTTGGAAATGCCATAATAGGTAGGTATGGTGGCTGTTTTGAGGAAGGTATATGGTGGCTATTTTGAGGAAGCTGAATTTGTTGCACCCGCGAAAGTTGCGCGGTACTAGAGAGGCTAGCAAAGGTGTAAGGGTGAGACTGCATATAATCCATGGACTCAACATTAGTCATAAAGAACTCACATACTTATTGCAAAAGTGTATTAGTCATTGAAGCAAAGTATTAAACGCATGCTCTTAAGGAAGAGGTTGGTAGGAGTTAACAATCGTGTGCTCCCAACCCTCACACAATGGTCGACAATCTATAAACAAATCATGCTTCGACTTTCTTACATAATGGTTCACCATACATGCATGCTACGGGAATCACAAGTATTTTTACCAAATCACAATTACTTCCTAACATGACTCTTAACATTACCATATTTATATCTCAAAACTTTATGCATTGAATCAAACTTCTCATAATATTCAATGCACTTAATATGGAAGTTTTTATTGCATCCCTCTTGGATGCCTATCATATTAGGACTAAATTCATAACCTAGACCAATTACCATGCTGTTTAAAGACTCTCAAAATAATATAAGTGAGGTAAGAGAGTTTAATTATTTGTATAAAACGCAAACACCAGTGTGCTCTAGAAAATATAAGTGAAGCACATAGAGCAAAATTGTCTATCTCAAAAGATATAAGTGAAGCACATAGAGTATCTAATAAATTCGCGATTCAGCGTATCTCTCTCGGAAGATTTTTGCAGCAAGGATGATTGTGGCAAACTAAAAATCAAAGACTCATATCATACAAGACGCTCCAAGCAAAACACATATCATGTGGTGAATAAAAATATAGTCTCAAGTAAATTTACCGATGGATTGAAGACGAAAGAGGGGATGCCTTCCGGGCCATCCCCAAGATTAGGATCTTTAGCATCCTTGAATATGACTTGGGGTGCCTTGGTCATCCCCAAGCTTAGGATCTGGCCACTACTTATTCCATGGTCCATCAAATCTTTACTCAAAACTTGAAAGCTTCAGAACACAAAACTTAACAGAAAACTCGTGAGACCCGTTAGTATAAGAAAATAAATCACCACTTTAGGTGCTGTTGTGAACTCATTATTTACTTATATTGGTGTTATACCTAATGTATTCTAACTTCTCCATGGTTCATACCCCATGATACAACCCATAGATTCATCAAAATAGGTAAACAGCTCAAGGAAAATAGAATCTGTCAAAAACAGAACAGTCTGTAGCAATTTGAAAAGTTCGTATACTTATGTAACTCAAAACATTCTGAAAAAATAGGAAAACCTGGAAAAAAAATATAAATCTTGTGTAAAACTTGTATACTCATTTGAAGCTCTGAAAAATTTAGAAAATTGTTGGACTGAACGCAAAAGTTTCTGTTTTTCAGCAAGATCGAATCAACAACAACCATAGATCACCCCAAAGGTTTTACTTGGCTCAAACACTAATTAGAACACCAATTTTTTTTAATACAGAAGTAATAATGTGGGAAACACTCAAAAACAGAAGCAAAAAGTAGAACACTAAAATAAAATTGGGTTGCCTCCCAACAAGCGCTATTGTTTAACGCCCCTAGCTAGGCATAATGATTTCTACGATGCTCACATAAAAAGTAGTAGTTGAGATATGAAAAAGATAATCATGAATAGCATGAAAAACACATTTAAGTCTAACCCACTTCGTATGCATAGGTATTTTGTGAGCAAACAATTTATGGTAACAAGAATCAACTAGCATAGGAAGGCAAAACAAGCATAACTTCAAAACTTTAGACACATAGAGAGGAAACTTGATATTATTGCAATTCCTACAAGCATATGTTCCTCCCTCATAATAAATTTCAGTAGAATCATGAAGGAATTCAACAATATAACTATCACATAAAGCATTATTTCCATCATCAATTATAGCATACGTGTCATCATCAAAACTTGGGGAACAAAGAATATCATATTGATCAAGCATAGCATCCCCAAGCTTGTGGTTTTGCATATCATTAGCATCATGGATATTCAAAGAATTCATACTAAGAACATGGCAATCATGCTTTTCATTCAAGGAACTATCATGAATCTCCTTACAAATTTCTTCTTTTAACACTTCATCAAAAATTTCGGATTCATGATTTCAAACAAAACTTCATAGAGATAATCAAGTGCACTCAACTCACTAGTAATTGGTTCATCATAATTTGGTCTTTTGAAAATATTAGCATGTGGATGAGGATCCATATCAATATATTTTTAGCAAGCAAAGATGCAAGCAAATAGAAGGCACATGGCAACACAAGCAAACATAGCAACGAAAAGGCGAATGAAAGAAGGGCGAATAAAATGGCAAATCTTTTTGGTATTTTCTGAAAATCATTTTAGAAGTGGGGGAGAGGAAAACTAGAGGCAAATGGCAAATAAAGTAAATGCAAGAGATGAGTTTGTGATGGGTTCTTGGTAGTCTTGATGTGTATCCTCCCCGGCAACGGCGCCAGAATTGGCAAGTTGACAGGAAAGTTCTTGTCTTAATTGCTATGTATCCTCCCCGGCAATGGTGCCAAAAATACTTATTGCTACCTCTTGAGTTTGCGTTGGTTTTCCCTTGAAAAGGAAAGGGGATGCAGAAAAGTAAATAAGTATTTATCTCAGTTGATTAGAACCAAGGTATCAATCTAGTAGGAGGAACAAGCAAGTCACCAATGGATGCACCTGCACAAACAATCAAACTCTTGCACCCAACGCTATAAAGGGGTTTTCAATCCCTTCACGGTTATTTGCAAGGATTAGATCTGATAGTGACAGATGTAAATGAAAACGGAAAGTAAAAGATAAGTAAATTGTAGCAAGGTATTTTTGGTCTATATATCTGAAAATATATTATGGAAAGTAGACCAGGGGGCATAGATTTCACTAGAGGCTTCTCTCTTGAAGGAAAATACCATGGTGGGTAAACAAATTACTGTCAAGAAATTGATAGAAAAGCGAATAATCATGTAGATATCCAAGGAAATGATAATGCATATAGGCATCACGTTCGTGTCAAGTAGACCGAAACGATTCTGCATCTACTACTATTACTCCACACATTGACCGACTCCTACCTGCATCTAGAGTATTATGTTCATGAAGAACAGAGTAACGCATTAAGTAAGATGACATGATGTAGAGGGATAAACTCAAGCAATATGATGAAAACCCCATCTTGTTACCCTTGATGACAACAATACAATACGTGCCTCGCTACCCCTACTATGTCACTGGGTGAGGACACTGCAAGATTGAACCCAAAACCAAGCACTTCTCCCATTACAAGAATTACCAATATAGTTGGCCAAACCAAACCAATAAATCGAAGAGACTTGCAAGGAAATGAAATCATGCATGTAAGAATTCAGAGAAGATTCAAATAAGATTCATGGATAATCTGAACAAAAACTCACAATTAATCGGATCTTGACAAGCACACCACAAAAGAGTATTACATCAAATAGATATCCATGAAGATCATGAAGAACATGGTATTGAAGATCAAAGATAGAGAAGAATCCATCTAGCTACTAGCTACCCATAGGTCTGTGGTGGACTACTCACGCATCATCGGAGGGGCAATGGAGTTGATGTAGATGCCCTCCGTGATCAAAAACCCCTCCGGCAGATTACCAGAAAAGGCTCCAAGATTGGATCTCTCGGGAACAGAGGCTTATATCGGTATAAAAGTATTTGTGTGGATACCTTTGGTGTTGGGGAAATATGTGGGTATTTATAGGATGAATAATAGGGTTAGGAGATCTGCCAGGAGATGACAAGCCTGCCAGACGCGGCCAGGGGGGTGGTCGCGCCTACCAGGCTTGTGATCTCCTAGTAGATCCCCTGGCGTGCACTCCAAGTCTGGTAGATCTCTTTCCTTCCAGGAAAAAGCATTCAAATATTTTATTCCGTTTGGACTCCATTTAATATTCCATATCTGCAAAACTCAAAAACGAGGAAAAAACTGAAACTGGCACTAGGTTCTAGATTAATAGGTTAGTCCCAAAAATAATATAAAATAGCATATTAATGCATATAAAACATTCAAAATAGATAATATAATAGCATGGCATCATCAAAAATTATATATATGTTGGATACGTATCATCCTACAAAACTCTGTGCTTGGAGGCCCAACACGAGTCTACAAGAATAAAGTTGTGTAGTATACATAAAGCTATTTTCTGGCGTCGTTGCCGGGGAGGTGAGTGATTGAAGGTATATCTTTAGGTCTTGCAATTAATTCTTTTAGTTTCTTGTTTTTCACTAGATTGATTTTATAAAAAAATAAGATAAATGGATACTCATCCACTTACTAATCTTTTCACAAGACTTGATTATGTTGAACCAATTGCTAGTGAGAGTGCACTAGATTATCTTTATGAGGTCTTGCTTGAAAATCATGAATATAAAAATTATGATGAATTTCTAGAATAAATTTACAAAGTGATAATCATGGTTGCAATGTTGTTAGTATGAATTCTTTGAATATACATAATACTAATTATGATTGCACTAGTCATGATAAACAGACTTCTTATAAGCATGTTGATTTTTGTGGAGTGCATAGAGTTTGCAAATACATACCAAAAAGGGAAAATAGATTTTGTAAGAGGCATAAATATTTAGAAACTAAATGGTTATGTGAGATGTTAGATATTTGTGCTAAAAGGTTATACATTCTTCGCATTACCTGTGAACATTTAAATGAAAGTGGTCATTTTAATTTCCAATGCGAATTCTTTCATGATCGAATTGTGTCCAAAAATTATGATAACCTGATTACCCTTGAGCATTATAATCAACTTATTCTGTTTCGGGGGTGTGAAGAAGTGAAACATAAAACTAAGGAGTTGCCAGATTGGGTTCTCATGAAACTTCTTGATTTTGATCTAAAAAAAATCTATATGTATTGTGAGGTCAATTACATTCAGAATGCTTACATTGCCAATTATACAAAGACGAGAAAACCAATGGAAGATGAAGAGAATACTAATGAAAAGGAAGATATTTCTCATTATCCTCCTATTGTTTCTCATGATGAACTAGGTGACGAGGAGGAGCTTCTTATTTAACCAATGTCTTCAATAAAGAGCTCAAAAAATTTGATTAAACCCACACACAATGTGGTTAGGAAGAGGAAACGAAGGAAAAGTAGAGGTAAAAAGGTATCTCTCCCAAGTAATATTGCTCCCATCATGGTTGTGCTTCATGAGAATGAATTAAATAAAATTTATGAGGATGATACTATTGAGGATGATTTTGTGATGCCTATTACTTATTGTGATAATTATGATTGGGAATATAATGATGTCTCTTATGATCTTGAAAATCTTTTTGGCACCAACTTGGAAAATTATAATGATAATAATTGTTACACTATTGGTGTTATTCATGCTATTGATGATTATGCTAATGATATGTAAACCCACAAGCTTGGGGATGCTATGCTTGATGAGAATGAAATATTTGAGAATATATTTACTGAAATTGATGTGTATTACAAGCTTGGGGATGCTATGCATAATGAAGATGATCTTTTTAGCCCCCTACTTCAAATGATCAATTTGTTGTGATGATTGCTTGCCTCCCATTTATGATGAGAACCAAGATGCTATTTATGATGATTATTGTGATGATACTTATGCTACAGGAAATAGTGATGGTTATTATTATAAAATTTGTCACAATTATGATTACCCTTTTTCTGAACACTATTCTTTTAATGTGTAAACAAATTATAGCATTCAAGTCTCCTATGATACTCCCAATATTATGTATGAGAATGTTGTTTGTGGGGAGAGTAATAAATTTTATATGCTTGTAGGTCATGAAAAGAATGCTTTATGTGATAGTTATATTGTTTAATTACTTCATGATGATACTAAAAATTATTATGAGGGAGGAACATATGCTTGTAGGAACTGCAATAATATCAAGTTTCCTCCCTATGTGTTGAAAATCTTCAAGTTATGCTTGTTTTGCCTTCCTATTCTAGTTGACTATTTCTCCCACAAATTGTTTGCTCACAAAATCCCTATTCATAGGAAGATGGTTAGACTTAAATGTGCTTGTCATATGCTTCATGATTCTCCCATTGTGTTTCAATTCAATATTTTTATGTGAGCATCATTTAAATCATCATGCCTAGCTAAAAGGCTTTAAAGAAAAGTGCTTGTTGGAAGACAACCCAACACTTTTCCTTTCTGTTTTTGTGTGTTAAAATTATTAAGATACTGTAGTAATCATGTTTTATGTATTTTATTTCAATAAAATGCCAAGTGAAACCAAAAACTTTTGCGTCCAGTGCAGAATTTCTGTGATTTTACTAGAAAGCCAAAAAATTCTGAAATTTTTACACAATTTCGATATGAAAATTCTCGGCATTGTCCTAATTGTTCAGAATTGTTAAGCCAGGGAAGTATAGTGTTCACTCAGATCTTCACAAATTGTTCTGTTTTTGACAGATTCTGTTTTGCATGCATAGTTTACTCATTTTAGTGTTTCTATAGATTATATTGAGTGATATACATTATGGCAATGATAGAATACAGTAAGCATAATGTAGGAACAATTATGAATCTTGTCTTGACAGTATCTAAGTGAATGATCTATTATACTAACCCATCTCACGAATTTCCGTTAAGTTTTGTGTGATTGAAGTTTTCAAGTTTTGGGTGAGATACCGATATGATGAGTGTAAGGAGTGGTGAGACCCTAAGCTTGGGGATGCCCAAGGCACCCCTAAGGTAATATTCAAGGAAGACTCAAGCGTCTAAGCTTGGGGATGCCCCAGAAGGCATCCCCTTCGTTTTCAACACTATCGATATATCTTACTTACAGCTATATTTTTTCGCACTACTAGGAGAAACCCTACGAGTAGCACTTGTTCGCCCCTCATTAGTAGCGCTGGTGGAAGCGCTACTTCTAAGGCGCTACAGCTAAGTTTTTAGCAGTAGCGCTGAAAAACCAGCACTACTGGTAAGTAGTGTTAGAAGTAGCGCTGTTGTACAACAAGCGTTGTTGCTAAACCAATGCTACTGCTACAACTCACCAGCGCTACTGCTAAACCAGCACTGCTAAGATTTAATTTCCCTATACTTATTTGTGCATGCTCTATACTGTAGTTTCATCATATCATAATAAACATACATTATTATCATCATATCATACACATACAGGACACTCGTCATACCACCATCATCATCATCCAACACAAATATCATCACATCTGGAAAATAGTGATACACAAGTCATGTCATGTCTCGAATAAATGCAACTGCATAGTCATGGCACACACACAAGTTTCATCATCTCTATCTAAACCATGATGTAGAAGAGTAGAGCGATCAATATGAGCAAGAGCGCGACTAAGTAGTACTTCTTGAGGCACCGGTTTTGCTCCCTCTCTTGCCAGAGTGTCCACCTCAAGTAACTATTTTCCGCTTCAGCTCTGCTGTCGAACCCTCTATGGCTAGCGCCTGGGTACCTGTCCACCTAGGCCTAAGCGTTTGGCCAGTGGTCGTACACTCCTAGAACCCTCCCAATGAATAGCTAATTTTTTTAAATATTCCTTTGTTTATTTTGTTTTACAAATATTGTGCCATGCATAGAAATTTGAAAAATGTGATCACATCGGCCGCGGCCAGACCGATTAGGTCCTGTTGTCTACATCGCCGCCGACTAGATCCTAGCGGCTTCATCGAAGCTGATAAGTGTCATGTCGGCCACGTGGCAGTCGATTAGTGGTCGGGCCACGTCCCACCCGCCCACCTCCGTACAGTTGGCCACCAGAGAGTGCTATCGGCCGTGCCACAGCCGAATGGCCATTCGGCCACGCCAAAGCCGATTAGTGGCTGGCTAGCCACCCACGGGCTCTTCTCTTCTTCCTCCCTCTTCTCTCCTTCTTTCCTTCATTTCTTTCCTTCTCTCCATGTTCTTCCTCATCCATTCTTATCTTCTTTGCTTATCTCCCCAACCACTTTTCCCCCACCGTAGTTCGATTCTAGGGGGTTAGGGGAGCAAGAAGAACCGTCGGTCTCGCGATGGGGTAGTTCGTGGTGGTGCTTTTGACCATTTTTGTGTAGGCGGGGGTGGTTATGCTGGAGGAGGTGGTGATGGAGGAGGTGGTGGTGGTGGTGTTGGAGGCTGTGGCATTCGTCGTATCTCCACACGATTCAAGGGTAAGGTTTAACATTCGTGAATGAGTTTTGTTTTCATATATAGGTGCTCCAGTAGCTTTGTAAGATATATCTAGGTCTACGAATTTTGGTGTTTGGATATTTTTAGGTGCTCCGGTAGCCTCGGAAAATATATTTAGTTGTGCATATTTAGGTGTTTTGATATTTTTAGTAGTAAATATATTTAGGTGTGCAAATTTGTAGTTGAGGTGGAAATAATTATAGTATCTCATTCTGCTTGATATGTGACCATGTTGAATAATTTTTTAGGTAAGCGAAGATGTTTGATGTAGTGAAGTTAGGTTTTTACTACGGTCCTGGTAGCGTACGCACAAATGAGATGGGAGCTGATCTAAGTGAATTTCAGTATGTTGAGGTGCCAGTTACTGCCCCTGAAACTTGGACTATTAGTCAGTTGACCAAATGGCTAGCCGGATGTTCCGGGTTCAATACTAAAACACACACCGTCGGTGTTCATGCATTATGGACCCGATCGAGTCCAAATATTTACTTTTATTTGAAGCCAATAGACCGGGACTCAAAGTGGGTGCGTTGGTTACAAGCTTGCGTGAGTAGGGGATGTAATCATGTGGCCTTATTGCTCCCTGTGCTGAAGCATGTTAGTGCACCAGAAGTCGGACCAAGCTACGATATTGGGAAGAGCAGTGAAGGGATGCATGATTCACTGCCAAATTATGCATCCCATGCAAAAGATGATGTTTACAAATCAGGGCAGAGTAGTCATGCAGAAGGAGTAAATGCCGATGATTATGTAAGTGGCCAGGCAGATGCTGACGAGATAGATGGGCACATGCAAAACCAGATGGAGAATGAAGATAGAGATGGTGATATTCTTGACGATTCTGCTGAGTCAGAGGAAGAAGAGAACGCACATGAAGTGCCTATTCCCATAGCATGGAATCGGGTCTTCTCATCTGCAATGATCGTAAATGATGGTCATGATTCTGCCTGGCAGTACCACCAGAACAACACTGCGTTAGGTGCCTTGTATCCAAACAAACAAGCTCTACAGGATGCAATCATTGGTTGGGAATTGTCCACCCAAAGGGTTTTTGTAGCTGATATGTCAAGCCCGAAAAACTTGACAATGGTATGCAGAAACTAGGGTTGTCCCGCAAGGGTGCATGGCTATCGGCCTAAGTATGGCTCAAGTTGGGTCATCAGTGACTTAGTTCATCACACTTGTGTTATTCCTTGTATCCCTCAAGATCATCCGTACCTGACATCCACAGTCTTTGCTCGGTTGCTTTACATCGAGATAGTGGAGGGCAAAGCTATGGAAGTTAAGGCTATCCAGACCAAAGTCTTTGTGAGGTTCAAGTACAAAATATATTATGGTAAGGCTTGGAGGGCTAAGCAGAGGGCACTTGAGACCAGATTTGGTTCGTATTTTGATGCATATGACTCTGTTGTCCGGCTCCTACACACACTCCAGGACCGGAATCCAGGCATGTATGTCGACATCCAAGACATGTTCATGCTAGAGTTTCCTACTATGAGGGTGTTGCATCGACTGTTCTTCTCTTTTGGTGTCTATATTTAAGCTTTCAGACATTGTCGGTCGGTGATCTGTGTTGACGGAACATTTCTCACTGGCAAGTACAAGGGTCAAATCCTTATCGCCATTGGACAAGATGGCCAAATGTTAGGGAACATTGCATGGGAAACAAAAAAATTCCTACGCACATGCAAGATCTATCCATGGTGATGAGCATCTACGAGAGGGAGAGTGGATCTACATACCCTTGTAGATCGCTAAGCGGGAAGCGTTAACAGACGCGGTTGGTGTAGTCGAACGTCTTCGCGATCCAAATCGCCGAGTGTCCCACGATCTCATCACGATTTGTCCCGCGATCCAATCACGATCCGTCCCGTGAACTCATCACGATCCGTCCCGCGATCTCATCACGATCCGTCCCGCGATCTCAATCATGGTCCTTCCGATCTAGCACCGAACGGATGGCACCTCCACGTTCAACACACGTACAGCTCGATGACGATATCCGCCTTCTTGATCCAGCAAGAGGGAGCATAGAGGTAGAAGAGTTCTCCAGCAGCATGACGGTGCTACGGCAATGGTGGGGAGAAATTTCGACAGGGCTTCGCCTAAGCACTGCAGAAAACCAATCTAGAGGAGAAACAATGCACTAGAGGAACGGGTAGCACGTGGCTGAAAATCTAGTGCCAAAAACCCTAAAACCTCTAGTATATATAGGAGGAAGAGAGCAGGAGGCTTGGTTCCCAAGGAGCCAGCCCTTGGGTTGGCCGAACCAAGTAGGATTGGAGGATTCCTCCTCCAATCCTAGTAGGACTAGGACTCCTCCTTATTTTTGCCTTTTTTGCCTTTTTCCACCTTTTCTCTTTGGGCTTTTCTTCCCAGCCGCATGGGCCTTGTGTGGGATTTCCACCAGCCCACTAAGGGCTGGTATTCACTCTCCCACAGCCCATGTAGCCTCTTGGGTCGAAATACCCCTCCCGATGGTCTCCCGGTACACTACCGACACTCCCGATACATTATCGATGAGCCCGAAACCTTTCCGGCGAACAAAATAGGACTTCCTATATATCAATATTTACCTCTAGACCATTCCGGAGCTCCTCGTGACATCCGGGATCTCATCCGGTACTCTGAACAACCTTCGGTCACCACCATGCATAACTCTATACTACCGAAATGTCACTAAACCTTAAGTGTGCAGACCCTGCGGGTTCGAGAACTATGTTGACACGACCGAGACACATCTATGGTCAATAACCAATAGCGGGACCTGGATGCCATATTGGTTCCTACATATTCTACGAAGATCTTTATCAGTCGAACCTCTATGTCAAGGATTCAGTTAATCCCGTATGATGTTCCCTTTGTTCTTCGTATGTTACTTGCCCAAGATTCGATCGTCGGTATCTCCATACCTAGTTCAACCTCATTACCGGCAAGTCTCTTTACTCGTTCCATAACACAAGATCTCATGACTAACACTTAGGCACATTGCTTGCAAGGCTTATTGTGATGTTGTATTACCGAGTGGTCCCTGAGATACCTCTCCGTCACACAGAGTAACAAATCCCAGTATTGATCCATGCCAACCCAACTGACACCCTCAGAGATACCTGTTGAGCAACTTTATAGTCACCCAGTTACGTTGCGATGTTTGATACACACAAGGTACTCCTCCGGTGTCAGTGAGTTGCATGATCTCATGGTCATAGGAACAGATACTTGACATGCAGAAAACAGTAGCATTAAACTGACACGATCATATGCTATGTTTGTAGTTTGGGTCTTGTTCATCACACCATTCTCCTAATGATGTGATCCCGTTATCAAATGACATCTCATGTCCATGGCTAGGAAACCTTAACCATCTTTTATTAATGAGCTAGTTCACTAGAGGCATACTAGGGACAAAGTGTTGTCTATTTACCCACACGTGTAATGTGTTTCCAATCAATACAATTATAGCATGGATAATCGATTATCATGAACAAGGAAATATGATAATAACTAATTTATTATTGCCTCTAGGGCATATTTCCAACAGTCTCCCACTTGCACTAGAGTGAATAATCTAGTTCACATCACCATGTGATTCGCATTGTTATGAATCTAACACCCATTGAGTTCTGGGGCTCGATCATGCTTTGCATGTGAGAGAGGTCTCGTCAACGGGTCTGCGACATTCAGATCCATATGTACTTTGCAAATCTCTATGTCAAACTGTAAATACTGCTACCACACTCCACTTGGAGCTATTCAGAATGGCTGCTCCACTATACGTATCCGGATTGCTACTAAGAGTCATCCAGATTGGTGTTAAAGATTGCATTGACGTAACTCTTTACGATGAACTCTTTATCACCTCCATAATCGAGAAACATCTCCTTAGTCCTCTTGTTACTAAGGATAATTTTGACCGCTGTCTAGGGATCCACTCCTGGATCACTCTTGTACCCCTTTACAGACTCATGGCAAGGCACACACCAGGTGCGGTACACAGCATGGCATAATATAGAGCCTATGGCTAAGGCATAGGGGACGACCTTCGTCCTTTCTCTTTCTTCTGTCGTGGTCGAGCTTTGAGTCTCACTCAACTTCACACCTTACAAATCAGGCAAGAACTCTTTCTTTGACTGATCCATTTTGAACTCTTTCAAAATCTTGTCAAGGTATGTACTCATTGAAAGTCTTATCAGACATCTTGATCTATCTCTATATATCTCGATGCCCAACAATTAAGTAGCTTTATCCAGGTCTTCCTGTGAAAAATTCTTTTCAAACAACCCTTTTTGCTTTCCAGAAATTCTACATTATTTTGGATCAACAATATGTCATCCAGATATGCTTATCAGAAATTCTATTGTGCTCCCACTCACTTTATTGTAACTACAAGTTTCTCTTAAACTCTGTATAGACTCAAAAACTTTGATCACCTCATCAAAGTGTATATTCCAACTCCGAGATGCTTGCTTGAGTCCATAGATGGATCACTAAAGCTTGCTCACCTTTTAGCATCCTTAGGACAGAGAAAACCTTCTGGTTGTATCACATACAAGCTTTCCTCAAGTAAACTGTTAAGGAAACGATGTTTTGTCATCCATCTGCTAGATTTCATAATTGAAAAATGCATCAACTGCAAACATAATTCCAACAGACTTTAGCATCGCTACGAGTGAGAAAGTCTCATCGCAGTCAACTTTTTGAACTTGTCAAAAACTTCTTTGTGACAAGTCGAGCTTTATAAATGGTGACATTTACCATCAGCGTTTGTCTTCATCTCAAAGGTCCATTTGTACTCAACGACTTGTTGTCCAACGAACAAGTCTACCAAAGTCTATACTTGCTTTTCATATATGGATCCTTTCTCGGATTCCATGGCCTCTAACCATTTGTTGGAATCCGGGCCCATCATCGCTTCTCCACAGCTCGTAGGTTCATCGTTGGCCAACAACATGACCTCTAAGACAGGGTTGTCATACCACTCAGGAGCAGTACACGTCATTGTCGACCTACGAGGTTCGATAGTAACTTGATCTGAAGCTTCATGATCATCATCATTAACTTCCTCTTCAACTAACGTAGGCTTCATAGAAGCATCTTCCTACATTGTGTTACTCTCTCGTTGAAACAAAGGTTCAATAACCACATCAAGTTCTATCTTCCTCCCACTCAATTCTTTCGAGAGAAACTCTTTCTCGAGAAAGGACCCAGTTTTAGCAACAAACACTTTATGCTTGTATCTGAGATAGAAGGTTTACCCAACTGTTCTTAGGGTATTCTATGAAGATACATTTGTCCGCTTTGGGTTCGAGCTCATTAGGTGAAAACATTTTCCACACAAGCGTCGCAGCCCCAAACATTAAGAAATGACAGCTTAGGTTTCTATCAAACCATAATTCGCACGGTGTCATCTCAACGGATTTAGATGGTGCCCTATCTAAAGTGAATGTAGTTGTCTCCAATGCATAACCCCAAAATTATAGTAGCAAAACGATAAGAGACATCATAGCAAGCACCATTTCCAATAGAGCATGATTATGACGTTCAAACACACCATCACACTATGGTCTTCCAGGTGGCGTGAGTTGTGAAACAACTTACACATTGTCTAAAGTTGTATGCCAAACTCGTAACTCAGATATTCACCTCCACGATCATATCGTAGACATTTTTATCTTCTTGTCACAATGATCTTAAACCTCACTCTGAAGTTGCTTGAACTTTTCAAATGATTAAGACTTGTGTTTCATTAAGTAAATATACACCATATCTACTCAAATCATCAGTGAAGGTAAGAAAATAATGATATCCACGGCACGCTACAAGACTCATTGGATTGCATACATCAACATGTATTATTTCCAACAAATCAGTTGCCCGCTCCATCAAACCAGAAAACGGGGTCCTTAGTCATCTTGCCCAAGAGGCATGGTTCGCATGTCTCAACCGATTCGAAATTGAATGAGTCCAAAGATCCATCAACATGGAGTTTCTTCATGGATTTTATACCAATATGACATTTAGCGGCAGTGCCACAAGTATGTGGTACTATCATTATTAACTTTGTATCTTTTGGCATCAATGTTATGAACATGTGTATTACAACGATCAAGATTCAACAAACCATTCTCACTGGGTGCATGACCATTGAAGGTATTATTCATGTAAACAGAATAACCATTATTCTCTAACTTAAATGAATAACCGTGTTGCAATAAACACGATCTAGTCACATTCGTGCTCAACGCAAAACACCAAATAACTTTATTTAGGTTTGTCACTAATCCCGAAGGTAGAGAGAGCGTGCGATGTTGATCATATCAACCTTGGAAACATTTCCAACACACTTCTTCACCTCACCCTTAGCTAGTTCTCTGTTTATTCCGTAGCTTTTATTTCGAGTTACTAACATTTAGCAACCGAACCGGTATCCAATACCCAGGTGCTACCAGGAGTACTCGCAAGGTACATATCATTAACACGTATATCAAATACACTTCTGTCGATGTTGCCAGCCTTCCTATCTACCAAGTATCTAGGGTTGTTCCGCTTCAGCGACCAGTCTCCTCATAATCGAAGCACTTAGTCTCGGGTTTGGGTTCAACTTTGGGTTGCTTCACTGGAGCAGCAACTGACTTGCTATCCATCAAGTTTCCGTCCTTGTTGTTGCCCTTCTTGAAACTAGTGGTTTGACTAACCATCAACACTTGACGCTCCTTCTTGATTTCTACCTTCGCGGTGTCAAACATCGCGAATAGCTTAGGGATCATTATTTCTATCCCTGGCATTTTATAGTTCATCACCAAATTCTAGTAGCTTAGTGACAGTGACTTGGTGAACTATATCAATCACTATCTTATCTGGAAGATCAACTCCCACTCGATCCAAGCGATTGCAGCACCCAAACAATCTGAGCACTTGCTCAACGATTGAGCTATTCTCTTTCATCTTGCAGGCAAAGAATCTTGTTGGAGATCTCATATCTCGCAACACGGGCACGAGCCTGAGATCCTAATTTCAGCTCTTAGAACATCTCATATGTTTTGTGACGTTCAAAACGTTTCTGAGCCTCAATTCTAAGATGTAATGCATGACGCACTAAACTATCAAGTAGTCATCAGAACGTGCCTGTCAGATGTTGACAACATCTACAGACGACGCTAGAGGGGTTGGCGCACCGAGCGGTGCATTAAGGACATAAGCCTTCTGTGCAGCAACGAGGACAATCCTCAGATCATGGAGCCAGTCCGCAATATTGCTACCATCATCTTTCAACTCTATTTCTCTAGGAACATTTAAAAATTCAAGGGAGCTACAGCGTGAGCTAATAATCTACAACACAGTTTCCATAGACACTACTGACTGTGTTCATGATAATGAGTTCAATTAATCATATTACTTAAGAACTCCCACTCAAATTGACATCCCTCCGGTCATTCGAGTGATACATGATCCAAATTCACCAACTCAAGTCCGATCATCACGTGAGTTGAGGTGGTTTCAATGGTGAACATCATCATGTTGATCATATCTGCTATATGACTCATGTTCGACCTTTCGGTCTCTTGTGTTCCAAGGCCATGTCTGTACATGCTAGGCTCCTCAAGTTTAACCCGAGTGTTCTGCATGTGCAACACTGGCTTGCACCCGTTGTATATGAACGTAGAGTCTATCCCACCCAATCATCACGTGGTGTCTCAACACGACGAACTTTCGCAACGGTGCACACTCGGGGAGAACACAATTCATCTTGAAATTTAAGTGAGGGATCACCTTATAATGCTACCGTTGTCCTAAGCAAAACAAGGTGCATAAAAGGATTGACATCACATGAAAATCATAAGTGACATGATATGGCCATGAACTTGTGCTTTTGATCTCCATCTTGAAAACACCGGCATGATCTCCATCGTCACCGGCACGACACCATGATCTCCATCAACGTGTTGCCATCAGGGTTGTCGCGCCCATCATGCTTGTACTACTATTGCTACCATTTAGCGATAAAGTAAAGCATTACATAGCGCTTAATGATTGACACGCGGGTCATACAATAATTAAAGACAACCCTATGGCTCCTGCCCGTTGCCGTACTCATTGACATGCAAGTCGTGATATTCTATACAACACATGATCATCTCGTACATCACATATATCACATCACGTAATTGACCATATCACATCACAACATACCCTGCAAAAACAAGTTAGACATCCTCTAATTGTTGTTGCATGTTTTACATGGCTGCTATGGGTATTCTAGCAACAACAATTCTCATCTATGCAAAAACCACAATGGTGATACACTAGTTGCTTTTTAACCTTCTCAAGGACCGCCTTTGTCGAATCTGATCCAACTAAAGTGAGAGAAACTGGCACCCGCAAGCCATCTATGCAACAAGTTGCGGTTGAGGGAACCGGTCTCTCTCAAGCATACGAGTAATGTTGGTCTGGGCCACTTCATCTCACAATACCGCTGAACCAAAACACGACCAAGGGAGGAAGCAATCTAAGCAGCAACGCCCACAAACTCTTTGTGTTGTACTCGAGATCCCATCTACACATAGACATAGCTGTGATACCACTATTGGGGAACATTGAATGGGAAACAAAAAATTTCCTACGCACACACAAGATCTATCCATGGTGATGAGCATCTATGAGAGGGAGAGTGGATCTACATACCCTTGTAGATCGCTAAGCAGGAAGCGTTAAGAAACGCAGCTGGTGTAGTCAAACGTCTTCGCGATCCAAATCGCCGAGTGTCTCGCGATCTCATCACGATTCGCTCCGCGATCCAATCACGATCCATCCTGCGAACTCATCATGATCCTTCCCGCGATCTCATCACGATCCGTCCCGCCATCTCAATTACAGTCCTTCCGATCTAGCGTCGGACGAAGGGCACCTCCGCATTCAGCACACGTACAGCTCGATGACGATCTCCGCCTTCTTGATCTAGCAAGAGGGAGCAGAGAGGTAGAAGAGTTCTCCGGCAGCGTGACGGCGCTGCGGCGATGGTGGGCGAGCAATTCTGGCAGCGCTTCACCTTAGCACTGCAGAAAACCGATCTAGAGGAGAAACTATGCACTAGAGGAACGGGTAGCACGTGGCTGAAAATCTAGTGCCAAAAACCCTAAAACCTCTAGTATATATAGGAGGAAGAGAGGAGGACGCTTGGATCCCAATGAGACAGCCCTTGGGTCAGCCAAACCAAGGAGGATTGGAGGATTCCTCCTCCAATCCTAGTAGGACTAGGACTCCTCCTTTATTTTGCCCTTTTCCATCTTTTTCTCTTTGGGCTTTTCTTCCCAGCCGCATGGGCCTTGTGTGGGACTTCCAACAGATCACTAAGGGCTGGTATTCACTCTCCCACAGCCCATGTAGCCTCTTGGGTCGAAATACCCCTCCCAATGGTCTCCCGGTACACTACCGGCACTCCCGATACATTACCGACGAGCCCAAGACCTTTCCGGCGACCAAAATAGGACTTCCTATATATAAATATTTACCTCCGGACCATTCCGGAGCTCCTCGTGACGTCCAGGATCTCATCCGAGACTCCAAACAACCTTCGGTCACCACCATGCATTACTCTATACTACCGAAACATCACCGAACCTTAAGTGTGCAGACCCTGCGGGTTCGAGAACTATGTAGACATGACCGAGATACCTCTACGGTCAATAACCAATAGCGAGACATGGATGCCCATATTGGTTCCTACATATTCCACGAAGATCTTTATCGGTTGAACCTCTATGTCAAGGATTCAGTTAATCCCGTATGATGTTCCCTTTGTTCTTCGGTATGTTACTTGCCCGAGATTCGATCGTCGGTATCTCCATACCTAGTTCAACCTCGTTACCGGCAAGTCTCTTCACTCATTCCGTAACACATGATCCCGTGACTAACACTTAGTTACATTGCTTGCAAGGCTTATTGTGATGTTGTATTACCGAGTGGGCCCTGAGATACCTCTCCGTCACACGGAGTAACAAATCCCAGTCCTGATCCATGCCAACCCAACAGACACCCTCGGAGATACCTGTAGAGCACCTTTATAGTCACCCAATTATGTTGCGACATTTGATACACACAAGGTACTCCTCCGGTGTCAGTGAGTTGCATGATCTGATGGTCATAGGAACAGATACTTGACATGTAGAAAACAGTAGCATTAAACTGACATGATCATATGCTACGTTTGTAGTTTGGGTTTTGTCCATCACATCATTCTCCTAATGATGTGATCTCGTTATCAAATGACATCTCATGTCCATGGCTAGGAAACCTTAACCATCTTTGATTAACGAGCTAGTTCACTAGAGGCATACTAGGGACAAAGTGTTGTCTATTTACCCACACGTGTAATGTGTTTCCAATCAATACAATTCTAGCATGGATAATAAACGATTATCATGAACAAGGAAATATGATAATAACTAATTTATTATTGCCTCTAGGGCATATTTCCAACACCAAAATCAAGTCGTCCCACTGGCATTTGCTTTGTGGAGAGTGAGAACATTGAAAGTTGGACATGGTTCTTCGGGCAATTAAAAATTTCACTTGTGCATGATAAGCGAAATGTGTGCATTCTTCATGATAGGCATGCTGGTATACTTAGTGCGGTGAAGACATTGTCGAACCCTGGTCCCGATGAGCAAACTCCATGGCAGGACTTGCAGAGCCGTTGGTGCATGTGCCATCTTGGGGCCAACTTCTTCTCGCAATTGAGAAATAAGAACCTCATGAATCTATTCAAGAAACTCTGTAAGCAGAACCAGCAATGGAAGTACGAATTAATCCGTAACAGACTGGATTTATGCACACTGAGACATGTAAGGGACAGAAGAGCTGCAAGAGATGCAGCTGTGAGGGCACATGTTGAAGCAGTAGACTTGCCCATGCACGACGACCTCTTTCACGAATATTGTCACCGCCCAGTCCGGCATTTTCGTCTCTATCCAATGAAAGTACATGCATAGGGGTGGAGGAGACTACAAAAAAACAGAAATATAAAATCAAATCAACAATAATATCAACAACGTGTTTATTCTTGGTCACTGAAACATACCGGAGGCATGATGTACGGTGAAGGAGCAACGGGTGGATCTTCCTCATAATAGGCGCACATGAAAAACTTCATGCCCAACCAATCTAAAAAATCCGTCACCTCCTTCGCCTTGCAGAGATCACCGCACCAACAACGAACTGCTTCCACCCCTCGAGACAAATTCACACTCTTCCAGTTCCTAGGCCCAATGCTTTGATCCGGACAAGGCAAACTCATAATGACTACCGCGTTGGTGTTTTCAAGTGTTGCTGGCCGATGGAAGAAGACAGTTACAATGCCTCCTTTTGTAGGCAGGTGACAACATCAATGGAGGGAAAAGAAGGCAGGAAATCAGGCGGGAAAATTTGGCGGCAAAAGAAGGCGGAAATCGAGCGGGAAAAGATGGCGGGAACACTTTGTGGGAAAAAAACAGGGGTGCATGCACCAGACAGGGCAATTGTGGCTGATTAGCACTAATTAGGCACGAGTAGGCAAATTAGTACCTTTCGGACACATCTAAGCCTATTAGTACTAATCGGCTACACCTAGGCCGGTTAGTTGCTAACCCCTAGGGCCGACAGGACTATCGGCCTAGCCATAGCCGATAGGATCCAGTCGGCCTTGGCATGGCAAACAGGACCTAATCGGCCTAGGCGCTGCTGATGGAATCACATTTTTCAAATTTCTATGCATGGCACAATATTTGTAAAAAAAATAAAAAAGGAATATTAAAAAAATAGCCAATGAATACAGCGTAGCAGTCCTTCGCCATCTCCGATATATTTACACATAGAGGCATAGTTAGCAAAAATACAAGCAACCTATAGTAAACATAAAATAATTAAGGAAGTTCCTCATACCCAAACTAATTTACTAGAGCGATCGATTTTTATCCCTACTATTAATATTACTATAATACTATTAAACCTTAAACCAAAGCTTAATCTTACTACAATACTATTAATGAGCAGAATCTGGTGGTGGTGGGGGCATTCTCGGCGGAAGTATCCCGACCACACTTCCCCATTGGGCTCTCTGAGCCGGGCATGATGATTTCACTTGACTTAGCGACCATTCCATAACCAAGTGGGGACTACTCTGAGGCGGCATCTGAGCATGCTCTGCATCGTTGGCCTCCTCGAAGATGATGTCTGTCATCTATTTTAGTTGTGTTTTGACATTAGCCTTGCACAGATTGATCCAGTGCTCCCAGTTAGTACACTGAGTATCTCGGAACATATTCTCTGCCTCTTTTAGCTCCCGCATACTTTCTCTCCATCCAAACGCTACATCGTTAGTCCTTTTTAGGCACTCCAGCAACTCCGTCCGCCACTCCAACTCTTGTTCATGAGAAGTTCTAGGAGACATGGGAATCCCTGTAAATTTGGCATCACATTTGCTTAACAATGGACATATTAAGTAGACATCACATAGAACAAATCTCATGAAGAATACGATCCATCCATCCATCTAAGTAGACATCACATATTAATTAGACATCACATATTAAGTAGACATCACATAAAATAATTAAGGAAGTTCCTCATACCCAAACTAATTAACTAGAGCGATCGATGATTATCCCTACTATTAATCTTACGACAATACTATTAAATATTAAACTAGAGCTTAATCTTACTACAATACTATTAATGAGAAGAATCTGGTGGTGGTGGGGGCATTCTCGGCAGAAGTATCCCGACCACACTTCCCCATCGGGCTCTCTAAGCCGGGCACGAACATGTCACTTGTTATAGCGCCCATTCCATAACCAAGTGGGGACTACTCTGAGGTGGCATCCGAGCATGCTCTACAATGTTGGCCTCCGCGAAGATGATGTCTACCACAACTTTTAGTTGTGTTTCGACATAACTTTTGCACGCGTTGACTTCATGCTCCCAGAAACTACACTGAGTCTCCCGGAACTTATTCTCTGCCTCTTTCAGCTCCTGCATACAATCTCTCCATCCGAACACTGCCTCGTCAATCCTTTTCCCCGACCAACAATTGCCTTTGCAACTCCAACTCTTGTTCACGAGAACATTTAGGACACATGGGAATCCCTGTAAATTTGGCATGACATTTTCTTAACAATGGACATATTAAGTATACATCACACAGAACAAATCTCTGCATCCGATGCATCTATCCATCTAAATGCATCCATCCATCTAAATGCAGCCATTCAAAACCATCTCATTTGAATTTAGCTAGTGCTCACTAACCTATTTTTCTCAACATGCAAGTATGACACCTCATCAAGCAAACATGTATATATTGCAAATATTCCCGCAACAACGTTTAGGGAATCATCTAGTCCCTGGCAAGAACCCTATAGGCATGGGGATGTCTCACCAGAGGTCGGGGTCGGTGTCGGGGTCGGGGTCGGGGCCGTGGTCGAGGTCGAGGGCGAGGTCACCCGGGAGGACTTGTGGCGGTGGTGGCGCAGAGTGGAGAGGGAGAGAGTGAGGCGCGGGAGAGGGAGGGAGTGAGCGGCGGGCGGTGTCGCGGAGTGGAGAGGGAGGGAGTGAGGGGCGGTAACGGCGGCGGCACAGGGAGAGGGAGGGAGTGAGGGGCGAGGCGGCGGTGGCGCAGGAAGAGGGAGGGAGTGAGGGGTGGAGACGACAGCAACTCAGGGAGAGGGAGGGAGGAGGGAGAGAGGGAGAGAGTGAGAGAGATGGGTCGTGCGGGGCGAAGAGGATAAGTGCACGGCGCACTTAGCAGTAGCGCTGGTCGGTAACAAGCGCTACTGATAGGAGGCGTAGCAGTAGCGCTTTCTTAAGGAAAGCGCTGCTACTATAAATACTGTCGGCGGGATCGACAGGCCCCCCTTAGCAGCAGCACTTTTCTAGATTCCAGCGCTACTACTAAGACCTTACTTGTAGCGCTGCCCGAATACATCGCTACTAGTACTTAGCAGCAGCGTTTGTATTTTTCCAGCGCTACTTGTAGGCTCGTGCCTATAAGGTTTATCCTACTAGTTTCGTCACATAATTTGTGTTTTGCTTGGAGCGTAATTTTATTTTGCTTTTCCCTGTTAGATTTTATTTATAATCTTTATTTTCAATAAAAAGTTCCAAGAATGGCCTTTAGAATGCTTGAATTGCATGTGTCATTTGTGCTGTATAAAAATAGAAACTTTTCATGTAGTATTTGAATTATGTAATTTTACTAGAACGTGTAAGTTTATGAAATTTTTACACACTATTTTCATACAAATTTTGCATCATTTACTAAATTTTCATAATTTGTGGAGATACATAAGTAGACTGTTTTTATAAATTGCTACAGACTATCGTGTGTAGACAGGTTGCTGTCATAGTTTTGCTATCTACTTCTCCTATAATTTTCATGACTTATATTAGTAGATATAAATTGTGGAAATGATAGTATACAGTACCTAATGTTTGAAATTTATTATGCAACTTGTCTTGGCAGTACATGAAGTGTTGATTTGTTCTTATGTGTACTAACCTATCTCACGAGTTCTTTTCAAGTTTTGTGTGGATGAAGTTTTTGAGACATAGGTGAAACCGGGACATGAGAGAATTGAACGAGATATAAAAGCTCAAGCTTGGGGATGCCTAAGGCCCCCCAAGACAATATTACAATAAGTCTCAAGCATCTAAGCTGGGGGATGTTACGCATCCCACCTCTCTTCGTCAACTATCTGTTAGCCTATGTTAACCCTAAATTTTTATTTGTTCACATGATATGTGCTATTATTGGAGTGTAATTTTTGTTTTGTGTGTTTTTTGAACAAAATATCAAGATCTAAAAAATATTTATTGAGAGAGAGTCCTCACATAGCTATTTAATTGTTTGACTACTCATTGATCTTCACTTATATCTTTTGAGAGTAGTTTGATGTTTACTCTTGTGCTTCACTTATATCCTAAGAGTAAACCATTGAATGAATTGAATATCATAAATGTGAAATTATATATTTTCTTCATATGCTTATCCCATGGGGAGTAGTGACTTCACATACTAGGAGTATAAGCGGTAAAATTTATTGGAAGTTAGCAAACATAACATTGGTCATTTAAACGACTCATGAAAGAACATTGAAGGAAGAGAGGTTTAACATATAGATATACTATCTTGGACATCTTCTATGATTGTGAGCCCCATTAATTATTTTCAAACTTGATCAACTAGTTGATGTTGGATAAGGAATACAACTTAATGGTTATGATTGTTTATGTTCACATAGCAGTTATATTGTCATGGATCCTCTAACATGTGGTGCTTGTTTAGAACCTTTTGCTAGCCAAAACTTCGTACTAAGTAGAGATACTACTTGTGCATCCAAATCCTTGAACCAAGTTTTTTTGCCATGAGAGGCCACCATATCTACATATGGGTTGAATAATATCCTTCAAGTAAGTTGTCATCGGTTCAAACTAGCAATAAAAATTGCTCCTAAATATGTATGATCTTTTATTGGAAGGGAAAATAAGATTTGTACGAACTTGAGATGGTGAAGAAATAAAAGCGACGGACTGCACAATAAAGGTTGCCATCAAAAGGGGCAATATAAAGTGACGTTTCTTTTCATTAAGAAATAACACATCCAAAAATAAAAAGCGCATGACAACCTCTGCTTCCCTCTGCGAAGGGCCTATCTTTTACTTTTCATGTCGAGTCAACTTCTTATTCCAATCTATTAATTCCTTAGTTGGCAAGCATCATGTGGTGGGGAAAGATCCAGACACATATATCCAATTGAATATAGGTGATCATGATTCATTATTTGTTGACATTATCCCCGAGATAAATGAGTTGGGAGGCAAAACTTTAAGCCCCTATCTTCCTTGTGTTTGACTGAAACTGTTTGTTCTAAAAATATATTTGAGTGTCAGCAATCACGGAAGACTAAATGATAGTTGAGTATGTGGAATTTGCTGAACCAACGCTCTTTCAGAGACCCTTCCTGAAAATAAGACGAATTGCAATCGTTTGATGACAACAAACATAGTTTGCTATTTTTCAAGAAAGTTTATGGTCTATACTTTTAACATGTGAATAACTTGCTACTTGATCATGAGAAGCTTTATGAGAAATAATTGCTAGTTATGATTCTAGAAAAATGGTTGAAAATACCCTTGATCAATATTATGCATCATGCTAGCATTCAAACTTCATAAATTATTTCTCTTATCATTTACCTACTTGAGGACGAGCAGGAATTAAGCTTGGGGATGCTGATACGTCTCCAACGTATCTATAATATATGAAGTATTCATGCCATATTCACCTATGTTTACAATACTTTTATATGGTTTTCATGCACTTTATATGATTTATTTAGAACTAACCCAGACTAACGTTGTTTTCAGCAAAATTACTGTGGTGTTGTTTTTGTGCAAAAAATAAAAGTTCTCGGAATCGCCTGAAACTTTTTTATGTTTTTGGAGCAAATAAGAAATACTGGAGCGAAGAACCATCGGGGGGTGTTCCAGGAAGCCACCACACATCTAGCCGCGCCTCCCCTAGGGTGTGACTAGATAGCTTGTGGGGCCCACGTAGATCCATTGCGCGTGATTCCAACGTTGAAAAATCCTATAAATCCCAAAAACCCCAGAAATAAAAAGAGACCTTCCGCTCCGCTGCTGCAACTCTCTGTATCGCTGAAAAACCAATCTAGAGCGATTCGAGTACCCTCCCGGAGAGGGAAAACCATCACCGGTGGCCATCTTCATCATCCCTATGGTCTCCATGATGAGGAGGGAGTAGTTCACCCTCGGGGCTGAGGGAATGTACCAGTAGCTATGTGTTTAATCTCTCTCTCTCTTGTGTTCTTGAGATGACACGATCTTGATGTATCATGGGCTTGTTAATATAGTCGGGTCATATGATGTACTTCCCTTACCTTCTAGTTGTGATGAATTGAGTCTTTCACTTTAAGATCTCGTTATGTTGGATTGAGCATATTGGTATGACATCACTTGATGTACGTCTTGCATGGGATACCCATTGTAACATTGGGGTATTCTATTTATTCACTTGATATATGTTGAGGCATCAACTTGCGGATTCCTGTGACCTTGGGAATCTATGCATAGGGGTTGATTGCACGTTTTCATACCATGTTCTCCGATAGAAATCTTGGGGTTCTCCTTGCAAGTTCTTTGTGTTGGATTGAATATGATAGCTCTAAAATTGTTTGATGCATGTCGCATAATTTACCCACGGATACTTGAGGTGACATTCGAGTATCTAGGTGACATAACGATCAATTGATATGTGTCATTGGGTTTATCTTAGTACGAACTCTTGAATAGATCGATCGGAAAGAATAACTTTGAGGTGGTTCTAGCACCTACACCAATTTCATCTTATTGTTCTCTACTAGATAGGAACTTTGGAGTGATTCTTTGTTGCACAATAAGGGATGATCATATGATTCAACTATGTTAGCATTGTTGAGAGATTGCATTGGTGAAAGTATGTACCCTAGGCCTTATTTCCATGCATCAATACAACATTTTGCTCACTGTTTTCCACTTGTTACCTTGCTGTTTTTATATTTTCAGATTACAAAAATACATATCTACCATCCATATTGCACTTGTATCACCATCTCTTCGCCGACCTAGTGCACCTATACAATTTACCGTTGTATTGGGTGTGTTGGGGACACAAGAGATTACTTGGATTTGATTGCAGGGTTTCTTGAAAGAGACCATCTTCACCCTACACCTCCCGCGGATTGATAAACCTTAGGTCATCCACTTGAGGGAAAATTGCTACCGTCCTACAAAACTCTATGCTTGGAGGCCTAACACGAGTCTACAATAATAAAGTTGTGTAGTAGACATCAAGACGTTGAATATCAAGCTCTCCTTTATGGAAGCAAATAAAAATACGCATAATGTCATCTTTAACAGTCTCCAACCAACTCTGATAAAATCCAGAAGGAATATTATTAGGGTCGGGAGCTCTGTTAGCGACCATAACAAATAAAGCATCTTTCACCTCATCTTCAGTAAACTCCCCGGTTAGATTTACATTATCCTCATTGTTAAGTTTCACATCCTGAGCCCATGTTCCAGGGTCCATTTTAAAAAGATTACCAGGGCAGGCCCAAATAGTTCTTTATAATATGTCGTAACATGAGAGATTAGGTTATATGTACCCTGTATCTCCATATCCCCACATTTCAGAGAATGAATCGTATTACCCCAGGCAAAAGCCCCATAATCAAGTTATGTCTCTCTACTTTAATTAACATCTTAGTGAACACATCATCTACTAAATTAAAAAGCAAAGCAGAGGAAGGATCACCCTGCTTGAGACCTTTTTTACTAATAAAGTATGGACCATTGGTGTCATTAATTCTAACACATGAAGATCCCTGAATCAAAGTACTTTTGACCCAATTGATCCACTTACTACCAAAGCCTCGGGAAGCCAACATTTCAAAAATAAATTCCCAACTGACTCTGTCATATGCCTTCTCATAATCTAATTTGAGAATCAAACCCTCTATTCCAGATTTCTTCACCTCATGGATAACCTCATGCGCCATGACCAAACTTTCCAAAATAAACCTCCCTTTGATAAACGAAGTTCGACTAGGGTAAATTAGTCTATCACCAAGAGGCGAGCATCTATTATTCATAGCTTTGGAAATAATTTTCACTCCGCAATTTCTCGGACTAATAGGTCTGAATTTCTTCATCTCCCTAGCATTAGGTTCTTTAGGAAGATGCACGATCAAAGCGAAATTGAGCCTGTACAGGTCCAATTTTCCTTTCTGAAAATCTCGCACCAAGGCCATAAAATACTTCTTGATAACCTCCCAGAATGTTTGATAAAAAAGGAAGGGCAAACCATCAGGGCTCGATGCCCCATGGGCATAAGAGTCAAAGATAGCTTTCTTAATTTCTTCCTGAGAAAAGTCTTTTTCGAGAATCTCATTCTCTTCCGCAGTTACAAGTCCATCCTCATTCCAAAAGGAACTCCCCAAACAAATGTTATGTCTCTCCTCAAAATCAAAAAGGTTTTATATAAAGATGTGGCTACGTCTAGCATATCTAAAGTATTAGTGACCGGTCCATCAGGACCATCCAGCACTCGAACATGGTTTTTCTTATGTCTATGGTTAGCAAGGGTGTGAATGTAAGCATTATTTTTACCCCCATCTGTGATCCTGTGATCTCTAGATCTCTTCCACAAGGCAGTCTCTTCTTTATGCCAAATATCATCTAATTCTTCTCAACCATCCTAGTTTTCTCTTCATGACTAAGCAAGTTTTTTTTTAAAAGACATCTAAGATGTCAAACTCCAACATCAGATCTCTTTTTTTCTTTTTCATGACAGCCTCAATATTGATGCTCCATCCTTTCACTCTTTTGCGAAAAATCCTGGTTTTAAATTGCCATACATCGATGGCAGAGGTGATAGGGGCGGGGGTGTTCCAAATATCATGTACTAAGGTTTTAAAGTCAGGGTGGTCAAGCCACCAATTCTCAAACCTAAGAAGTTTTGGGGAGGTAACCCTCCGAGCACTAGTGTCAACGATCAGCGGAGTATGATCACTCCCCACCCTTGGGAGAGCATTAATAATCAACAAGGAAAGTGGGAATCCCAATTGGTTGTGAAAACACTCTATCAATGGCAGCAAAAATGGGATTACTCTGGTTATTAATCTAGGTATAACTACAGTTGGCAATAACCAATTCAACCAAGGCCCACTTGTTAATCCAATCGTTAAAAAGATAAGCAAAATGGTTGTTAATATTCCCATTGTTTTTTTCCAAACTAGACCTAACTAAATTAAAATCTCCACGAAGAAGAACAGGAAAAGATAACGATTCCATCACTTCATGCATCTCAGAAATAAATTCCAACTTAAGCTCGTTGTAAGCCATGCCATACACCACCACCAAATGCCATATAAAATTGTCACTCTTATTTTTTATGGTGGAAACAACACAAAATTTTCCATCTACAAAACCAATCACTTCAAATAAATCAGCTTTAAGACCCAGAAAGATCCCACCAGTAGTATTAATAGCAGGGAGAAAATGCCAACAAAAGTTGGATCTCCCTGCAAGGGACTTTAGTGTACTATCAGGAATACTCTCTTTCTTAGTTTCCAAGAAACCTACAAAGTCCAGGTGATTATTAACAATGAACTCAGTAAGGCACTGTATTTTATTAGGTTTGCCCAGTCCTCTAATATTCCAAAAAGGTCCTATCATTGTATTTTAAATGGATGAGATAAACCACAAGGTTTAGCGTTAGTACATAATGTTGGGCTGTCACTCAACGATCCAGCAGTGCCCCCTGGATGTGAGTAAGTGGTCGCAACATTTGGAGATACAAAGCTAGATTCAAAAAAATCCACAACATTTATATTATCAGGAAGAACTTCTTCAGAATGTTTATCGACAAAATTTAAACAACTAGCTTTTTCAGATTCAATCAGACTATTTAAGATAACATTATGCTCCAAAATAGAGTCACCCATGCATAAGTCAATTTTCTCAACATGCTCAATAAGAACACAAGGTTCCAAGACTGTATATGAGTTACCTTTGAATGACTTGGGGATTTCCAGATTTTTCTTCTGCTTGTAAGCTACAACTTTGTCCATGATTTTCACATCTCATTGTTTCATGGTGTTGTCATTATGACCTAGCACAAGCCCCCACTTGACTGGGCTGGTCCCATTATTAGCACCCTTCCTCTTTTTTCAGCCTTCACCAGATCTAGAGAATTCATCAAGGACCTTTTAACAGAGGTTCACTTGTCTACCATATCATCAGACATGACCTGCATGTCTTGTGAGATTTCATCATTATGATCATCTGTCTCTACTACTTCAAATCTGCTCAATGGGCAGAGCATAGTTCCATTTGTCCAACCAGAGAATTCTCTGTGGATATCATTCATCCACCACCTCATTGCCAGGATAGGGGCCATTCAAAGTATCTATTTCTTCATCAACAATTATAGGTTTTGGTTTTTTCCTTAGTTGTAGGAAATATGCCATAGAGGCAATAATAAAATGGTTATTATTATATTTCCTTGTTCATGATACTCGTTTATTATCCATGCTATAATTGTATTGATTGGAAACACAATGCATGTGTGGATATATAGACAACACTATGTCCCTAGTGTGCCTCTAGTAGACTAGCTCGTTAATCAAAGATGGTCAAGGTTTCCTATCCATTGACAAGAGATGTCATTTGATAACGGGATCACATCATTGGGCAAATGATGTGATGGACAAGACCCAAACTATAAACATATCATTTGATTGTGTCAGTTTATTGCTATAGTTTTCTACATGTCAAGTATCTGTTCCTATGACCATGAAGTCATGCAACTCACTGACATCGGAGGAGTACCTTATGTGTATCAAACATTGCAACGTAACTGGGTGACTATAAAGGTGCTCTACAGGTATCTCTAAGGGTGTCCGTTGAGTGGGCATGGATCAAGACTGGGATTTGTTACTCCGTGTGATGGAGAGGTATCTCAGGGCCCACTCGGTAATACAAGATCACAAATAAGCTTTGCAAGCAATGTGACTAAAGTTTTAGCCATGGTATCTTGTATTACGGAACTAGTAAAGAGACTTGTCAGTGATGGGATTGAACTAGGTATATAGATACCGATGATCGAATCTCGGGCAAGAACATATCGATGAATAAAGGGAACAACATACGGGATTAACTGAATCCTTGACATAGAGGTTCAACTGATAAAGATCTTCGTAGAATGTGTAGGAACCAATATGGTCATCCAGGTCCCGCTATTGGTTATTGATGGTAGAGGTGTTTCGGTCATGTCTACATAGTTCTCGAACCCGCAGGGTCTGCACACTTAAGGTTCGGTGATGTTTCGGTAGTATAAAGTTATGTATGGTGGTGACTGAAGGTTGTTTGGTGTCCCGGATTAGATCCTAGAAGTCACGAGGAGCTCCAGAATGGTCCTGAGGTAAATATTGATATATAGGAAGTCATGTTTTGGTCACCGGAAAAGTTTTGGGCTCATCGGTAGTGTACCGGGAGGGCCGGGAGGGTACCGGGGGACCATCGGGAGGGGTGTCTCGATCCAAAGGGCCTCATGGGCTGTGAGAGGAGGAAGACCAGCCCTTGGTGGGCTGGCTAAAGCCTCACCTGGCTGAGGTGGAGGGAAAAGGATAAAGCCCAAAACGGGGGAAGAGTTTCCATGTGGGGGAGGAGTCCTACTAGGAGTAGGATTGGAGTCCAACTCCCTCTCCTCCCCACTTCGGCCGCAACAAGGG
Organism: Hordeum marinum; assembly: GCA_022496015.1. Classification (NCBI taxonomy): domain Eukaryota; kingdom Viridiplantae; phylum Streptophyta; class Magnoliopsida; order Poales; family Poaceae; genus Hordeum; species Hordeum marinum. Next base: position 509,104,819 of record CM039673.1, on the reverse strand, counting down.
GCTGCCCTAGGGCGCAATCCTCCCTCCCCTCCCTCCTATATATACTAGAGGTTTAGAGGTGAGGGTTAACCCTAATTTCCACGTGCTCCCTCTACTTCATCTAGATTGGTTTTCTCCTCTAGTCTAATTCGGCGGTGCTTAGCCGAAGCCCTGCCGGAATAGTTCCACCACCATCGCGCTACTGGAGAACTCATCTACATCTCCACTCCCTCTTGCTGGATCAAGAAGGCAGAGATCGTCATAGAGTTGTATGTGTGCTGAATGCGGAGGTGTCATCCGTTAGGTGCTACATCGGGACGGATCATGATTGGATCGAGGGACGCTCGGCAATTTGAATCGCGAAGACATTCGACTACATCAACCATGTTTCTTAACACTTCCCTCTTAGCGATCTACAAGGGTATGTAGATCCACTCTCCCTCTAGTAGATGCTCATCACCATGGATAGATCTTGCGTGTGCGTAGATTTTTTTTCCATGCAACGTTCCCCATCATTAGTTTCTTCGAGGAATTGGATATGCCCAGCATCTTGGAACACACTGGGGTGGAATTCAGCAGCAGAGACAACCAGGTTTTATTTGTTTTTGGAACTAGAAGCAGCAGGGCTTTTTTGAGGACAATTGGCCTTGTCTAGTTCATCTATAGGTTCATCCTCATCTATCATATCATCATCCATATTGGGGCTCTGCTGATCTTGTTTTTCATCACCACCAGCAGGATTATCCTGATTAGGATCATCATCATCTCCACTGTGGTCTTGTCCCACTTGCTCAAACCCTTACACAATGAAATATAACCAGTACATTTTTTTCTTCATTTCCACCAGTCTCTCAAAAGGAACTTTAGTTGGGTCTCTGCAAGCAACTTTGATTCTAATCTGATCATAGAAAGTCTTGATTATACCATTCCACACGACATTTGTGAGACTACCAAACATAGAAGCAACTTGTGCAAACACTTTCCATGTGCACACTTACTTGTACGCTTACGAGAGACCGGTTCCATCGACTGACGTGTAACTTCGTTGCACAAAGATGGCTGGCGGGTGTCTGTTTCTCGTACTTTAGTTGGATCGGATTCTACCAAGGCGGTCCTTGAGAAGGTTGAAAACCAACTTATGTATCACCTTTGTGGTTTATGCATAGGTGAGAATTGTTCTTGCTAGATACCCGTAGCAGCCACGTAAAACATGCAACAACAATTAGAGGACGTCTAACTTGTTTCTGCAGGATATGTTGTGATGTGATATGGCCATTTACATGATGAGATATATGTGATGTATGAGATGATCATGTTTTGTACATAATATCACGACTTGCATGTCGATGAGTACGGCAACCGGCAGGAGCCATAGGGTTGTCTTCAAATATTTTCACCCTTTTTGCTTTACTTTATCGCTATGAGTTAGCAATAGTCGTGGAAGCAACAGTCGGTGCGGCAACCCCGATGGCGACTGATATGTCTCCAACGTATCGATAATTATTTATTGTTCCATGATATTATATTATCTGTTTTGGATGTTTATATGCATTAATATGATATTTTATATTATTTTGGGACTAAACTATTAACCTAGAGCCCATTGCAAGTTTCTGGTTTTTCCTTGTTTTTGAGTATTGTAGATAAGGAATATTAAATGGAGTCCAAACGGAATAAAATCTTCGCAACAATTTTTCTTGGACCAGAAGACATCTACCAGACTTGGAGAGGAGGGCAGGAGACCTGCTAGGAGGTCACAAGCCACCCTGGCAAAGCCAGGGGGGCGCCCCCTGGCTTGTGGCCCCCCTGCAGGTCCTCCAACCCTATTCTTTGGCCTATAAATTCCCAAATATTCCCCCAATACCAAAAATAGTGACGATAAAACTTTTCCGTCGTCGGAAGCCTCCATTTCTAAGAGATCCAATCTTGGAGCCTTTTCCAGTAATCTGTCGGAGGGGGATTCGATCACGGAGGGCATCCACATTAACTCCATTGCCACTCCAATGATGCATGAGTAGTCCACCATAGACCTACAGGTCCATAGCTAGTAGCTAGATGTCTTCTTCTCTCTCTTTGTTCTTCAATTCCATGTTCTCCATGATCTTCATGGGAATCTATCTGATGTAATACTCTTTTGCGGTGTGTTTGTCGAGATCCGATGAATTGTGGGTTTATGTTCAGATTATCTATGAATATTTTTTGAGACTTTTATGAATTCTTATATGCATGATTTCATATCTTTGCAAGTCTCTTCGAGTTATTGGTTTGGTTTGGCCAACTAGATTGGTAATTCTTGCAATGGGAGAAGTGCTTAGTTTTGGGTTCAATCTTGCGGTATCCTCACCCAATGACATAGTAGGGGTAGTGAGGCACGTATTGTATTGTTGCCATCAAGGATAAAAAGATGGGTTTTTCATCATATTGCTTGAGTTTATCCCTCAACATCATGTCATCTTACCTAATTTGTTACTCTGTTCTTCATGAACTTAATACTCTAGATGCAGGCAAGAGTCGGTCGATGTGTGGAGTAATAGTAGTGGATGCAGAATCATTTCGGTCTACTTGACACGAACGTGGTGCCTATATTCATAATCATTGCCTTGGATATCTCCATAATTATTCACTTTTCTATCAATTGCTCGACAGTAATTTGTTCACCCACCGTAATACTTGCCATCATGAGAGAAGCCTCTAGTGAAACCTATGGTTCCGGGTCTATTTTCCATATTATACTTTCAGATCTATATACCAAAAATACCTTGCTGCAATTTTATTTACCTTTTACTTCTCACAATCTTCCATATATATCTCTAGCAAATCTAATCCTTGCAAGTAATTGTGAAGGGATTAACAACCCCTTTATAACGTTGGGTGCAAGTGTTTGATTGTTTGTGTAGGTGCATAAATTGGTGACTTGCTTGTTCCTCCTAGTGGATTGATACCTTGGTTCTCGACAACTGAGGGAAATACTAATCTACTTTGATGAATCACCCTTTCCTCTTCAAGGGAAAACCAATGCAAGCTCAAGAAGTAGCAAGAAGGATTTCGGGCGTCGTTGCCAGGGAGGATACACATCAAGCCTACCAAGTACCCATCACAAACTCATATCTTGCATTTATATCATTTTCCATTTGCCTCTCGTTTTCCTCTCCCCCACTTCTAAAATAATTTTCAGAAAAAAAAGATTTGCCTTTTTATTCGCCCTTCTTCTGTTCGCCTTTCGTTTGCTTTTCGTTTGCTCGTGTGTTAGATTGATTGAACTCATGGCTAGCCTTACCACTATCGCTAGTACTACCGAGAATGAATTTCTTAATGTTAAGCAAAGGGAGGGAGAAAACTTAAAAGATGCTTGGTATAGAATTTGCAATGCTCAAAATAGATCTACTCGTAAGCAATGTAGCACCTTTCTCCTACGCAATTTTTATGTGGGTATTTCTCCATGGAATAGATATGTTTTAGATACCGTTATGGGAGAAAATTTCTTGGGAAGCCATACCTTTGATTCTTATAGTGCTATTATAAATTTGGTAGGTTCACCCCCAATCATGGTAAATGAAACAATCTTAACGTTAGAACATGTGATGCAAAGGCTTGATATTAATGAAAATAAAGTTGCTACTATAGAGCTTATTGAAAACTTGGATAAAAACATTCATAATCACATTACTCAATATGGATCTAAGGTAGGAGTTACTTTTAAAAATCTAAAGGAAAAAGAGCCCATAGTTAATGAAAAATTGAATCAAGATTCCTCTAGAATTGGCTGGCTAGAGGACATTATTACCAACTTGTGTTCTGATTTTGCCTTGGTTCAAACCACTCCAAATTCTGCTCCTTCTAAGACTGCCGAATTTGTTTATGTTCCTAAAAATAAGGTTGGATCCTCCTGAAAAGAGGATGAAGACCTTAAGATGATAAGTATTCACCCCAACTTTATCAATATTGATAGGCAACCAATTGCCACAAGTCAATCTCTTGACTTATTTCCTAGGAGCATTATTATTGATAATAACAAAGATCGTCCTAGGGTTTATAAGTATGTGATTGAGGAGATGCATACCAAAGATGACAATACCTAGATCTGTTGTGTTTTGCCTAGCTAGGGGCGTTAAACAATAGCGCTTGTTGGGAGGCAACCCAATTTTATTTTTATGTTCTGTTTTTTGCTTCTGTTTTTGAGTGTTTCACACATTATTACATCTATAGTAATTGTGTTTTGGTGTTTTAATTAGTGTTTGAGCCAATTAAGACCTTTGGGATGGTCTATGGTGATTGTTGATTTGACCTTGCTGAAAAACAGAAACTTTAGCGCTCAGTCCAGGAATTTCATAAATTTATCAGAGCAACAAATGAGTCTGAAATGTTTACACAAGATTGATATACAAATTTCCCAGGTTGTCCTAAGTTTTCACAATTTTGGAGTTTTCACAATTTTCACAATTTCCCAGATTGCTACAGACTATTCTGTTTTTGATAGATTCTGTTTTCTTTGTGTTGTTTACCTATTTTGATGTATCTATGGGTCGTATCGGGGGGTATGAACCATGGAGAAGTTCGAATACAGTAGGTATTACACCAATATAAATAAAGAATGAGTTCACACCAGTACCTAAAGTGGTGATTTATTTTCTTATACTAACGGATCTCACTAGTTTTCTGTTGAGTTTTGTGTTGTGAAGTTTACAAGTTTTGGGTAAAGATTTGATGGACTATGGAATAAGGAGTGGCAAGAGCCCAAGGTTGGGGATGGCCAAGGCCCCCAAGGAATCAAGGATGCCAAAAATCCTAAGCTTGGGGATGCCCCTGAAGACATCCCCCCTTTCATCTTCAATCCATCAGTAAGTTTACTTGAGGCTATATTTTTATTCACCACATGATATGTGTTTTGCTTGGAGTGTCTTGTATGATATGAGTCTTTGCTTTTTAGTTTGCCAAAATCATCCTTGCTGAACACATATTTCGAGAGAGACACGCATGAATTGTGAATTTATTAGAATACTCTGTGTGCTTCACTTATATCTTTTGAGATAGGAAATTTTGCTCTAGTGCTTCACTTATATCTTTTTAGAGCACGGTGGTGTTTTGTTTTATAGAAATAATTGAACTCTCATGCCTCAATTATATTATTTTGAGAGTCTTTAAAGAGCATGATAATTGGTTTAGGTTATGAATTTAGTCCTAATATAATGGACATCCAAGAGGGATATAATAAATACTTTCATATAAAGTGCATTGAATATTATAATAAGTTTGATTCCTTGCATAAAGTTTTGAGATATAAAGATGGTGATATTAGAGCCATGCTAGGAAGTAATTGTGGGTTGGTAGAAATACTTGTGTAAAGTTTTGTGATTCCCATAGCATGCACGTATGGTGAACCATTATGTAAGGAAGTCAGAGCATGATTTGTTTATTGATTGGCAACCTTTGTGTGAGGGTCGGGAGCGCGCGATGGTCAACTCCTAGCAACCTCTCCCCTAGGAGCATGCGTACAATACTTTGCTTTGATGCTAATATACTTTTTCAACAAGTATGTGAGTTCTTTATGACTAAAGTGAGTCCATGGATTATACGCACTCTCACCCTTCCACCTTTGCTAGCCTCTCTAGTACCACGCAACTTTTGTCGGTGCATTAAACCCACCATATATCCTTCCTCAAAACAGCCACCTTACCTACCTATTATGGCATTTCCATAGCGATTCTGAGATATATTGCCATGCAACTTCCACCGTTCGGTTTATTATGACACGCACCATCATTTTCATATTGCTTTGCATGATCGTAAGATAGCTAGCATGATGTTTCCATGGCTTGTCCCTTTTTTGATTTCATTTGCTATGCTAGATCATTGCACATCCTGGTACATCGCCGGAGGCATTCATATAGAGTCATATTTTGTTCTAGATATCGAGTTGTAATTCTTGAGTTGTAAGTAAATAAAAGTGTGATGACTTGTCGGGACCCCGAACCTAAGCCATAAGAATCCATCCTGTAACACATCACATCAATTTGCCGTCTCACGCACGGTTATCTCCACGACTGCCACCTTACCTAGCCAGGACCGTTTGCATCTTTTGACTCATGTATGTGAATGTGTCGCTAGCATTCAAATGTCAAAGAACCCGGGGCGACATGACTAGTCGTAGAACCCAAGTGGCACATCCGTACAGGGACAGGCATACGTAACCTAGCAATGCAGGTGTCGATCTCTAGCGTGTGTAGACGAGTCATAGCAAGCTACAAGGACTCCATTACTCCGTGGGACATAAATGTCATCACTGCATGTAGACGAGTCGTAGCAGGCTATAGGGACTCCATTACACTGCGAGACATTTCCCCAAAGGGACAGACACAAAAACAAAGAAGGATACACGTCGATCAATCAATGTGTCCGGAGCAGTAGCAAGCTACCGAGGCTCAGTGGAAGCACAAAGAGGCATTTCCCCGTAAAGAGTACTACTAAAGGCACACAACTAGGTGTCGAATCCCATACATACCATTGCACGTCACACGTACGCACGACATGCCCGATATGCATAGATACAACTATGGCATCACAACATAATCATACAACATTACAACATTTATTTACAAGCCTCGGAAGAGCCAACACAATAAGGTGTTACAAACAAGCATCACAAGACCCAACATTCAGAGCATTCAAACAAACAAGTGGAAGTTAAACATGTCTGGGTACCGACATCTACAAATGTGGCTAGAGGAGCCTGAAAAGCTACAACGACCCTACCAAAGGAACTAGACCTCTGTCTGGGATTCCCAAGCTAATCCAGTCAACATCGAACTTCACGTTGTAAATACCATTAATGAGACTGGCGTGGGATAGCGCACATGAGTCCACAAATTCACCAAATCAATACACCACTATGGATCCACTTCCGTCTCCATATGAGAAGGCCATCCATAGCACTCACGCTTATCTTGCGTATTTTAGAGTATCCACTTCAAGTTGACTATGAATCACATAAGTTCACCAAGTAGTCCATATCCGAGGACGCTACTACTCGAACAGATTCATAACCCTGTAGGGGTGTACTTCTTCACACATGCTCCCGCCACTTATCGCCATGTGCACATAAAAGGCACCTCGGAAACCTTCAAGTGAAAGCCTAGCAAGGGAGTCGGCCAAGACCGTCAATCACACAAGACCCTAGTCCAGGTTTATCGCCTATTTGAGACTGAACCCGCACGGCAGTCCGGCCAAAGTTTCCGCTACGGCCTCAAATAATGTGCGCAGGGTTCCCAAGCCCATCGTTCGGGTGCTACTTGGTACACCGTGCCACTGTGCCTATAACACATCACAGTCCACCCCGTCGAGCAGCACTATGCACGGCCGCCAACACTTTTCCTACAAACACCAGAAACTAGTTGCAACTCCTGGACAGAGATCTAGGCGATTAATAAGTCGAGTGGGGTCATATTTCAGGGCCCAATGTGTGGTAGTAACTATCTTGGATCACAAACACATAACTCAGCTCTTAAGGAGGTCCCAATGAGACAACCCGACATGTAATCCTACATGGCCTCTCATCGATACCTTTACCAACTCATGTTCACACACTTAGCTCTCACATAGTAGGACATGAACACTGCCTTTCCGATTCATTGCCCAGATGGACCAGACCCGACACGACACGACTCTAAGCATAGAAGGCACAGTAAGTAAGCAAGCATGGATGAGTAAGCACAACAAGGCTCAAGCATTTGCTACTTATGCTAAGTGGTTTCAACCATTTACTTTGGCAAAGATAGGTCATGCAAAGGACTGGGTTCAACTACCGAGAACATGTAATAGTTGAATCGTGATTGTCCTAATGCAATAAAAGAGAGCAGGAGCGAGAGAGTGGGTTCATATCAATATGCTCAATGGGGTTTACTTGCCTGACAGTCCTGAAAATATTACTTCTCTTCATTAGTGTCACGTTCACATCGTCAGAACCATCGTCTACCGAGAAGGAACACCACCGGTAAAACAAGAAAGGAACATATTCAATGCAATGCAACAACCATGATGCATGATATGATATGTTAAGGTACTGAATTAACCTAGACGAATAATTAGCCAAGTTGGTTGAACTGGAATTCAAACAAGTTTGAATTCCAACTCCAAATGATATTTCCTATATTGCCCTAATCACAAAATGTCCTACATGGTGATTTTAACTTGTTCAAACATGCATCATCATGGCATAAATAGATTCATTGGATTTTTCTAATCATTTTTCATATATAAATTATTTTCATCCGAGTTACGGTTGAATTTCTATGATTTTTAGAAGTTTGAACCATTTTCTAGAATTTCCTGAATTATTTTATTACTAGAAAATCAATTAACGCGTCATCATTACGTCAGCATTACATCAGCGGGTCAACAGCCCCGGGTCCAGGTGAAACCTGGCCGGTGGGACCCATGTGTCATAGGCACTAAGGCTGACCCGATTTAGTTAAACTAACCAGGGTTTAATTAGGGCACTAGGGCCCGTGTGTCAGTGACTTAGACTAAACTAATCATGTGATTAGCGCTAATTAAGCAGCCACGTCAGCCTGGCTGAGGTTAACCGCCGGCGACCACCTGACGTGGCGGAGGCACGCTGGGGCGGCGCTACGGGCGGCAAATGGACGCGCCGAGGGCACCAAAAGGGAGCCCACGCTTACCTGCGCCTGCAGGACCATTCGGGAGGCCAGGGGATGGCCGAAATCGTGGCCGGTGACAACCTCGCACGGCGGCTGGAGCTCGGCAATGACGGGGATGGCAGCTAGGGGACGAGAGAGGCAACAGGGCGAGGGGAAGAGGGACCAAGGGCTCAAAGCACACTCGAGGAGGTGGTCAACGAGCTCGCGGAGTTCCTGGCAGCGGCGAATCATTCGTCGGCATCCGGCAACCATAGCGGAACCGAGAAGGGGCGAGCAAGGGAGTGAGTCAGGGACGGGGAAAGAGAGAGGGGGGCCTCTGGGCATCTCTGGGGGAGGAGATAGGCTCAAGGGGGAGGCCGGGAGGTGGCAAGCAGGAGGTGGCCGCGCCTCCTGTGCATGCGACATGCCATCGTTCTCCTGGCAAAGGAGGAAGACGACTAGCGCCTGGGCTCTGGTGGGCTGGGCCGGTCTGTTGGACCAGTTAAGTCATCGCCCTCTTTCTCTTTCTTTCATTTTAGTTTCTGTTTTCTATTTCCTGCTTTCTATTTAATTTTGTTTGGGCAAAAACTATAAGGCCAAAATTCCTGAAATTATTTATGTAGTATATTTAGAATATTTCCAAGCTCCACAAAAAGTTTCAGAAAAATTGAAGCAACTAAAATATTTACAATGCTTTATTAGTGATTTTTAGAAACTTTCCTAATTTATTAAATTTGCCAAAATAGTTGTTAATATATAATTCACCCCTGATATGTTGTTGCCAACATTTATCAAAGATGGGGAACATTTTTTAAGAGCATTTTGGATTCACTCAATTATCTTAATAGTTTAACCTATTTGAATTCTATCTGTGCTAGGGTTTGATCACCCCCATTTCAAATTAATTTGAATTTAAACATGATGACATGATGCAAATGCTGATGTTGATGCAAACAATTACAAGCAAATTCTAGGGCTGTGACAACTCACGCCCACTAAACAAGAATCTCGTCCTGAGATTCAGGCGTAGGGTAAGAAGTCAAAGGGACACTAACTACCATAAACTTCACAAACCAATTGCCCTTCTTGAAGATGTTGATTCATTGCACCATGTTGATCTTGAAATCTTTGCTCTCGACATCTTCATCTAAACACAATGACAAAGGAACACAAAAACTCTACAAGATTCGATATTCTCAAAGATCGAACAACTCATGATCAAATCATAGAGTGAGATGTGAGAACGTCTCTTGAGCTAAGACACAAAACAAAATTAGAGAACAATGTAATGGGGTAGATGACGGAGGTCCAATTGGTAGGCAAAAATTCCACGCTAAAACAGATGGTGAAGAGGTTTCAACGTAGCGAGGAGTTAATTGCCATAATACCATTATGGGGCACCTTAGGGGAGGTGACTAATAGGATTATCCCTTAAGTGGAAAAAAGAATTACTTTTGATATAGAGATCATTGAAACTCTTCATAACAGCCTAAGGAAATTCACAATGATCGTTGGAAGGAATTCAAAGAATGGCATACTCAGATGGAAAGTAAACTAGGGTTATAGGTCAGCTCGGCAAATGGAAGGCACATTCGAGTTGATACCGAGGATATAACCCAATGTCTGAGCATGCTCTGAGGAACTTGAGCATCTCCATAGTTATCAAAGTTTTACCAACATACATGCCAAAGATTCTGGCAACACATCATACTGCAATGATGAATAACAATGGAGGATGCAGATGCAAAGGAAGACATCACTTTCTTAGATTTCACCTTAGCTATGCCAAGGGAATGAAATCTGGATGATCGACTGAGAGACATTTAGCACTCCGCTTCTAATGTTCTCCTTGATGAAATAGCATAACCATTTACCGAAAATGCTCAATATCTATAACATCAAGTAAAGGTCAGACTACGGGGGGATCAAAGAGGTCCATAAAAAACAACTTGTAAAATAAGTCATACAAAATCCTCATGGGGAGATGACTAATGTTACTGATGCAAGTTATTATAATAGTAGGTCTTCTAGCGAAGTGCCTTAGCCACAACATCACTCTGTCGGGTTACAAAGAGACCAATATTATAACTCTTGGTAAATGTTCCAACCATCATATCTGCCTGAGATTCGAATATGGTTGGTGTCAGGATATTCCAGACTCAACATGTCTGAAAGTGAAATGTTGCAACACAAATCGAAGAGATGATGTTGCAAGATTCTCAGGAAATGAACTACGGGCGTCAACTCCAAAACATGAGCTGGATTGCAAGATACATGTGAACACACTATCCAAGACAATTGTGACCACATAGAAATCTTACAACAAAACACTACCGAGTTTTGGATGGAACCATCATTGGAGGTAGCAAAGTTCGGTGCAAGTCCGACTGGGCCCTTCAAGATAGCACATAACTTGTTTTCCTTGAACAAATCAATCAGTGGCTTGGTGTTCTAGGAGTTACATGTGGATTGGTGGTTGCAAGTCTACCAACCCATAGAACACTTCGTACAAGCATAACTGATTTGGGATGATTCTAAAGGAAGCAAGATAACTTTCCTCGAATTAACGGCGGCAACTTGCATCTAATGCACGTGAACTAAGAGGGAGTCACTTCTTACACCTAACATGTACTTCACGAAAGGAACATGAAGATATGCCTACAAAGTTGCCAATGCTAGCTTTTTGTTCATCATGAATCATGGAACACATGAAAATGTTGTCAATGGGCTCAACAACAATTCATCAAGGTACCCCTATGGACGGAATTCCACAACTATGAGAACAAGGTGATAGCCTTGGTCAGACCGAAAGATATAACGGTGTATGCTCGAGGATACATCCACGAGTAAAAACAACATTAGGAAAATCTTTGATTCTGGTTTTGATTTGATGATAGCCCACACTCAAATCAATGGTTGTACAAGATGATAGGTGCATCAATTGGTCACAAGGATCAATCGATGAAGATATCATCTTTCTTCTACACACAGAAGCACAAAAACACAAGATATCCCTTTGACATGAGCTAAGTTAGATCAAGCTTTTATCTTCCAACTCTCCAAGTTGTTGTTTAGCTTAACCAACTAACTCAGGGTATCCAACACAGAGTCTTGGAGAGCGGGTGATTTATCGAAAAACCCTCATGATCACGAACTCAACATAACGGTCAAGGAACACCTTGGTAATACTTTCGAGAAGATATTCAGAAAATTACGGTCCACCGATATGTTATCAAGCTCGAGAACAATCTTGCTTTTCAAGGCAAGACGGTATGATCAACAGAGCGAAGGATTGACACAATCCTAACTCGTTGATCGAAAAGTGTACCCTGAAGAATGGACTAGGTAGCATGATCAATCTTTTGACTGGTGGCTCAAAAACCAACACACCAAGAATGAAATTATTGTCCATTAACTACCAAGCAACAAAGTTGCTAGGAGTATTGATTACACACATCACGATTCACTTGTCGGTGTTCTGGTTACAGACAACACAGAGACCGGGAATGAATGATGATGGCGGGAAGTATCACTACATCAAGATTTCATAAGAGGGAGTGCAGTTCTCATGATAATCTTGACATGAAGAGGGTAATACCTCAAGGTAGAACAAAGCAAAAGCTGAATTGGCATTTTGATCTGCGGAATACAACTACTTTGACCCAATCCAAGAAATGGATGAGGTATGGGAGTTTGCTTCTCCTAGTCATTCTGAAACAGAATGGCTTGACACAACACAAGAATAGTCGACATCGATAACACAATGCATGACATACTCTTGACTATCCATTGATAGATAAAGGTCAGAATACAATTGAAGAAGGACAACTCAAGAGCACCTGATTTTCCTGAGTTGTAGATGCATAGGTTAACATGTCGAACGAGTTCAACACAATTCTTTTGGATAACCCATGCAGAAGAGTAGGATTGGCAGAGTCACAACTATGGAATGGAAAACTCACCACGAGCACTCATATTGTGATCTTTCGTCCACAAAGAACTTCTGCCATAACTGGTTTATGGTATTGGAAGAATGATACACAATGAACCTTGAAGGCTATAACAAGGTTACTAACCATTGTAAAGGAACGAGCAAATACTATCAACGAGAGTGAGCAGAATGATCCTTGGGTTTAAGAACCCGGATTTAGAATACCTACTAACTAGGTAGCATCACAACATGCTTTCAATAACGATGGCCAGAATTATCACACTGGGAACAAAAAACACAACTAGACTGTTGGGTGGTTCACTTGAGTAACATGGTTTCCTAAACACGTTCATCAAACACGTCGAGGTAATAGAGTACCTCAACTCAACAATTGGTGTGCCTTGTCTGGCCTGAAATACATTGACCCAAAATGAAAGAGTTTTGCAATTGCATCAGATGATTTAGAAACCTTAGACAACTCGGACAACATAACGGCTGTACGGGCATGAAATATGAGGCAACCTGCACAAGAAAACTGACAACATAACATGGAATTCTTAAGGAGACATTGATCTAGGAAGACATCAACTTTCCTACAAGTCTCCATCATAGTAACTCGTCATCCTAATAGACAGATGTGACGCCTAGTTCTTAAACCCCGTAGAATAAAGAAGAGGGTGACTCAGAATTGGAATGTCACAAGGAAAGGAGTAAAAAGAATCTTACGTTCCCTTCCACAATCAATTCCCTTATATAACTAAAACAGTTCTAGACTCAACATCGACCAGTTTGGCTTGGTAGTCCTACAGGCAGTCAAGCTTTGATACCAAAGCTGTCGGGACCCCGATCCTAAGTCATAAGAATCCAGCTTGTAACACATCACATCACTTTGCGGTCTCACGCACGGTTATCTTCACGGTTGCCACCTTACCTGGGCCGGGACCGTTTGCGTCTTTTGACTCACATATGTGAATGTGTCGCTAGCATTCAAATGTCAAAGAACCCGGGCCAACATGACTAGTCATAGAACCCAAGTGGCACATCCGTACAGGGACAGGCATACGTAACCCAGCAATGCAGGTGTCGATCTCTAGCGTGTGTAGACGAGTCATAGAAAGCTACAAGGACTCCATTACGCCGTGGGACATAAATGTCATCACTGCACGTAGATGAGTCGTAGCAGGCTACAGGGACTCCATTACACTATGAGACATTTCCCCGAAGGGACAGACACAACTGCAAAGAAGGATACACGCCGGTCAATCAATGTGTTCGGAGCAGTAGCAAGCTACCAAGGCTCGGTGGAAGCACAAAGAGGCATTTCCCCATAAAGAGTACTACTAAAGGCACGCAACTAGGTGTCGAATCCCATACATACCGTTGGACGTCACACGTACGCATGACATGCCCGATATGCATAGATACAACTATGGCATCACAACATAACCATACAATATTACAACATTTATTTAGAAGGCTCCAAAGAGCCAACACAATAAGATGTTACAAACAGGGATCACAAAACCCAACATTCAGAGCATTCAAACAAACAAGCGGAAGTTAAACATGTCTGGGTACCGACATCTACAAAAGTGGCTGGAGGAGCCTGAAAAGCTACAACGACCCTACCAAAGGAACCAGACCTATGTCTGGGATTCCCAAGCTAATCCGGTCAACATCGAACTTCACGTTGTAAATACCACTAATGAGACTGATTTCTCCTCTGCAAAAACATAAATTAGGCAAACATGAGTACAAGGGTACTCAGCAAGACTTACATCAGAACTAACTACATATGCATCAATATCAATGAAGGGGGTTGTGGAGTTTATTGCAGCAAGCTAGCTTTGGCTCTTGGCTAACCTGTACTACGACTACAAGTGCTTTCTTTGAGGTGGGATAGCACACATGAGTCCACATATTCACCAAATCAATACACCACTATGGATCCACTTCTGTCTCCCTACGAGAAGGCCATCCATAACACTCATGCTTATCTTGCGTATATTAGAGTATCCACTTCAAGTTGTCTATGAACCACATAAGTTCTCCAAGTAGTCCATATTCGAGGATGCGACTATTCGAACAGATTTATAACCCTACAGGGGTGTACTTCTTCACACATGCTCCCGCCACTTATCGCCATGTGCACATAAAAGGCACCTCGACAACCTTCAAGCGGAAGCCCAGCGAGGGAGTTGTCCATGACCGTCAATCACACAAGACCCTAGTCCAGGTTTATCGCCTATTTGAGACTGAACCCGCATGGAAATCAGACCGAAGTTTCCTCTATGGCCTCAAATGATGTGCACGGGGTTCCCAAGCCCACCGTTCGGGTGCCACTTGGTACACCGTGCCACTCTGCCTATACCGCATCATAGTCCACCCTGTCGGGTAGCGCTATGCACGGCCGCCACCACTTTTCCTACAAACACCAGAAACTAGTTGCAACTCCCAGACAGAGATCTAGGCGATTAATAAGTCGAGGGGGGTCATATTTCAGGGCCCAACATGTGGTAGTAACTGTCTTGGATCACAAACACAAAACTCAACTCTTAAGGACGGTCCCAATGAGACAACCCGCCATGTACTCCTACATGGCCTCTCATCGATCCCTTTACCAACTCGTGTTCACACTTAGCTCTCACACAGTAGGACATGAACACTGCCATTCCGATTCATCGCCCAGATGGATCAGACCCGACACGACACGACTCTAAGCATAGGAGGCACAGTAAGTAAGCAAGCGTGGATGAGTAAGCAAAACAAGTCTCAAGCAGTTGCTACTCATGCTAAATGGTTTCAACTATTTACTGTGGCAAAGACAAGTCATGCAAAGGAATGGGTTCAACTATCGAGAACATGTAACAGTTGAATCGTGATTGTCCTAATGCAATAAAAGAGAGCAGGAGTGAGAGAGTGGGTTCATATTAGTATGCTCAAGGGGGTTTGCTTGCCTGACAGTCCTGAAGATATTACTTCTCTTCATTAGTGTCAACGTTCACATCGTCAGAACCATCTTCTACCGAGAAGGAACACCACCGTTAAAACAAGAAAAGAACACATTCAATGCAATGAAACAACCATGATGCATGCTATGATATGTTAAGGTACTGAATTAACCTAGAGGAATAATTAGCCAAGTTGGTTGAAGTGGAATTCAAACAAGTTTTAATTCCAACTCCAAATGATATTTCCTATATTGCATGATCACGACATGCATGATCACGGCATAATTAGATTCATTGGATTTTTCTGATCTTTTTTCATATATAAATTATTTTCGTCTGAGTTACGGTTGAATTTCTATGATTTTTAGAAGTTTTAAACATTTTCTAGAATTTCTTGAATTATTTTATTACCAGAAAATCAATTAACGCGTTATCGTTATGTCAACATTACGTCAGCGGGTCAACAGCCCCGAGTCCAGGTCAATCCTGGCTGGTGGGACCCATGTGTCATAAGCACTGAGGCTGACCCGATTTAGTTAAACTAACTAGGGTTTAATTAGGGCGCCAGGGCCCATGTGTCAGTGACTAAGGCTAAACTAATCCTGTTATTAGCGCTAATTAAGCAGCCATGTCAGCCTGGCCAGGGTTAACCGCCTGCGACCACCCGACATGGCGGAGGCACGCCGAGGCGGCACTACGGGCAGCAAATGGACGTGCCGAGGGCACCAAAAGGGAGCCCATGCGTGCCTGCGCCTACAGGACTGTTCGGGGGGCTAGGGGATCACCGGAATCGTGGCCGGACACAACCTCGCGTGGCGGTCGGAGCTTGGCAATGACGGGGATGACAGCTAGGGGACGGGATAGGCAACGGGGCGAGGGGAAGAGGGACCGGGGGTTCACAGAAGACTCGAGGAGGTGGTCGACGAGCTCGGGGAGGTCCTGGCGGCGGCAAATCAGTCGTCGACGTCCGGTGACCATGGTGGAACCAAGGAGGGGCGAGCGAGGGAGCGAGCCAGGGACAGGGAAAGAGAGAGGGGGGCCTCTAGGCATCTCCAAGCGAGGAGATAGGCTCGGGGCGAGGCCGGGAGGTGGCAAGCAGCAGGTGGTCGCGCCTCCTGTGCGTGCGACACACCATCGTCCTCCTCGAAAAGGAGGAAGACGACTAGCGCCTGGGCTCTGGTGGGATGGGCTGGTCTGTTGGGCCAGGTAAGTCATCTCCCTCTTTCTCTTTCTTTCATTTTAGTTTGTGTTTTCTATTTCCTGCTTTCTATTTAATTTTGTTTGGGCAAAACTATAAGGCCAAAATTCCTGAAATTATTTACGTAGTATATTTAGAATATTTCCAAGCTCCACAAAAAGTTTCAGAAAAATTGAAGCAACTAAAATATTTACAATGCTTTATTAGTGATTTTCAGAAATTTTCCTAATTTATTAAATTTGCCAAAATAGTTGTTAATATATAATTCACCCCTGATATGTTGTTGCCAACATTTATCAAAGAGGGGGAACATTTTTGAAGAGCATTTTGGATTCACTCAATTACCTTAATAGTTTAACCTATTTGAATTTTATCTGTGCTAGGGTTTGATCACCCCCATTTCAAATTAATTTGAATTTAAACATGATGACATGATGCACATGCTGATGTTGATGCAAACAATTACAAGCAAATTCTAGGGCTGTGACATGACCATCATTATTAGAGCATTATCCCATGTGAGGAAAATATTATGGAAACTATGATTCAATTCCCTCACGGGTTGGGATGAGACTTCGGACTTTATGAAAAATAAAAGAGGCCATGAATCCCAAATAAAAAAAAGAGGCCAAAGATGCCCACCAAAAAATGAGAGAAAAAAGAGAAGGGACAATGCTACTATCTTTTTTCCACACTTGTGCTTCAAGTAGCACCATGATCTTCATGATAGAGAGTATCCTATTTTGTCACTTTCATATACTAGTGGGAATTTATCACTATATAACTTGGCTTGTATATTCCAGTGATGGGCTTCCTCAAATTTCCCTAGGTCTTCATGAGCAAGCAAGTTGGATGCACACCCATTTAGTTTCTTTTTGAGCTTTCATACATTTATAGCTCTAGTGCATCCGTTGCATGGCAATCCCTACTCACTCACATTGATATATATTAATGGGCGTCTCCATAGCCCGTTCATACGCCTAGTTGTGTGCGACTATCTTCTCTTTTTTCTTTACAACCTCCACCATATTTTATTCCACCTATAGTGTTATATCCATGGCTCACGCTCATGTATTACATGAGAGTTGAAAAGGTTTGAGAACACAAAAGGTGTGAAACAATTGCTTGACTTGTCATTGAGGTTGTGCATGATATAAATACTTTGTGTGGGGAAGATGGAGCATAGCCAGACTATATGATTTTGTAGGGATAACTGTCTTTTGCCATTATATTTGGAAGACACAATTGCTTTGTTAGTATGCTTGAAATATTATTGTTTTTATGCCAAAATTAAGCTTTTGTTTTGAGTCTTATGGATCTGAACATTCATGGCACAAAAAAGAATATTACATGGATAAATATGTTACTCCCTCCGTCCCATAATGTATGACGCTTTTTAACGCTACACTAGTGTCAAAAAACGTCTTACATTATAGGACGGAGGGAGTAGGTAGCATTCCACATCAAAAATTCTGTTTTTATCATTTACCCACTCCAGGACGAGCAGGAATTAAGCTTGGTGATGCTGATACGTCTCTAACGTATCTATAATTTTTGATTGTTCCATGCTATATATATCTGTTTTGGATGTTTTATATGCATTAATATGCTATTTTATATTATTTTGGGGACTAACCTATTAACCTAGAGCCCAGTGCTAGTTTTTTGTTTTTTCCTCGTTTTTGAGTATTGTAGATAAGGAATACTAAACGGAGTCCAAACGGAATAAAAACTTCGCGATGATTTATCTTGGACCAGAAGACATCTACCAGACTTGGAGAGGAGGGCAGAAGACCTGCCAGGAGGTCACAAGACACCCTGGCGTGGCCAGGGTGGGGGGCCGTGCCCCTGGCTTGTGCCCCCCCCGTAGGTCCTCCAACCCTAATCTTCGGCCTATAAATTCCCAAATATTCCCTCGATACAAAAAGAGCGACGATAATATTTTTCCACCGCCAGAAGCCTCTGTTCCCGAGAGATCCAATCTTGGAGCCTTTTTTGATAATCTGCCGGAGGGGGATTCGATCACGAAGGGCATCTACATAAACTCCATTTCCCCTCTGATGATGCGTGAGTAGTCCACCACAGACCTACGGGTCCATAGCTAGTAGCTAGATGGCTTATTCTCTCTCTTTGTTCTTCAATACCATGTTCTCCATGATCTTCATGGGGATCTATCCGATGTAATACTCTTTTGTGGTGTGTTTGTCGAGATCCGATGAATTGTAGGTTTATGATCAGCTTATCTATGAATATTATTTGGTTCTTCTCTGAATTCTTATATGCATGATTTCATATCTTTGCTAGTCTCTTCGAGTTATTGGTTTGGTTTGGCCAACTAGATTGGTAAATCTTGCAATGGGAGAAGTGCTTAGTTTTGGGTTCAATCTTGCGGTGTCCTCACCCAGTGACATAGTAGGTGTAGAGAGGCACGTATTGTATTGTTGCCATCAAGGATAGAAATATGAGGTTTTCATCATATTGCTTGAGTTTATCCCTCTACATCATGTCATCTTACATAATGTGTTACTCTGTTCTTCATGAACTCAATACTCTAGATGCAGGCCGGAGTTGTTCGATGTGTGGAGTAATAGTAGTATATGCAGAATCATTTTGGTCTACTTGACACGGACATGATGCCTATATGCATAATCATTTCCTTGGATATCGTCATAACTATGTGCTTTTCTATCAATTGCTCGATAGAATTTGTTCACCCACTGTATTATTTTCCTTCAAGAAAGAAGCCTTTACTGAACCTATGGCCCTTGGGTCTATTTTCCAAATTATACCTTCAGATCTATATACCAAAAATACCAAAAATACCTTGCTGCAATTTTATTTACCTTTTACTTCTCGCAATCTTCCATATCTATCTCTATCAGATCTAATCCTTGCAAGTAATCATGAAGGGATTGACAACCCTTTATAGCGTTGGGTGTAAGTGTTTGATTGTTTGTGTAGGTGCATAAATAGTTGACTTGCTTGTTCCTCCTACTGGATTGATACCTTGGTTCTCAAAAACTTAGCGAAATACTTATC
Source organism: Hordeum marinum (assembly GCA_022496015.1). Taxonomy (NCBI): domain Eukaryota; kingdom Viridiplantae; phylum Streptophyta; class Magnoliopsida; order Poales; family Poaceae; genus Hordeum; species Hordeum marinum. The sequence goes on along the minus strand of CM039673.1, from coordinate 509,085,088 downwards.
TACTTTGCTGCATCACCCTTTCCTCTCCAAGGGAAAACCAACGCAAGCTCAAGAAGTAGCAGTGACACGTTGATGGAGATCAAGATCATGGAGATCATGGTGTCATGCCGGTGATGATGGAGATCATGCCGATGCTTTAAAGATGGAGATCAAAAGCACAAGTTCATGGCCATATCATGTCACATATGATTTGCATGTGATGTTAATCCTTTTATGCATCTTATTTTGCTTAGGACGACGGTAGCATCATAAGGTGATCCCTCACTTAAATTTCAAGATAAATTGTGTTCTCACCGAGTGTGCACAGTTGCGAAAGTTCATCGTGTCGAGACACCACGTGATGATCGGGTGTGGTAGACTCTATGTTCACATACAACGGGTGGAAGCCAGTGTTGCATGTGCAGAACACTCGAGTTAAACTTGACGAGCCTAGCATATACAGATATGTCCTCAGAAACAAGAGACCGAAAGGTCGAACATGAGTCGTATAGTAGATATTATCAACATGATGATGTTCACCATTGAAACCACCTCAACTCACATGATGATCGGACTTGAGTTGGTGAATTTGGATCATTTATCACTCAGATGACCAGAAGGATGTCAATTTGAGTGGGAGCTTTAGTAATTTGATTAACTAAACTCATTGTCTTGAACAATAGTCTTAGTAACCTTTGCATATTTATGTTGTAGATCAATGGCTCGCGCAGTAGTTCCCCTGAATTTTAATGTGTTCCTAGAGAAAGCCAAGTTGAAAGATGATGGAAGTAACTTTATGGACTGGGCCCGTAATCTGAGGATTATTCTCATAGCTTACCAGAAGGCTTATGTCCTTGATGCACCGCTTGGTGACCCACCCGCTCCCGTGTCATCCAAAATCGTTAAGAACGCTTGGGAGGCACGTTCTGGAGATTACTCAATAGTTCAATGTGCAATGTTGTATGGCTTAGAACCGGGACTTCAAAGATGTTTTGAACGTCATGGAGCATATGAGATGTTCTAGGAGTTGAACTTTATCTTTGAGAAGAATTCCCGGATCGAGAGGTATGACACCTTCGATAAGTTCTATGCTTGCAAGATGGAGGAGAACGGATCTGTCAGTGAACATATACTCAGAATGTCTGGGTATTCAAACCGTCTGGCTGAGTTAGGCATGCCCCTTCTGCCGGAGGTGATCACTAACAAAGTTCTTCAATCATTACCACATAGATACAAGAGCTTTGTGTTGAACTATAACATGCACGGGGTGACCAAGTCAGTCGCCAAGTTGTTTGCGATGCTGAAAGTCGTTGAGTCTGAAATCCAGAAAGAACATCAAGTGTTGATGGTCAATAAAACCACTAGTTTCAAGAAGAATGGAGAGGGCAAGAAGGGTAACTCCAAGAAGAGTGGCAAAGCAGTTGCCCCTCCCGTGAAGAAACCCAAGGCTGGACCCAAGCCAGAAACTAAGTGCTTTCATTGCAAGGGAACTGGTCAGTGGAAGCGGAACTGCCCCAAGTATCTGGTCGGCAAGAAGGCGGCCAACACCGAACAAGGTAAATATGATATACATGTTATTGATGTGTACCTTACCAACTCTTGTTGTAGTGCCTGGGTATTTGATACCGGTTCGGTTGCTCACATTTGCAACTCAAAACAGGAGCTACAGAATAAACGAAGGCTGGCAAAGGATGAAGTGACGATGCACATGGGAAATGGTTCCAAGGTTGATGTGATCGCCGTCGGCATGCTCGCTCTTCGATTAGCATCGGGATTAGTGATGAACCTAAATAATTGTTATTTAGTGCCTGTGTTAAGCATGAACATTATATCTGGATCTTTTTTATTGCGAGACGGTTACTCATTTGTATCAGAGAATAATGGTTGTTTTATTTATATGAGTAATATCTTTTATGGTCATGCACCCAATGTGAGGGGTTTATTCATATTGAATCTCGATAGTGATGATACACATGTTCGTCACATTGATGCCAAAAGATGTAGAGTTGATAATGATAGTACCACTTTCTTGTGGCACTGCCGTTTAGGTCATATTAGTGTAAAACACATCAAGAAGCTCCATGCTGATGGACTTTTGGAGTCACTTGATTTTGAATCACTTGACACATGTGAACGACACCTCATGGGCAAGATGACTAAAACCCCGTTCTCTGGAACAATGGAACGGGCAAGTGACTTGTTGGAAATCATACATATTGATGTGTGCGGTCCGATGAGCATTGAGGCACACAGTGGATATCATTATTTTCTCACCTTCACTGATGATTAAGTAGATATGGGTATACTTACTTAATGAAACACAAGTCTGAAACATTTGAAAAGTTCAAGCAATTTCAGAGTGAAGCTGGGAATCATCGTAACAAGAAGATTAAATTCCTACAATCTGATCGAGGAGGTGAATATCTGAGTTAGGAGTTTGGCAGTCACTTAAGACAGTGTGGAATTGTTTCACAATTGACACCACCTATAACACCACAATGTAATGGTGTGTCCGAACATCGTAATCAAACCTTATTAAATATGGTCCATTCTATGATGTCTATTGCCGATTTTCCACTATCGTTTTGGGGTTATGCATTAGAGACAACTGCATTCACTTTAAATAGGGCACCATCCAAATCCGTTGAGATGACGCCATATGAACTGTGGTTTGGCAAGAAGCCAAAGTTGTCGTTTATTAAAGTTTGGGGATGTGATGCTTATGTCAAAAAGATTCAGCCTGAAAAGATGGAACCCAAGGTGGAGAAATTTGTCTTCATAGGATACCCAAAAGAGACAGTTGGTTATACCTTCTATCTTAGATCTGAAGGGAAAGTGTTTGTCGCTAAGAACAGAACATTTCTTGAGAAAGGGTTTCTCTTGAAAGAATTGAGTGGGAGAAAAATAGAACTTGATGAGGTCATTGAACCTTTACTTCAAACAAAGAGTAGCACAGCGCAGAAAGATGTTTTTGTACAGCCTGCATCGGTTGAAGAGAAAGTTAATGATGATGATCATGAAGCTTTGGATCAAGTTACTATCGAACCTCGTAGGTCGACAAGGGCACGTATTGCTCCTGAGTGGTATGACAACCCTGTCTTAGTGGTCATGTCGTTGGACAACGATGAACCTACGAGCTATGGAGAAGCGATGATGGGCCCGAATTTCGAGAAATGGTTAGAGGCCATGAAATCCGAGATGGGATCCATGTATGAAAACAAAGTATGGACTTTGGAAGTATTATCTGAAGGGTGAAAGGCCATTAGAAACAAATGGATCTTTAAGAGGAGACGGACACAGGCGGTAATATCACCGTCTATAAAGCTCTATTTGTGGCAAGGGTTTTTTCACAAGTTCAAGGAGTTGACTACGATGAGACCTTCTCACCCGTAGCAATGCTTAAGTCCGTCAGAATCATGTTAGCAATAGCTGCATATTTCGACTATGAAATTTGGCAGATGGATGCCAAAACAGCGTTCCGTAACGGTTTCCTTAGGGAAGAGTTGTATATGATACAACCCGAAGGTTTTGTCGATCCAGAGAATGCTAACAAAGTTTGCAAACTCCAGCGATCCATTTATGGATTGGTGCAAGCATCTCGGTGTTGGAATCTGCGCTTTGATGAGGTGATCAAAGCATTCGGGTTTATACAAGTTTATGGAGAAGCTTGTATTTACAAGAAAGTGAGTGGGAACTCTATAGCGTTTCTAATATTATATGTGGATGCCATATTGCTGACTAGAAACAATATAGAAATGCTGGAAAGCGTAAAGGAATATTTGAACAAGAGTTTTTCAATGAAGGGCCTAGGAGAAGCTGCTTTCATATTAGGCATTAAGATCTATAGAGATAGATCGAGACGCTTAATAGGACTTTCACAGAGCACATACCTTGATAAAGTTTTGAAGCAGTTCAAAATGGATCAGTCCAAGAAGGGGTTCTTGCCTGTGTTACAAGATGTGAAGTTGAGTAAGACTCGATGCCGAGTAACTGTAGAAGATAGAGAAAAGATGAGTGTCATCCCCTATGCTTCAGCCATAGGCTCTATAATGTATGCAATGTTATGCACAAGACCCGATGTCATCCTTGCCATAAGTATAACCGGAAGGTTTCAAAGTGATCCGGGAATGGAGCACTAGACGGCGGTCAAGAATATCCTTAAGTACTAGAAAAGGACAAAGAAATGTTTCTCGTTTATGGAGGTGATCAAGAGCTTGTCGTAAATGATTACGTCGATGCAAGCTTTGACACTGATCTAGATGACTCTAAGTCGCAAACCGGATACATATTTATTCTCAATGGGGGGAGCGGTAAGCTGGTGCAGTTCCAAGCAGAGCGTGGTAGCCGATTCTACCTATGAAGCGGAGTACATCGCAGTCTCGAAGGCGGCGAAGGAAGGTGTCTGGATGAAGGAGTTCATGACAGATCTTGGAGTAGTGTCCAATGCACTGAATCTAACATATTTGTTCTGTGACAACACTGGTGCCATTGCTCTGGCCAAGGAACCAAGGTTTCACAAGAGGACCAGACACATAAAGCGACGCATCAATTCCATCTGCAAGTACATCAAGGAGGAGGACATAAATATTTGCAAAGTGCACATAGATCTGAATGTCTCAAACCCATTGACTAAACCTCTTCCAAGGGCTAAACATGATCAACACCAGAACTGTATGGGTGTTCGATTCATTACAATGTAAATCACATAGTGATATGAGCTACATTATTGACTCTAGTGCAAGTGGGAGACTGTTGGAAATATGCCCTAAAGGCAATAATAAAATGGTTATTATTATATTTCCTTTTTCATGATAATCGCGTATTATCCATGCTATAATTGTATTGATTAGAAACACATTGCATGTGTGGATATATAGACAACACTATGACCCTAGTATGCCTTTAGTAGACTAGCTCGTTGATCGAAGATGGTCAAGGTTTCCTATACATTGACATGAGATGTCATTTGATAATGGAATCACATCATTGGGAGAATGATGTGATGGACAAGACCCAAACTATAAACATAGCATTTGATCGTGTTGTTTATTGCTATAGTTTTCTGCATGTCAAGTATCTGTTCCTATGACCATGAGATCATGCAACTCACTGACACCGGAGGAGTACCTTGTGTGTATCAAACATCGCAATGTAACTGGGTGACTATAAAAGTGCTCTACAGGTATCTCCGAGGGTGTCCGTTGAGTGGGCATGGATCAAGACTGGAATTTGTTACTCCGTGTGACGGAGAGGTATCTCAGGGCCCACTCGGTAATACAACATCACAAACAGGCCTTACAAGCAATGTGACTAAAGTGTTAGCCACGGGATCTTGTATTACGGAGCGAGTAAAGAGACTTGCCGATAACGAGATTGAACTAGATATACAGATACTGACGATCGAATCTCGGGCAAGTGACGTACCGATGAACAAAGGGAACATCATCCGGGATTAACTGAATCCTTGTCATAGAGGTTCAACCGATAAAGATCTTCGTAGAATATGTAGGAACCAATATGGGCATCCAGGTCCCACTATTGGTTATTGACCGTAGAGGTGTCTCGGTCATGTCTACATAGTTCTCGAACCAGCAGGGTCTGCACACTTAAGGTTCCATGACGTTTCGATAGTATAAAGTTATGTATGGTGTTGAAAGTTGTTTGGAGTCCCGTATGAGATCCTGGACGTCACGAGGAGCTCCAGAATGGTTCGGAGGTAAAGATCGATATATAGGAAGTCCTGTTTTGGTCACCGGAAAAGTTTCGGGCTCATCGGTAGTGTACTGGGAGTGCCGGGAGGGTACCGGGGGAGCATCGGGAGGGGTGTCTCGACCCAAAGGGCGTCATGGGCTGTGAGAGGAGGTAGAACAGCCCCTGGTGGTCTGGACGAAGCCTCCCCTAAGGTCCCATGCGGCTGAGGTGGAGGGAAAAGGCTAAAGCCCCAAAAGGGGGAAGAGTTTCCAAGTGGGGGAGGAGTCCTACTAGGAGTAGGATTGGAGTCAAACTCCCTCTCCTCCCCACTTCGGGCGCAATAAGGGGCTTCCCTAGGGCGCAAGATTCCCTCCACTCCCTCATATATATACTAGAGGTTTAGAGGTGAGGGCTAACCCTAATTGCCACGTGCTCCCTCTACTTCATCTAGATCGGTTTTCTCCTCTAGTCTAGTTCGGCGGTGCTTAGGCAAAGCCCTGCCAGAATAGTTCCACCACCTTCGTCACCACGCCGTCACGCTACCAGAGAACTCATCTACCTCTCCGCTCCCTCTTGCTAGATCAAGAAGGCGGAGATAGTCATCGAGTTGTATGTGTGCTAAAAGCGGAGGTGCCGTCCGTTCGGCGCTAGATCTGGACGGATCGTGATTGGATCGGGGGACGCTTGGCGATTTGTATCACGAAGACGTTCGACTACATCAACCGCGTTTCTTAATGCTTCCCTCTTAGCGATCTACAAGGGTATGTAGATCCACTCTCCCTCTCGTAGATGCTCATCATCATGGATAGATCTTCTGTGTGCGTAGGATTTTTTTCCCATGCAACGTTCCCCATCATTAGTTTCTTCGAGGAATTGGATAAGCCCAGCATCTTGGAACACACTGGGGTGGAATTCAGCAGTAGAGACAGATATGTTTTTGTTGTTTTTGGAACTAGAAGCAGCAAGCCTTTTTTGAGGACAATTGCCCTTGTCTAGTTCATCTATAGGTTCATCCTCATCTATCATATCATCATCATTATTGGGGCTTTGTTGATCTTGTTTTTCATCACCACCAGCAGGATTATCCTGATCAGGATCATCATCGTCTCCATTGTGTTCTTCTCCCACTTGCTCAAACCCTTCCACAATGAAATATAACAAGTAGAAATTTTTCTTCATTTCCACCAGTCTCTCAAAAGGAATTTTAGTTGGGTCTCTGCAAGCAATTTTGATTCTAATATGATCATAGAAAGTCTTGATTATACCATTCCAGTCAACATCGGTGAGAATACCAAACATAGAAGCAACTTGTGCAAACACTTTGCATGTCCACCACTTGGGAGGAATGCCATCAATTTGAATCCAAGCTTCTATCAGCTCTCCAAAAGGATTGACTGCTCCAGTCCATTCAGATATATTAACAGTGACATCCTCCGTAGGCAGACTAAATGCTGGAAATTCTATCAGGTCTTCTATCTTCTTCCAAGGGGGAAATTTCAGGAGGAAGGCTTTAGCAGACAGATCTCTGATTTGCCAAGGCCATTGTTTATTCTTACAGAACATGCCATTCAACTGCACAAGCAGATCCTCAACACTGATATCCCCAGTTACCACATTCAGAACAACACAGTTGTTGAAATTGATCCAACTTGTCTCCACATGCATGGGTACATCCACACGATAAAAGCCTAAACCAGCAGCTGCACTACCAAAATAGGTGGCAGTAGGTTGTAACTTAGCGCACACAGAACAATTGTTGACGTTGTGATTACCAGAGCAGATAAAAGACTTCTTTGGTTTTCACACAATTGCCCACATAATGGCCAGGCCCCCCACAGTTGAAACAAACCATCTCTTTGTACCTTGGATCCATAGGCTGCTCGACCGGAGGTATTGGCGGAGTTGGGGCAGGAGGGGAAGGCTATGTTGGGGGTACACCCACCCCACCTGCTTGGATCTTGGCTGCTCGGGCAGGTGGGGCATTCTGTTTGGCTCCTCCTCCCCCATCTACCCCAACACCCTTCTTGGTAGGTGGTTGCCGGCGAGCCGGGCGTGGTCCTTGTGGCCCTTTCCCTTGGAGATCAGCCATAGGTTTCTTGACGATATCTGGAAAAGAGAGAGAACCTAGACCAAATCCCTCTATGACAGGTTGGAATTTTGTAGGAACTGGAGCGGATCTACGAAGGCGATGGACTGGGAAGCAGTCATCAACGGTGAATCGCCCCTCTTGGAATAGATCTTTCCTCACCCAGAAGAGGCGGCTAGGGAGGGCGAATTTAGGGTTAGGGGGAGGGTTTGTGTGAGGAACGGTGTCGGCAGGGGGATGGAATAACCCACAGCTGCCCATAGAAATCTGCAATCTCCTCATCTGCACATACTTTCTGAGAAGGCGCATTTCCTCGACCCGCTTTCCTGGATAGGACACACCCTCGGATCAGCGAGGCAGGGGTGGGCCTGGGTGAGGAGAAAGACGTCACTTCACCCCTGGTCGCGGCCGTCGCAATCGGACTGAATTTCATCGCTCCCTTGTCAACGCCCAATTTTTCAAGCTCCATTTTCGGGGGAGATTGAGCAGAATTTGGAACCACAACAATCACAGGAAGCTTAGATCCTCGAGGGACAACCCTCTTCGGAGATGGAACAATTCTACTGCACAAACCGCGTAATTCATGTGAAATAAACGAGGCAGATGATCTGGAACACGGAATTGCCTCTCCTTGACCGCCTGGCCATGGCGGCGGCTCCATAATGCGAAAACGCTTCTGAGTCGCCTCATGGCATGCTCCTAGATCAGGGGCACAAACCCCCCGCAGAGCACGACCGTCGGGCTTTTGCTGGATCATGGGACACAGGGGGGGCTGACCCCCGGCGGCAGCACTCCGAACGGGAGATTGGGCGGCCCAACCATCGACGACCTCCTAATGTTGAGCCAGGACGGACTTCGCGACTTGTACCGCCTCCACTTCGCTACTTGAACTGGATCCTTCGACTCCGCCTCCTAGATGGCCTAGAAGATCACCTGGTAGTCCATCCCCCCATCGTCTCCGTTGAACCTCGCCCGCTCCTCGAATGTCGAGTAGTGGATGATTTCCACGCACAGTGCAGGCCAGCTGCTGCGATCGGGGTATTTCTCCCTCACCACACGGAGGAGTTCCGTATGCGCCTCCGGCTCGTCCGCACCTATCACCGACAGTAGCTCCACCAGAATTGGTGGATGAGGCGTTGGGATCGACAACGGCGCCGCCATCGAAGTAGCTGGGAGCGCGCGCCTCGCCCTGAATCTGCGCGCACGGCCCGCCATCCCGTCTAGATCTAGTGGTAGGTGGGGGGGTAGCGAGCGACTGGTGGGAGTGGGGAGGGGATATGGCGAGGTTGCGATGGCCATTAATGGCGGGGTGCGTCACGAGTGTGGTCGCCTTTCGGCCTCTCGCATCGCTTGCGGTCACGGGAGCGTCCATCCATCACTCACCAAGAAAATACTCCCTCCGTCTCAAACTATAAAATGGCATCAATCCCGGTCATACATCGACAAATCCTGGTTTGCCAAACAATTTCAGGGTTTAATTTAGACCGTGATTGCATAATTCAGGGTGCAATCGACCGGAATTTTGACTTGAGGGTTCATTTTGCCAAACCTCTACGAGTTTGGGGTTTAAAATGGACTTCACCAAGGAATCCAATTATTTGGTTTCCGGTGATTGTGTCTCGTTACCTATTGTTTTCAAATTTTCCTTCGATCAAACGGACGAGCCGATTTGCCTAGTCTTGCTCAGCGAAGCAAACATGCAAGGGAAGCAAACAAACCCCAAGTTTTTTTTTCCTTTGTGTAATCAAACATGCACACGAATCATGTAGGAATGAACATGGCACACACTTGATTCATGTGTTTTTCCTATTCTTATGTTTTACAAATCCTGTAGAGGCCCTCATTTTTTTTAGGAACTTCCCTTTTTTGGGTTCCTTGCTTCGCTTCCCCTCCCTACTGTGCATGACCTTTGTCTCTTTTTTCCCCCTTCTTTTTGAGGAATATTTGTGCTTTCTCGTTGGCGAGGCCGGCCTGAGACTGCATAGGAGATAGCCCCTGGACCGGACCCAGCAGGGAGGGCCCAAAGCAAAAGGGCCGAACGGTGGCAGGGGCCCACAGCAAGCCGGCTAGCCCCACAGGTCGCCACGTCACCGCCTCCACGTCTAGTGCTGGAGTCGCACGGCAGGAACCGCCGCCTGCTCCACTCCACTCCGCGTCTCCGCCTTCTCCCCCCACCTATAAATCCCGCCCGCTGGACACGGCGGATCCATTTCTCGCATATTTTTCTTCCCGTTTCCCGATTCAAGTCAGCGGTTAGGGCTCGCAGATCTCGGCGTCGCATCGCGGCCATGGCGGTGAGCTCTTGATTCCCTTCCCCCCTCTCTCTGTCGGCCGTCGGCAGCGCCATTTCCGGCCCGAGTGCTTCTTGACTCCGTTGATCTGGTCTTGGTTTGCGTGCTAGAGTTTAGAAACAAGGGTTTTGGTTTTGGGGGGTTCTAGATTTGGGCATGCGCTGTGCCGGGTAGGTTTTTCTTTAGTCAAATTTTCCTGTCAAAGATTGGGGAAACTAGATACTTTTGGCTCCAGAAACTGGTATCCGGTAGGAATGTAACCGGAAATAGTGCAGCGGAGGCAGCTCGGCAGCCGTTTCTTACCGATTGATTCTACTCAAATCTCGTCCCATTTCGGTCGGCATTCTACCTGGCTGAGTGTGCGATGGCCGGGGGAGCTGAATCTGCTGCCCAGTCATGTAGAGTGCTGTCAGGGTACTCAAATCACTTAGTATGTTCTGGAATGAACAAGTGTCAGTCCAGTCGATTCATTTAGTTATCGTTACTGTGGCTAAGTGTTGTGATTTGTGAGCCACGAACAGCCTTCCTTGACCCTTTCTTTTTGGCAAACTTTTGTTGATACTAATGTCTGCAGTGACTGGTTTAACCAGCATGTATACTTGGTTAATATCCTGTCTCTGTTATCTGTTTATGCCTACTTGCTTGTGCTGAAGTATTAGCTGCAAAAGCATCTTATTACTTACTATTTTCGTTGCATTGTGAACACCAAGAATGTTATGTAACAATCAGTACATGGTGAATATTGAGCTTTCTTTCTCCTATATATTTCATAAAATGGTTATAGTGGTGTCAGCAATGGCAAAAGAGTGCTGGTTACGTCAGTTTACAGTTTAGCTATTTTATTTTATTTCATATGCTAGCTGCGCTGACTAGTAAAATGTAGTCAGGGTACATACAATGCATGTCACGGCAAAAAGGTCTTTGTGGTGAGTACTAAATACATGTTCATTATGAATGGCACATACCGATCTGCATACAAATTGTAGTTGTTGTTGTGAATAAAAGCTAGCATGATGGCACAGTTTAAACACGCATACCTTCTAAGGGGATGATTTTTTAGCACGCATAGTCACTTTATGAACTTTAAGCTTAATGCATAGAGTGGCTGCATATATTTCGAGCCATTTGATATGAACAGTTAGTGGTCAATGTTGTCCAAAAAGATTAGTTTGGGGTACCGGATTAAAAATAATCCTAAGAGATTGAGAGCAAATTCATCTTTTTCTATCATAGGTCGGAGCTGTGGAGGTGGTAAGGTCTTTCTTTTTCAACCGGGGTTGTGTAATGTTTATTAGGAAATTCCATGCAGGAACTGCACCCATTAGATATCTGTGTTGTTTATACTCAATAGTACATAGAAGTCTGCGTTACTTATTTGTTTTTCAGATACTGAGCAAGTGTGTTGCGGAGCTTCTTCTCATATAGCCTAGAACAACATACCATCTATGAGATGAATTATTAATTGCTCCTTTTGTACTTCTATTTCTTTGAAGACAAACACGCTGAGCACAGTCGTGGTGAGCAATTTGTCACTGAAAGCGGCAACAAGAGATGTAAAGGAATTCTTTTCCTTTTCTGGTGACCTTGTGCATGTTGAAATGCAAAGGTTAGTAATGCGACCTTCATTATGCTTGTGGTCCACTGTGTACTATAAATCATGTTAACCTTTTAAATGCTTTGCAGTGGTGATGAGCTGTCTCAAGTTGCATATATTACTTTTAAAGATAAGCAAGGAGCTGAGACAGCGATGCTTCTGACGGTACCTTTTTTACCTTCTATCTCTGAAAAACTTCCTCTCCCCCCCCCCCCCCCAGGATATATGGTTGTTTGAGCTTGTAGATGTTGTCCTGCAATTACGTATGATATATGGCATGCACCAATAATATGCTCCATCTGTTTGAATATAGAAGCCAGAATTCATGTTCCAATGCAACATAAGTGTGTTGTTCCTTCTATATCCCTAATAAATGTCCAACTTTACGTTGTATTCCCCGCGTGCATGTGTTGAATATAGTACTTTAGAGATAACGAATGAGATTGCTTACCTGCTCTATGGCATGTGTTGAATATAGTACTTATATTGTTTACCTGGTCTACAACAAGACACAATTTTCTCTATATTTCTGAATGGATTTTGTCTTTTGTTACTAAACATAGATATCTTCGATAGGAAACCATGTTATGTAACTTGTTGACATGATCTCAGCTTAAACAGTATGATGTAAAAAGATCTTCCTTAGTTCCATTGACTATTTCAAGCAAATAATGTGTACATGCTTGCTTATTTGAATGTTTAAGCGTACCTAATCATTGCCCAATGGAAATTTCAACACTAACTCGGTATCTTTTGGATAGATAGAAAAGGATTTCTGTTTGCAAATCCATAGCGTGTCACTGAATTGTGTCTATTAATGCTGCTTAATTGTTTTACACATGCTGGAACTGCTCCTATGATGAATATCCCATATCTGATACCCCTGGTTTGATTACTTTTGCAGGGTGCCACGATAGTCGATATGGCTGTCATTGTAACACCAGCCACTGATTATGAGCTACCAGCTGATGTTTTAGCTGCTCTAGAGGTATGGTAAGAGATGTGTAATATCCATGTCTGTAGTATGGTCTTTGTCTGGTGGTAATGGAATTCCTTACATTGCTGTGCATCCACAGCCCAAAGATGCAAAGTCGTCTGCTCTTGAGAAGGCAGAGGACATCGTTGGGACCATGCTTGCCAAGGGGTTCATTCTTGGTAGGGACGCTCTCGACAGAGCAAAAGCTTTGGATGAGAAGCATCAGCTCACATCAACTGCGACTGCTCGAGTGTCTTCCTTTGACAAGAGAATCGGTCTGAGTGAGAAGATCAGCGTTGGTACTTCAGTCGTAAATGATAAAGTGAAGGAGATGGATCAGAAATATCTAGTCTCCGAGAAGACAAGGTCAGCACTTGCAGCTGCTGAACAGGGCGTCTCCACTGCTGGATCTGCCATCATGAAGAACAGGTATGTCCTTACTGGAGCAGCATGGGTAACTGGTGCCTTCAGTAAGGTTGCGAATACTGCAAATGACGTCGGGGCAAAGGCGAAAGAGAAAATAGCCGCTGAGCAGGAGGGCAGGACTGTAGCGGCCGGGTATGCACAAGCTAACATGTCGGACGCCCATGAAAAGCCCAGGGATTTGGATGGTGAAATCACAAAGATACATGTCTCTGAAAACCCTGAAGATATCCCCATATCTACAGCTGCAACTGTCCCCATTACAGTAGAGGATTATCCACCACCACCTGCTGCTGCTCTTCCTAAGAAGCCGGAACCTGCGAAGGGATTGATACTATGATCTGGTTGATACATGAATGTAAATAGACATGGGATGGATTGTTGAATTCGGGCTGTAGTGTTGTGGTTGCTACATTCTGATTCACCTGTTTGAAGGTTGAAATTTATTGGGACCGAAAGAGTTTGGGATTTGTAGCAGCTATTTTAATTAATCAAACAATATTATCATGTGCTTGCAGTGTCAAAATGTTTTGTGTACGGATATTCACTTCTTTGATATGTTTTCTTCTTACCCGGAGAGGACAAGACTGATAAGATGAGTGAATGTGTCAAAAGCCCAGTTATTTTTGCGGCCGGCTTGTAGATGCAGGCCGCATTTTATATACCCTCTTTGAGTGAAGAAATGGCCAGAGGTTTGTTCACTGCAGAAATGGTAATGGGTACCCATTACACGCGTATCCGGCTGGTAATCTTTGTTATAAATTAAACTTGGCTGGTAATCTTTGTCATAAACTAAACTCGACATGAAAGTATTTCATGATCTGATCTTTTTGACAACGTCATAGCCCGTGACATTTCTGTCCAACATAGAAACGCCGAACTACCCTTTTGACAACGTCATAGTCCGTGGTATTTCTGTCCAACGTAGAAACGCCGAGCTAGATAGCGTTTCTGCCCTTGTACACAGGTTGAGTTAGAAACGCAAAAGGCTTTGGCTTTTTTATGTAGGGCAGCAATACCAAAGGCCTTGGCTTTTCTATGTAGGGAAGCAACGCCAAGGGCCCCTACATAGAAACGCCAAGGCCTTTGGCGTTTTTAGAAACGGTAACCAGCTCGGCCTGGTAGTGAAGGGCAGAAACACTATTTAGCTCGGCGTTTCTATGTCGAGCAGAAACACCACGGGTTATGGCGTTATCAAAAGGATCAGATCGTGAAATACTTTCATGTTGAGTTTAATTTGTGACAAAGATTGCTGAAAAGGTCAAAAGAATAATTTTGGCCTATTAGGGTAAGGGTATGGGTCAAAAAAATATCAAGGGATACATAAACAATAATGCTAGACCTACAAAGACTTACAAAGGTTTACATAACCTTCCAAACTAATTCTCTCTCTCCCCTGATTTTAAGTGGGGGTGGGGCCCTCATCCCTCTATTACCAATCACAATCCTTCACATCAGTTTGTACGTAAAATCTTTAAGTAAGTCTTTGTGGATGTAGCATTACTCGTACATAAATGAAAAAATTTGGAATCCATCGGGTATAGAGGGCACGGGTATCGAAAATTAGCAATGGTGGACGGGCACCATGGTGCCCGTTTCAAAAAATCATTTTTCTACAACGTAAAAAAAACTCAAACTTTTTATAGACACACACACATGTATATTATGTATTTGAAAAATTTCAAATCATTTTACTTTCACACATGGCATACAAAAAATGACAAATATGTATTTTTAAATGTTTTTTTTTGTTATTGGGCCGGAATTTTGTTATTTTTGTATGGCTTACAAATTACATTTTTTTCAAAACGAAATTTCGCGGATTCGTAATGAATACATAGAAGTTCCCACAGAATGTTTTTTGATTTTTTTGAACATTTAAATATGCTTTTCGATTTTTTTTCAAAAAAAGGGCACCAAGGTGCCCGAGCACTAAAACTTCGCGTTCGTACGGATATGGTTTAATATAACTCATACCTATGTATCCATGTATCCGCATATACTTAAAAAATAAGCCTTAAATATTATTTATCCACATATTAAATATATTATACATACATAAATCTTATAGCTAGCCTAGGTCCAGAACGTGTTATTGTTTACGAGCATGTGTTGCTGCCATGATTTTTTGTTGGTTATACATTATTATTATAAGTTGTTGGTTATAATTATGTAATACATAAACTAATGTGTTGCAAATATGGATAAATTTACCGACGGATACCCATTTATCCTAACGGATGATGGGCATAAAAAAAATTGTACCCGTCAACAAATATGAATACGAGTCATGGGTAAGGTTTAGGACGACGGGTAAGGATAAGAGGTGGCTTCACCCGTACCCAAACCCGACGGGTGCCATGCCTAATTATAAGTGACCAAATGGCATTGGACCATTAAACCAACATGATCGGAATGTGTGGACCTGGCTTCGTCGATAGGGAAGGTTGTCTCCAAACATTGTTTTCGCTAGTAATCGGCTCATGTGCTTGCTAAAGTTTCTGTTTGTAATAAGACCACGGCGAGTTGGACAGATGAGCCCCCGGGCTGAATCTGATTTCCAACCTCGTAAATAATATACTCTTTTGCGTTGATTAGTAAAGCTAGCCGGCATTCTCTCAAAAAAATAAAAAATAAAACATGATCGGAACCATCAGAGCATTACTATTGCGTTCTGTGTGCGCTTTATTGTTGCTGCAGCGAGATCAGTACAGCTACAGCTTACTGTCTAACACAGCTGAGATCATCAAGAAAGAAAACAGAAAACGTTGACATATTTTTGGCAGGTCACTTGCTCAGTTCTTGAGCTCTTCTGTCGACCGTCTTCTTGTTACGCTACGCGTCAGAGCAGCTTCGGCTTCCGGCCCCCGGACTTCCCTCCGAAGCTCGACATGTCTGCACAACGGAGCAAAATGCAGAGCTTAAACTACAACAGCCAGCATCACCACTGTATCACGAGTTCAGTTCAGCTCATGATCGGCCGTCGCTGCCTGCACACGCGCGCACGGAGTACGTACCGGAGGCGGAGGGGACGTGGGAGCAGAGGAAGAGGACGACGAAGCAGAGCAGGACGATCAGCGGCACGAGGTGGACGGACCGCTCCGCCGCCGCCGACGGCCGGATGGCTGGCGCCTTCTCCGGCTTGGCCTCCAGGTCCTCCGCCTCCCCCTCGTCCGCGAACACGGGGAACGACGGGGTGCTCACCGGCCTCTGCATCCTCTCGACTCTCGAGTATTGGGTACGCACACACCAGGATTCGGACGTGCACGCTGGCTGATGCTTGCCGAGCTCCCGTAGTTCTTATCATGGCCGCCGAATTCCGAGATCCCGCTACCATTTCTAACAATTTCTTTTACGCTTCTCTGAATCTCACGCGTTGGCTGGCTCACGTGCTTGGATTTTGCTTGGCGCTAACAGCACAGTTTGGTGCTTTGAGTGCGCGAGGCGCCTCCAAGCTCCAAAAGGTAAGGGGGGCCTTTCCATTTTCCGAAGCAAAGGTCCAAATGGAGCTCCGGCTCCAGGTAACTTGTTCAGAACACATGTGCGCTGCAGCGAGTATGGTGCTGCAGGTTCGATTCAGCGTGCAGAGCTGTGCTGCACCAGTGGCCCAAGTGTGGCCGTGTGGCCGCCGGTCACAACGACGTCGAAGCGGTGTGTGCTGAACCTGAGACGGGCTGGCTGGGCAGGGCTTCAGTCAGTGAGATGGTTGGATCTGCAGGCAGGCTTACTGTGAGCTCCACGTAACTTGTTCAGGGCACATGTTGGCTGCAGCAGGTACGGGACTACAGGTTCGATTCAGCGTGCGGAGCTGTGCTGCACTAGTGGCCAGCCAAGGCCAAGTGTGGCCGCCGGTCACAATGACGTGCAAGCGGTGCGTGCTGAACCTGAATCTGAACCTGAGACGGGCAGGGAGGGCTTCAGTCAGCGAGCGCCGCGACGCAGGAACACGACGATGGTGAAGGTGAAAGGGATCATCGTGGTGTCGCCGCGTGTGTGGCCCTGACTCTGTCGTCGCGTCGGGGTTCACAAGTCGCGACTACATTAATGGCGTGCCCAGACGTCCTGGCCGACGGCGACTGGGGATTCTCGTCACGTGCTGCTTTGAATCCGAGTTCCGTGCGGTGCCGATGAATCTATGCACAATAACGCTGCGTATTTGCTCATCCTTTACCTGAACTGTTACCGTTTTGCTATCTGTAGGTTGGACGATCAGATCAGCTGAGTCCTCCTGGCTAAGCTCATTTTGGTTTGATTTCCTTGTGTAAGAAAACTAGGCCAGTAGGGGGACAAGCCCCAATGGATGGAAAACAGTTTGCTGGCTACAATTTTCCTTCACCTAGTGAGCAACACAACCTCGATAACATCCTGTTGACTTCTATCTTATTCTCGGCTTTCTTTCTTTACTTCTCTTCGCTCATGGACATTGTACCCATGCAGTGGAAATCCTGAACGCCAAACCAAAATTGTCCTGGCTATCATGGGTATTCCATACTGCGTGTACCAGTCAGGGCCATACTACATACGGACATGGTCATACGAGTGGCCGATTCGCCCATACGGTCATACCTCATACCTGCCCAGCTTGGCCTACGAAACCAAAACATGCGTCTTCACAAGTTCAGGCTTTTCCCTGACACCAAAAGAAAAGAAAAACAGTTCAGGCTTCCATTTCCACACATCGATTTCCCTCACAGAAGCAAAAAGCACTCGTCTATGTGGCGCAATCTTCTTGAACCAAAGTTGTTTCCCTCAACACCAGCAACGAAAAGCACTCACCTATTTCCCTCAATACCAGCAACGAAAAGCACTCACCTATTTCCCTCAACAGCAACAAAGGCTTTCTTGCTTCAACTCAAAAAGAAAAACAATCCAGGCTACCATTTTCACCCATCTATTTCCCTCAACAGCAACCAAAAGCACTCACCTCAACTATGTTCTCTTTTAAAGGAGGATAATTCTAGCCTCTGCATCTGCATCTGGACGATGCATGCAACCATTTTATTAATTATTCACGAAACTCTTACAAAGTAATAGATATCAGTAGGTCTGAAACCATCATTTTGGCAACATTTGTCGCTACTCCTAACCACTTGATGAAAGGATGTCGAATGTCCGAGCTGAATACCAAAGACATCGCACCAAACCCTGACATCTAAAGCCGAAGGCCACAACCAAGCCACTTGCCAGGTCTAGGGCACACACGGGGTCAACGCACTGTGAGAGGCCATCGTCGTCGTCTTCCATCAATCCATCTTCAGAGCAGTTACTAACGCATCGACACCACCATGGCGCCAGACAAAGCCACCTCCCTACGCACGTCCATCATCATACATCCGGCATCAAGACCCTGCTGCGACATGCTACCCGGACTCCATACCGTCTCTGTACCGAACGGGATCCGAGGTCGAATCTGCCGGACCGCCGGAGTAGCTCTGCCTTGGACATGACTACGTCCACACTATGCATCCGAGGACGATCTGGGCCTCTCCGTCAGCCACCGCCCGGGGCCACCGCCCCAGCATCCATCGTGGCTCAGCAAGGCGACCGCCCCGGCCAGGCCGAAGGCCATCACCGCATGAACCTGACCCGAACTTCCTGTCCTCCATGGCGTCCTCCTGCCGCCGCTACCGGCCTATGACTAGACAGCCATGCCGCCGCACAAGCCTGCCACCCAGAGCAAGCCTAGATCTAGACCGGCCGCGCCTCCTCGCGTGATGAGGTCCGCCCCACCTCCTCCATCGCGAGTAGGGAGGGGTGTTGGAATTATGCCCTAGAGGCAATAATAAATGGTTATTATTATATTTTCTTGTTCATGATAATCGTTTATTATCCATGCTATAATTATATTGATTGGAAACACATTGCATGTGTGGATACATAGACAACACAATGTCCCTAGTATGTCTCTAGTAGACTGACTCGTTGATCAAAGATGGTCAAGGTTTCCTAGCCATAGACATAAGATGTCATTTGATAACGAGATCACATCATTGGGAGAATGATATGATGGACAAGACCCAAACTATAAACGTACCATATGATCATGTCGGTTTATTGCTATAGTTTTCTGTATGTCAAGTATCTGTTTCTATGACCATGAGATCATGCAACTCACTGACACAGGAGAAGTACCTTGTGTGTATCAAACGTCGCAACATAACTAGGTGACTATAAAGATGCTCTACAGGTGTCTCCGAGGGTGTCTGTCGAGTGGGCATGGATCAAGACTGGGATTTGTTACTCCGTGTGACGGAGAGGTATCTCAGGGCCCACTTGGTAATACAATATCACAACAAGCCTTGCAAGCAATGTGACTAAAGTGTTAGCCACGGGATCTTATATTACGGAATGAGTAAAGAAACTTGTCGGTAACGAGATTGAACTAGGTATAGAGATACCGACGATCGAATCTCGGGCAAGTAGCATACCGAAGAACAAAGGGAACATCTTACAGGATTAACTGAATCCTTGACATAGAGGTTCAACCGATAAACATCTTCGTAGAATATGTAGGAACCAATATGGGCATCCAGGTCCCTCTATTGGTTATTGACCATAGATATGTCTCGCTGATGTCTACATAGTTCTCGAACCCGCAGGGTCTGCACACTTAATGTTCGGTGATGTTTCGGTAGTATAGAGTTATATATGGTGGTGACCGAAGGTTGTTTGGAGTCCCGGATAAGATCCTAGAAGTCACGAGGAGCTCAAAATGGTCCGGAGGTAAAGATTGATATATAGGAAGTCCTGTTTTGGTCACCAGAAAGGTTTCAGGTATTTCAGTAGTGTACCAGGAGTGCCGGGAGGGTTCCGGGGGACCACCGGGAGGGGCCACCCACGCCGGGAGGCCACATGGGCCTTAGGAGTGGCTCACTAGCCCTTAGTGTGCTGGGAAAGCCAGCCCCTAAGGGCCCATGTGGCTAGGAGGTGGGAGGAGGAAAAAAATCCCAAGTGTGGGAAGGTTTCCAAGTGGAATCCTACTAGGAGTAGGATTGGAGGTGGACTCTCCCACCAGACCACTTCGGCCAACTCCTAGGGGAAACCCTAGGGGCACCGGCCTCCCTCCCCTTCGTCCTATATATACTAGAGGGGAGAGAGGGCAGACGCACCAGAAAGCCCTAACCCACGGTGCAACCCTCTCTCCCCAATAGATCGTGCCCACTAGTTTTCGGCGGTGTTTAGGTGAAGCCCTGTCGGAATAGTTCCACCACCACCGCCGCCACGCCGTCGCGCTGTTGGAGAACTCGTCTACCTCTCCGCTCCCTCTTGCTGGATCAAGAAGGCGGAGATCGTCACCAAGCTGTACGTGTGCTGAACACGGAGGTGCCGTCCGTTTGGCGCTAGATCGGAACGGATCGTGATTGGATCACGAGACGCTCGGCGATTTGGATCGCGAAGACGTTCGACTACATCAATCGTGTTTCTTAACACTTCCCGCTTAGTGATCTACAAGGGTATGAAGATCCACTCCCCTCTCGTAGATGCTCATCACCATGGAAAGATCTTGTGTGTGCGTAGGGAATTTTTTGTTTCCCATGCAACGTTCACCAACAGTGGCATCATGAGCTAGGTCTATGTGTAGATGAGATCATGAGTAGAACACAAAGGAGTTTGTGGGCGTTGATGCTTAGGTTGCTTCCTCCCTTGGTCTTTCCTAGATTCAGTGGTACTGTGGTCTAAAGAGGCCGGTGTCGGTGTCAAAACTGGCGGATCTCGGGTAGGGGGTCCCGAACTGTGAGATTAGAACCGATGGTAACATGAGATGAAGGGGACTCAGAGTTACCGAAGTTCGGGCCCTCCTATGTATGTAATACCCTACGTCCTGCTTGGATGTATTGATGATATGGGGTTACATATTGATCCACCTCGAGATCGAAGAGCTAACCCTAGATGAGTTGTTCTATATCTACAACCTAAAACCCTCCAGCTTATATAGACGCCGAGGGTACCTAGGGTCTACACATGGTCGGTTACACGCCGAAGAGATAAACATGCCTATTCGCTACATCAAACTTGGAGCACAAGTCATACTTCTCGAAGCTTTCATCTTGGAGATAAGGTCTTCAATGAATCATGTGTTCGGTAAGTGTCCCATACAATCCGGCCCATACAAATAGGTCGGCCTCCCAAGGACCCCTTAATCCAGGACTCCCTCAGTAGCCCCCAAACTTGCCTCCAACACCAAGGGTCTTAGATTCAATTGCTTCACATGATCAGAGTCTTCGGCTTGCGAGGTGAGTTCTTCCCGCCGAACTTAGTTTGGCCTCCAACGACATGTAGCTTTGCGCTTGGTGGCGCGTCCGAACACTATAAATAGGCATGACTTGAAGGCCAAACGTCAAGGAGTAAAATAATGTACTCCTAACGACCTTTTTGACGAAAGGTCACGACCCATCACGACTGCCAGGCCAGTTACAAAAGCTCGATTCGCGGTTCGAGGCGGTTTTAATCACCACGATCTATCAATGTACTGACCATGCCCCATTTTACACGGGATATGTTTAATCACGCGCGTGCAACGACTCGCGCATCTCGGGAAGCGGACGGATTCACGGCGCAGCTGGGGGAGGCTGAATCAATAAGCCTCATAAAAGGAGAAGAAAACCCCAAAGCCTATTCATGCTCTGCATTCGCCGTCTTTGCCTTCCATTCCTTTGCACCTCTGAAGTATAGATCTAGGTCTTCCGCCTCCCACCTCCAGGCTCACCAATGATGGGCTCCAACGGCCAGTGGGAGGCTTCCATGGTCACCGACCGGGACATCCTCGTCCTCAAGAAGGCCGGCTACCTCTCCGCTGACATCCCTCACCGTGCACCGAAAGAGGGCCAAGTGATCCCCACCCCTCGTCCGGGAGAAATGGTGGTATTCCTCCCCCACTTCATCAGGGGTTGAGCTTCCCACTCCACCCATTCATTAGGGGGTTGATGTTTTTCTATGGCCTCGACTTGCACGACCTCCCGCATAACTCTTTCATGCACATATCGGCGTTGATCCTCGTCTACAAGGCTTTCCTGCGAGTCGAGCCGCACTTTGGGATATGGCTCAAAGTGTTCAACATCAAGCCAAAGTGCGTCGGCGGGAAGCACGCAGACTGTGGCGGAGCTATCATCGGCAAGCTCACCCGCGCCATCGGCAAGCTCACCCGCGTCGTGTGCCCCCCTCATCGACTCCATCAAGGTGTGGTAGAAGGAGTGGTTCTACATCACAGAACCACGAGAAGAAGGTCAGATTCCCCATGCCGAATTCAGATCCGGTCCCCCCACCAGATTAGCTTCATGGCTCAAAAAGGGCCTTAGCTGGGGACCGAACAAGGAGGTGAGCGACCTGCAGAAGCACCTCGGCTCTATGATCGAGAAGGATATCAAGCTGGCCAATGTGGTCCAGGTGATGCTCCGGAGATGCATCCTCCCCTGCCAGTGCCGGGATAATCCCTTGTGGGCTCGTCAGCTTGATGATGCGCCCACAATCTAGAACCTCTTCCGCACTATGCGGGAGAAGCTATGGAAGGTGCTCTTCAAGTTATAGGAGAGATGGCCATCCGAGGATGAAGACAGGGGCTTGCATGCCTCCAAGCCTGCCTCCGAGGTACGATACAATTCTGTTTGATCGGTTTTACTTTTCTCAGAGTGGATCCATAACATTTCTTCCAATCATTCCCTTGCTGACATGGCTAAGGAAATCCGTTAAGATCAGAAGTCCGACACCTCAGCCAGAAGACGCCAGGTCCGAGCTATTAGCAAAAATGCTCGTGGTGAAGCCTTACGAGGCCCCCACGAAGAAGGAGAAGAAGAAGAAACCAGGCCGAGGTGGCCTTCGCATCAGGAACCAGTCAGAGACTGTGTCCGAGGAAACTCATGCCTCGTCGAATCAAGAGGAGCATGAGGAGGAAGAGGAAGAGGAGGAGCAGGAGGAAGAGGAGGAGGACGAATTCGAGGGGGAGGCAATTCCCCCTCGCCAGAAAGAGGGCAGCGTCATCGGGTGCCCTAGAGGAGGTACCCCCTCCTGCCTAGAAGAAAACGCGTCGAGCACAGGTGATCCTGTCCGACGATAGCTTGGACTCAGACACTAAGTCCGATGGCCTCGAGGAGGTTCCACAAAGGAGCCTCAGGGTCAAGCCCCCCACCCGAAGGTTAGGATCCGAAGACCCCTTGTTCGTCCTTTAACAGGTTTAGAGTTTATTAACATGTAGGTGCTTATCGATTTTGCAGCCCCCCGCGCGTCCTTCCCACCGATCAAATATCGTATGGGAGACTCCACCTGCCGAACTAGCACAAAGCAGGGATGCCTTGCATCCCGCCACTCCAGGCTCCGCAAAGGACGCCGTGGAGGTGTCATCTCAGTATGCCCCTATGGAGCCGGCTAGTGGCGGCGGGGGAGATGACATAATGGCCGAGGCTAATACATCGGTCACCGAAGACCGGGGGGAGGTACCTTGCCCGGATACTGAGAAGGCCGGACGAGCGGCCGCTCAGTCCCCTCCGAGGGCATCTCCGGAGCGAACCATGCCTCCGGAGGTACTGTTTCAAACCCTGGCCGGTGATCGGGTTATCCGATCACCACCGGCGCCACCGACCAATGGGTGACCGGTCATGGAGGAGGCTCTATCGAGCGCCTCCATTTCCGAGGAGCACCACACCCTTCTGGGTGCGGTATTACAGAGCATTCAGTCCGTCGACAACGGACTGAAGGAGGCCTTCAAGGGTCTCCTTATGGGTTTTAAAGTAAGTCACATGATACTCTTATTTGCAAAGTTGTTACTTATTTTTATTATTATATACATGGCAGCCCCCGAGCCCTAGGTGAGTTTGAAAAAACTTACCTAGGGATCAATCATGGATCCGATGCCGGACTAGATACAAATTATGTGTCCGGAACGTTAGATTAGCCCCTAATAAGGTCGAACATATGATCGGATTGACTATAGTTCGGGAGTATAGAACCCATGTAACATGTCAACTGTATGTGTAATATAGGTTTCGTCATCGACGGCGGCCATAAATGGCTCCGAATTGGACGAACCGAATCGGAAGCTTGAACGCTCCGAGGATGAAGCTGATGCCCTCAACAGAAGATTTGACGAGGCACAAGGTAGGTCAAAACAAAATCTGAATACCTTTGCCCGAACACTTTTGCTCGAACACTGTCCATGCAGTTTTTCATAGTGTTTGATTGTTCAAACAACTTCGGCGAAAGAGGTGGAGAGGCTCAAGGCTGAGCTCCAACAAGCCAAAGACTAGGCGGTTGTCGAGAGGGCGGCGGCCAAAGAAGCGGCGACCGCCCTCTCCGTCCTGCGAGCCACCAGCGACAAGCATGAGGCTCATGTGGCGGAGGTTCAGCAGGAGCTCAAGGACACCAGCCAGAAGTGCGAGGCCCTTGAGCATAGGGGCAAGGAGGGCATGACCGAATTGTCCATCCTGAAGAGTGATCTTTAGAAAGAGCGAGTGGACATGCGGTTTTGCGAGGAGCAGGTCCGCCAAGTGAAGGACATAATGGATGGTAAGCCATACTTACTATAGTGTGTCTTCGGGGATAGCAAATTCAAATTGCTTACCCAGGTGTGGCGTTCCTGAGGTGCCTCCTACGATCTCCAAAAGAGTGTGGCGGACACCAATCAGTTGTTCTCCTCGAGGGAAGAAGGAGAAGAAGCTCGTCTGTTCTGGGCATAGTTCGGAGCCCCCGAGCGCTCTCCTCTTCTCGTGGAGCAGCTAAAACAGTTGATGGAGCTGCACCAGATGGCGGAGCTGGCCATGAAGCACCTTTGGGCGAGCCGCTGCCATGCAGCTACTTTGGCCTAGTGCAGAAGTTAGTTGCCTCTTCGTCCCGCTTAGACACCGTAAAGCACTCCTCCTGTATCGAGGGAGTCAGGATGGCCCTTGCCAAGGCCAAGGTGCACTGGCCAAGCTAGATCCAATGAAGGTAGCCATTGCCCCGCCGCCTCCCGAGAAGGAGCATAGACACCCTGAGCTATACTTCGCCAGAGTGATGGAAGGTGCTCGGGCGATAGCTTCTCAGTGTTCGGGCGATAATGTGTTCGAATGAATTGTAATGCGTTTGAAGACTTTTCAAAGTTTTAATTTATAAGTTATTAGGCTTTTATGTTTTTGCATTCCTTTATAACTCTTGTGTGGCCGTTTGAAGCTGAAAGATGCGAGTCGTCGGCTTCAGTCCCCATGTAGATACTACATGGTGTGTCTTTGCCAATGCACTATATTCCTTAGCCGAGTGATCGGAACCCGAAGGCGGTAGAGTACGGCGGACTAGGAAATCAGACTATGGTGCCTTATTTCTTTCACTTAGCCGTAGGGGGGCAAAAAGGACTGCGGGGGGGGGGGGGGGGGGGGCTAAAGACTAGCCCCCGGAGTGTTGTGATGTTCCGATGAACCGTGGCTAAGGCCAACATCACATGGTTCGCATGAATATTAAACCCCTTGCCCAACGCGGAATATCCTCTAACGAGGATGTAAGTATAACACTTTAAGCTCGGATTCACAGACCGACTCTCGCATACTATGACGGTCAGTTTTCGGCTTTCTCCCCTGAGGTGCTTGACCAGACTATCTGGAAACACAATCGCAGGGGTTCTCCCTTTGCCCTTTTAGCCGAACGAGTGGAACGTAAAGGGGCAAGCACAGGAGCCGAGCAACCCAACTATTGAACCAAGACATAGTTCGAAATCGATGCATATAAAGTGACCTCCAAGTCTCCAAACACATAATAAAATATATGTAAGGCGATTTGTTTGTAAGCTTGAGCCCCCGGTGTATTATCCGGTTGCGTTGTAACATATCGAACTGTGTCGCGAGAAGAGGGAGAAAAGGAAAACATGTGCCAAAAAGGAAAACGATACAAACATGTTAAATGATGCTATATTTTTTCTCCATCACTCTTATTACTCGGAGTGCCGAAGCAACTTCTTACAGGTATGTGAAGAAAGAGATTACAGGAGTGGTTGTACCAGGGGTCTTCAATTGGTGGCCTTACGTCCTTGATGTGCCGTGTTGCTAGTTTACTCCTGATGTTTGGTTGTTCGGCGAACGGATCTTGCAAACAAGGTCTTGAAAAGTTGCTGAATTATGGATAAGCTTTATGCCCTTGGTGGGCCCTTTAATGGTCCCTGCATTGTGTCTGAAGATGTATTGAATGGTAGTAGTCCGGTCCAGCCCGACTCCCACCTTTGTTTCCTCACCGCTGCCCATGGAATTTTAAGTGCAAAGTTGTACCTTCTTGGCACGTACTTCATTGGTCCTAGGGGCGTGCGATGGGGGTGAGTCCCTATTTGAAGGGAGAGCAAGGCTCTAAGAGTTCGGCCTGCAGCCGAGCTCGCTTCCCGACCTTGCGTGCCTTTACGACAGATGTCGGAACTTGCATATCATCTTTGCAACTAAATTCGGCCACTAGGGCCAGCGCATGTTCCTTAGTTCATAAAGATTGCTCTGTATTTCCGTTAACAGTGATGACCCCTTTGGGGCCAGGCATCTTGAGCTTGAGGTATGCGTAATGCGGGAGGGCGTTGAAACGAGCAAACGCTGTCCGACCGAGCAGGGCATGATAGCCATTGCGGAAGGGCACGATGTCGAAGATCAAGTCTTCGCTGCGAAAGTTATTGGGTGAGACGAACACAACTTCTAGGGTAATGGAGCTCGTGCATCGGGCTTCGACACCTGGAATCACCCCTTTAAAGGTAGTGTTACTGGGTTTAATTCGTGACGGATCTATGCCCATATTTTTCACCGTGTCTGAGTAAATCAGGTTAAGGTTACTTCCTCCGTCCATTAGGACTTCTGTGAGGTGATACCCATTGATAATGGGCTCGAGGACAAGTGCGACAGAACCCCCGTGACGGATACTGGTCAGGTGATCGCGCTGATTAGAGGTGATCAGATATGCCGACCATGGGTTATAATTTGGGGCCACGGGCTCTCAGCGCAGACCTCTCAAAGGGCACACTTCCTCTCCTTCTTGGGTGTGTGGGTGGCGTATATCATGTTTACTGTCTTGACTTTCGAAGGAAATTTCTTTTGATTGCCACGAATCGGACCCCGAGGCTCATCCTCATCCTTACTGTGAGGGCTCTTGCTTTGATCCTTGGGTGGGAGCTTGCCGACCTGTTTAAACACCCAACAATTGCGGTGTGTGTGGTTGGCGGGCTTCTCTTGAGTCCCGTGGATTTGGCAAGGCCTTTCCATGATTTTTTCCAGCAAAGTGGGTTCCTCGCGATTGCCTTTAGGAGGCTTCTTCCGTTGCCCGGGACGGGAGTTGCAAAATCCGGTGTTAACGGTCGTATCATCGGCGTCACTATTATTATGTTGACCCTTGTTCTTGTTGCGCTTGGGCTTCCCGTTGCCATCCCGGACTTCGGAGGTTCCAGGCTCTTCGGAGTTGTGGATGCGTCTTGCTAGCCAATTGTCTTCGCCTATGCAAAAGCAGGTCATCAGGGAAGTAAGGGAGGACATAGTACGAGGTTCATCCTGGCCGAGCTGGCGGGCCAGCCATTCATCCCGAATATTATGCCGGAAGGAGGCTATTGCCTCAGCGTCTGGGCAATCGACGATCTGGTTCTTCTTGGTCAAAAACCGATGCCAGAATTGTTGAGCAGACTCTTCGGGCTTCTGAACGACGTTACTTAGGTCGGAGGAATCCGGCGGCTGAACATAGGTTCCCTGGAAGTTGGAGTGGAATGCATCCTCCAGGCCTTCCTAGCATCTGATGGAGTTTTTGGGGAGGCTGTTTAACCAGTGCCGAGCTAGTCCCTTGAGTTTAAGGGGGAGGGGGGTATTTGATGGCATGGAGATCATATCCTCGAGCCATGTGGATGTGGAGGAGCAAGTCCCTGGTCCATACGGTTGGGTCAGTTGTCCCATCGTACTGTTTGATGTTTATGGGTTTAAACCCCTCCGGGAACTGATGCCGCATCACCTCGTCTATGAAACATAGTGGGTGAGCGGCGCCTCGCACGCGAGCTATGTCGCACCGGTAATCGACATCTGTTCTAGCTCGGTTAGGTTCCCGGTCTCTGTTATCTCTTTGGTCGAGCCATGGTCTATACCCATGCCGTCTATCGGGTGAGTATCCTCTGGATCCGTAGATGGGTCTTATACGGCCAACTCTGTGGTCTATGTCATCTCGCAGGTTGAACCTGTCGTTTGGCTCTAGTGGCTCCTTTCCCCGTCTTCGGGGTATTGCCAGTCTATAACCGGTGTCGACAGCCGTCCGATCATTCCCACGAGGAGGGCGGTCTGGCTTGTCATATGGAGTATGTTTTGGAGACGGAGTATCGGTGAGCTCGTCGTCAAATTGCGATAGCTGCCTTCTTCGTGGATAGCTCTTGGGCTGGTCTGACAAACCGGTACCATGTCCTTCCTTAGCTGAGAGGACTCTTGTCCATCGATCATTGATGTCATCCTATTTGGCTTTAAGCTGTCTTTCCTTAGCTTTCAGGCTTCGCGTCGTCACTATGAGCTATTGTCTGAACAGTTCCTAATCTTCATGGTTATCAGGGATGTCCAAGTCATCGGTTGCTGGGATATCCTCCTCCTCGACAGGGGGGAGGTAGTTATCGTCCTCAGAACCATTGAAATCGTCAGGGTTGCTCTGGTCCTTAGGCCTTTCCTGACCCTCTAACGGGTGATCGGGGATATCAGGGTCGTCGCGGTCCTCGGGGGTAACTCCGTCCCCGGTGCCGATAATGGCTTTCCTTCCCTTTTTGCCTTTGGACCGCTTATGTGGCTTCCGACGCCTTGACAGTGCGTTGCCCGACTTGTCTCCGTCATTATTAGGCGTTTTGTCACCATTAGGAGTGTCCACCATGTAGATGTCATATGTTGAAGTGGCGGCCTATCACCCGGTATTAACAATTGTGGGGGCACAATCCTCTTCATCTATGTATTCTGCCTCCTCGGAGGCATAGTCCAACATGTCGGTTAAATCTTCGACTGTGGCTATCAAGCGGGTGGTAGGTGGGTCGGAAAATTCATCCCGACCTGTATTGTAACCGTTCTGAGCGTAGATCGGGGCTGAATCATTGGAAATTTCCATCGACGACATCTGATCTAGGGCTTCGTCAAACACCGAGGGCTCAATCGGATCGTACCGTTCTAAACTTTTGGAGTTGACCTCCGATGTGTCCGAATAAGAAGGATGTTTAGGAAGAACGAGTGTCCGGCCTACCGACACTGTGGCCGGTTTCGGACCAGGGGCAGGAACACCACCGTGGCTAACCCCGTTGGTGTGACCAAAGAAAGAACCCGAGGTTAGATCCTTAGAGTTTTTAGGCATGGAAAGTGAAGCCGCAAACCCGATTAGCGACATGTCGCCCCGAGAATCCGTGGAGAACTCTAAGTTCCCAAATCGAACCTGTTGCTCAGGGGCAAAGCTCTCGACATGGCCTAGATGGCCGGTCGGATTGGCATGCAGCACAACGCTGTCGAAGGTGAAGATCTGTCCGGGGACTAAAGTGTCCATGTTGCGGACCTCTTCGTTGATGACAAGGCGAGACATCGATCCCTTAAGTGCTCACAAAGGAAACTCCCAATGAAAGCACCAATGTCGGTGTTAAAACCGGCGGATCTTGGGTAGGGGGTCCCGAACTGTGAGATAGGACCGATGGTAACAGGAGATGAAGGGGACTCAGATTTACCCAGGTTCGGGCCCTCCTATGGAGGTAATACCCTACGTCCTGCTTGGATGTATTGATGATATGGGGTTACAGAGTTGATCTACCTCGAGATCGAAAAGCTAACCCTAGATGAGTTGTTCTATATCTACAACCTAAAACCCTCCGGCTTATAGATGCCGAGGGTACCTAGGGTCTACACATGGTCGGTTACACGCCGAAGAGATAATCACGCCTATTCGCTACATCAAATGTGGAGAACAAGCCGTACTTCCCGAAGCTTCCGTCTTGGAGATAAGGTCTTCAATGAATCCTGTGTTCGGTAAGTGGCCCATACAATCCGACCCATATAAATAGGTCGGCCTCCCGCGGACCCCTTAATCCAGGACTCCCTCAACCGGTTCCATCACCTGACATGTGACTTTGTTGCATAAAGATGGCTGGTGGGTGTCTGTCTCTCCTACTCAAGTTGGATCGGATTCAACAAAGGCGGTCCTTGAGAAGGTTGAATAGCAATATGTGTGTCACCATTGTGGTTTTTGCGTAGGTGAGAATTGTTCTTGCTAGATACCCGTAGCAGCCACGTAAAACATGCAACAACAATTAGAGGACGTCTAACTTGTTTTTGCAGGGTATCTTGTGATGTGATATGGCTAATTACATGATGAGATATATGTGATGTATGAAATGACCATGTTTTGTATAGAATATCATGACTTGCATGTCCATGAGTACGGCAGGAGCCATAGGGTTGTCTTTAATTAGTTTCGCCATTTTTGCTTTACTTTATCGCTATGAGTTAGCAATAGTCGTAGAAGTAACAGTTGGCGCAACAACTTCATGGCGACACGTTGATGGAGATCATGGTGTCGTGACGGTGACGATGGAGATCATGCCTGTGCTTTGGAGATGGAGATCAAAAGCACAAGTTCATGGCCATATCATGTCACTTATGATTTGCATGTGATGTTAATACTTTTATGCATCTTATTTTTCTTAGGACGACGGTAACATTATAAGGTGATCCCTCACTAAAAGTTCAAGATAAATTGTGTTCTCCCCGAGTATGCACTTTGCGAAAGTTTGTCGTGTCGACACACCACGTGATGATCGGGTGTGATAGGCTCTACATTCACATACAACAAGTGCAAGCTAGTGTTGCACATGTAGAACACTCGGGTTAAACTTGATGAGCCTAGCATGTACAAACATGGCCTCGAAACACAAGAGACCGAAAGGTCGAACATGAGTCATATAGTAGATATGATCAACATGATGATGTTCACCATTGAAATCACCTCAACTCACGTGATGATCGGACTTGATTTGGTGAATTTGGATCATGTAACACTTGGATGACCGGAGGGATGTCAATTTGAGTGGGAGTTTTTAAGTAATTTGATTAAATAAACTCATTATATTGAATAGTATTCTTAGTAAACTTTGCATATTTATGTTGTAGATCAATCGCTCGCACAGTAGTTCCCCTGAATTTTAATGCGTTCCTAGAGAAAGCCAAGTTGAAAGATCATGGAAGTAACTTTGTAGACTGGGCCCGTAATCTGAGGATTTTCCTCAAGGCTTACCAGAAGTCTTATGTCCTTGATGTACCGCTTGGTGATCCACCCACTCCCGTGTCGTCCGAAGATGTTAAGAACGCTTTAGAGACACGTTTTGGAGATTACTCAATAGTTCAATGTGCAATGTTGTACGGCTTAGAACCGGGACTTCAAAGATGTTTTTAACATCATGGATCATATGAGATGTTCTAGGAGTTGAAGTTTATATTTGAGAATAATGCCCAGATCGAGAGGTATGAGACCTCCGATGAGTTCTATGCTTGCAAGATGGAGGAGAAAGGGTCTGTTAGTGAACATATACTCAGAATGTTTGGGTATTCAAACCGTTTGGCTGAGTTAGGGATGCCCCTTCCGCCGGAGGCGATCACTGACAGAGTTCTTCAATCATTGCCACCTAGCTACAAGATCTTCGTGATGAACTATAACATGCACGGGATGACCAAGTCAGCCGCCCTGTTTGCGACGCTGAAAGTCGCTGAGTCTGAAATCCACAACAAGCATCAAGTGTTGATGGTCAATAAAACCACTAGTTTTAAGAAGAATGGCAAGGGCAAGAAGGGTAACTCCAAGAAGAGTGGAAAAGCAGTTGCCCCTCCAGTGAAGAAACCCAAGGCCGGACCCAAACCAGAAACTAGGTGCTTTCATTGCAAGCGAACTGGACATTGGAAGCGGAACTGCCCCAAGTATCTGGTTGACAAGAAGGCGTCCAACACGAAACAAGGTATATATGATATACATGTTATTGATGTGTACCTTACCAACTCTCGTTGTAGTGCCTGGTGATACGTCTCCAATGTATCTATAATTTTTTATTGTTCCATGTTATTGTCTGTTTTGGATGTTTTATATGCATTAATATGCTATTTTATATTATTTTTGGGACTAACCTATTAATCTAGAGCCTAGTGCTAGTTTCTGTTTTTTTCCTTATTTTTGAGTATTGCAGATAAGGAATATTAAACGAAGTCCAAACGCAATAAATTTTTTGAATAATTTTTCTTGGACCAGAAGCAACCGAGAAGACTTGGAGATGAAGTCGGGAGATCCGCCGTGTGGCCACAAGCCACAGGGGCGCGCCCTAGGGGGTAGGACGCGCCCCTGGCTAGTGGGCCCACGACAGCTCCCCTAACCCTATTTTGCGGCCTATAAATTCACAAATATTACCTGTATACCAGTGGGAGCCATGAAAACTCTTTTCTACCGCCAGGACCCTCAGTTCCCGTGAGACCCAATCTTGGAGCCTTTTCCGGTAATCTGCCGGAGGGGGATTCGATCACGGAGGGCATCTACATCAACTCCACTTCCCCTCTGATGATACATGAGTAGTTCACCTCAGACCTTCGGGTCCATAGCTAGTATCTAGATGGCTTCTTCTCTCTCTTTGCTCTTAAATACCATGTTCTTCATGATCTTCATGGAGATCTATTCGATGTAATTCTCTTTTGCGGTGTGTTTGTCGAGATCCGATGAATTGTGGGTTTATGTTCAGATTATCTATGAATATTATTGAGTCTTTTATGAATTCTTATATGCATGATTTCATATCTTTGCAAGTCTCTTTGAGTTATTGGTTTGGTTTGGCCAACTAGATTGGTAATTCTTGCAATGGGAGAAGTGCTTAGTTTTGGATTCAATCTTGCGGTGTCCTCACCCAATGACATAGTAGGGGTAGTGAGGCATGTATTGTATCCATCAAGGATAAAAATATGGTTTTTTCATCATATTGATTGAGTTTATCCCTCAACATCATGTCATCTTACCTAATGCGTTACTCTGTTCTTCATGAACTTAATACTCTAGATGCAGGCAGGAGTCGGTCGATGTGTGGAGTAATAGTAGTGGATGTAGAATCGTTTCGGTCTACTTGACACGGACGTGATGCCTATATGCATAATCATTGCCTTGGATATCTCCATAATTATTCACTTTTCTATCAATTGCTCGACAGTAATTTGTTCACCCACCGTAATACTTGCCATCATGAGAGAAGCCTCTAGTGAAACCTATGGCCCTCGGGTCTACTTTCCATAATATATTTTCAGATCTATAAAACAAAAATACTTTGCTGCAATTTATTTACCATTTTACTTTCCGTTCTTGTTTACATATATCTCTATCGGATCTAATCCTTGCAAATAACCGTGAACGAATTGACAACCCCTTTATAGCTTTGGGTGCAAGAGTTTGATTGTTTTTTGTAGGTGCATCCATTGGTAACTTGCTTGTTCCTCCTACTGGATTGATACCTTGGTTCTCAACAACTGAGGTAAATACTTATCTACTTCGCATCATCACCATTTCCTCTTCAAGGGAAAACCAACGCAAGCTCAAGAGGTAGCAAGAAGGATTTCTGGTGCCGTTGCTGGGGAGGATACACATCAAGCCTACCAAGTACCCATCACAAACTCATCTCTTGCATTTACATTATTTTCCATTTGCCTCTCATTTTTGTCTCCCCCACTTCTAAAACGATTTTTAGAAAATACCAAAAAGATTGGCCTTTTTCTTGCCGGATCTTTTGTTTGCTTGTGTTGCCATGTGCCTTCTATTTGCTTGCATCTTCGCTTGCTAAAAATCTATTGATATCAAGCCTCATCCACTTGCCAATCTTTTAAAAAGACCAAATTATGATGAAGCAACTGCTAGTGAGTTAAGTGCATTTGATTATCTCTATGAAGCTTTGTTTGAAAATCATGAATCTAATTTTTCTGATGAAGTGTTGAAAGAAGAAATTTATAAGGAGATTCATGATAGTTCCTTGAATAAAAAGCATGACTACCATGTTTAGTATGAATTCTCTGAGTATCCATGATGCTAATGATATACAAAACCACAAGCTTGGGGATTCTATGCTTGATGAAGATGATATTTTTTGTTCCCCAAGTTTTGGTGATGACACGTATGCTATAATTGATCATGAAAAGAATGCTTTGTGTGATAGTTATATTGTGAGAGTTCTTCATGATGCTACTGAAAATTACTATGAGAGAGGAACATATGCTTTTACATATTGCAATAATATCAAGTTTCCTCTCTATGTGTTCAAAGTTTTGAAGTTATGCTTGTTTTGCCTTCCTATGATAGTTGATTTTTGTTCCCGTAATTTGTTTGCTCACAAAATCCCCATGCATAGGAAGTGGGTTAGACTTAAATATACTTGCCATGTGATTCATGATGTTCCTATTGTTGCAAATAGGAATTTTGTGCCCGTAGATTTCATTGTTCTTGATATAGATTGCAATCCTACATGCCCTATTATTCTTCGTAGACCTTTCCTTAGAACGATTGGTGCGATTATTTGCATGAAAGAAGGAAGCATTAGATTTAAATTTACATTAAGAAAAGGCATGGAACACTTTCCTATAAATAAAATAAGATTGCCTTATGAATCTATTATGAGATCTACTTTTGGATTGCATACGAAAGATGAGAATATCTAGATCTATTGCGTTTGGCCTAGCTAGGGGCGTTAAACAATAGGGCTTGTTGGGAGGCAACCCAATTTTATTTTTGTGTTCTGTTTTTTCTTATGTTTTTTAGTGTTTCCCACATTATTACTTCTGTAATAATTGTGTTTTGGTATTTTAATTAGTGTTTGATCCAAGTAAAACCTTTGGGGTGATCTAGGGTAGTTGTTGATCTGATCTTGCTGAAAAACAGAAACTTGTGCGCTCAGTCCAGGAATTTTCTAAATTTTTCAAAGAATCGAATGAGTCTGAGATGTTTACACAATATTGATATATAAATTTCCTAGTTTTTTCTAAATTTTCAGAATTTTTAGAGTTTCATAAGTATTCGAAGTCTACAGATTTCTACAGACTGTTCTGTTTTTGACAAATTATGTTTTCTTTGTGTTGTTTCCTTATTTTGATGTATCTATGGATTGTATCGGGGGGTATGAACCATGGAGAAGTTAGAATAAAGTAGGTATTACACAAATATAAATAAATAATGAGTTCACAGCAGTATCTAAGTGGTGATTTATTTTTCTTATACTAACGGATCTCATGAGTTTTCTGTTGAGTTTTGTGCTGTGAAGTTTTCAAGTTTTGGTGAAGATTTGATGGACTATGGAATAAAAAGTGGCAAGAGCCTAAGCTTGGGGATGCCCAAGGCACCCCAAGACATATTCAAGGATACCAAAAAGCGTAAGCTTGGGGATGCCCCGGAAGGCATCCCCTCTTTCGTCTTCAATCCATCGGTAAATTTATTTGAGGCTATATTTTTATTCACCACATGATATGTGTTTTGCTTGGAGCGTCTTGTATTATATGAGTCTTTGATTTTTGTTTGCCACAATAATCCTTGATGCACACATCTTTTTTGAGAGCGACACACTTAATCGTGAATTTATTACAATACCCTATGTGCTTCACTTATATCTTTTGAGCTAGGCAATGTTGCTCTAGTGCTTCACTTATATCTTTTTAGAGCATGGTGGTGTTATATTTTATAGAAATTGTTGAACTCTCGTACCTCAATTATATTATTTTGAGAGTTTCTTAAAAACATCATGGTAATTTGTTTCGATTATGATTTTAGTCCTAATATAATGGGCATCCAAGAGGGATATAATAAAAACTTTCATATTAAGTGCATTGAATACTATGAGAAGTTTGATTCGTTGCATATAGTTTTGAGATAATAGAGATGGTAATATGAGAGTCATGCTAGTGAGTAGTTGTGAATTGGAAGAGATACTTGTGTTGAAGTTTGTGATTCCCGTAGCAAGCACGTATGGTGAACCGTTATGTAACGAAGTCGGAGAATGATTTGTTTAATGATTATCAACCTTTGTGTGAGGGTCAGGAGCGTGCGATGGTTAACTCCTACCAACCTCTCCCCTAGGAGCATGTGTCTAATTCTTTGTTTGATAACTAATAGACTTTTGCAATAAGTATGTGAGTTATTTATGACTAATGTTCAGTCCATGGATTATACGCACTCTCACCCTTCCACCTTTGCTAGCCTCTCTAGTACCGCGCAACTTTGGCCGGTACATCAAACCCACCTTCCTCAAAACAGCCACCATACCTACCTAAGATGGCATTTCCATAGCCATTCCGAGATATATTGCCATGCAACTTCCACTGTTCCGTTTTTCATGACATGCATAATCACTTTCATCCTGCATATAGAGTCTTATTTTGTTCTAGGTATGGAGTTGTAATTTTATTTTTGAGTTGTAAGTAAATAAAAGTGTGATGATTTTCATTATTAGAGCATTGTGCGGTGTGAGAAAAGGATGATGGAAGCCGTGACTCCCTCACAAGTAGGGATGAGTATCCGGACATTACAAAAAAATAAAAGAGGCCAGTGAAGCCCAAATAAATAAATAAAAAGAGGTCAAAGATGCCCACCAAAAATGGAAAAAATGAGAGAAAGAGAGAAGGGACAATTGCTACTATCTTTTTCCACACTTGTGCTTCAAAGTAGCACCATGATCTTCATGATAGAGAGTCTCCTATTTTGTCACTTTCATATAACTAGTGGAATTTCTTCTTGCACGACCACTTAGTTTTCTTTTCGAGCTTTCATACACTTATAGCTCTAACTGCATTTGTTGCATGTCAATCCCTACTCATTCACATTGATATCTATCGATGGGCATCTCCATAGCCCGTTGATACGCCTAGTTGATGTGAGACTATGTTCTCCCTTTTTCCTTGCAACCTCCACCATATTCTATTCCACCTATAGTGCTATATCCATGGCTCACGCTCATGTACTGTGTGAGAGTTCAAAAGGTTTGAGAACACCAAAAGTGTGAAACAATTGCTTGACTTGTTCATCTGGGTTGTGCACGATTTAAATACTTTGTGTGCGGAAGATGGAGCATAGCCAGACCATATGATTTTGTAGGGATAACTTTCTAAGGCCATGTTATTTCAAAAGGACACAATTGCCTTGTTGGTGTGCTCGAAGTATCACTGTTTTTATGTCAATATTATACTATTGTTTTGAATCTTATGGATCTGAATATTCATGTCATAATAAAGAATATTACATGGATAAATATGTTAGGTAGCATTACACATCAAAAATTCTATTTTTATCATTTACCTACTCGAGGACGAGCAGGAATTAAGCTTGGGGATGCTTGATACGTCTCCAATGTATCTATAATTTTTGATTGTTCCATGCTATTATATTATCTCTTTTGGATGTTTTATATGCATTAATATGCTATTTTATATTATTTTTGGGACTAACCTATTAATCTTGAGCCTAGTGCCAGTTTCTGTTTTTCCTTGTTTTTGAGTATTGCAGATAAGGAATATTAAACAGAATCCAAACGGAATAAAATCTTCGGAATAAGTTTTCTTGGACCAGAAGCATCCCAGAAGACTTGGCGATGAAGTCGGGAGAGCCGCCGTGTGGCCACAAGCCACAGGGGCGGGCCCAGGGGTAGGGCATGCCCCTGGCTTGTGGGCCCATGACAGCTCTGTTGGAAATATGCCCTAGAGGCAATAATAAAATGGTTATTATTGTATTTCCTAGTTCATGATAATTGTCTATTGTTCATGCTATAATTGTGTTAACCGGAAACCGTAATACATGTGTGAACACATAGACCACAACATGTCCCTAGTGAGCCTCTAGTTGACTAGCTCGTTGATCAATAGATGGTCACGGTTTCATGGCCATGGACATTGGATGTCGTTGATAACGAGATCACATCATTAGGAGAATGATGTGATGGACAAGACCCAATCCTAAGCATAGCACAAGATTGTGTAGTTCGTTTGCTAAAGCTTTTCTAATGTCAAGTATCGTTTCCTTAGACCATGAGATTGTACAACTCCCGGATACCGTAGGAATGCTTTGGGTGTGCCAAACGTCAAAACATAACTGGGTGGCTATAAAAGGTGCACTACGGGTATCTCCGAAAGTGTCTGTTTGGTTGGCACGAATCAATATTGGGATTTGTCACTCCGTGTGACGAAGAGGTATCTCTGGGCCCACTCGGTAAGACATCATCATAATGAGCTCAATGTGACTAAGGAGTTAGTCACGGGTTGATGTATTACGGAACGAGTAAAGAGACTTGCCGGTAACGATA
Organism: Hordeum marinum; assembly: GCA_022496015.1. NCBI lineage: Eukaryota > Viridiplantae > Streptophyta > Magnoliopsida > Poales > Poaceae > Hordeum > Hordeum marinum. The sequence goes on along the minus strand of CM039673.1, from coordinate 509,046,793 downwards.
TTGACAAGGTATAGAGATACCGACGATCGAATCTCGGGCAAGTATCATACCGATAGACAAAGGGAATTGTATACGGGATTGATAGAATCCCCGACATCGTGGTTCATCCGATGAGATCATCGTGGAGCATGTGGGAGACAACATGGGTATCCACATCCCGCTGCTGGTTATTGACCAGAGAGGTGTCTCGGTCATGTCTACATGTCTCCTGAACCCGTAGGGTCTACACACTTAAGGTTCAATGACGCTAGGGTTATAGGGAAATGGTATACGCGATTACCGAAAGTTGTTCAAAGTCCCGGATGAGATCTTGGACGTCACGAGGAGCTCTGGAATGGTCCGTAGGTAAAGATTGATATATAGGAAGTCCAGTTTTGGTCACCGGAAATTTTCGGGCTCATCGGTAGTGTACCGGGAGTGCCGGGAGGGTGCCGGAGGACCCCCGGGAGGGGTGTGACGACCATAGGACTTCGTGGGCCCTTAGAGGAAGTGTGCCAGCCCTTTTTGGTCTGGCCAAGACCTTCTATAAAGGCCCATGCGGCTGGAGATAAGAGATAGGGCTGAAAAGGATTAAAAAGGAAGAGATCCACCTCCCTTGTGGGAGGTGGACTCCTCCCTAGGGTCGGCCGAACCTCTCCTCTTTGGAGGAGGGTCCAAGGCAGCCCTCCCTCTCCCTACTCCTATATATATGCAAGGGTTTGGGCTGTTTTGAGACACGACTTCTTTCTCTCTTGGTGCAGCTCTACCCTTCCACTTCCTCGTTCTCCGTAGCGCTTGGCGAAGCCCTGCTGGAGTTCACGTAGCTCCACCGTCACCACGCCATCATGCTGCTAGAGATCTCCCTCAACCTCTCCCTCCTCCTTGCTGGATCAAGGTGCGGGAGACGTCACCAGGCTGTTCGTGTGTTGAACACGGAGGCGCCGTTGTTCGGCGCTGAGATCGGAATCCACCGCGATCTGAATCGCTGCGAGTACGACTCCACCAACCGCGTTCTTGTAACGCTTCCGCTTAGCGATCTTCAAAGGTATGAAGATGCAATCTCTCCCCACTCGTTGCTGGTTTCCCCTAGATAGATCTTGGTGACATGTAGGAATTTTTTTGATTTACTACTACGTCTCTCAACAGTGGCATCATGAGCTAGGTCTATGCGTAGAATCTATGCACGAGTAGAACACAAAGCAGTTGTGGGCGTCGATTTTGTTAATGTGCTTACCACTACTAGTATTATCTTGATTCGGCGGTATTGTGGGATGAAGCAGCCCGGACCGACTTTACACGTACGCTTACGTGAGACTGGTTCCACCGCCTGACATGCACTTGTTGCATAAGGTGGCTAGCGAGTGTATGTCTCTCCCACCTTAGTCGGATTGGATTCGATGAAAAGGGTCCTTATGAAGGGTAAATAGCAATTGGCATATCACGTTGTGGTTTTGGCATAGGTAAGAAACGTTCTTGCTAGAAACCTATAGCAGCCACGTAAAAACTTGCAACTACAAATTAGAGGACGTCTAACTTGTTTTTGCAGCATATGCCTTGTGATGGGATATGGCCAAAGAATGTGATGTGATGCATTGTATGTATGATATTGATCATGTTCTTGTAATAGGATTCACGACTTGCATGTCGATGAGTATGACAACCGGCAGGAGCCATAGGAGTTGTCTTATTTTATTGTATGACCTGCGTGTCAATCATAAACGCCATGTAATTACTTTACTTTATTGCTAAACGTTAGCCATAGTAGTAGAAGTAATAGTTGGCGAGACAACTTCATGAAGACACAATGATGGAGATCATGATGATGGAGATCATGGTGTCGTGCCGGTGACAGTGATGATCATGGTGCCCCGAAGATGGAGATCAAAGGAGCAAGATGATAATGGCCATATCATGTCACTATATTGATTGCATGTGATGTTTATCATGTTTACATCTTATTTGCTTAGAATGACTGTAGTAAATAAGATGATCTCTCAATGAAATTTCAAGAAAAGTGTTCACCCTAACTGTGCACCATTGCTAAGGATCGTTGTTCCGAAGCACCATGTGATGATCGGGCGTGATAGGCTCTAACGTTCGCATACCACGGGTGTAAGACAGATTTACACATGCGGAACACTTAGGTTGACTTGACGAGCCTAGCATGTACAGACATGGCCTCGGAACACGGAAGACCGAAAGGTCGAACATGAGTCGTATAGAAGATACGATCAACATGGAGATTTTCACCATGGATGATTAGTCCGTCTCACGTGATGATCGGACACGGGCTAGTTGACATGGATCATGTGTCACTTGGATGAACAGAGAGATGTCTATCTAAGTGGGAGTTCATTAAATAATTTGATTATGTGAACTTAATTATCATGAACTTAGTCTAAAATTGTCTTTACAATCTATATTGTAGATCCAATGGCCAACGCAAATGTCACCCTAAATTTCAACGCGTTCCTAGAGAAAACCAAGCTGAAAGATGATGGAAGCAACTATGCGGACTGGGTCCGTGGCTTGAGGATCATCCTCATAGCTTCCAAGAAATTGTATGTCCTTGATGCACCACTAGGTGACCCACCCCTTCTCCCAGCAGAGCAAGACGTTGCGAACGCTTGGCATTCTCACTACGATGATTACTCCCTTGTTCAGTGCGGCATGCTTTATAGTTTAGAACTGGGGCTCCAAAAGCGTTTTGAGCAACGCGGAGCATATGAGATGTTCCAAGAGATGAAACTGGTTTTCCAAGCTCATGCCTGGGTCGAGAGATATGACGTCTCCGACAAGTTCTTCAGCTGTAAGATGGAGGAGAATAGTTCTGTCGGTGAGCACATCCTCAAGATGTCTGGGCTACACAACCGCTTGACTCAGCTGGGAGTTAATCTCCCGGATGACTCGGTCATTGACAGAATCCTCCAGTCGCTTCCACCTAGCTACAAGAGCTTTGTGATGAACTATGACATGCAAGGGATGGAGAAGTCCATTCCTGAGTTGTACTCGATGCTGAAATCAACAGAGGTTGAGATCAAAAAGGAGCATCAAGTGTTGGTGGTGAATAAGACCACTAGTTTCAAGAAAGGCAAGGGTAAGAAGAACTTCAATAAGGACGGCAAAGCTGTTGCCGCGCCCGGTAAGCAAGTTGCCGGGAAGAAGAAGAACAAGAATGGACCCATGCCTGAGACTGAGTGTTTTTATTGCAAGGGTACCGGTCACTGGAAGCGGAACTGCCCCAAGTACTTAGCGGATAAGAAGGACGACAACATTAAAGGTATATGTGATATACTTGTTATTGATGTGTACCTAACAAGCGCTCGTAGTAGCTCCTAGGTATTTGATACCGGTGCAGTTGCTCACATTTGTAACTGCAAGCAGGAGCTGCGGAATAAGCGGAGGCTGGCAAAGGACGAGGTGACGATGCGCGTCGGGAATGGTTCCAAGGTCGATGTGATCGCCGTTGGCACGCTACCTCTACATCTACCTTCGGGATTAGTGTTAAACCTTAATAATTGTTATTTAGTACCAGCTTTGAGCATGAACATTGTATCTGGATCTCGCTTGATGCAAGATGGCTACTCATTTAAATCTGAGAATAATGGTTGTTCCATTTATATGAGAGAAATGTTTTATGGTCATGCCCCGCTGGTCAATGGTTTATTTTTGATGAATCTCGAACATGATGTTACACATGTCCATAGTGTGAGTACCAAAAAGTGTAAGGTTGATAACGATAGTCCCACTTACTTGTGGCACCGCCGCCTTGGTCATATTGGTGTCAAACGCATGAAGAAGCTCCATACTGATGGACTTTTGGAGTCTCTTGATTTCGAATCATTTGACACGTGCGAACCATGCCTCATGGGCAAGATGACCAAGACTCCGTTCTCTGGAACAATGGAGCGAGCAACTGACTTGTTGGAAATAATACATACCAATGTATGCGGTCCAATGAGTGTTGAGGCTCGTGGTGGCTACTGTTATGTTCTCACCCTCACTGATGACTTGAGTAGATATGGGTATGTCTACTTAATGAAACATAAGTCTGAAACTTTTGAAAGGTTCAAGGAATTTTAGAGTGGGGTAGAGAATCAACGTGACAGGAAAATAAAGTGCCTACAATCTAATCGTGGCGGAGAATATTTAAGTCACGAGTTTGGCACACACCTAAGGAAATGTGGAATTGTTTCACAACTCACGCCGCCTGGCACACCACAGCGAAATGGTGTGTCTGAACTGCGTAATCGCACTCTATTAGATATGGTATGATCTATGATGTCTCTTACCGACTTACCGCTATCATTTTGGGGATATGCATTAGAGACTGCCGCATTCACTTTAAATAGGGCACCGTCAAAATTCGTTGAGACGACACCATATGAATTATGGTTTGAAAAGAAACCTAAGTTATCGTTTCTAAAAGTTTGGGGATGCGATGCTTATGTGAAGAAACTTCAACCTGAGAAGCTCGAACCCAAAGCGGAAAAGTGCGTCTTCATAGGATATCCCAAAGAGACTATTGGGTATACCTTCTACCTACGATCCGAGGGCAAAGTCTTTGTTGCCAAGAATGGATCCTTTCTCGAGAAAGAGTTTCTCTCGAAAGAAGTAAGTGGGAGGAAAATAGAACTTGATGAGGTAATTGTACCTCCACTCGAACCGGAGAGTAGCGCAGCACAGGAAGTTGTTTCTGTGGAGCCTACACCGACTGGAGAGGAAGTTAATGATGATGATCATGAAACTTCAGATCAAGTTAGTATTGAACGTCGAAGGTCCACTAGGACACGTTCCGCACCAGAGTGGTACGGCAACCCTATCCTGGAGATCATGTTGTTGGACAACGGTGAACCTTCGAACTATGAAGAAGCGATGGCGGGCCTGGATTCCAAAAAATGGCTTAAAGCCATGAAATCTGAGATAGGATCCATGTATGAGAACAAAGTGTGGACTTTGGTGGACTTGCCTGATGATAAGCGAGCCATTGAAAATAAATGGATCTTTAAGAAGAAGACTGACGCGGATGGTAATGTGACCGTCTATAAGGCTCGGCTTGTCGCTAAGGGTTATCGACAAGTTCAAGGAGTTAACTACGATGAGACTTTCTCACCCGTAGCGATGCTGAAGTCTGTCTGAATCATGTTAGCAATTGCGGCATTTTATGATTATGAGATCTGGCAAATGGACGTCAAAACGGCATTCCTTAATGGCTTCCTCAAGGAAGAACTGTATATGATGCAACCGGAAGGTTTTGTCGATCCTAAAGATGCTAACGAGGTATGCAAGCTCCAGCGATCCATCTATGGGCTGGTGCAAGCATCTCGGAGTTGGAACATTCGCTTTAATGATGTGATTAAAGCGTTTGGGTTTGTATAGGTTTATGGAGAACCCTGTATTTACAAGAAAGTGAGTGGGAGCTCTGTAGCATTTCTCGTATTATATGTGGATGACATACTGATAATGGGAAATGATATAGAACTATTGGAAAGTGTAAAGACCTACTTGAATAAGTGTTTTTCAATGAAGGACCTTGGAGAAGCTGCTTACATATTAGGTATTAAGATCTATAGAGGTAGATCGAGACGCCTCATAGGTCTTTCACAAAGCACATACCTTGAAAAGATATTGAAGAAGTTCAATATGGATCAGTCCAAGAAGGGTTCTTGCCTGTGTTACAAGGTGTGAGATTGAGTACGACTCAATGCCCGACCACGCCAAAGGATAGAGAAGAGATGAGTGTCATCCCCTATGCTTCAGCCATAGGCTCTATTATGTATGCCATGTTGTGTACCAGACCTGATGTGAACCTTGCCATAAGTTTGGTAGGGAGGTACCAAAGTGATCCCGGAGCGGAACACTGGACAGCGGTCAAGAATATCCTGAAGTACCTGAAAAGGACAAAGGACATGTTTCTCGTATATGGAGGTGCCGAAGAGCTCATCGTAAAGGGTTACGTCGATGCTAGCTTCGATACAGATCCGGACGACTCCAAGTCGCAAATCGGATACATGTATATTTTGAACGGAGGGGCAGTCAGCTGGTGCAGCAGCAAGAAAAGCATCGTGGCGACATCAACATGTGAAACGGAGTACATAGCTGCTTCGGAAGCAGCAAAGGAAGGAGTCTGGATGAAGGAGTTCATCACCGACCTAGGAGTGATTCCAAGTGCGTCGGGCCCGATGACTCTATTCCGTGACAACACTGGAGCTATTGCCCTTGCGAAGGAGCTCAGGTTTCACAAGAAGATAAGACACATCAAGCGCCGTGTCAACTCCATCCGTTATTACATTCAGGAGGGAGATATAGATATTTGTAAAGTGCATACAGATCTGAATGTCGCAAATCTGTTGACTAAACCTCTCTCACGAGCAAAACATGATCAACACCAGAATGCTATGGGTGTTCGATTCATCACAATGTAACTAGATTACTGACTCTACTGCAAGTGGGAGACTATTGGAAATATGCCCTAGAGGCAATAATAAAATGGTTATTATTGTATTTCCTAGTTCATGATAATTGTCTATTATTCATGCGATAATAGTGTTAACCGAAAACCGTAATACATGTGTGAATACATAGACCACAACGTGTCCCTAGTGAGCCTCTAGTTGACTAGCTCGTTGATCAATAGATGGTCATGGTTTCATGGCCATGGACATTGGATGTCGTTGATAACGGGATCACATCATTAGGAGAATGATGTGATGGACAAGACCCAATCGCTTGTGGGAGGTGGACTCCTCCGTAGGGTCGGCCGAACCTCTCCTCTTTGGAGGAGGGGCCAAGGCAACCCTCCCTCTCCCTCCTCCTATATATATGCAAGGGTTTGGGCTGTTTTGAGACACGACTTCTTTCTCTCTCGGTGCAGCCCTACCTTTCCTCTTCCTCGTTCTCCGTAGCGCTTGGCGAAGCCCTGCCGGAGTTCACGTAGCTCCACCGTCACCACGCCATCGTGCTGCCGGAGCTCTCCCTCAACCTCTCCCTCCTCCTTGCTGGATCAAGGTTTGGGAGACGTCACCGGGCTGTACGTGTGTTGAACGCGGAGGCGCCGTTGTTCGGCGCTGAGATCGGAATCCACCGCGATCTGAATCGCTGCGAGTACGACTCCACCAACCGTGTTCTTGTAACGCTTCCGCTTAGCGATCTTCAAAGGTATGAAGATGCAATCCCTCCCCACTCGTTGCTGGTTTCTCCTAGATAGATCTTGGTGACACGTAGGAAATTTTTTGATTTACTACTACGTCTCTCAACAAGCTCCCCAAACCCTATTTCTCGGCCTATAAATTCATAGATATTCCCTGTATACTAGAGGGAGCCACAAAAACACTTTTCCGCCGCCAGGAACCTCGGTTCCCGTGAGATACAATCTTGGAGCCTTTTTTGGTAATCTGTCGGGGGGCATTCGATCATAGAGGGCACCAAAATCAACTCCATTGCTCCTCCGATGATGCGTGAGTAGTTCACCACAGACCTTCGGTTCCATAACTAGTAGCTAGATGGCTTGTTCTCTGTCTTTGCTCTTCAATACCATGTTCTTCATGATCTTCATAGAGATCTATCCGATGTAATACTCTTTGGTGGTGTATTTGTCGAGATCCGATGAATTGTGGGTTTATGTTCAGATTATCTATGAATATTATTTGAGTCTTTTCTAAATTCTTATATGCATGATTTCATATCTTTGTAAGTTTGTTGAAGTTATTGGCTTGGTTTAGCCAACTAGATTGGTAATTCTTGCAATGGGAGAAGTGCTTAGTTTTGGGTTCAATCTTGCGGTGTCCTCACCCAGTGACATAGTAGGGGTACTGTCGTGGTTTTATCACGACAGATGTCTGGGTTAACGGACTTGGATTCGAGGGCATCGCTAAGGTGATGGACTTAAAGGGGTTGATTGGTACGAAGGATACAGGTTTACCCAGCTTTGGCCCCTCAAGTCGAGGTAATAACCTACGTCCTTCTTGTGTTTATATTGCTTGGTGTATCGATTACAAGGGAGCTATTGCTTGACCTAGTTCTCGATAGTCTGATCTCTAAGTCGCCTCGGGTCTCGCCTTTATATAGGAGGTCAAGACCACGGGTCATACAAGTCGTTACCGACTCTCCCAATTGTGTCTGAATCTATCTCTACCTTATCTTGCCTTCCTGACCAAGTTGTCTCCGGGCGGCTCACTCGACCGGGTCTTCTCTGTCCGGGCCACGTTTTGGCCCATCTTGTCAAGCCGCCAAACGTCTTGGGCTTAAGTCTTCACAGCCCGCTCTTGGGCTGGTGTACGAGCCGCCTGGTGTGACCCGGAGCCTCAAGGGGCGGGTCTCACCATGGGGTTATATCCCCAACATTAGGCCCCAGGTTGAATTGAGCCCGCTCACTTCAACCTTCTTCTTAATCATCGGCGAGCCTCACTTATGTCGCCTGAAAGTAATCAATAACCCACTGTGACGTCACGTTCAAATATGTCAGAAAGATCCTCTGACGTCTGCAACGAATCTTCCCCTATTAAATGGACGGTCCGGGAATCGAGGCGTCCACCTCGGTCAATTGACGTCTCTCTCCTAGATTTTCGTGCTCGTTCCCGTGTTCGCCTATTAAATAGGACTACGAAGGGGGTATTCGTTTCCTCCCCGCTTCACTCTTCTTCTTCTTCCCTCCGACGCTGCCGCTCCCGTGCACCTCGCTCCGGTGCCATCTTCACACCGTCATCGTCGAGGCCGCTGCATCAACCTGTTGGTTCTAGAGTTTCTGCCCGCGTCCGCCACGCCATCTCCGGTGAGTCTTTCCTCCCCTAGATCCATAGCCATTCTAGTAGGGTTTTCACGGAGTTCTTCCGCCGCTTAGAGCACATGCATCTCTCTAATGCCGGTCATGCTTAGTCCACAAAACTCGATGATATGCTTTCCCCATTGCGGCGTTCTATAGAAAACCGATAGCAGCGCCGCGCAGATCTGCAATCACTCCACCTACCGTTTTCAAACTTTCGCCGTTTCGACAGTTCCTCGCTAGGTTTAAAATAAAACCATTTTTCTCTGTTCTGTAGATTCGTAATCTTTGAGATACGTTGTGAAATCTGTTTTCCACACTTAGCCAAATTTTGCCTTGTCTTCTCGTAAACCTGACCCGCCATGTAATTCCGGCTCTCACCGACCGGATCTTAGCGGTTTAATCTTATAAAATCTTAGGCTTTTAACCGCCCGTAGACGTCTGTCGTTCCTTGATTCGCCGTACATTGTTACCTTGCGCAGTTTTGAACCACCGCCATGTCTCGCGCATCGAACTCATGCAATTGGGTCGGCTCTTGCATCACCGAAGAATTCTTGATGGACTTTGTACATGCGGGCACCATTCCTGCCAAAGATGTCATCCATTGGCGGGTTCCGGGTAATGAACTAAAGCCCGTTCCTCAGGAGGGTGAAGTAGTCATATTTTCAGATCATGTCGAACGTGGGTTTGTACCCCCCCCCCCCCCCCCCCGGCTCCAAATTCTTTCGGGACGTTCTTCACTTTTACAAGCTGCACCCTCAAGACCTTGCTCCCAACTCTGTTTCCAACATCTGCAATTTCCAGGTGCTTAGTGAAGTCTACTTGCAAACAGAGCCATCCATCGGTCTCTTTCATGAGTTTTTTTATGCAAACCAGATGCCAAGCTTAGAACTTGGCGAATTCTTATTCAGAGACGCCGGGACATAACCTTTCCGGCTATTCAGATGCCAAGCCATCCAAAAACTAGAACAAGACTTGGTTCTATTGTAAAGATACCTCCCTAGAAGGAGAGCATCCCCTGCCAGGTTACCGCCCATCCCGGATCAAGATGACCTCGGAGCTTCTTGGCTGGCTGTCAGCTGCTGAACGGGCTAAGCACGAGCCGGCTCACACCAAGATTAAAGCCCTTATGGCGAACAGACTGACGGGACTGGATTTGATCTGCTACTGGATTTCTTGGAGGATTATGCCCTTGAGCCGACGAAATCACCTTATGTGCGAATATCCGGGCTAGTATGATGATTCCCTCTACTTCAGCCGGACAACGTTAACAGAGGATGATATTACAACTGTCATCCGAAGTCTTGTCCACGAAACTTCAGGAGCTTGCAGTGCCATTGGGCTGGCACCTTTCTGTGCCACTAACCCGGCCCCAGATGTAAGGCGACTCTTTATACTCTCTTCTCTTTATTAACTATGTCTTGGCAATCCCCTCACTATTTGACGGCTTATCTTTTCAGGCTAACTACGACTTCTAGAAGAAGAAATATGTTCCTCCTCTGAAGAAATCCAAGAAGAAAACCGCAGCCCGGAAGAACAAGACCACTCCTCAGGAAGAATGGATTGAACAGCCGGCATCAGACGACTTAGAGGTATAACTTGACTATTTTATTACCACCTCTTTATTCACCTTATTGAAAACAACCATTCACAGGACGAGACAGAGACCAGCCATGCTAACGTCCCTGAGGTAACTTATGTTTCGTTCGACTCAGACTACTTTGTACCCAGAAGATATGGCGGGTCATTCGAAAAGTTCCCCTTTCTCATCCTCTTGCTTACTTAGACCCCCAATTTTTTTTGAAAAAGCAACAACAAGCCGACCGATGCCAGACCTGGAGTGTTGGGGAACGTTGCATGGAAAACAAAAAATTTCCTACGCACATGCTGATCTATCCATGGTGAGGGAGAGTGGATCTACATACCCTTGTAGATCGCTAAGCGGGAAGCGTTAAGAAACGCGGTTGGTGTAGTCAAACGTCTTTGCGATCCAAATCGCCGTGCGTCCCACGATCCAATCACGATCCGTCCCACGAACTTGATCGTGATCCTTCCGATCTAGCACCGAACGGACGGCACCTCCGCGTTCAGCACACGTACAGCTTGATGACGATCTCCACCATCTTAATCCAGAAAGAAGGAGTGGAGAGGAAGAAGAGTTCTTCGGCAGCCTGACGGCGCTCCGGCAATGTTGGTGGAGCAATTCCGGCAGGGCTTCACCTAAGCACTGCAGAAAACCGATCTAGAGGAGAACTATGCACTGGAGGAACGGGTAGCACATGGCTGAAATTCTATTGCAAAACCCTAGAAGTCCACCAGTATATATAGGAGGGGAGGAGGAGGAGAGGCAGCCTTGGCCTCCAAGCGTTGGAGGCTTCGGCCGAAGTGGGAGGTGGAGGAGGACTCTCCTCCTCCAATCCTAGTAGGACTAGGATTGCTCCTTTTTGCCTTTTTTCCACCTTTTCCTATTGGTTTTTTTCCTCCAGCCACATGGGCCTTGTGTGGGAGTTTCCACCAGCCCACTAAGGGCTGATATTCACTCTCCCACAGCCCATCAAGCCTCTTGGGTCGAAATACCCCTCCCGAAGGCCTCCTGGTACACTACCGACACTCCCGGTACACTACCAATGAGCCCAAAACTTTTCCGGCGACCAAAACGGGACTTCCTATATATGAATCTTTACCTTCAGACCATTCCGGAGCTCCTCGTGATGCCCGGGATCTCATAAGGGACTCCTAACAACCTTCGGTCACCACCATACATAACTCTATATTACCGAAACGTCACCAAACCTTAAGTGTGCAGACCCTGCGGGTTCGAGAACTATTTAGAGATGACCGAGACACCTCTACGGTCAATAACCAATGGCGGGACCTGGATGTCCACATTGGTTCCTACATATTCTACGAAGATCTTTATCGGTCGAACCTCTATGTCAAGGATTCAATTAATCCCGTATGATGTTCCCTTTGTTCTTCGGTATGTTACTTGCCCGTGATTCGATCGTCGGTATCTCCATACCTAGTTCAACCTCGTTACTGGCAAGTCTCTTTACTTGTTCCGTAATACAAGATCCCGTAACTAACACTTAGTCACATTGCTTGCAAGGCTTATTGTGATGTTGTATTACCGAGAGGGCCCTAAGATACCTCTCCGTCAGACGGAGTAACAAATCCCAGTCTTGACCCATGCGAACTCAACACACACCCTCGGAGACACCTGTAGAGCACCTTTATAGTCACCGAGTTACGTTGCGACGTTTGATACACACAAGGTACTCCTCCGATATCTGTGAGTTGCATGATCTCATGGTCATAGGAACATATATTTGACATGTAGAAAACAGTAGCAATAAACTGACACGATCATAAGTTACATTTGTAGTTTGGGTCTTGTCCATCACATCATTCTCCTAATGATGTTATCCCGTTATCAAATGACATCTCATGTCCATGGCTAGGAAACCTTAACCATCTTTCGATCAACGAGCTAGTTCACCACAGGCATACTAGGGACATTGTGTTTGTCTATGTATCCACACATGTATCCATGTTTCCAGTTAATACAATTATAGCATGGATAATAAAATATTATCATGAACAAGGAAATACAATAATAAACACTTTATTTATTGCCTCTAGGGCATATTTCCAACACGGAGCGCCGGCTACCGTGCTCATGTCCGGGCTACCTAACTTCCCGATTCCCCAATTCAGAAGAAGCGTCTCGCGGAGGTATATATTTCTTCTCTGCTTGATTTTACTAGTTCTTCCTTTGTAACTCCAACATTGCCTTACATTATCTGAACTGCTTTTTAGGGATCATCTCCTTCGCCTGGCGGCTCTACGGCCACTGCTCTGCCGCCTCCAAAGATTAATCCGTTGTATGTGTTTTTCAAGCCTTACCTCCGAGTCTTTGGCGGTTGTAAACCTTGGGCTTTAACCTTTATGCTTTTCCAGGGCTCAAGCCAAGCGAAGGAAGACCTACAAGTCGTCCCCTAGCCCTAATGTTCAAGAACCGGAGCTTGCCAAGCCGGATGCTCCCATGCCGGATGTAGATCCCTTGGCGGCTTCTGCAGAGCCGGCAGCTGACGATATGATTCCTGAGAGTCCTCCGAAGGACCATTCTAAGCCGCCGAGCCCGGCCAAGGTTGCTGATGACACAACCACTCCGGATGTCTTGATTACCGGTGCCGTCTTCCACTCTCCTCCACCTCATGTGCTAACAAAGCATAGTGAGACGGTTGAGGCCTCCAAGAATCCGTAGTTTGAACTCCTATCCCTTGAGAAGATGACAACTGATGAACTCCATGCTGGTTACTTGAACCGCCTGTCCACAAGCCGGGACCTGGAGCTCAAGCTTGTCAATTTAATGAAGAATAAATACGAGGTATTCCCATTCTCCTTAACCTTTACACAGCCCCCAAGAGTCGGATTAACATTAGCTAATGATAATCCGGGTCTTCATAACTTGATAGAAGTAGAAATACTTAGCCTGTAGGCCTCAACTTACTTAGAAGTAATCGCAATTCATCGTTGTTAGCCCCCAAGGGCCGACTGAAAGTTGATAATCATTGAACCGGAGCTTTATAGAAGATAGGTAATAGAGCCAATTGTAGCCCCCAAGGGCCGGCTCAATCTTGTCAAAGTTGAGTTGGGACTTTATTGAGAATAGGTAAGAGAGCCAATTTTGGCCCCCAAGGGCCGGCTCAATCTTGTCGAAGTTGAGTTGGGACTTTCATTCTGAATTGCTTGAAAAGCCAGTAAGTAGCCCCCAAGTTCTGGGTTAACTTGATAAAGATGATCCGGAACTGCCTTTAATCTAGGAGATCAAATAGACATTAGCCCCCAAGTGTCATACATATTGCTTGCAATCTGTTTGAGACTTGCTGAATTCTCCTCCCGACGGCTCATTCCATACTTTGCCATGTCATAGGAAGCTTTAAACGAAGCCGGGTCAAAAGTGGTCGGCTTAAAAAATAATCTAGCCACGTAGCAGGCCGCTCGACGTGAAGCTGATGAAAAATGTCGGCTCCTTTCTGAAGAACTGACCAAGATTAAGGCCGACTTTGCAACCTTTAAGGAATCTGTTAAGACTGAACAAGCCACCCTGACTAAACGGGCGGATGATGCTGATCAGCGGCTTATGATCGTGTCTGATGAGCTGCAGTCCTTGAAGCGCCACATCAAGAAGATGATAGCCGCCATCTTTGGTAAGTATTGGATAACTTAACTCAATTTATGTATTGTACTTGTGCTGGCGACTCATGACGAGGCGTCCGTCTTATGCAGGTCCTAGGAGCCACCAACTTGCCTCCGACAGCTTGCTACCCCTGGAGGCCATGTATACTCTGACAGAACAAATTTCTTGTGGCGCTGTGTGTATAGTCAAGGATGTACTGTACAAGGATACTACCCCTTCAACTATCAAAGGGGTCTTAGAGCTTCCGTCCACACTGTCAAAGCAAATTCTAGAGTTGAAGTGATCAGCCGCTCGTCAGGGGGCGACCGCAGCCATAAGTCGGGCATTGGCTTTTTCCCCAGAGTTAACTCCGGCTGATATGATGGACGGGTTTCCCTCCAAAAAAGATGATGGCTCCGAGTTTACAGAGGCTGACTATGCATAGTTTGTAAAGGCTTCCGAAGTCCTTGCCTCTGTATTAGTAGAACAAGTCAACCTGGAGACATACCAGGCGGCTTACAGCGCTGACCAGAAAAGAATCCGTGGCCCTCTCTTTGAGTCTAGGGATCCGACGCCTGCCCGCAGTAAGAATCTTTTTGCCTTTGAACTTGACCCGTCCCCCTTCTTTGAAGAAGGAACCTTTGCGGCTTTAACCAACTACAACTAGGACTTGGAAAATCTTCAGATCAAGGCAGTGGAAGACCCGGAGCAGGGTGATCCGCCGGCCAGCGGATCGCGCTGTGAACGCCTGTTGATAACTTGGCTCTTGTGACCCGCCATGAGCGGTGTAAAAAACTTTAAGATATTTTTGGGCTCCGCGGAGAGCATATGTAATAGACTGGTAGTAACTTTGCCTTTGCCTAAATTGTGCCATTGTGCACATATGAAACAGTTCGGCTTAAAATATATATGTCATCTTCCTTGCGCTTCTCATTGGATGCTTTACCGGCTCTTGGCAGCTTAATTGACCTGCAAGAATAGATGTATCTTGAAATTATTAGGAGGGTGTCTTAAAAGCATAACCCAAAAGATTTTGTTATCTTACTAACACGTTTTCCAAAAACGACGCATGTGCCGGTTCTACTAGACTGACTCGCCACATAAAACCAATTAAGATGGTGTGTAATCTACACTCGGCGGGTGAGAAGCCCCCTCGATGATCAAGTTGACTTGTCAACTTTTTGGCTTAAGAGCCGGCCGATAGGGTTTGATAAGCTACACTCGGAGGGTGGGAAGCCCCCTAGACGGCTATGTTGACCTGTCTACAATTTTGGCTTAAGAGCCGACTGTTAGGGTTTGATAAGCTACACCCGGAGGGTGGGAAGCCCCCTTCGACAACCAAGTTGACTTGTAAACTTTTTGGCTTAAGAGTCGGCTGTTAGGGTTTGATAAGCTACACCCGGAGGGTGAGAAGCCCCCTTCGACAGCTATGTTGACTTATCAACATTTTTGTCTTAAGAGCCGGCTGTTAGGGTTTGATAAGCTACACCCGGAGGGTGGGAAGCCCCCTTCGACAACCAAGTTGACTTGTCAACTTTTTTGGCTTAAGAGCCAGCTGTTAGGGTTTGATAAGCTACACCCGGAGGGTGGGTAGCCCCCTTCAACAGCTATGTTGACTTGTGAACATTTTTGGCTTAACAGCCGGTTGTTAGGATTTGATAAGCTACACCCAGAGGGTGAGAAGCCCCCTTCGACAACCAAGTTGACTTGTCAACTTTTTTGGCTTAAGAGCCGGCCGATAGGGTCTGATAAGCTACACCCGGAGGGTGGAAAGCCCCCTATACGGCTAAGTTGACTTGTCAACATTTTTGGCTTAAGAGCCTGCTGTTAGGGTTTGATAAGCTACACCCGGAGGGTGGGAAGCCCCCTTCGACAACCAAGTTGACTTGCCAACTTTTTTGGCTTAAGAGCCGGCTGTTAGGGTTTGATAAGCTACACCCGGAGGGTTGGAAGCCCCCTTCGACAACCAAGTTGACTTCTCAACTTTCTTGGCTTAAGAGCCGGCTGATAGGGTCTGATAAGCTACACCCGGAGGTTGGGAAGCCCCCTATACGGCTATGTTGACTTGTCAACATTTTTGGCTTAAGAGCTGGCTGTTAGGGTTTGATAAGCTACACCCGGAGGGTGGGAATCCCCCTTCGACAACCCAGTTGACTTGTCAACTTTTTTGCTTAAGAGCCGGCTGTTAGGGTTTGATAAGCTACACCCGGAGGGTGGGAAGCCCCCTTCGACAGCTATGTTTTGGATCTTTCTTGCATGGATGAAGATATGCGAAGTGGCAGAGGCCCCGGCTTGCAGGGATGCTACTTTATTCATATATAAATATGATATGTACAATTATAGTGTACAATGTCGAGTCTCAACAACTCAGGTGCAATAAGGCCGCAGATGCGCTATGTTTCACGGCCGGCGGGTCTCCTGCCCCGAGGTATCTGAGTTGTCCCGGATGTCAATGAGATAATACGACCCGTTGTTGAGATTTCTGCTGACCACGAAAGGTCCTTCCCATGGAGGAGATAACTTATGCATATTTGTCTGGTCTCGAATCAGCCGCAACACTAAGTCGCCTTCTTGAAACGTCCGGGTCTTAACTCTGCGGCTATGATAGCGGCGCAGGTCTTGCTAATAGATCGCCGAACGAGCAACCGCCAGTTCTCGTTCCTCCTCCAAAGCATCCAACGCGTCTTGATGCGCCGTCTCATTGTCCATCTCAACGTAAGCCGCCACTCGTGGCGAGTCATGCCGGATGTCACTTGGTAACACGACATCTGCATCGTAAACCATGAAGAAAGGTGTATAACTTGTGGTCTATTGGGGGTAGTTCTGATGCTCCATAAGATGGACGGCAACTCTTCCACCCAACAACCCGGCGTCGCTGTAAAGGAACCATAAGCCGGGGCTTGATACCTCTCAAGATTTCTTGGTTAGCACGCTCCGCCTGACCATTGGATTGTGGATGAGCAACCGCAGAATCATCAAGCCGGATGTGTTCCAGGTCACAGAATGTTTTCATAGCCCCCTTGGACAAGTTTGTGCCATTGTCCGTGAGGATGCTATGAGGGTAACCAAAACGGTAAATCAGCTTTTTGATAAACTGAACCACCGTAGTCGCGTCACACTTGCTAACCGGCTCCGCCTCCACCCACTTTGTGAACTTATCAACCGCCACCAAGAGGTGCATTTTCTTATCCTTGAATCTCTTGAAAGGCCCGACCATATCAAGCCCCCAGACTGCAAACGGCCAAGTAATTGGTATCATGCGCAATTCTTGAGCCGGAACATGAGCACGCCGGCCAAACTTTTGACAGTCGTCGCACTTCAGAACCAGATCCTCTGCATCCTTGTGAGCCGTCAACCAGAAGAAACCATGCCGGAAAGCCTTGGCCACCAGGGATTTTGAGCCGGCGTGATGTTCGCAATCACCAGCATGAATTTCATTTAAGATTTCCTTACCCTCCTCCGATGAAACACAACATTGAAAAACTCTGGTGACGATGCACTTGTGTAACTTGCAATTGACTATCGTCATGGATTTAGACCGTCGGGTGATCTGTCTGGCCAGATTTTCATCATCGGGTAACTCGCCCTGAGTTAAATACGCCAAGTAAGGCATAGTCCAATCCGGAATAGCATCTAGAACCGCCACCAATTGTCCCTCCGGGTCAGGAACAGCCAAATCTTCCTCTGAGGATAATTTGACAGTCGGGTGATGTAAGACGTCCAAAAAGATATTGGGCGACACAGGCTTTTGTTGAGAGCCTAACCTTGACACGGCATCAGCCGCCTCGTTCCTGGGACGATCAATGTGATCTACCTGATAACCCTTGAAGTGACCAGCAATGACATCCACCGCCTGATGATAAGCCGCCATCCGCGGATCCCTGGAGTCTCAAGTGCCTGAAACCTGCTGAGCCACAAGATCTGAGTCGCCGAAGCACCTCACCCGGCTTAAGTTCATCTTCTTAGCTACCCTGAGGCCATGAAGCAGGGCTTCGTATTCAGCTGCATTATTGGTGCAAGGGAACATCCGTCGGAGCACATAACAGAACTTATCACCTTCGGGAGATGTTAAAACAACTCCTTCCCTTTATCCTTCCAGCTGCTTGGATCCATCAAAGTGTATGGTCCAGTATGTGTTATCCGACTTTTCCTCGGGCGCTTGACACTCTGTCCAGTCGTTTATGAAATCCACAAGGGCTTGAGACTTGACAGTCGTACTGTTGGAAATATGCCCTAGAGACAATAATAAATTAGTTATTATCATATTTCCTTGTTCATGATAATCATTTATTATCCATGCTATAATTGTATTGATCGGAGACTTAGATGCATGCGTGGATACATAGGCAAATCCATGTCCCTAGTAAGCCTCTAATAGACTAGCTCGTTGATCAAAGATGGTTAAGGTTTCCTAGCCATGGACATGAGATTTCATTTTATAACGGGATCACATCATTAGGAGAATGGTGTGATGGACAAGACCCAAACTACAAACGTAGCATATGATAGTGTCAGTTTATTGCTACTTTTTCTGCGTGTCAAGTATATGTTCTTATGACCATGAGATCATGCAACTCACGGATATCGGAGGAGTGCCTTGTGTGTATCAAACGTCGCAACGTAACTGGGTGACTATAAAGGTGCTCTACAGGTATCTCCGAGGGTGTCTGTTGAGTTGGCATGGATCAAGACTGGGATTTGTTACTCCGTGTGACGGAGAGGTATCTTAGGGCCCACTCAGTAATACAACATCACAATGAGCCTTGAAAGAAATATGTCTAAGTGTTAGTCACAGGATCTTGTATTACGGAACGAGTAAAGAGACTTGCCGATAACGAGGTTGAACTAGGTATGGAGATACCGATGATCGAATCTCGGGCAAGTAACATACCGAAGAACAAAGGGAACATCATACGGGATTAACTGAATCCTTGACATAGAGGTTCGACCGATAAAGATCTTCGTAGAATATGTAGGAGCCAATATGGGAATCCAGGTCCCGCATTGGTTATTGACCGTGGAGGGTCTGCACACTTAAGGTTTGGTGACGTTTCGGTAGTATAGAGTTATGTATGGTGGTGACCGAAGGTTGTTTGGAGTCCCGTATGAGATCCCATACGTCAAGAGGAGCTCCAAAATGGTCCGGAGGTAAAGATTCATATATAGGAAGTCCTGTTTTGGTCGCCGAAAAAGTTTTGGGCTCATCTGTAGTGTACCGGGAGTGCCGGTAGTGTACCAGGAGACCTCCGGCAGGGGTATTTCGACCCAAGAGGCTTCATGGGCTATGGAAGAGTGAATACCAGCCCTTAGTGGGCTGGTGGAAACCCCCACACAAGGCCCATGCGGCTAGAGAAGAAAATCCAAAGAGAAAAGGTGGGAAAAGGCAAAAATTGGGTGAATCCTAATCCTACTAGGATTGGAGGGTGGATTCCACCTCCACAACCTGGTTCGGCCGACTCCTTGTGGCTTGGCCCTTGGGCCAAGCCTCCTCCTCTCTTCCTCCTATATATACTGGTGGTTTAAGGGTTTTTGCATAGAATTATTAGCCACGTGCTGCCCGTTCCTCCAGTGCATAGTTTCTCCTCTAGATCGGATTTCTACAGTGCTTAGGCGAAGCCCTGCCGGAATTGCTCCACCACCATCACCACGGCGCCGTCACGCTATCGGTGAACTCGTCTACCTCTCCGCTCCCTCTTGCTGGATCAAGAAGGCGGAGATGCTTAGAATGCTTCATCCCTTGGTTGGATTTTGGTTCAGCGATATTGTGAGATGAAGCGGTCCAGACCAACATTACTCATATGCTTACGAGAGACCGGTTCCCTCGACCGCAACTTGTTGCATAGATGGCTTGTGGGTGCTAGTTTCTCTCACTTTAGTTGGATCGGATTCGACAAAGGCGGTCCTTGAGAAGGTTGAAAAGCAACTAGTGTATCACGATTGTGGTTTTTGCGTAGATGAGAATTGTTCTTGCTAGATACCCGTAGCAGCCACGTAAAACATGCAACAACAATTAGAGGACGTCTAACTTGTTCTTGCAGGGTATGTTGTGATATGATATGGCCAATCACATGATGTGATATATGTGATGTATGAGATGATCATGTGATGTATAGATTATCACGACTTGCATGTCGATGAGTACGGCAACCGGCAGGAGCCATAGGGTTGTCTTTAATTATTGTATGACCTGCGTGTCAATCATTAAGCGTTATGTAATGCTTTACTTTATCGCTAAACGATAGCAATAGTAGTAGAAGCATGTTGGGCGCGACAACCCCGATGGCGACACGTTGATGAAGATCATGGTGTCTTGCCGGTGACGATGGAGATCATGTCGGTGCTTTCAAGATGGAGATCAAAAGCACAAGTTCATGGCCATATCATGTCACTTATGATTTGCATGTGATGTTAATCCTTTTATGCACCTTGTTTTGCTTCAGACGACGGTAGCATTATAAGGTGATCCCTCACTTAAATTTCAAGATGAATTGTGTTCTCCCAGAGTGTGCACCGTTGCGAAAGTTCGTCGTGTTGAGACACCACGTGAGGATCGGGTGTGATAGACTCTGCGTTCACATACAACGGGTGCGAGCCAGTGTTGCACATGCAGAACACTCGGGTTAAACTTGACGAGCCTGGCATGTACAGACATGGCCTCGGAACACAAGATATCCAAAGGTCGAACATGAGTCATATAGTAGATATGATCAACATGATGATGTTCACCATTGAAACCACCTCAACTCATGTGATGATCGGACTTGAGTTGGTAAATTTGGATCATGTATCACTCGAATGACTGGAGGGATGTCAATTTGAGTGGGAGTTCTTAAGTAATATGATTAATTGAACTCATTATCATGAACATAGTCAGTAGTGTCTTTGCAAACTATGTTGTAGATTACTAGCTCGCGCTGTAGCTCCCTTGAATTTTTAAATGTTCCTAGAGAAATAGAGTTGAAACATGATGGTAGCAATATTGCGGATTAGCTCCGTGATCTGAGGATTGTCCTTATTGCTGCACAGAAGGCTTATGTCCTTAATGCACCGCTCGGTGTGCAAACCCCTCTAGCATCGTCTATAGATGTTGTGAACATCTGACAGGCACGTTCTGATGACTACTTGATAGTTTAGTGCGTCATGCATTATGGCTTAGAATTGAGGCTTTGAAACATTCTGAATGTCACGGAACATATTAGATGTTCTATGAGCTGAAATTAGGATCTCAGACTCATGCCCGTGTTGCGAGATATGAGATATCCAACAAGATTCTTTGCCTGCAAGATGAAAGAGCTCAACCCATGAGCGTGTGCTCAGATTGTCTGGGTGCTACAATCGCTTGAATCGAGTGGGAGTTGATCTTCCAGATAAGATAGTGATTGATATAGTTCTCCAAGTCACTACCACTAAAGCTACTAGAACTTGGTGATGAACTATAAAATGCCAGGGATAGAAATAATGATCCCTGAGCTATTTGCGATGTTTGACACCGCAAAGGTAGAAATCAAGAAGGAGCGTCAAGTGTTGATGGTTAGTCAAACCACTAGTTTCAAGAAGGGCAAGAGAAAGGAGGGAAACTTCATGGATGGCAAGTCAGTTGCTGCTCCAGTGAAGCAACCCAAAGTTGAACCCAAACCCGAGACTAAGTGCTTCGATTATGAGGAGAGCGGTTGCTGAAGCGGAACAACCCTAGATACTTGGTAGATAAGAAGGCTGGCAACGTCGACAGAAGTATATTTGATATACGTGTTATTTATGTGTACCTTGCTAGTACTCCTAGTAGCACCTGGGTATTGGATACCGGTTCGGTTGCTAAGTGTTAATAACTCGAAATCAAAGCTACGAAATAAACGGAGCACTAGCTAAGGGTGAGGTGACGATGTGTGTTGGAAATGTTTCCAAGGTTGATGTGATCAACATCGCATGTTCTCTCTAACTTCGGGATTAGTGGCGAACCTAATAAATGTTATTTGGTGTTTTGTGTTGAGCATGATCATGTTTATTGCAACACGGTTATTCATTTAAGTTAAAGAATAATGGTTATTCTGTTTAGATGAATAATACCATCAATGGTCATGCACCCAATGAGAATGGTTTGTTGAATCTTGATCGTAGTAATACACATGTTCATAACATTGACGCCAAAAGATACGAAGTTAATAAGGATAGTACCACATACTTGTGGCACTCCCGCTAAATGTCATATTGGTATAAAGCATATGAAGAAACTCCGTGCTGATGGATCTTTGGACTCATTCGATTTCGAATCGGTTGAGACATGCGAACCATGCCTCTTGGGCAAGATGACTAAGGACCCCGTTTTCTGGTTTGATGGAGTGGGCAAGTGATTTATTGGAAATGATACATGTTGATGTATGCAATCCAATGAGTCTTGTAGCATGCGGTGGATATCATTATTTTCTTACCTTAACTGATGATTTGAGTAGATAATAGCGTATATGTACTAAATGAAACGCAAGTCTGAATCATTTGAAAAAGTTCAAGCAAATTCAGAGTGAAGTTTAAGATCATCGTGACAAGAAGATAAAATGTCCGCGATATGATCGTGGAGGTGAATATCTGAGTTACGAGTTTGGTATACAACTTAAGAAATTGTGAAAGTTGTTTCACAACTCACGACACCTAGAACACCATAGTGTGATGGTATGTTCGAACGTCATAGTCGTGCTCTATTGGATATGGTGCGAATTATGATGTCTCTTATCCTTTTACCACTATCATTTTGGGGTTATGCATTAGAGACAACTACATTCACTTTAGATAGGGCACCATCTAAATCAGTTGAGATGACACCGTGTGAATTATGGTTTGATAGAAACCTAAGCTGTCATTTCTTAATGTTTGGGGCTGCAACACTTATGTGAAAAAGGGTTTTCACCTAATGAGCTCGAACCCAAAGCGGACAAACGCATCTTCATAGAATACCCTAAAGACAGTTGGGTAGACCTTCTATCTCAGATCCAAGCATAAAATGTTGCTAAAACTGGGTCCTTTCTCGAGAAAGAGTTTCTCTCGAAAGAATTGAGTGGGAGGAAGATAGAACTTGATGAGGTTGTTGAACCGTTGTTCAACCAAAAAGTAGCGCAGTGCAGGAATTTGTTTCTGTGAAGCCTACGTTAGTTGAAGAGGAAGTTAATGATGATGATCATGAAGCTTCAGATCAAGTTACTATCGAACCTCGTAGGTCGACAAGGACGTGTACTGCTCTTGAGCGGTATGACAACCCTGTCTTGGAGGTCATGTTGTTGGACAATGTTGAACCTACGAGCTGTGGAGAAGCGATGATGGGCCCGGATTCTGACAAATGGTTAGAGGCCATGAAATCCGAGAAAGGATCCATGTATGGAAACCAAGAATAGACTTTGGTAGACTTGCTCGTTGGACGGCAGGTCGTTGAGTACAAATGGATATTTAAAATGAAGACAGATGCTGATGGTGAATGTCACCATTTATAAAGCTCGACTTGTCGTAAAGAAGTTTCCGGCAAGTTCAAGGAGTTGACTATCATGAGACTTTCTCACTCGTAGCAATGCTAAAGTCTGTTGGAATTCTGTTAGCAGTTGCTGCATTTTTACATTATGAAATCTGGCAGATGGATGCCAAAACATCGTTTCCTTCTTTAAGGAAATGTTGTATGAGATAGAACCAGAAGGTTTTGTTAGTCCTAAGGATGCTAAAAGGTGAGCAAGCTTCAGTGATCCTTCTATGGACTGAAGCAAGCATCTCTTGGAATATACACTTTGATAAGGTGATCAAATTTTTAAATCTATACAAAGTTTATGAGAAACTTGTTGGGGAACGTCGCATGGGAAACAAAAAAATTCCTATGCACACGCAAACCTATCCATGGTGATGAGCATCTACGAGAGGGAGAGTGGATCTACGTACCCTTGTAGATCGCTAAGCGGGAAGCGTTAAGAAACGCGGTTGGTGTAGTCGAACATCTTTGCAATTCAAATCGCCGAGCGTCCCGCGATCTCATCACGATCCGTCCCGTGCTCCAATCACGATCCGTCCCGCGAACACATCATGATCCGTCCCGCGAACTCATCACGATCCGTCTCACGATCTTGATCAGGATCTGTCCCACGAACTCATCAGGATCCGTTCCGTGATCACATCACGAACCGTCTCGCGATCTCGATCACGGTCCTTCCGATCTAGGGCCGAACGGATGGCACCTCCGCGTTCAGCACACGTGCAGCTTGATGATGATCTCCACCATCTTGATCCAGAAAGAGGAGGTGGAGAGGATAGAGAGTTCATCGGCAGCATGACGATGCTCCGATGATGGTGGTGGAGCAATTCCGGCAGGGCTTCGCCTAAGCGCTGTAGAAAACCGATCTAGAGGAGCACCGGTGAAACGGGTAGCACGTGGACGTAAACTGTGTCCAAACAGCACCCAATCCACCAGTATATAAAGGAGGGGGAGAGAGGAGGGCTGGCGCAAGGAAAAACTCCAATAGGAGTCGGCCAAACTAGAGGGGGAGGAGTCCTACTCCTCCTCCACTCCTAGTAGGAGCAGGACTCTTCCTTTTTAGCCTTTTTTCCACCTTTTCCTTTAGGACTTTTGCCTCCTGCGCCATGGCCTTGGTGTGGCTGTTTTTCCAGACCAATAAGGGCTGGTTATTATTCTCCGATAGCCCATGGACCTCTTGGGGTCGAAATACCCCTCCCGGAGGTCCCCCGGTACACTACCGGCACTCCCGGTACACTACCGATGAGCCCAAAACTTTTTCGGCGACCAAACTGGGACTTCCTATATATGAATCTTTACCTCCGGACCATTCCGGAGCTCCTCGTGATGTCCGGGATCTCATCCGGGACTCCGAACAACCTTCGGTCACCACCATACATAACTCTACACTACCGAAACGTCACCAAACCTTAAGTGTGCAGACCCTGCGGGTTCGAGAACTATGTAGACATGACCGAGACACCTCTACGGTCAATAACCAATGTCGGGACCTGGACGTCCACATTGGTTCCTACATATTCTACAAGGATCTTTATCGATCGAACCTCTTTGTCAAGGATTCAGTTAATCCCGTATAACGTTCCCTTTGTTCTTCGGTATGTTACTTGCCCGAGATTCGATCGTCGGTATCTCCATACCTAGTTCAACCTTGTTACTGGCAAGTCTCTTTACTCGTTCCGTAATACAAGATCCCGTGACTAACACTTAGCCACATTGCTTGCAAGGCTTGTTGTGATGTTGTATTACCGAGTGGGCCCTGAGATACCTCTCCGTCACACGGAGTAACAAATCCCAGTCTCGATCCATGCCAACTCAACAGACACCATCGGAGATACCTGTAGAGCACCTTTATAGTCACCCAGTTACGTTGCGACGTTTGATACACACAAGGCACTCCTCCAATATCCGTGAGTTGCATGATCTCATGGTCATAGGAACATATACTTGACATGCAGAAAACAATAGCAATAAACTGACACGATCATATGCTATGTTTGTAGTTTGGGTCTTATCCATCACATCATTCTCCTAATGATGTGATCCCGTTATCAAATGACATCTCATGTCCATGGCTAGGAAACCTTAACCATCCTTTGATCAACGAGCTAGTCCATTAGAGGCATACTAGGGACATGGTTTTGTCTATGTATCCACACATGCATTTACGTCTCCGATCAATACAATTATAGCATGGATAATAAACGATTATCATGAACAAGGAAATATGATAATAACTAATTTATTATTGCCTCTAGGGCATATTTCCAACAGTCTCCCACTTGCACTAGAGTCAATAATCTAGTTCACATCACCGTGTGATTCGCATTGTTATGAATCTAACACCCAATGAGTTCTGGGGCTCGATCATGCTTTGCATGTGAGAGAGGTCTTATAGTCAACGGGTCTGCGATATTCAGATCCGTGTGTACTTTGCAAATCTCTATGTCAAACCATAAACATTGCTACCACACTCCACTTGGTACTATTTCCAAATGGTTTCTCCACTATACGTATCCAGATTGCTACTACTAGTCATCCGGATAGGTGTTAAAGCTTGCATCGACGTAACTCTTTACGACGAACTCTTTATCACCTCCATAATCAAGAAACATTTCCTTGGTCCTCTGGTTACTAAGGATAATTCCGACCGCTGTCCTGTGATCCACTCCTGGACCACTCTTGTACCCCTTGACAGACTCATGGCAAGGCACACACAGGTGCGGTACACAGCATGGCATAATATAGAGCCTATGGCTAAGGCATAGGGGACGACGTTCGTCCTTTCTCTTTCTTCTGCTATTGTCGAGCTTTGAGTCTCATTCAACTTCACACCTTACAAATTAGAAGAGAACTATTTCTCTCGCTGATCCATTTTGAACTCTTTCAAAATCTTGTCAAGGTATGCACTCATTGAAAGTCTCATCAAGCATCTTGATCTATCTCTATAGATTTTGATGCTCAACAATTAGGTAGCTTATCCAGGTCTTCCCTTGAAAAACACTTTTCAAACAACCTTGTATGCCTTCCAGAAATTCTACATTATTTCTGATCAACAATATGTCAACCACATATACTTATCAGAAACTCTATAGTGCTCCCACTCACTTTATTGCAAATACAAGTTTCTCATAAACTTTGTATAAACTACAAAAACTTTGATCACCTCATCAAAGTGTATATTCCAACTCCGAGATGCTTGCTTCAGTCCATAGAAGGATCACTGAAGCTTGCTCATCTTTTAGCATCTTTAGGAGTGACAAAACCTTCTGGTTGTATCACATACAACCTTTCCTTAAGTAAACCGTTAAGGAAACGATGTTTCGACATCCATCTGCCAGATTTCATAATTGAAAATGCAGCAACTGCTAACGTAATTCCAACAGACTTTTAGCATCGCTACGAGTGATAAAGCCTCATCGCAGTCAACTCCTTGAACTTGTCACAAATAACTTTGCAACAAGTCGAGCTTTACAAATGGTGACATTCACCATCAGTGTCTGTCTTCATTCTAAAGGTCCATTTGTACTCAACGACCCGCCGTCTAACGAGCAAGTCTACCAAAGTCTATACTTGGTTTTCATACATGGATCCTATCTCGGATTTCATGGCCACTAACCATTTGTCGGAATCCGGGCCCATCATCGCTTCTCCATAGCTCGTAGGTTCATCATTGTCCAACAACATGATCTCCAAGACAGAGTTGTCGTACCACTTAGGAGCAGTACACATCCTTGTCTACCTATGAAGTTCGATAGTAACTTGATCCTGAAGCTTCATGATCATCATCATTAACTTCCTCTTCAACTAACGTAGGCTTCATAGAAACATCTTTCTGCGCTGCGCTACTCTCTGGTTGAACAAAGGTTTAACAATCTCATCAAGTTCTATCTTCCTCCCACTCAATTCTTTCGAGAGAAACATTTCCTCGAGAAAGGATCCGTTTAAGCAACAAACACTTTGCACTAGGATCTAAGATTCAAGGTTCACCCAACTGATCTTAGGGTATTCTATGAAGATGCATTTGTCCGCCTTGGGTTCGACCTCATTAGGTGAAAACATTTTCCACACAAGTGTCATAGCCCCAAATATTAAGAAATGACAGCTTAGGTTTCTATCAAACCATAATTCACATGGTGTCATCTCAACGGATTTAGATGATGCCCTATTTAAAGTGAATGTAGTTGTCTCTAATGCATAACCCCAAAAATTATAGTAGTAAAACGATAAGAGACATCACAGTATGCACTATATCAATAGAGCATGACTATGATGTTCGGACACACCATCACACCATGGTGTTCCAGGTGGCGTTAGTTGTGAAACAAATTTCACGTTGTCTTAAGTTGTATGCCAAAC
The DNA here is from genome assembly GCA_022496015.1 of Hordeum marinum. Lineage (NCBI taxonomy): Eukaryota > Viridiplantae > Streptophyta > Magnoliopsida > Poales > Poaceae > Hordeum > Hordeum marinum. Next base: position 509,019,016 of record CM039673.1, on the reverse strand, counting down.
TCGTAACTCAGATATTCACCTCCACCATCATATCGCGGTCATCTTTATCATCTTGTCACTATGATCTTTAAACTTCACTCTGAATTTGCTTGAACCTTTCAAACGATTCAGACTTGTGTTTCATTAAGTAAATATACACTATATCTACTCAAATCATCAGTGAAGGTAAGAAAATAACGATATCCACTGCACGCTACAAGACTCACTAGATTGCATACATCAACATGTATCATTTCCAATGAATCACTTGCCCGCTCCATCCAACGGGGTCCTTTAGTCATCTTGCCCAAGAGGCATGGTTCGCATGTCTCAACCGATTCAAAATCGAATGAGTCCAAATATCCATCAGCATGGAGTTTATACATGTGCTTTATACCAATATGACATTTAGCAGCAGTGCCACAAGTATGTGGTACTATCATTATTAACGTTGTATCTTTTGACATCAATGTTATGAACATGTGTACTACTATGATCAAGATTTCAACAAACCATTCTCACTGGGTGCATGACCATTGAAGGTATTATTCATGTAAACAGAATAACCATTATTCTCTAACTTAAATGAATAATCGTATTGCAATAAACATGATCTAATCATGTTCATGCTCAACGCAAAACACCAAATAACATTTATTTAGGTTCGTCACTAATCCTGAAGGTAGAGAGAGCGTGCGATGTTGATCACATCAACCTTGGAAACACTTCCAACACATATCGTCACCTCACCCTTAGCTAGTTCTCCGTTTATTCCATAGATTTTATTTCGAGTTACTAACATTTAGAAACCGAACCGGTATCCAATACTCAGGTGCTACTAAGAGTACTAGCAAGGTACACATTAATAACTCGTATATCAAATATACTTCTATCAATGTTGCCAGCCTTCTTATCTACCAAGTATCTAGGGTTGTTCCGCTTCAGCGACCGCTCACCTCATAACAGAAGCACTTAGTCTCGGGTTTGAGTTCAACTTTGGGTTGCTTCACTGGAGCAGCAACTGACTTGCTATCCATGAAGTTTCCCTCCTTGCTCTTGCCCTTCTTGAAACTAGTGGTTTGATTAACCATCAACACTTGACGCTCCTTCTTGATTTCTACCTTCGCGGTGTCAAACATCGCGAACAGCTCAGGGATCAACATTTTTTTCCCTGGCATTTTATAGTTCATCACCAAGTTCTAGTAGCTCAGTGATAGTGACTTGGAGAACTACATCAATCACTATCTTATCTGGAAGATCAACTCCCACTCGATTCAAGCGATTGTAGTACCCATACAGTCTGAGCACATGCTCAACAATTGAGCTATTCTCTTTTATCTTGCAGGCAAAGAATCTCGTTGGAGATCCTATATCTCGCAACTCGGGCACGAGCCTGAGATCACAATCTCAGCTCTTAGAACATCTCATATGTTCCGTGACATTCAAAACGTTTCGGAGCCTCAATTCTAAGCCGTAATGCATGACACACTAAACTATCAAGTAGTCATCGAAACATGCCTGCCAGATGTTCACAACATCTACAGACGATGCCAGATGGGGTGGCGCACCGAGCGGTGCATTAAGTACATAAGCCTTCTGTGCAGCAATGAGGACAATCCTCAGATCACGGACCCAGTCCGCAATTTTGCTACCAACATCTTTCAATTCTATTTCTCTAGGAACGTATAAAAATACAAGGGAGCTACAGCGCGAGCTAGTAATCTACAACATAATTTGCAAAGACACTTTGACTATGTTCAGGATAATGAGTTCAATTAATCATATTACTTAAGAACTCCCACTCAAATTGGCATCCCTCCGATCATTCGAGTGATACATGATCCAAATTCACCAACTCAAGTCCGATCATCACGTGAGTTGAGGTGGCTGCAATGGTGAACATCATCATGTTGATCATATCTACCATCTGACTCATGTTCGACCTTTCGGTCTCTTGTGTTCTGAGGAGATGTCTGTACATGCTAGGATCGTCAAGTTTAACCCGAGTGTTCTGCATGTGCAACACTAGCTTGCACCCGTTGTATGTAAACGTAGAGTCTATCACACCCGATCATCACGTGGTGTCTCAACACGACGAACTTTCGCAACGGTGCACACTCGGGGAGAACACAATTTATCTTGAAATTAAGTGAGGGATCACCTTATAATGCTACCGTCGTCCTAAGCAAAACAAGGTGCATAAAAAGGATTAACATCACATGCAAATCATAAGTGACATGATATGGCCATGAACTTGTGCTTTTGATCCCCATCTAAAAAGCACCGGCATGATCTCCATCATCACCGGCATGACACCATGATCTCCATCATCTTGATCTCCATCAACGTGTCTCCATCGGGGTTGTCACGCCTTGCATGCTTCTACTACTATTGCTACCGTGTAGCGATAAACTAAAGCATTACATAGCGCTTAATGATTGACATGAGGTCATACAATAATTAAAGAAAACCCTATGGCTCCTGCCGGTTGCCGTATTCATCGACATGCAAGTCGTGATAATCTATACATCACATGATCATCTCATACATCACATATATCACATCATGTAATTGGCCATATCATATCACAACATACCCTGCAAAAACAAGTTAGACGTCCTCTAATTGTTGTTGCATGTTTTACGTGGCTGCTACGGGTATCTAGCAAGAACAATTCTCACCTATGCATAAACCACAACGGTGATACACTAGTTTGCTTTTCAACCTTCTCAAGGACCGCCTTTGTCGAATCCGATCCAACTAAAGTGAGAGAAACTGTCACCCGCAAGCCATCTAGGCAACAAGTTGCATCGAGGGAACCAGTCTCTCGTAAGCGTACGAGTATTGTTGGTCTGGGTCGCTTCATCTCACAATCCCGCTGAACCAAAATACGACCAAGGGAGGAAGCAATCTAAGCATCAACGCCCACAAACCTTTTGTGTTCTACTCGAGATCTCATCGAACCATCAACCTAGCTCTGATACCACTGTTGGGGAACGTCGCATGGGAAACAAAAAAAAATTCCTACGCACACGCAAACCTATCGATGGTGATGAGCATCTACGAGAGGGAGAGTGGATCTACGTACCCTTGTAGATCGCTAAGCGGGAAGCGTTAAGAAACGCGGTTGGTGTAGTCGAACATCTTCGCGATCCAAATCGCCGAGCATCCCGCGATCTCATCACGATCTGTCCCGTGATCCAATCACGATCCGTCCCGCGAACACATCATGATCCGTCCCACGAACCCATCACGATCCGTCTCACGATCTTGATCATGATCTGTCCCGCGAACTCATCACGATCCGTTCCATGATCACATCACGAACCGTCTCGCGACCTCGATCACGGTCCTTCCGATCTAGCGCCGAACGAACGGCACCTCCGCGTTCCGCACACGTGCAGCTTGATGACGATCTCCACCGTCTTGATCCAGCAAGAGGAGGTGGAGAGGAGAGAGAGTTCACCGGCAGCATGACGGCGCTCCGGTGATGGTGGTGGAGCAATTCCGGCAGGGCTTCGCCTAAGCGCTGCAGAAAACCGATCTAGAGGAGCACCGGTGAAACGGGTAGCACGTGGCCGTAAACTGTGTCCAAACAGCACCCAATCCACCAGTATATAAAGGAGGGAGAGAGAGGAGGGCTGGAGCAAGGAAAAACTCCAATAGGAGTCGGACAAACTAGAGGGGGAGGAGTCCTACTCCTCCTCCACTCCTAGTAGGAGTAGGACTCTTCCTTTTTAGCCTTTTTTCCACCTTTTCCTTTAGGACTTTTGCCTCCTGCGCCATGGGCCTTGGTCTGGCTGTTTTTACAGCCCAATAAGGACTGGTTATTATTCTCCCACAGCCCATGGAACTCTTGGGGTCGAAATACCCCTCCCGGAGGTCCCCCGGTACACTACCGATGAGCCCAAAACATTTCCGGCGACCAAACTGGGACTTCCTATATATGAATCTTTACCTCCGGACCATTCTGGAGCTCCTCGTGACGTCCGGGATCTCATCCAGGACTCCGAACAACCTTCAGTCACCACCATGCATAAATCTATACTACCGAAACGTCACTAAGCCTTAAGTGTGCAGACCCTGCGGGTTCGAGAACTATGTAGACATGACCGAGACACCTCTACGGTTAATAACCAATGGCGGGACCTGGACGTCCACATTGGTTCCTACGTATTCTACGAAGATCTTTATCGGTCGAACCTCTATGTCAAGTATTCAGTTAATCCCGTATAACGTTCCCTTTGTTCTTCGGTATGTTACTTGCCCGAGATTCGATCGTCGATATCTCCATACCTAGTTCAACCTCGTTACTGGCAAGTCTCTTTACTCGTTCCGTAATACAAGATCCCGTGACTAACACTTAGCCACATTGCTTGCAAGGCTTGTTGTGATGTTGTATTACCGAGTGGGCCCTGAGATACCTCTCCGTCACAAGGAGTAACAAATCCCAGTCTCGATCCATGCCAACTCAACAGACACCATCGGAGATACCTGTAGAGCACCTTTATAGTCACCCAGTTACATTGCGACGTTTGATACACACAAGGCACTCCTCCGATATCCGTGAGTTGCATGATCTCATGGTCATAGGAACATATACTTGACATGCAGAAAACAGTAGCAATAAACTGACACGATCATATGCTATGTTTGTAGTTTGGGTCTTATCCATCACATCATTCTCCTAATGATGTGATCCCGTTATCAAATGACATCTCATGTCCATGGCTAGGAAACTTTAACCATCCTTTGATCAACGAGCTAGTCCATTAGAGGCATACTAGGGACATGGTTTTGTCTATGTATCCACACATGCATTTAAGTCTCCGATCAATACAATTATAGCATGGATAATAAACGATTATCATGAACAAGGAAATATGATAATAACTAATTTATTATTGCCTCTATGGCATATTTCCAACAAAACTTGAATTTGCAATAAAGTGAGTGGGAGCACTATAGAGTTTCTTATAAGTATATGTGGATGACATATTGCTATTCGGAAATGATGTAGAACTTCTGGAGAGCATAAACGGTTGTTTGAAAAGAGTTTTTCAAAGGAAGACCTGGATAAAGCTACCTAATTGTTGAACATCAAGATCTATAGAGATAGATCAAGATGCTAGATGAGACTTTCAATGAGTACATACCTTGACAAGGTTTTGAAAGAGTTCCAAATGGACCAGTCAAAGAAAGAGTTCTCGCCTGATTTGTAAGGTGTGAAGTTAAGTGAGACTCAAGGCTCGACAATGGCAGAAGAAAGAGAAAGGATGCACGTTGTCCCCTATGCCTTAGCCATAGGCTCTATATTATGCCATGTTGTGTACCGCACCTGGTGTGTGCCTTGCGATGAGTCAGTCAAGGGGTACAAAAGTGATCCAGGAGTGGATCACTGGACAGCGGTCAAGATTATCCTTAGTGGCTAAAAGACTAAGGAGATGTTTCTCGATTATGGAGGTGATAAAGAGTTTGTCGTAAAGAGTTACGTCGATGCAAGCTTTAACACCAATCTGAATGACTTGTAGTAGCAATCTGGATACGTATAGTGGAGCAGCCATTTGGAATAGTACCAAGTAGAGTGTGGTAGTAGTGTTTACGGTTTGACATAGATATTTGCAAAGTACACTCGTATCTGAATGTCGCAGACCCATTGACTATAAGACCTCTCTCACATGCAAAGCATGATCGAGCCCCAGAACACATTAGGTGTTAGATTCATAACAATGCGTATCACATGGTGATGTGAACTAGATTATTGACTCTAGTGCAAGTGGGAGACTGTTGGAAATATTCCCTAGAGGCAATAATAAATTAGTTATTATCATATTTCCTTATTCATGATAATCGTTTATTATCCATGCCATAATTGTATTGATCGGAGACTTAGATGCATGTGTGGATACATATACAAAACCATGTCCCTAGTATGCCTCTAATAGACTAGCTCGTTGATCAAAGATGGTTAAGGTTTCCTAGCCATGGACATGAGATGTCATTTGATAATGGGATCACATCATTAGGAGAATGGTGTGATGGACAAGACCCAAACTACAAATGTAGCATATGATCGTGTCATTTTATTGCTACTTTTTCTGTGTGTCAAGTATATCTTCCTGTGACCATGAGATAATGCAACTCACGGATACCGGAGGAGTGCCTTGTGTGTATCAAACTTCGCAATGTAACTGGGTGACTATAAAGGTGCTCTACAGGTATCTCCGAGGGTGTCTGTTGAGTTGGCATGGATCAAGACTGGGAATTTGTTACTCCGTGTGACGGAGAGGTATCTCAGGACCCACTCGGTAGTACAACATCACAATGAGCCTTGCAAGTAATGTGTCTAAGTGTTAGTCATGGGATCTTATACAGAATGAGTAAAGAGACTTGCCTATAATGAGGTTGAACTAGGTATGGAGATACCGACGATCGAATCTCGGGCAAGTAACATACCAAAGAACAAAGGGAACATCATACGGGATTAACTCAATCCTTGACATAGAGGTTCGACCGATAAAGATCTTCGTAGAATATGTAGGAGCCAATATGGGCATCTAGGTCCCACTATTGGTTATTGACCGTGGAGGTGTCTCGGCCATGTCTACATAGTTCTCGAACCCACAGGGTCTGCACACTTAAGGTTCGATGGCGTTTCGGTAGTATAGAGTTATGTATGGTGGTGACCGAAGGTTGTTTGGATTCCTGGATGAGATCCCGAACGTCATGAGGAGCTCCAGAATGGTCCAGAGGTAAAGATTCATATATAGGAAGTCCTGTTTTGGTCACCGGAAAAGTTTCGGGCTCATCGGTAGTGTACGGGGAGTGCCGGTAGTGTACCGGGAGACCTCCGGGAGGGGTATTTCGACCCAAGAGGCTTCATGGGCTGTGGGAGAGTGAATACCAGCCCTTAGTGGGCTGGTGGAAACCCCCACACAAGGCCCATGCGGCTAGAGAAGAAAATCCAAAGAGAAAAGGTGGGAAAAGGCAAAAATTGGGTGAATCCTAGTCCTACTAGGATTGTAGGTGGATTCCACCTCCACAACCTGGTTCGGCCGACTACTTGTGGCTTGGCCCTTGTGCCAAACCTCCTCCTCTCTTGCTCCTATATATACTAGTGATTTTAGGGTTTTTGCGCAGAATTTTTAGCCACGTGTTGCCCGTTCCTCCAGTGCATAGTTTCTCCTCTAGATCGGATTTCTGCAGTGCTTAGGCGAAGCCCTGCCGGAATTGCTCGACCACCATCACCACGACGTCGTCACGCTGCCAGCGAACTCATCTACCTCTCCGCTCCCTCTTGCTAGATCAAGAAGGTGGAGATCGTCATCGAGCTGTACGTGTGTTGAACACGGAGGTGCCGTCCGTTCGGCGCTAGATCGGAAGGACCGTGATCAAGATCGCGAGACGGATCGTGATGAGTTCGCGGGACAGATCGTGATGAGTTCGCGGGACGGATTGTGATGAGTTCACGGGATGGATCGTGATTGGATCGCGGGACGGATCGTGATGAGTTCGCGGGACGGATCGTGATTGGATCGCGGGATGGATCGTGATGAGATCGCGAGACGCTCGGCGATTTGGATAGCGAAGACGTTCGACTACACCAACTGCATTTCTTAACGCTTCCCGCTTAGTGATCTACAAGGGTATGTAGATCTACTCTCCCTCTTGTACATGCTCATCACCATGGATAGATCTTGCATGTGCGTAGGAATTTTTTTGTTTCCCATGCGACGTTCCCCAACACGTATGAGGTACGTATTTCAGATTGAGAGGGCCCAGCTCTAATGCCCACTTAGCAATCCTGCCCATGGCTTCTCTATTTTGAATTATGTCTCCCAACAGGGCAGAGATGACCATGGTGATCTGGTGTCCTAAGAAGTAGTGCTTTAATTTGCGGTTGGCCATGAATACTCCATATACTAGCTTCTACCAATGTGGATATCTCTGCTTGGACTCTATCATGAACTCACTGATATATTAAACTGGCCTCTGAACCAGATACTCTTTCCCTGCTTCCTTGCGCTCGACCACAATTGCAGCGCTGACAGCCCGGTTGTTAGCCGCCACGTATAGGAGCAAGGGCTCTTTCTCAACCGGAGCAGCTAAAACCGGCGGCTCAGTGAGCTGCTTCTTGAGCGCCTCGAACGCTTCACCCGCCGCCGTACTCCAGACAAAATTGTTTATCTTTTTCATAATTTGATATAGAGGGATGGATTTCTCACCAAGGTGGCTGATGAACCGGCTCAACGCGGCGATCCGCCCTGCCAGGCGTTGGACATCATTGATACAAGCCGGCTCGGCCAGGGAGGTGATAGCCTTGATCTTATCCAGGTTTGCTTCAATACCACGCTCAGAAACCAGAAATCCCAAGAGCTTGCCAGCCGGCACACCAAAGACACACTTTGCCGGGTTAAGCATCATCTTATAGATCCACAGATTGTCAAATGTTTCATTTAAGTCATCAAGCAAGGTCTCCTTCTTCCTTGATTTGATCACAATATCATCCACATGAACATGAATGTTGCGTCCAATCTGATTGTGAAGACAATTCTGCATGCAGCGCTGATAAGTTGCCTGGGCACTCTTGAGCCCAAAAGGCATAGACCCATAGCAGAAGGCTCCAAAAGGCGTAATGAAATCTGCCTTCTCTTGGTCCTTAACCGCCATCGTTATCTGATGATATCCCGAATAAGCATCCAGGAAGCATAAACTTTCGCACCCCGCCGTAGCATCAGTGATTTGATCAATATGAGGGAGAGCAAAAGGATCAGCCGGACAGGCCTTGTTAAGATCCGTATAGTCCACACACATACGCCATGCACCGTTCTTCTTGAGCACAAGCACTGGGGTAGCATGCCACTTCGGGTGAAAGACCTCGACGATGAAACCCGCCGTTAAGAGTCGGGCGACCTCTTCCCCAAATGGCCTTGTGTCTCTCCTCGTTGAACCACCATACAAATTGCTTGACAGGTTTAAACTTAGGATCCACATTAAGGTTATGCTCAGCGAACTCTCTCGGTACACCCGGCTTGTCAGAAGGTTTCCATGCAAAGATGTCCCGATTCTCACGGATGAATTCAATGAGCGTGCTTTCCTATTTGGGATCCATGTTGGCCCCAATAATAAACTGTTTGGATGAGTCACCTAGAGTAAAATCCACCGCCTTGGTATCATCCGCCGGAAATTTGAGGGGCGGCTCAACCTCCGTCGTAGACTTCTTCAGCGGGGTCATATCCTTCGGGTCAACATTCTCCTTATAGAACTTGAGTTCCACCTCAGCACAACTGGATTCCGCGTAAGCCGTGTCTCCTTCTTCGCACTCAATAGCCGTATTTTGATCACCATGAACAATAATTGTGCCTTTTAATCCGGGCATCTTGAGTTGTAAGTAGACATAACAGGGCCTAGCCATGAACTTAGCATAATCCGGCCGCCCAAACAATGCATGATAAGGGCTCTTGATCTTGACCACTTCAAACCACAAGGACTCCACCCTGTAGTTGTACAAGTCCCCAAAGGTGACTTCCAAAGAAATCCTGCCGAGTGGGTAAGCTGACTTGCCCGATACTACACCATCAAAAAACGGTTGATGAGGGCTTAAGGTCTTTATCAAGCAGCTTCATCCGCCGGAAGGTATCATAATACAGGATGTTGATGCTACTGCCACCATCCATAAGTACCTTATTCACCATATATCCTCCCACTTGGGGGGCAACTACCAAGGCTAGCTGCCCCGGGTCATCAACACGCGGCGGGTGATCCTCCTGGCTCCATGTTATGTCATACTCAGACTACTTCAACTATTGCGGCAGAGCCGGCGCGATTGCGTTAACCGCTCGCTCGCGCAATTTCTGATCCCGCTTGTTAAGGCTAGTCGTGAAAACATGATACTGGCCTGAACTGAGCTGCTTTGGATTACTCTGATACCCAAATTGATTATGTTGTTGCTGATTGTTGTTACCAGAGTGCTCGGGATGTCCTCCTTGATTGCCCTGACCATGATGACTGAACCCTGAGCCGTCGGATCCAAATCCGGCTCCTGACCCACCAGGTCCTGAGCTGCCGGGCGGGCCACCACCATGGTAGTTGTGTTGTTGCATGCTGTAATTCTTGAACTTCTGCATGATGCGGCAATCACCCCATGTGTGCCCCGCAGCTTTATGAGGCTGGCTATGCTCCGGGCAGGGTTTTTTGAGCATTTCCTCCAAATTGAAAGGAGTTCTATTTTTGTTGAAAGGCGGTCTGAACTTCCCATCGCCCTTAGGATGATTATGGCTGGTGCTTGCATTGGCCACCAGTTCTGACCCGCCATCCGGGTTCTTCCGCTTGCTCTGGTTACCATTATCTGCCGCACCCTTGCCCTGGTTGTTCCTCTTACCTTGGCCGGTCTTCTCCTCATCAGAGCATGGATCCTTCGTGTTATTAGAGTCAGCATACTTTGTGAGAGCCACCATGAGTTCTCCTATGTCCTGACACGTACGCTTGAGCAGGCCGAGCTTCTGCTTCAGAGGGACAAAGTGACGGTTCTTTTCTAGGATCGGTACCGCTTGAGCCGCCGTGATCTGTTCAGATGAGAGCATGATGGTCGATACCCGTCGGACCCAATGATGAGATGACTCATTCTCCTACTGGACACAATGATCGAGATCCACAATGGTCATAGGCTGTTTGCAAGTCCCTTGAAAGTTTTTGATGAACCTTGCCCTCAACTCAGCCCATGAATTGGTGGTATTGGGTGGCAAACCCTTTAACCACGTGCGAGCCGGACCTTCAAGCATCATGATGAAGTACTTGGCACACACCGCCTCACTGACATCCAACATCTCCATAGCCAGCTCATAACTTTTGATCCAGGCCTCCGGAGGTAAGTCAACAGTATAATTCGGGACCTTGCGAGGTCCTTTGAAATCCTTCGGCAACTGCTCACTCCGCAGAGCCGGTGATAATCATGGCACTACTATGGCCCTTGTGGTCACTCCCGCTCCTACTGATACGGAGGGTGCGGGCTCTAGGTGAGCCATCGTGGCCAAAGCTGTCGCCTCTTGCTGGTTTCTCGCCCGGTTTATGAGCGCTTGTGCCTCTAGAGCCGCCTGATCATCCCCCGGAGGCCCTCTATGCCGATCGCTGCTAGAGACCGCCGGCAATTCATAGCACCGGCTAAATCTGCGGCTGGGGAGGGGGGGTTGAATGAATGCGGCTCCGGCTATAAGCATATTTCTCCTGCTAGGCCATCACCGTCTGAAGGTACCCAATGGCGTTCCGTACCTCTTCTGCAAAAGGCGCCTCATCTGGGATAGGGATTGTTTCAAGCCAGGTGGCTGCGGCCACCATGTTCTCTGCCAGGTTGGAATAATGACCCGCCGGAGTTGGAAAGACCATTGGTGAGGCCTGGTTTCGTCGGGGCGGGTTAAGCTGTGATCGAGCCGCCGGCCGACTTCTAGGTGCATCCGCTGCCCGTCCCGTTCCTGGCATATTGAAGAGATTCCTAGCCTCATAATGTTCTTGTAAGCGGGATTGATGCCTCATCTGATGCACCGCACCCGTCGATTGCTATTCTAGCCCAAGGCGAAAGGCATCTGTCTTAATGTGTTCTGCCTCTGCCTCCATCTGAACTTTTAGCTTAGCTATCCTCTATTGCTCCTACGCCATCCGGTCCTTGAGTCTAACAATATCCAAGTTCCAAGCGGCTTGATTATCTGGTGTGACATCAGTGGCCATCAGGGTCGCGAGCTCGTTCATCAGATCTAGAAGAACTTGAGCCGCCGGTGGCGGGTAAGCCCCCGAGGTTGCTGCTCCGGTGGCTGTGCTGCTCCCACCTGGGGCCAATCCCGCCATGAACACGGCCCGAAATCGTCCGGCTCAGAATGCTCCGACTCAGGGTAAAGCTTGTCGTAGCCCCCGAGCCCATCGTTGTGAAGCTGGTAGATCGACTCTGCTTCCCTGCTCGAAGATCCGTCCTCTGAACAGACAAGAGTCTCCTACGATGCAGAAGCTTCAAGATCCATACCTTGAGTGAAGCCTATGAAGACGTGCTTCCGGCCCGGGTTGACACGAGCGGGTCGCACATCACGGGCAGGTTGCGCACGCCGAGCCGTCTCGACGATGCTGATGCAGATGTCCGGCCCGGGTGTAGATCCGTCGATCCTGTCGATGAAGACATGGATCCCACCGAAGGGAACCCGAAATCCATATTCGACAGAGTCGGCATCAAGACCCTAGCTGGCACTGTCGATGTAGAGCCATCCGCGGCGAGTATTGTTCATCCTTCCGACCACGTATCCCTCGAGCCCTGGGAGAGAGCCCTTTGAGAACTCAACACCACCGAGCGCAAGCCCCACGGTGGGCGCCAACTATCGTGGTTTTATCACGGTAGATGTCCGGGTGAACGGACTTGGATTCAAGGCCATCGCTAAGGTGATGGACTCAAAGGTGTTGATTGGGACGAAGGACACAGGTTTACCCAGGTTCGGCCCCTCAAGTCGAGGTAATAGCCTACGTCCTGCTTGTGTTTATATTGCTTGGTGTATCGATTACAAGGGAGCTATTTCTTGACCTAGTTCTCGATAGTCTGATATCTAAGTCGCCTTGGGTCTCGCCTTTATATAGGAGGTCAAGACCACGGGTCATACAAGTCATAACCGACTCTCCCAATCATGTCTGAGTCTATCTCTACCTTATCTTGCCTTCTTGACCAAGTTGTCTCCGGGCAGCTCACTCGCCCGGGTCTTCTCTGTCCGGGCCACATTCTGGCCCATCTTGTCAAGCCGACAAACATCTTGGGCTTAAGTCTTCACAGCCCGCTCTTGGGATGGTGTACGAGCCGCCTCGTGCGACCCGGAGCCTCGGGGTTGGGTCTCACCGTGGGGTTATATCCCCAACAGGTAGCGAGGCACGTATTGTATTGTTTCCATCAAGGATAAAAAGATGGGATTTTCATCATATTGCTTGAGTTTATCCCTCTACATCCTGTCATCTTACCTAATGTGTTACTCTGTTCTTCATGAACTTAATACTCTAGATGCAGGCAGGAGTCGGCCGATGTGTGCAGTAATAGTAGTAGATGCGGAATCGTTTCGATCTACTTGCCATGGACGTGATGCCTATGTGCATAATAATTTCCTTGGATATCTCCATAATTATTCTCTTTTCTATCAATTGCTCGACAGTAATTTGTTCACCCACCGTAATACTTGCCGCCATGAGAGAAGCCTCTAGTGAAACCTATGGCCCCCGGGTCTACTTTCCATAATATATTTTCAGATCTATAAACTAAAAATACCAAAAATACCAAAAATACTTTGCTGCAATTTATTTACCTTTTGTTTTCCGTTCTCGTTTACATCTATCTCTATCTGATCTAATCCTTGCAAATAACCATGAAGGATTAACAACCCCTTTATAGCATTGGGTGCAAGAGTTTCATTGTTTGTGTACGTGCATCCATTGGTAACTTGCTTGTTCCTCCTACTAGATTGATACCTTGGTACTCAACAACTGAGGGAAATACGTATCTACTTTGCTGCATCACCCTTTCCTCTTCAAGGGAAAACCAACGCAAGCTCAAGAGGTAGCACCTGGGTATTTGATACTGGTTCGGTTGCTCACATTTGCAACTCAAAATAGGAGCTACGGAACAGACAAAGGTTGGCTAAGGACGAAGTGACGATGCGTGTGGGAAATGGTTCCAAGGTTGATGTGATCTCCGTCGGCACGCTCGCTCTTTGATTACCATCGGGATCAGTGATGAACTTGAATAATTGTTATTTAGTACCTGCATTAAGCATGAACATTATATCTGGATCTTGTTTATTGCAAGACTGTTAATCATTTAAATCAGAGAATAATGTTTGTTCTATGTATATGAGTAATATCTTTTATGGTCATGCACCCAATGTGATAGGTTTATTCCTATTGAATCTCGATAGTTATGATACACATGTTCATAACATTGATGCCAAAAGATGTAGAGTTGATAATGATAGTACCACTTTCTTATGGCACTGTCGTTTAGGTCATATTTGTGTAAAACGCATGAGGAAGCTCCATGCCGATGTACTTTTGGAGTCACTTGATTTTGAATCACTTGACACATGTGAACCATGCCTGATGGGCAAGATGACTAAAATGCCGTTCTCTGGAACAATGGAACGGGCAAGTGACTTGTTGGAAATCATACATACCGATGTGTGCGGTCCAATGAATGTTGTGGTGCGTGGTGGATATCATTATTTTCTCACCTGCACTGATGACTTAAGTAGATATGGGTATATTTACTTAATGAAACACAAGTCTGAAACGTTTGAAAAGTTCAAGCAATTTCAGAGTGAAGTTGAGAATCATCGTAACAACAAGATTAAATTCCTACGATCTGATCAAGGAGGTGAATATCTGAGTTATGAGTTTGGCAGTCACTTAAGACAGTGTGGAATTGTTTCCCAATTGACACCGCCTAGAACACCACAGCGTAATGGTGTGTCCGAACATTGTAATCGAACCTTATTAGATATGGTGCGTTCTATGATGTCTCTTGGCGATTAGCCACTATCGTTTTGGGATTATGAATTAGATACAGTTGCATTCACTTTAAATAGGGAACCATCGAAATCCGTTGAGACGATGCCATATGAAATGTGGTTTGGCAAGAAGCCAAGGTTGTCGTTTCTTAAATTTTGGGGATGTGATGCTTATGTCAAAAAGCTTCAGCCTGAAAAGCTGGAACCCAAAGCGGAGAAATGCATCTTCATAGGATACCCAAAAGAGACAGTTAGGTATACCTTCTATCTCAAATCCGAAGGCAAAGTTTTTGTCCCTAAGAACGGAACATTTCTTGAAAAAGAGTTTATCTCAAAAGAATTGAGTGGGAGGAAAATAGAACTTGATGAGGTTATTAAACCCTTACTCCAACCAGAGAGTAGCACAGCACAGAAAGATGTTTCTGTAGAGCCTGCATCGGTTGAAGAGGAAGTTAATGATGATGATCATGAAGCTTCATATCAAGTTACTATCAAACCTCGTAGGTCGACAAGGGCGCGTATTGCTCCTGAGTGGTACGGCAACCCTGTGTTAGAGGTCATGTTGTTAGACAACGATGAACCTATGACCTATGGAGAAGCGATGATGAGCCCGGATTCCGAGAAATGGTTAGAGGCCATGAAATCTGAGATGGGATCCATGTATGAAAACAAAGTATGGACTTTGGAAGTATTACCCAAAGGGCCAAAGGCCATTCAGAACAAATGGATATTTAAGAGGAAGACAGACGTGGACGGTAATATCACTGTCTATAAAGCTCGACTTGTGGCAAAGGGTTTTTCACAAGTTCATGGAGTTGACAACAATGAGTCCTTCTCACCCGTAGCGATGCTTAAATCCATAAGAATCCTGTTAGCATAGCTGCATTTTTCAATTATGAAATTTGGCAAATGGATGTCAAAACAACATTCCTTAACGGTTTCCTTAAGTAATAGTTGTATATGATACAAGCAAAAGGTTTTGTCAATCGAGAGGATGCTAAGAAAGTTTGCAAACTCCATCTATCCATTTATGGACTGGTGAAAGCATCTCGGAGTTGGAATCCACGTTTTGATGAGGTGATCAAAGCGTTCGGGTTTATACAAGTTTACGGAGAAGCTTGTATTTACAAGAAAGTGAGTGGGAGATCTATAGCATTTCTAATATTATATGTGGATGGCATATTGCTGATTGGAAACAATATAGAAATGTTGGAAAGCATGAAGGAATATTAGAACAAGAGTGTTTCAAGGAAGTACCTAGGAGAAGCTGCTTTCATATTAGGCATCAAGATCTATAGAGATAGATGGCGATGCTTAAAAGGAATTTGACAGAGCACATACCTTGACAAAGTTTTTAAGAAGTTCAAAATGGATCAGTCCAAGAAGGGGTTCTTGCCTGTGTTGCAAGGTGTGATTGAGTAAGACTCAATGCCTAGTGACGGCAGAAGATAGAGAAAAGATGAGTGTCATCCCCTATGCTTCAGCCATAAGCTCTATCATGTATACAATGTTGTGCACAAGACCCGATGTCAACCTTGCCATAAGTATGTCCAGAAGGTTTCAAAGTGATCCAGGAATGGAGCACTGGACGGCGGTCAAGAATATCCTTAAGTACCTGAAAAGAACTAAGGAAATGTTTCTCGTTTATGAAGGTGATCAAGAGGTCGTCGTAAAGGGTTACGTTGATGCAAGCTTTTACACTGATCCGGGTGACTCTAAGTCGCAAACCGGATACGTATTTATACTCAATGGGGGAGCGGTAAGTTGGTGCAGTTCCAAGCAAAACATCGTAGCCAATTCTACATGCGAAGCGGAGTACATTGCAGGCTCGGAGGCAGCAAAGGAAGGTGTGTGGATGAAGGAGTTCATTATAGATATTGGAGTAGTGCCTAGTGGACTGAATCCAATGGCTCTATTCTGTGACAACACTAGTGCCATTGCTTTGGCCAAGGAACCAAGGTTTCACAAGAGGACCAGGCACATAAAGAGACGCTTCACTTCCATCCGTGAGTACATCAAGGAGGAGGACATAAATATTTGCACAGTGCATACGAATCTGAATGTCACGGACCCGTTGACTAACCTCTTCGAAGGTCTAAAAATGAACAACACCAAAACATGTGTGTTAGATTCATGACAATGTAAATCACATAGTGATGTGAGCTAGATTATTGACTCTAGTGGAAGTGGGAGACTGTTGGAAATATGCCCTAGAGGCAATAATAAATGGTTATTAATATATTTACTTGTTCATGATAATCGTTTATTATCCATGCTATAATTGTATTGATTGGAAACACATTGTATGTGTGGATACATAAACAACACTGTGTCCCTAGTATGCCTCTAGTAGACTAGCTCGTTGATCAAAGATGGTCAAGGTTTCCTAGCCATAGACATAAGATGTCATTTGATAATGGGATCACGTCATTAGGATAATGATGTGATGGACAAGACCCAAACTATAAACGTAGCATATGATTGTGTCAGTTTATTGCTATAGTTTTCTGCATGTCAAGTATCTATTCCTATGACCATGAGATCATGCAACTCACTGACACCGGAGGAGTACCTTGTGTGTATCAAATGTCGCAAGTAACTGGGTGACTAGAAAGATGCTCTACAGGTGTCTCCGAGGGTGTCTGTTGAGTGGGCATGGATCAAGACTGGGATTTGTTACTCCATGTGACGGAGAGGTATCTTAGGGCCCACTCGGTAATACAACATCACAACAAGCCTTTCATCAATGTGACTAAGGTGCTCGCCACGGGATCTTGTATTACGAAACGAGTAAAGAGACATGTCAGCAACGAGATTGAACTAGTTATAGAGATACCGACGATCGAATCTCGGGCAAGTAACATACCGAAGAACAAAGGGAACGTCAGATGGGATTAACTGAATCCTTGACATAGAGGTTCAACCGATAAAGATCTTCGTAGAATATGTAGGAACCAATATGGTCATCCAATTTACGCTATTGGTTATTGACCATGGAGGTGTCTCGGTCATGTCTACATAGTTCTCGAACCCGCAGGGTCTGCACACTTAATGTTCGGTGATGTTTCGGTAGTATAGAGTTATGTATGGTGGTGACAGAAGGTTGTTCGGAGTCCCGGATAAGATCTCGAAAGTCACGAGGAGCTTTGGAATGGTCTGAAGGTAAAGATTGATATATATATAGGATGTATTGTTTTGGTGAGCGAAAAGGTTTCGGGTATATCAGTAGTGTATAGGAGTGCGGGAGGGTTCCGGTTGACCACCGGGAGGGGCCACCCACACAGGGAGGCCACATGGGCCTTAGGAGTGGCTCACTAGCACTTAGTGGGCTGAGAAAGCCATTCCCTAAGGGCCCATGTTGCTAGGAGGTGGGAGGAGGAAAACATCCCAAGTGTGGGAAGGTTTCCAAGTGGAATCCTACTAGGAGTAGGATTGGAGGTGGACTCTCCCACCTCCTCCACTTCGGCCGACTCCTAGGGGGAAACCTACGGGCACCGGCCTCCCTCCCCTTCCTCCTATATATACTAGAGGGGAGAGAGGGCAGCCGCACCAGAAATCCCTAAGCCACGGTGCAACCCTCTCTCCCCGATAGATCATGTCCTCTAGTTTTCGACGGTGCTTACGCGAAGCCCTGTCGGAATAGTTCCACCACCACCGCCGCCGCGCCATTGCGCTGCCAGAGAACTCATCTACCTCTTTGCTCCCTCTTGGTGGATCAAGAAGGTGGACATCTTCATCGAGCTGTACGTGTGATGAACGCGGAGGTGTCGTCCATTGGGCGCTAGATCGGAACGGATCGTTATTGGATCACGGGACGCTCGGCGATTTGGATCGCAAAGATGTTCGACTACATCAACCGTGTTTATTAACACTTCCTGCTTAGTGATCTACAAGGGTATAAAAATCCACTCTCCCCCCTGTAGATGCTCATCACCATGGAAAGATCTTCTGTGTGCGTAGGAATTTTTTTGTTTCCCATGCAACGTTCCCCAACAGTGGCATCATGAGCTAGGTCTATCTGTAGATGAGATCATGAGTAGAAAACAAAGGAGTTTGTAGACGTTGATGCTCAGATTACTTCCTCCCTTGGTCTTTTCTTGATTCAGTGGTATTGTGGGATGAAGCGACCATGACAAACCTTACTTGTACGCTTACGAGAGGCCAGTTCCATTGACTGACATGTGACTTTGTTGCATAAAGATGGCTGGCGGGTGTCTATCTCTCCTACTCTAGTTGGATCAGATTCGACAAAGGCAATCCTTGAGAAGGTTGAATAGCAATTTGTGTATCACCGTTGTGGTTTTTGTGTAGGTGAGAATTGCTATTGCTAGATACTCGTAGCAGCCACGTAAAACATGCAACAACAATTAGAGGAGTCTAACTTGTTTTTGCAGGGTATGTTGTGATGTGATATGGCCAATTACATGATGAGATATATGTGATGTATGAAATGACCATGTTTTGTATCGAAAATCACGACTTGCATGTCGATGAGTACGGCAACCAGCAGGAGCCATAGGGTTGTCTTTAATTATTTTTTCCGTTTTTGCTTTACTTTATCGCTATGAGTTAGCAATAGTCGTAGAAGCAATAGTTGGTGCAACAACTTCATGGTAAAACATTGATGGAGATCAAGATGATGGAGATCATGGTGTCGTGCCGATGACGACAGAGATCATGCCGGTGCATTGGAGATGGAGATCAAAAGCACAAGTTCATGGCCATATCATGTCAAATATGATTTGCATGTGATGTTATTTTTCTTAGGACAATGGTAGCATTTGTTGGGGAACATTGCATGGGAAACAAAAAAATTCCTATGCTTCACCATGATCAATCTAGGAGATGAGGATCTACGGGAGGGGAGATTGGATCTACATACCCTTATAGATTGCTAAGCGGGAAGAGTTAAGAAACGCGGTTGATGTAGTCGAACGTCTTCGCGATCCAAATCGCCGAGCGTCCCTTGATCCAATCACGATCCAATAGCACCGAAGGGACGGCACCTCCGCGTTCAGCACACGTACAGCTTGATGAGGATCTCCGCCTTCTAGATCCAGCAAGAGGGAGCGTAGAGGTAGATGAGTTCTCCGACAGCGCGACGGCATTGCGCCGATGGTGGTGGAGTAATTCCAGCAGGGCTTCGCCTTAGCACTGCTGAAACCGGTCTAGAGGAGAAACTGCGGACTAGAGGAGAGGGCAGCACGTGGCTAAAATTCTATGTCAAAACCCCTCGAAACCAATACTATATATAGGAGGAGGGGAGGGAGGAGGCTTGGCTCCCAAGGGAGGCAACCCTAGTTTGACCGAAGTGGGAGGGAGGAGTCCTCCTCCTCCACTCCTAGTAGGATTAGGACCCCTTCCTTATTTTCCCACTTTTGCCTTCTTTTCACCTTGGATTTTCTTCCCTAGCCGCATGGTCTTCCTGTGGGCCTTCGGCCAGCCCACTAAGGGCTGGTATTCCTTCTCCCACAGCCCATGTAGCCTCTTGGGTCGAAATACCCCCCCCCCCCCCGATGGTCCCTCGGTACCCTCCCGGCACTCCTGGTACACTATCGATGAGCCCGGAACTTTTCCGGTGACCAAAATAGGACTTCCTATATATCAATCTTTACCTACAGACCATTCCGGAGCTCCTCGTGACGTCTGGGATCTAATCCGGGACTCTGAAAAACCTTCGGTCACCACCATGCATAACTCTATACTACCGAAACGTCACCAAACCTTAAGTGTGCAGACCCTGCGGGTTCGAGAACTATGTAGACATGACCGAGACACCTCTATGGTCAATAACCAATAGTGGGACCTGGATGCCCATATTGATTCCTACATATTCTACAAAGATCTTTATCAGTCGAACCTCTATGTCAAGGATTCAGTTAATCCCGTATGATGTTCCCTTTGTTCTTCGGTATGTTACTTGCCCGAGATTCGATCGTCGGTATCTCCATACCTAGTTCAACCTCATTACCGGCAAGTCTCTTTACTCGTTTCCGTAATACAAGATCCCGTGACTAACACTTAGTCACATTGCTTGCAAGGCTTGTTGTGATGTTGTATTATCGAGTGGGCCCTGAGATACCTCTCCGTCACACGGAGTAACAAATCCGAGAGTTGATCCATGCCAACCCAATAGACACCCTCAGAGATACCTATAGAGCACCTTTATAGTCACCCAGTTACGTTGTGATGTTTGATACACACAAGGCACTCCTCCGGTGTCCATGAGTTGCATGATCTCATGGTCATAGGAACATATACTTGACATGCAGAAAACTATAGCAATAAACTGACACAATCATATGCTACGTTTATAGTTTGGGTCTTGTCCATCCCATCATTCTCCTATTGATGTGATCATGTTATCAAATGACATCTCATGTCAATGGCTAGGAAACCTTGACCATCTTTGATCAACGAGCTAGTCTACTAGAGGCACACTAGGGACAAAGTGTTGTCTATATATCCACACATGCAATGTGTTTCCAATCAATACAATTATAGCATGGATAATAAACAATTATCATGAACAAGGAAATATAATTATAAACACTTTATTTATTGCCTCTAGGGCATATTTCCAACAGCATTATAAGGTAATCCCTCAATAAAATTCCAAGATAAATTGTGTTCTCCCCGAGTGTGCACCGTTGCGAAAGTTTGTTGTGTTGAGACACCATGTGATGATAGGGTGTGATAGACTCTATGTTCACATACAATGGGTGCAAGCCAGTGTTGCACATGCAGAACACTCGGGTTAAACTTGACGAGCCTAGAATGTACAGACATGGCCTCGAAACACAAGAGACCGAAAGGACGAACATGAGTCATATAGTAGATATGATCAACATGATGATGTTCACCATTGAAACCACCTCAAGTGACGTGATGATCAGACTTGAGTTGGTGAATATGGATCATGCAACACTCAAATGACCGGAGGGATGTCAATTTGAGTGGGAGTTTTTAAGTAATTTGATTAACTAAACTCATTATCTTGAACAATAGTCTTAGTAACCTTTGCATATTTATGTTGTAGATCAATGGCTCGCGTATTAGTTCCCCTAAATTTTAATGCATTCCTAGAGAAAGCTAAGTTGAAAGATGATGGAAGTAACTTTGAAGACTGGGCCTGTTATTTGAGGATTATCCTCACGGCTTACCAGAAGTCTTATGTCCTTGATGCACCGCTTGGTGATCCACCCGCTCTCGTGTCGTCCGAAGACGTTAAGAACGCTTGGGAGACATGTTCTAGACATTACTCAATAGTTCAATGTGCAATGTTGTACGGCTTAAAATCGGGACTTCAAAGACGTTTTGAACGTCATGGAGCATATGAGATGTTCCAGGAGTTGAAGTTTATATTTGAGAATAATGCCCGGATCGAGAGGTATGAGACCTCCGATAAGTTCTATGCTTGCAATATGGAAGAGAACGGGTCTGTCAGTGAACATATACTTAGAATGTCTGGGTATTTGAACCGTCTGGCTGAGTTAGGGATGCCCCTTCCGCCGGAGGCAATCACTGACAGAGTTCTTCAATCATTGCTACTTAGCTACAAGAGCTTTGTGATGAACTATAACATGCACGGGGTGACCAAGTCAGTCGCCAAGCTGATTGCGATGCTGAAAGTCGCTGAGTCTGAAATCCACAAAGAGCATCAAGTGTTGATGGTTAATAAAACCACTAGTTTCAAGAAGAATGGCAAGGGCAAGAAGGGTAACTCCAAGAAGAGTGGCAAAGCAGTTGCCCCTCCCGTGAAGAAACCCAAGGCTGGACCCAAACCAGAAAGTGAGTGCTTTCATTGCAAGGGAACTAGACACTGGAAGCGGAACTGCCCCAAGTATCCGGCTGACAAGAAGGTAGCCAACACTAAACAAGGTATATATGATATACATGGTATTGATGTGTACCTTACCAACTCTTGTTGTAGTGTCTGGGTATTTGATACCGGTCCGGTTGCTCACATTTGCAACTCAAAATAGGGTCTACGAAACAGACGAAGGCTCGCTAAGGACGAAGTGACGATGCACGTGGGAGATGGTTCCAAGGTTGATGTGATCGCCGTCGGCACGCTCGCTCTTCGATTACCATCGGGATTAGTGGTGAACCTGAATAATTGTTATTTAGTGCATGCGTTAAGCATGAACATTATATCTGGATCTTGTTTATTGCGAGACGGTTACTCATTTAAATCAGAGAATAATGGTTGTTCTATTTATATGAGTAATATCTTTTATGGTCGTGCACCCAATGTGAGGGGTTTATTCCTATTGAATCTCGATAGTGATGATACACATGTTAATAACATTGATGCCAAAAAAACTAGAGTTGATAAGGATAGTACCACTTTCTTGTGGCACTGCCGTTTACGTCATATTTGTGTAAAATGCATGAAGAAGCTCCATGCTGATGGACTTTTGAAGTCACTTGATTTTGAATAACTTGACACGTGTGAACCATGCCTCGTGGGCAAGATGACTAAACCCCCGTTCTTTGGAACAATGGAACGGGCAAGTGACTTGTTGCAAATCATACATACTGATGTGTCCGGTCCGATGAGCATTGAGGCGCATGGTGGATATCATTATTTTCTCACCTTCAGTGATGACTTAAGTAGATATGGGTATATTTACTTGATGAAGCACAAGTCTGAAACATTTGAAAATTTCAAGCAATTTTAGAATGAGGTTGAGAATCCTCATTACAAGAAGATTAAATTTGTACGATCTGATCAGGGAGGAGAATATCTAAGTTATGAGTTTGGCAGTCACTTAAGATAGTGTGGAATTGTTTCACAATTGACATCACCTGGAACACCACAGTGTAATGGTGTGTCCGAACGTTGTAATCGAACCTTATTAGATATGGTGAGTTCTATGATGTCTCTTGCTGATTTGCCACTATCGTTTTGGGGTTATGCTTTAGAGACAGCTACATTCACTTTAAATAGGGCACCATCAAAATCCGTTGAGAAGACGCCATATGAACCGTGGTTTGGCAAGAAGCCAAAGTTGTCATTTCTTAAAGTTTGGGGATGTGATGCTTATGTCAAAAAGCTTCAGCCTGAAAAGCTAGAACCCAAAGCGGAGAAATGCGTCTTCATAGGATACCCAAAAGAGACAGTTGGGTATACCTTCTATCTCAAATCCGAAGGCAAAGTGTTTGTCGCTAAGAATGGAACATTTCTTGAGAAAGAGTTTCTCTCGAAAGAATTGAGTGGCAAGAAAATAGAACTTGATGAGGTTATTAAACCTTTACTCCAACCAGAGAGTAGCACAGCGTAGAAAGATGTTTCTGTAGAGCCTGCAAAGGTTGAAGAGGAAGTTAATGATGATGATCATGAAGCTTTGTATCAAGTTGCTATCGAACCTTGTGGGTTGAAAAGGGCGCATACTGCTCCTGAGTGGTACGGCAACCCTGTCTTAGAGGTCATGTTGTTAGACAACAATGAACCTACGAGCTATGGAGAAGCGATGATGGGCCTGGATTCCGAGGAATGGTTAGAGGACATGAAATCTGAGATTGGATCCATGTAGTAAAACAAAGTATGGAAATTGGAAGTATTACCCGAAGGGCCAAAGGCCATTCAGAACAAATGGATCTAAGAGGAAGACAGACGCGGACGGTAATATCACCGTCTATAAAGCTTGACTTGTGGCAAAGGGTTTTGAACAAGTTCAAGGAGTTGACTACGATGAGACCTTCTCACCCGTAGCGATACTTAAATCCGTCAGAATCATGTTAGCAATAGCTGCATTTTTCGATTAAGAAATTTGGCAGATGGATGACAAAACAACGTTCCTTAACGGTTTCCTTAAGGAATAATTGTATATGATAAAACCAAAAGGTTTTGTCGATCCAGAGAATGCTAACAAAGGTTGCAAACTCCATATATCCATTTATGGACTCATGAAAGCATCTCGGAGTTGGAATCTGCATTTTGATGAGGTGATCAAAGTGTTCGGGTTTTACAAGTTTACAGAGAAGCTTGTATTTACAAGAAAGTGAGTGAGAGCTCTATAGCGTTTCTAATATTATATGTGGATGGCATATTGCTGATTGGAAACAATATAGAAATGTTCGAAAGCATGAAGGAATATTTGAACAAGAGTTTTTCATTAAAGGGCCTAGTAGAAGCTGCTTTCATATTAGGCATCAAGATCTATAGAGATAGATTGAGATGCTTAAAAGGACTTTCACAGAGCACATACCTTGACAAATTTTTGAAGAAGTTCAAAATGGATCAGTCCAAAAGGGGTTCTTGCCTGTGTTGCAAGGTGTGAAGTTGAGTAAGACTCAATGCCAAGTGATGGCAGAAGATAGAGAAAAGATGAGTGACATCCCCTATGCTTCAGCCATAGGCACTATCATGTATGCAATGTTATGCACAAGACCCGATGATAGCCTTGCATTAAGTATGGCTGGAAGGTTGCAAAGAGATCCAGAAATGGAGCATTGGACAGTAGTCAAGAATATCCTTAAGTACCTGAAAAGAATTAAGGAAATGTTTCTCATTTATGGAGATGATCAAGAGCTCGTCGTAAAGGGTTACGTCGATGCAAGCTTTGACACTAATCCGAATGACACTAAGTCGCAAACCGGATACGTATTTAGACTCAATGGGTGAGCGGTAAGATGTTGCAGTTCCAAGCAAAGCGTGGGAGCCTATTCTACATGCGAAGCAGAGTACATCACAGCCTCGGAGGCAGCGAAGGAAGGTGTCTGGATGAAGCAGTTCATGACAGATTTTGGAGTAGTGCCCAGTGCACTCAATCCAATGACTCCATTCTGTGACAACACTGGTGCCATTGCTCTAGCCAAGGAACCAATGTTTCACAAGAGGACCAGACACATAAAGCGACGCTTCAATTCCATCCGCGATTACATCAAGGAGGAGGACATACATATTTGCAAAGTGCACACGGATATGAATGTGGCAGACCCGTTGACTAAACCTATTCCAAGGGCTAAACATGATCAACACCAGAACTGTATGGGTGTTAGGATTCATGGCAATGTAAATCACATGGTGATGTGAGCTAGATTATTGACTCTAGTGCATGTGGGAGACTATGGAAATATGCCCTAGAGGCAATAATAAATTGTTATTATTATATTTCCTTGTTCATTATAATCGCCTATTATCCATGATATAATTGTATTGATTGGAAACACATTGGATGTGTGGATACATAAAACAACACCGTGTACCTAGTATGCCTCTAGTAGACTAGCTCGTTGATCAAAGATGGCCAAGGTTTCCTAGCCATGGACATAAGATGTCATTTGATAACGGGATCTAATCATTGGGAGAATGATGTGATGGACAAGACCCAAACTATAAACGTAGCATATGATCGTGTCAGTTTATTGCTATAGTTTTCTACATGTCAAATATTTGTTCCTATGACCATGAGATCATGCAACTCACTGAAACCGGAGTAGTACTTTGTGTGTGTCAAACATTGCAATGTAACTGGGTGACTATAAAGATTCTCTATAGGTGTCTCCGAGAGTGTCTGTTGAGTGGGCATGGATCAAGACCGGGATTTGTTACTCTGTGTGACGGAGAGAATCTTAGGGCCCATTCGGTAATACAACATCACAACAAGCCTTTTGGTAATGTGACTAAGGTGTTAGCCACGGGATCTTGTATTACGAAACGAGTAAAAAGACTTGTCGGTAACGATATTGAACTAGGTATAGATATACCGATGATCGAATCTCGGGCAAGTAACATACCAAAGAACAAAGGAAACATCATACGTGATTAACTAAATCCTTGACATAGAGGTTCAACCGATAAATATCTTCGTAGAATATGTAGGAACCAATATGGGCATCCGGGTCCCGCTATTGTTTATTGACCGTAGAGGTGTCTCGGTCATGTATACATAGTTCTCGAACCCGCAGGGTCTACACACTTAATGTTCGGTGACGTTTCGGTAGTATAGAGTTATGTATGGTGGTGACCGAAGGTTGTTTGGAGTCCTGGATAAGATCCCGGAAGTCACGAGGAGTTCCGGAATGGTCCGTAGGTAAAGATTGATATATAGGAAGTCCCGTTTTGGTCACCGGAAAGGTTTCGCGTACTTCGGTAGTGTACCAGGAGTGCCAGGAGGGTTCCGGGGGACCACGGGAGGGGCCACCCACGCCGGGAGGCCACATGGGCCTTAGGAGTGGCTTACTATCCCTTAGTGGGATGGGAAAGCCAGCCCCTAAGGGCCCATGTGGCTAGAAGGTGGGAGAAGGAAAAAATCCCAAGCGTGGGATGGTTTCCAAGTGGAATCCTACTAGGAGTAGGATTGGAGTTGGACTCTCCCACCTTCTCCACTTCGGCCGACTCCTAGGGGGAACCCTAGGGGCACCGGCCTCCCTCCCCTTACTCCATATATACTGGAGGGGAGAGGGGGCAGCCTCACCAGAAAACCCTAAGCCACGGTGCATCCCTCTCTCCCTGATAGATCGTGTCCTCTAGTTTTCGGCGGTGCTTAGGCGAAGCCCTGCCAGAATAGTTCCACCACTGCCACCGCCGCACCGTCGCGCTGCCGGAGAACTCATCTACCTCTCTGCTCCCTCTTGCTAGATCAAGAAGGCGAAGATCGTCATCGAGTTTTACGTGTGCTCAATGCGGAGGTGTCATCCATTCGGCGCTAGATCGGGACGGATCGTGATTGGATCGCGGGACGGTCGGCGATTTGGATCGCGAAGACATTCGACTACATCAACCGCGTTTCTTAACGCTTCCCGCTTAGCGATCTACAAGGGTATGTAGATCCACTCTCCCCCTCATAGATGCTCATAAGCATGGATAGATCTTGCGTGTGCGTAGGAAATGTTTTGTTTCCCATGCAACGTTCCCCAACAAGGGGATCCCGCGCCAGCATCGTCGGCCATTGGGCTTAGCCCAGTGGTGTAGCGACCCGACTCAAAACGAGTCAAGCCTCTGTGTTTGCTATGCCATCCCTGGATCAGTATGCTGGCACACACAGTACATCAATGTATATATCAAAGTGCAATCACATGTAATTAACGTAAAACTGATATATACCTTAGAATAGCAGCGGATACAGTCAACGGGAGTGGAGTCCCAATAACACCAACGGCAAGTTGAGTGCGGACCGTAACCCTGAATCGTACTCTTACCCGTCGTAGAAGAGAATCTGCAACATAATACGTTGCAGCCATATAGGTCAGTACATTGAATGTACTGGCAAGATCACCATAGTAGAACAGAAGAATAAAGACTATTCTATATGCAAAGGCTTTATGGCTCTGTGTCTAAGTTTTTGCGTAAAAGCTGATTTTATTTTTCCTACAACAAAAGGAATATCAGGAATTTCACTATGGAATTACCTATCATGACATGGTTCCGCCAACCAATGTCTCAATACCCACAAGTATCTTAAGTTGCCCACAATTAAGTTATCAGTCCAGTGTTGAGAGTTCTGAGATAGATCCATGTCCAGAGGCTCAAATTGTCCGTAACCGTGGACACGGCTAATCGATTAGGTTTAACTCTGCAGAGTGTTGTGTAGTTTACCCACAAGATTCTTTCCCTCCTGGTAAGTCCTCGCACTGCCTGGTGTTTGAGAACAGGATGAAAGAAACATGGTCTTTCAGAGTGCTTCCCTGACTGTCCGACAGTGCCCATCCCAATCCTAACGTCGACTACATCTCGTAGCACTGCCCAGCAGAGTCACAACAAAGATCAACCAAGCCAGAGCCCATAATGACTTGTGGCTACACAGGTAAGCTTCCGGGCATGAAGTATTCATCCTTCTCTTTGAGTCTGGGTGAAGCTTTCCGCAAGATGTCATGGCGCTACTCCATGCATCCCGGCCACTCACTGGTTTCTCCAGGGTGCCCAATCAACCATCCTTCACCCAGTAGTGTGTATTGAAAACTTGTCTTCTCGAGTCTTGAAGTCTTGAGGTCTTGAAGATGTAGGACTTGAAGATGTCTTCATGAAGTCGTCGTTTTGACGTGGAGTCCTTCTTCACACCACTCACGAACACTCATACCAGACCTCGTCTACTTTAGCATAGCATTGCACTAACTAGCGTTCCCGGGGCTTTAGTAACCAATGGTGGGTTCCTACCTCGTGCATTCTACTCAACTACAAGAATTTCAATAACACTACGGGAGGGATATGTTGAATGATGTCACTACATGCAATAAAAACATAGGTATGAAATAGATGGTCAAGGTGAACTTGCCTGTACTGTTGATGAAGATAAAGATCGCTCTCAGAAATAACTTGATAGAACTATTCGTCACTCTCCGATAAAAATCTATATAGCAAACATTGCATTCATAAGAAATCATACTAGAAATCAATTCTAACAATCACAAGGTAACACAAGAAAACAAGAGCAACAAGGTTGATAAAAGAAATACTTAAGACAAAGTTGAACACCAAAAACTTCAACAAATTCAAAAGTGACACAAAACCCAAAACAAAGTAAAATATAATAAAAGGATTTTAGTAAATATTTTGTTAGCAAAATGAATTACTTTTGAAGAACAAGTATAACTATGAAAACGATATTCTAAACAACATAAGTGTTTGCCTAATGAACTTAACTACAAGCACAACTATAAACTAAAAGAAAACATTTTGTAAAAATAACTAAGTTAACAGAAAATAATTTATAAAAACCTTTATTACAAAACATAATTAGATCATCAAAAGTTTTGTGAAAAGAGTTTCTATTAAACTAAACTGTTTTATAACACATTACCTAATGATAAAGAACATAGTTTTCCTATCATAATAGGGCAAAACTAAAGTATTTTTATTTAAAACATTTATTTACAGAAAAGAATTAGTAAAAACTTTATTTTAAAACAGAATCTAAATACTTAAAATTTAAGTTAAAAGAATTGTTACTAACAAATTTGCTTTTAAAACAACTATACCTATTTGAAAGAGGGTATAGATCCCTACAACAAAAATTTATAAATTAACAAATTAACTTTTGTTAACAGCAAGTAAATTACTAAGGTTTGGTACAACAACACTAAATGGAATCTGAAACTTAATATAAATCATATTCAGATTTTCAAAAAATAAAACAAAGTAAATCAATCTAAATAAACTAATAGGAAACTAAACAGAATCTGTTTTAGTTGAAAACACTATTTAAAATTATTATAAAAATTCTCGAACTCTACCAAATGATAGCTAAGATCACTAGTGACAAGTAGGAAAAAGAATCCATCAAAAATTCATTTTAGATCTCAAGATATTCAGAAAACAAAATTTAAATCAAATCTGTCGAAATTCAAATTTAGATATTCAAACATAGTCAAATTTGGTATTCACAGAAACTACATGAAATTTGTGATCTAATGCAAAAGAAATCAATTAAAAACATTAATTAGTTTAAAAGTTATAAGTAAAATAAAATCAAAACTTATTCTGGAAACAGAAATTAAAACAGAAAAGAAAAAATCTAAACTAACGGTCAGGGGGCTACGTGGCATGCTCTGGTTGGTCCAGGTGTGTGCGTGCGGAGTGTTACGAGCGGACAACCGAGACATAACAGAAAACAGTTCGGTCTATAATTAGAAAAGAAAAGGCCGGCCGGTTCTTTTAAAAGAACCGAAGGGGTACGTGGGTTCTAATCTATGCCGTTGAGACGAGATCGGACGGGGGAGAGTACTCACCGTGGTGGAAGGAGCTCCGGCGAGGTCGACGTTGACGGCAGGGACGGCGAGGTCGTCGGGGACGCGCCTCCGGTGGTCCTCTGGCGACGGAGAAAGGCTCCGTTTGACGCAGGCGAAGACGGCGATGAGGATGGTGGTGTCGGAGGGACTCGGGAACGAAGGTGGCGACGACGGCGAGCTCAGAGGCGGCGGTGGTGTTTCGGGTGCCGACGGCGAAGGGGCTCCGGTGGGTCTCCGGAGAAGGCGAGGAGATGGGGAGGTTCGGGCGAGCGAGAGAGGGAGGTTAGTGGGCTCCGGGAGGTTGCGGGGAAGGCAGGGGAAGCAGCACGTCGAAAATGGCGCGGCGGCTACCGATGTCTCCGGCGAGAGATTCCGGTGAGGGTGATGCACGGAAGAAGGGGAAAACAGGAGGAATGGAGAGAGGAGGGTGAGGGCTATTTATAGGGGCTCAGAGGGGTCGGGGGGAGTAAGGAGGGAGGGGGTCCGGTGGAAGTTATTGTCGGCGACGAGGTCGTGGGGGGGGAAAGGGATGACCGAGCGAGGCTAACGGTCGGTCGGGTGGGACCCGGTGGCAGCGAGAGGGAGGGCGAGGTTTCCGCGTCGGTCGGCCGGCGCATAATGAATTCGCGAATTAAAGCCTGTGGGCCGGCCCGTTTTAATTCTAAAACCGTTACCGTTTTGCTATTTATGATTTTACCAGAGCCATAAAACTGCTTCAATGCATTCGAATAAATTCCAAATATAGTCAAATTTTATATCGAAATTAACATAATAATAAATGCCATTTAATGGACATTTTTATTCTGGCATTTGAATATTTTTAAAAAAATCATTTTTCAGAAAATGCCTTAATTGGCTTTATTTACTTTTGCAAATACTTTTCAAATAACTTTTTGGGTTTGATGATTCAAAAACTTCACAAATTACCCCCTGTCTTGGAGTGTCATGTTACTCCTCTCAAATTTTTGTCAGGGTTTTGAATTCTTTGAAAAAATTTGATAGGGACCAATATGAAATGGATTTTCAAAATAATCCACAGGTTTTCAAAAGCTCTTTCAATTCCTTCTTTTAACTTCCAACTCATATTTCATATAATTTGAAGAAGTCATATTATCTGCTCTCATGAAAATCATTGAGTTGCATAAAGTTTTCTGAATTTGAAATATTTTAAAAATGGAAATTCAAATCATTTTCAAATCCCTTTTCATTTCTTTAAATGGAAGAAGTCATGTCATCTTCACTCTAGGGTTTTGTAATGAAATGAATTTTAATTCCTGGTGATCAAAATGCAGATTGAATGTTTTCGGAAAGTCATTTCATTCCCTCTCAATAAACTTTCAAAAGTTTCAAATTTCACTCACTTTCAATCACTCAAACAAACAAACAATCATTCTAATAATTATTATAACATTCCAAAGTTTGGGATGTTACAAATCTACCACACTTAAAATGAATCTCGTCCTCGAGATTCGGAAAGGCTAGAAAGAAAAGGTTAGGGTTTGGGGGTCTTCTAACAAATCCATTGACCAAGAAATGTGGGTCTACCACACTTAAAATGAATGTTACTGGTCTCAAAATCTTGGCAGTCCACTGGTACATCTGTCTGCTCACCTTCTTCCCGATAGCTTCTTCGGTGATGCTCTTCCGTTATATCAAAATCTTGTGATCTCTTAGCAAAATGTATTTCCTCCGGTATTGGGTCTTCTTAGCTGGTAAGTCTCGTGATCAATTCTAAATAACTTATCGAAGATCTCATGGTGGTCTACCATTAGTGGTTATCCTGTAGTGAAAAATGGGTCGTGGCTTCATTCCTCACCATAAAATCCCAACGTGTGACAGCAACTGTCATGTACAAGGGTTTCATCCTACCATTCTAAGGCTTAAACAAAAGCTTCAAAGAACGTTGTCTCTTTACTATGGGTAAGTCACTCAGATTTACCATTCCGAATAGCAAGAGAATGATAAGAGTAAGTCGTCATGGTGGCCAAGCCATGTCGCACTGAAATCATTACCTTGTATAAGGTTTAGTAATCTCGTATTCCAGCACTTGGGTTCCCTCACAAGCGTTGCAGAAATTTCTCTTGTCAACGAACAAAGTTCGGATAAATCCTTTGATTTATGCAAGATGAACAAAAACACCTATCGTTTCTTCACAACTCTCAGGTTTTCGTAATACTCCTAAGGAAAACGTTTGATAGTCAGTCGTAGCTTCTTCCAAATTTCTTCCTTCACCAAGGTGGGGCTTGATCCTTATCAATCGTGATGGTCAGTGAGTTGTGGTTTCACTTGAATCCTTGAATAGCTTCATCTCACCTGTGGGGTTACTATCGTTCCATATCCCAACGTTGCCTTCAGTTCACTTCACCATACCCTTGAGGTAACAATCACAGACTTATTCTTTTCTAAGTTCCTCTCTACGAAATCCATTTTCCTTTCCATTGGTGTGTTTAACCTTGGGTATGGTTTCATCACAATCATTCCTTTTCTCAATATTCCAACTTCGAAAGCACTTTGTCTCAAAGGTTATTATCCGGATAGTTTGCGGTGGTTCCACATTCTCTTCATCCATATTCATTTATCCAAACTCCTAAATCTGGGAAAGGTACCTGTGGTTTCTACCACACTTAAAATAAAATGCACTCATGTTTGCATAGACCATATTTTCTCATATCCTCGAAAATGGTCGGAGACCTTGGGTCATAGAGTAACAACTCATGAAATGCAACATAAGGTAAATCATGACACCATAAATTCCATTGACTCATGAATTTATTACAAACTCTGGGACTTCCGTTACAAGATAAGCTCATGAAATCAAAAGTGCTTCATGATACAGGTATTTCCATCTTCGAAACTATCCCATTCTTCTCATATTCAATCCTTGGTTACATTCTCAATCACTTCTTAAAACTCCTAGAAAATACTTTATTACAAATGCTGCCATCCACCTAGTTTGGTATGGTCTAGCATCAACTCTCAACTTTATTCATTCATCTCCCCTTGGAGATATTTTAGTACCACTGAAAATTTCCGATGTGCTCCTTGAAATCCTCCATCTTTTCCTTGATTAGGGTGGACATGAGCTTCATCTCCATCATCTCCGTATGCACCACTTGCAGGTATTCCTGAGTATGACGGAGTCTTGCTTCAAGTATTTCTCCAATATGGCATATGGCTTCCATGGCAGCTTCACGAACAGCGTCAAAGAAAATAGCTTGTGGTACACGAGATATGTAAAAGTATCGTCCAGTAGTCTTTGGGCAAACTCCCTTTGCACGGTGAAGGTGTACCTCCACATACCAAAGTTTCACTCCATTATCCATGAATGGGTAGCCTTTGTAGACTGCATCTCCTTCAAGATGGATGTGCTTCATCATATCCTTCAGGATCCTTGGGTAGTCATGATCACTGGTCAGGGTCATGATTGTTTCCGGGCCTTTGAGGAAAGACTCATAAAGGGTGGTCATCTGCGTGTGTCAGAAAAGGTACTCAGAATTGACATATGTCTCGACTTGGGTAAACATCCATGTTATCCAAAATCAAACTTCAAATTCTCTTTCCAACATCTTTAGAGAATATTGTCATCCTTAAAACAAATGGATTATCCATAACCTCAAATGATAAGAGTGCTACCTATTACATTTATTACTTCCGAACTCAAACTACTCATGCTTAGCATTCTTCTCTAGGCAGGTATAAGAGTAGGGTCATGTCTTCTTGCACTGAAAACAAATGATTTCTGACATATCTCGGGGCTTCTTGATGTTGGTGCTTGCTCCTTGGGTTCTTGATTCCTTTCTTGGGCACTTATCGGCATAGTGGCCTAAATTCTTGCACCTGAAACACATGATCTGACTCAGATCCTTCTTCGTAGAAATTGGGTTGTTCAGAGGAAGTCTTCGGTTTCTCTTCTTGAGCTCCTTTGTTCCGATCAAAATTTCAATTTCCTGTGGATCAAACTCCACTTCTTCTACCGGGAAGTTTCCCAGATACTCTTTTCTTTCCTTCGTACAGTCTTGTGAGAAATGTCCTTCTTCTCCACAAGAATAGCAGGCATTGGAGTAAAATCTGGTTAATCCTTCTCCATCAGGGTCTTCAATATCTTTCTTCATCACAAATTCTCCAAATTCTCCTCTGAAGGCTTCCTTCATGGCTTCCTTCTGTTGCTTGATGACTTCTTGTACCTTGGGGTATATTTGGCATTGAGCCGGGTAGTGGTTGGTTCCTTCACACAAGAAACATGTCACCTGCCCAGTTGGGCATTCCTCAGCAGGGTGATTTCCTTCACAATGAGGGCATCCTTTCTTGTGTTCTTCCTGGGTGTGTCCTATTTCTCCACATATCTTGCAGGCACAAATCTTCTTTACAACTTTGCGACGGGGCTTCTGGGTGTTGGTAACAACATGAGACTTTTGCAAAATCATCTTGAATTCTTCCCAAGTGATTGGTGCTTGCGTATCATGGATATCTTCATGCATCTTCCACCAATGTGCAGCACCTTCTGCAAAGTACCGAAGAGCATACAGGACCATCTCGTTCCTTGCAACATGGTTACTCCTTAGGTGATCCTCCATGTTCTGAATCCATTCTTCTATCTCTAACCGAGTCATTGATCCAGAATACACGAGTCTAGCTTCATTCGTCATCTATTGGGTTCAAGGTTTTGGGATGAGATGGGTAAGAGAGATAAAGGAGGGGAAAACACACAATACAAACAATAGTTTTGAAAATAGATTTTTTTTGTGGCTGTCGAAAATAAAACTTACACACAAATGACAGCGCACAAATCATCGTATCTAACGTAAATATACAGCAGGGATTTGGTCTTCTAGGGGCATAATATCTTGGAAAATTCTTCATGGTCTTCAATTTCTTCAGATCAGTATAATCTTCAATCCTTTTTTGTAGCTCTTTCCATAATGGAATACATCTTTGTTGGAGTTGGTCACCAGTTGTCCGATATCTTGTCCTTCTTGGAGTGGCTTCAGTTGATCCTTAGTGGGGTCAAGGGGAAAAGGGTATTTTCTAACTCTTGATAAAACTCAGAAGGGATGAGAAGTAGAAGGTCTTTTGAAAACAAAGTTTTCGAGAAATCATTTCCTAAGGGCTTTCCAGTTTCTAGGGTCACGTCCTACAGTCAACATGTGCTCTGATACCATTTTCTGTAGCGACCCGACTCAAAACGAGTCAAGCCTCTGTGTTTGCTATGCCATCCCTGGATCAGTATGCTGGCACACACAGTACATCAATGTATATATCAAAGTGCAATCACATGTAATTAACGTAAAACTGATATATACCTTAGAATAGCAGCGGATACAGTCAACGGGAGTGGAGTCCCAATAACACCAACGGCAAGTTGAGTGCGGACCGTAACCCTGAATCGTACTCTTACCCGTCGTAGAAGAGAATCTGCAACATAATACGTTGCAGCCATATAGGTCAGTACATTGAATGTACTGGCAAGATCACCATAGTAGAACAGAAGAATAAAGACTATTCTATATGCAAAGGCTTTATGGCTCTGTGTCTAAGTTTTTGCGTAAAAGCTGATTTTATTTTTCCTACAACAAAAGGAATATCAGGAATTTCACTATGGAATTACCTATCATGACATGGTTCCGCCAACCAATGTCTCAATATCCACAAGTATCTTAAGTTGCCCACAATTAAGTTATCAGTCCAGTGTTGAGAGTTCTGAGATAGATCCATGTCCAGAGGCTCAAATTGTCCGTAACCGTGGACACGGCTAATCGATTAGGTTTAACTCTGCAGAGTGTTGTGTACTTTACCCACAAGATTCTTTCCCTCCTGGTAAGTCCTCACACTGCCTGGTGTTTGAGAACAGGATGAAAGAAACATGGTCTTTCAGAGTGCTTCCCTGACTGTCCGACAGTGCCCATCCCAATCCTAACGTCGACTACATCTCGTAGCACTGCCCAGCAGAGTCACAACAAAGATCAACCAAGCCAGAGCCCATAATGACTTGTGGCTACACAGGTAAGCTTCCGGGCATGAAGTATTCATCCTTCTCTTTGAGTCTGGTGAAGCTTTCCGCAAGATGTCATGGCTCTACTCCATGCATCCCGGCCACTCACTGGTTTCTCCAGGGTGCCCAATCAACCATCCTTCACCCAGTAGTGTGTATTGAAAACTTGTCTTCTCGAGTCTTGAAGTCTTGAGGTCTTGAAGATGTAGGACTTGAAGATGTCTTCATGAAGTCGTCGTTTTGACGTGGAGTCCTTCTTCACACCACTCACGAACACTCATACCAGACCTCGTCTACTTTAGCATAGCATTGCACTAACTAGCGTTCCCGGGGCTTTAGTAACCAATGGTGGGTTCCTACCTCATGCATTCTACTCAACTACAAGAATTTCAATAACACTACGGGAGGGATATGTTGAATGATGTCACTACATGCAATAAAAACATAGGTATGAAATAGATGGTCAAGGTGAACTTGCCTGTACTGTTGATGAAGATAAAGATCGCTCTCAGAAATAACTTGATAGAACTATTCGTCACTCTCCGATAAAAATCTATATAGCAAACATTGCATTCATAAGAAATCATACTAGAAATCAATTCTAACAATCACAAGGTAACACAACAAAACAAGAGCAACAAGGTTGATAAAAGAAATACTTAAGACAAAGTTGAACACCAAAAACTTCAACAAATTCAAAAGTGACACAAAACCCAAAACAAAGTAAAATATAATAAAAGGATTTTAGTAAATATTTTGTTAGCAAAATGAATTACTTTTGAAGAACAAGTATAACTATGAAAACGATATTCTAAACAACATAAGTGTTTGCCTAATGAACTTAACTACAAGCACAACTATAAACTAAAAGAAAACATTTTGTAAAAATAACTAAGTTAACAGAAAATAATTTATAAAAACCTTTATTACAAAACATAATTAGATCATCAAAAGTTTTGTGAAAAGAGTTTCTATTAAACTAAACTGTTTTATAACACATTACCTAATGATAAAGAACATAGTTTTCCTATCATAATAGGGCAAAACTAAAGTATTTTTATTTAAAACATTTATTTACAGAAAATAATTAGTAAAAACTTTATTTGAAAACAGAATATAAATACTTAAAATTTAAGTTAAAAGAATTGTTACTAACAAATTTGCTTTTAAAACAACTATACCTATTTGAAAGAGGGTATAGATCCCTACAACAAAAATTTATAAATAAACAAATTAACTTTTGTTAACAGCAAGTAAATTACTAAGGTTTGGTACAACAACACTAAATGGAATCTGAAACTTAATATAAATCATATTCAGATTTTCAAAAAATAAAACAAAGTAAATCAATCTAAATAAACTAATAGGAAACTAAACAGAATCTGTTTTAGTTGAAAACACTATTTAAAATTATTATAAAAATTCTAGAACTCTACCAAATGATAGCTAAGGTCACTAGTGACAAGTAGGAAAAAGAATCCATCAAAAATTCATTTTAGATCTCAAGATATTCAGAAAACAAAATTTAAATCAAATCTGTCGAAATTCAAATTTAGATATTCAAACATAGTCAAATTTGGTATTCACAGAAACTACATGAAATTTGTGATCTAATGCAAAAGAAATCAATTAAAAACATTAATTAGTTTAAAAGTTATAAGGAAAATAAAATCAAAACTTATTCTGGAAACAGAAATTAAAACAGAAAAGAAAAAATCTAAACTAACGGTCAGGGGGCTACGTGGCATGCTCTGGTTGGTCCAGGTGTGTGCGTGCGGAGTGTTACGAGCGGACGACCGAGACATAACAGAAAACAGTTCGGTCTATAATTAGAAAAGAAAAAGCCGGCCGGTTCTTTTAAAAGAATCGAAGGGGTACGTGGGTTCTAATCTATGCCGTTGAGACGAGATCGGACGGGGGAGAGTACTCACCGTGGTGGAAGGAGCTCCGGCGAGGTCGACGTCGACGGCAGGGACGGCGAGGTCGTCGGGGACGCGCCTCCAGTGGTCCTCTGGCGACGGAGAAAGGCTCCGTTTGACGCAGGCGAAGACGGCGATGAGGATGGTGGTGTCGGAGGGACTCGGGAACGAAGGTGGCGACGACGGCGAGCTCAGAGGCGGCGGTGGTGTTTCGGGTGCCGACGGCGAAGGGGCTCCGGTGGGTCTCCGGAGAAGGCGAGGAGATGGGGAGGTTCGGGCGAGCGAGAGAGGGAGGTTAGTGGGCTCCGGGAGGTTGCGGGGAAGGCAGGGGAAGCAGCACGTCAAAAATGGCGCGGCGGCTACCGGTGTCTCCGGCGAGAGATTCCGGTGAGGGTGATGCACGGAAGAAGGGGGAAACAGGAGGAATGGAGAGAGGAGGGTGAGGGCTATTTATAGGGGCTCAGAGGGGTCGGGGGGAGTAAGGAGGGAGGGGGTCCGGTGGAAGTTATTGCCGGCGACGAGGTCGTGGGGGGGGGGAAAGGGTGACCGAGCGAGGCTAACGGTCGGTCGGGTGGGACCCGGTGGCAGCGAGAGGGAGGGCGAGGTTTCCG
Organism: Hordeum marinum; assembly: GCA_022496015.1. NCBI lineage: Eukaryota > Viridiplantae > Streptophyta > Magnoliopsida > Poales > Poaceae > Hordeum > Hordeum marinum. Next base: position 508,980,327 of record CM039673.1, on the reverse strand, counting down.
CGTCGGTCGGCCGGCGCATAATGAATTCGCGAATTAAAGCCTGTGGGCCGGCCCGTTTTAATTCTAAAACCGTTACCGTTTTGCTATTTATGATTTTACCAGAGCCATAAAACTGCTTCAATGCATTCTAATAAATTCCAAATATAGTCAAATTTTATATCAAAATTAACAGAATAATAAATGCCATTTAATGGACATTTTTATTCTGGCATTTGAATACTTTAAAAAAATTATTTTTCAGAAAATGCCTTAATTGGCTTTATTTACTTTTGCAAATACTTTTCAAATAACTTTTTGGGTTTGATGATTCAAAAACTTCACAAATTACCCCCTGTCTTGGAGTGTCATGTTACTCCTCTCAAATTTTTGTCAGGGTTTTGAATTCTTTGAAAATTTTGGATAGGGACCAATATGAAATGGATTTTCAAAATAATCCAGAGGTTTTCAAAAGCTCTTTCAATTCCTTCTTTTAACTTCCAACTCATATTTCATATAATTTGAAGAAGTCATATTATCTTCTCTCATGAAAATCATTGAGTTGCATAAAGTTTTCTGAATTTGAAATATTTTAAAAATGGAAATTCAAATCATTTTCAAATCCCTTTTCATTTCTTTAAATGGAAGAAGTCATGTCATCTTCACTCTAGGGTTTTGTGATGAAATGAATTTTAATTCCTGGTGATCAAAATGCAGATTGAAAGTTTTGGGAAAGTCATTTCATTCCCTCTCAATAAACTTTCAAAAGTTTCAAATTTCACTCACTTTCAATCACTCAAACAAACAAACAATCATTCTAATAATTATTATAACATTCCAAAGTTTGGGATGTTACAAGTGGCGTCCTTCGATGGTGACACAGGGATAGGAACATGAAGGGAGGAGCCCGGCGGCTATGGTTTGAGGGAGCCCGAGTCGCCTGGGGTGGGGGCGACGCGAGTGGATGCACTGTCGAGAACCCTACACAGAACCTATTACCACACCTCAACTATGTGACATAGTATTCTTTAATAAAAATTAGCCCTCATTTCCCTTCCAGAGATTTTTTTACGGGAAAGCCTTCATGGCTGCTTTATTACCTCAAATCAAACTTTCATCGTTTGCTAAAGCATTGACAATAAAACTAGGAGGTGTACCCAACCACACCATCGGTGGTTTACCCCTCCTATAGCTAGCTAAATAATGAGCAACCATGTTTGTCTCTCTAAAACAGTGTTCAATAGTGCCCTTCCCGAAATCTTGATGTAGACTATGACCATCATCTAGAATTGGTGCAGCCACCGGTGTGTATCCTTCATTCAACTTTATAGCATTTGTGATGATCAAACTGTCGGACTGAATCATGATTTTCTCACAGCCGAGTCCCCTTATGAACATGATACCCTGGTGCATGGCCTCTGCCTCTGCTGATATCACATCAGCCACATGTGTCATTTGTGTTGTTGCTTCCACGATGAACCCTCCGTTATGATCGCGCACTACCATCCCACAGACTCCCGTGTGATCTTCGTTAGCGAAAGCCGCATCAACATTTAGAATTTGCACCCCAGTTTGCGCCCTCTTCCATGTCTTTTGGCGATCCACTGCAATGGGCCGCAATGGGTTCGCTCACAACAGGAACATAGTTTAGTGACAAAGCTCGGATCGCCATTGAAGTGCAGAAAGGATTCTGGACATGTACTCCTTTGGACATCTCCCTTCTTTTCCACTATAGATACCAACAAGTAGATGCGATGACCTCTGGGATATCAACAATATCCATATAATTGCGACGAAATTTTTCATCACACATGAGAAATTCTATTAGTTGGCACTGGCCCTATCTGTCAGTGTAGCCATTTTAATGTCATCAAGCAGGTCCAACTCAAGCCACGCCGATCTGGCTCACTTACATTCGAACAAGGCGTGCTTCGAGTCCTCTAATCCAGGATGACAAACAAGGCATTATCCACTGACAGGAATGTGACGATTTTGCAAGAGAACTTCTAAAAGGGATCACATTGTGCAAGCATCTCCATATAAATATTTTGACTTTACCCAACATCTTGAGATTCCACACTTTCTTCCACACAGTATGGTTCATGCTACTAGATTTTCCACTCTCCCTCCTAAGCTTACCCGCATATTGATCATCCCATTAGCAATAGTACGTGAAACGAACAGAAAATACTTCGGTTTTTGTGTAGTGCCATGCAACATTATCTTCAAAGTTTTGCTGCGACAAAGGTCTTGACATGATGCGTTCTACATCTAAGCTCCAGAAATTGTCCCGAATTAAAGGTTCATCCCATTCACCAAAAGTTGGATCAATCAAGTCAATCACACGCGATAACAAGCAGTTTCCTCGGTGTTACGATTTTCCTACTAGGTCTGCTAGGTATCTAGGAATCCTCCCATATATCTATATTGCTTCCATCTCCAACTTGATGCATCCTTTTTAAAAGTTTGAATTCCTGCAAAGATACTTTGTCATACAAAAAATGAACCCTTCTTCAAAATACAATTCAAAATGTCTTCAGTTGGATAGTATCTTGCATGTAACACCCTAGCACATAATGAATCATAGTCCTCAATTAACCTCCAGCACTATTTTGCTAGCAATGCTAAATTGAAAGCATGAATACCTCTAAAGCCCATCCCACCTTTTTCTCTCAGTACACATATCTTTCATCACGCAAACCAATGCATCTTGCACTTATCATCCTCACCACCCCACCGGTACTGCAACATTGCGACCCCTTCCAGAGTTTTAGTGAAACAATTAAGCTTTGTAGATAATATCACCGAAAGAAACATAAAACGCGCCCATCATTACCTAGTGCCCTGGTGATGGGCACGTTGTTTGAGGCCTGAATATCCTGACTTTAGATTTACTTTTTTTCATGTGTGTTTCTAATTTAAATTTATAATCTTTAGAGATTGTAGACATATGTCTTACGAACATTCACAATTGTTTTCTTTTGAAGATTTTAAATACTGAATTTTTTATTTTATGTTTGTAGCATGGGATCATTTAACATTTTTCTGTTGTTTTTAAAGAAGCAGGAGGCATTTCAGGTGTGTGATCACCTGATATTTTCCCAACCAAATTTGTCTTAGGTATTGGTACCATACCATATTGCGTGTACCATTTTTTTTCCTTTTTAGATATAATTGTCCGTGCATTGCCACTGGGTATAATATTCTAGTATGTTAGCCCATGATCATATTAATGTGATTTTGTAGATAATTTTTATCCAATTTTACTCATGATTTACCTGTCCATATTTTAGGATTTTATGTTTTAATCACTTATTGTTTTTTTAGGCCATACAAACTAACACTGTCTGACGACTAGTTTGGGCTCTACGATTCCCTCCCCCCTCCCGGGGGGGGGGGGGTTCTCACCATGGCCCATGAATCGAAACTGCACTGCTCCTAATGAAACAAACAGAAATAAAACAGGTTAACCAGTTCAAGCTTTCATGCCTCAAAAAGAAGAACAGTTCAAGCTTCCATTTCTACCCATCGATCTCACTCAACAGCAACAAAAAACACCCATCTATGCCGCATAATCTTCTTTAACGAAGACATTAACCCTCCCTTTCGCTTCGAAAGTCTTCGTGATTTATGTAATTTTTAGTAGTCTTGTAAGATAATGTCGTCGAAAGTAACATACAGGGTGCCTATCAGTGCCCCAGTGGCATGGTGATCGGCGATGTGTCTTAACCCTCACACGGTGACACACCGAGTTATTACGCGGGGCTTACAGCAGCAGTATGTCACTCGGTCATCTCACGCAACCCGTCCCACCCCCAACAAACTCGACCGACCCGTCAATCAATCAGTCTGAGGCCAAGGACGGAAAATCCCACCAAATTCCCTCACATCTAACGAACGACTCATTCCGACTAGTTTAATCGGCGAACCAAGTCCACCTAATCCTAATCCCAACTGAAAACACTGTGCCACTGGCAACACTAGTAGTACTACTACTCACCTAGTTGAAACTGAAAGTTGCGTAGGGCGGCATGGCCGGATTTGTCAAAACGCAGTTCAACGACGATCATTTTGCTGTCGATTTCCCAGGTCATGCTGTATGTGGTACTACGTACTGTTCCATAGGTTTAATATTACCGCGCCGCGACTGTTCTCCGTCCGGTGAAACCTCAGGGCTGGCAGTGACCGTGACCGTGACCCCTTTTGAGTCGCCGATCGGCTGTCCTGATTGGGAGCGTGTCTGGATCCTGAAACTTTCTGCCGGATCATCGTTGGCTGGAACCGTCGGCCGGGGCGTCGGCACGGCACGAACTGGCTAGCTAACCAGTAGGGCAGATAGATGGCTAGGCGTTGCGTGCTCGGGTTACGCACCGAACTCGAAGATACTACTGCCTGCCTTTTTTTATCAGAGGTAAATATAGCAATGGTGCTTCAACTTGTCACGAGTGTGTACTTTGATGTCTAAACTTGTAAAATACATTGAATTGGTTTCATAACTTGATACGAGCATGCATATATGGTTCAAATCTCGTTTGTATACGTCCGCGACGCTGACGAGACGTGCCATCATCTAAAAAGGCCCTTCCAGAGAAGTTGATAAATTGTAAAATGTCTATTACTAATTAAAAACGGATATGCGGTTCGAACCAGTGACCTGTCGCATGAAGGTGAGCGTGACTAGCTAGTAAACCGTTCCAAATTTAGTGTCATGAAAGAATTCGTACACTTTATAAACACAAAGTTGAACAACATAATTTTATTTTTTTTATACCAGCAAAATACCACGGTGTGCCTTGGTTTTCACCATGCTTGCTTTTTTCATTTTAAAATTTTATAAAAAATACATAAATTATTATTGTGTGTTACCAATGCAATTTCATAAACATTAATGTAATTTCATAAAATACCAATGCAATAATTTAACGAAAGTACACATAATAAAATTATGGATTAAGAACATATTTAGTAATTTGAAAATTTCCACATTTCAATAAAATATTAAAGTAATTTGGAAGCATTCATACATTTAAATAAATTCTCATATAATTTTAAATTTTCCACATTTTAAATAAAATATTCATGCATTATATAAATGAGTTCATGTTTAAGTAAAAACTGCTTTGTTTTACAAAGTTTATATAGTAGATAGAATTTGTGTATTTTCTAAAAATATAAATACAAGTCTAGCGCGAACTTATATTGCGGATCCTCACATGAATAATACTTGAATCATATAAACATTTTTATCATTTGTAAGTATTTTCAATTGAATGGATATGTTTGAAAATAACCCGTGAATTATTTTTAAAATGACATTACGTTTTTTGCATTCTTTTAAAATTATGTTTGTTATACATTCATAAAAAGTACATGTACTTTTGATACATGAGAACTCATTGGTTGTCCGTCTATGGTTATGAATCATAATGTAGCAGAAAATGTGAAGTGGTCCACTGGCTAGCCGAGCATGCATTCGACTCGTGGGTCACCCGTTCAAACAACTACATCACCAGTTTTAGTATGTTATAGTTATAGTTTATATAGTTTATAGTTTATCACTTTCTCGGTAAGGGCTTTATTGTATGAAAAATAATTTTGAAGGGGTTTTCGTAAAAAACCAGGCCACACACACTTGTCCCCGCCATCCAATCGCTGGCAGAGGGTCCCATGCCATGTCGGAGCGCCTCATCAGAATTTCGAAGGGGTTTCCGCAAAAAACCAGGCCACACACTTGTTCCCGCCATCCAGTCGTTGGCAGAGGGTCCCATGCCATGTCGGAGCGCCTCATCAGCGTCGCGAACGTATACAAATGTCATTTGAACCGTATATGCACGTCCATGACAATTTATGAAACCAGTTTGATGTATTTTACAGCTTCAAGCACTAAACTGTACATCTGTGACAAATTTAAGCACCGCGGGTGTATTTACCTCTTTTTATCATCGTCTGAGAGAAATGTGAGGTGTCAAGATCTTACTGCGCCAGTCATCACCTGACTAAACGACCGGACCATATGAAAACTCCAGTACAACGAAATCACCACCGTTCAAACTTCGGACATCACCGGTGAGTGAGTAGTCGGCGAGCGTATCTCGCACGCCGCAATGCTGGCCTCTCCGGGCATCCAATCCTCTCCTGCCGCCCATGCACGGGCGAAACTGCTCGCGCCGGCTGACGTCGCCGCGGTAGACGACGACGGCGGGACGGTGGTGCGAATACGGCGCGACGAACCTGAAAAAAAGAAATGCGTGCGTGTGTGCGTGCGTGCGTTATTCTACACGAGGAGAATTCGAGCCTGCTAGTGCTAGCTAGAGAGATGCTGCGAAGTCGCAAAGTTGCGGATCGGCGTGACGTAGGGAGGGGCGACGATGGACACGCCGTCAACGTACGCTCGCCGATGGGGATGGCCACCGGGAGCAGGAATCTTTCCGGCGCCTCGTCAGCGTCGTCCAAGCCGGGAAAGCCCTCGCAGTGCTTTCCCATTCCGGCGTCCGGTCGCTCGCTTCGACTCGATTAATGATCGTATAGTGCGAAATTCCATCGAATCCTAGCTGCCCTCGTGCAGATGCATCCAGCAGAACAACTCCAATCACGCGATCCAGACGAACGCATGGTTTGTTTGTCTTTTGTCCGTTTGTATCGACACGTTCATCCACTTTTATAAATGGATTGACTGTGCATCCAAAGCATATACCCAAATTTCATCGTTGTCTTTGGCCGGCATCCATTTTAAATGACACAAGTTTTTGTTGGCATTTGCATGTTATTTTTATTTCATCAAAGACATTTTAATACATTTTTTACTAATTCTTTATTACGAGTACAAGACAAAAAAACAAAAAAAAACAATAAGATATTTTAAAAGAGGTCCAACTTCCATAACTGCTTCTACTAGCTGGACTAATATCCTCTCTACGTCTTCATTGTTGATATACGGATTCTTTAGCTTAACAACGCCTTTCATCTTCGATTCTAAAGAAGTAGACGGTGTTTCTTCTTTGGTCTCTTCTTTACTCTCATCTATAGCTTCAATTCTAGCTAGAAGTGCACGAAGATCTAGCAAATTTCGTGAGATTAATAAAACAATTTATTTTTTCCCAATACCGAAAGTTGCATCTCACCTACACACAAAATTGAGCAAATAAGCTCGCGAAATTACATCGAATCAAATAGCAAAATGCCAAACGAAAATCATGTACCCCGTCTTTTTTGCACTTGACGAACACCCAACCAGGATGTTTCGGCGTCGAAGAAATGCATCGGACGACCTGCAACGGGCAGTCGTCGCACTTTATTAACGATAATGGTGAGTCGACAAGCCTTTGGGCCAGCACCAAGCCAAGGCGACGGCCAACTATGGCTTTGTCGACAAACTGACGACGATACAGATCCGAGTGGCTAGAGGCTGATTGAGCACCTGCATGCGCCACCGAGGCATTGCCCGGGCTATGTGGACCGGCACCTGACCAATCCATGGCAAGCGCAGTCCGACGACGTCGAGTTTCGCCAAATCTCGCAACCGCCACCACAGATCTACCACTAGCCCTCCCGCACCGGGGCGAAGGAAGGCACCCCGCCGGTGGATGTGTTGCTGGGTGGAGGAGCGAGGGGCTGAAGAGCAAGGTGGCTGAGAAAAATGGGTGTTGACCTAGGGTTTGTGCACTTGCGGGCGACGTGTGGGGGCTAAGGATAAAAAAGCGAGATTGTGCAATCGACGGACGGGCCAGGGAAAGAAGCACGCGAACGAGGCGTGTGTCTGCTTTGTGTCCACAATGACACAAATGCGGCCTGAATTTAGACCTAAAATGAATCACGGACGGACAAATAACGGACGTGCATCCGTTTAGGTCGTTGTCATAACATGACGATCCAAACAGGCATACACAGGCGAAATGGATCAATGGATCGTCCGATTGAAATTGCTCTTAACGATCGATCACAAACTTTGCCGCCAACGTGGTTGCAAGGGACTCGTCAACCATGGAGAAATGTTTTTTCATATGATGCTTGTGGGGAAATGTCACTGCTAGATATAAGTAAAGCACTTTGTCTGATTGGTGCAATAGATTATTATTTCTTCCAATGATAGGTTGGCCATGTCAAAACAAGTTGCTCGATTTAGTTAATTATTTTATATTTGTACGGTTTTTAGTTATTCAACAAATCGGGCACATCATTTTATAAGATTCCTGGTACTTATAGAGAGTGAAATTTGGTTTTCAAAGAAATGTCGTCCTTTTCTTTGCTTATTAATCTACACTGACCTTTCTCCCCTTATTTAGTAACACGGACAATGTTTATTTGTAGTTTTGTACTACGTAGTTGTTGAATCCCTGAATTATACATAGTTGAGTTATGATGCTTAAGTCGTTATAGATAAAAACAAAATAAAAATAAACTGACCTACATCAGTCGTCAAGCCAATATGATAGTGCACGTAATAGTGAAGTTTAGTCTTGATAATAGAGCGTATGCTGTAATGAATGGTTGTAATAAATTAGCAATGTCAAAACAAAGTTGTTCGATTTAGTCAATTAGGACATTTTTTGTATTTGTACATCTTTTAATTATTCAAATCATGCATACCATTTTATAAGATTCCTGGTACAGAAAATGAAAAGTAGTTTTTGAAGAAATATCGTCCTTTTCTTTGCTTATTTTACAATGAACTTTCATCTTTCTTTGCAACACCGACGGTCGTAGTTATTGGATTTTCTGAAATATATAGTTCTTGAGTTATTATGTACTATAAATAAAAGTCTGTTGTGCACATCTTGACTACAAGAATACACGCTTTCGGTAAAAGGGCATAGCAACCTGACCTAACCGAGGTGAATAGGTTGTTCGCCTCCCGTCAGCGTCGCTGCAAGTCTACCCATCTCCTATGGCCCGGGGCCATGTAGGCGTGGTGAATCTCAGCCTTTGCGGGCAGGAGGGCTCCAGATCCGTTTTTATTGTATTTTTCTGTCCATTTAGGGTTTGTGTCGTGTTTAGGAAGATGAGGCGGTGGCGGTTGCCTGAAGATGAAATAGCGTCCTCCTAGCCAACCCCTTATCTTGGCGGTGCGCCTAGCCTCATCGGAAGGCGTGTGGAGGTGTGTCTCCGACAGATCTCGTAGATTTCGGTTGGCGTTTGTCTTTGGTGGATTTGCTTCGATCCGGTCTTTGTTCGTCTGTGCCCATGTGTCTGCTAGTAGGATCCTTTCAATCTACGCTTCACTTCATCGACGGTGGTTACTATTCTGATACGCTGGTCCCATGGGGCCTTAGAACGATAACATCCCGATTGTTTACTATAACAAGGTTTGTCCGGCTTCAATGAGAGAGGGGTGATGATGCCGGCGGGACTTCGGCTCACTCCGGTAATTGTAGTCGTCGCTAGGTGGTCTATGGATCTGAATGTAATTTTTATTTTTGATATTCTTTATACTACCTGACAGTTGATGAATAGATCGGACGTTTTCTCGAAAAAAAATACACAATTTCGGTAAGTAAATGGGATCGCAATACATGATTAGAAATCCGACGAAAATGCCAAGTGTGCAGAAAAATTCAATTAGCGAGTCCAGGGTCACCTACAAGCTTCCATAAGTAGTGGACATTCAAACGTCTCGTTCACATGGAAACGGTCGCTCCTAAATCTAAGAATTTCGAAGTACAGACTTGGCCGTCATGAAATTTGTGGACTTGGCCAGAGATTAGATTCGGAAAGTAAACTGGGGTGCGACTTACTACCATTGGTTCATCGGTTCCAACTCCAACTTGCTCGAGATGGTTAGAAAACTGAAGCTCTAGTTGGCGAGAAAACGTAGCAACGCCATGCTTTGCTTACGCTGGAGTGACCTATGGTTTGAGCTATCGCCGCTTCCGCCCATAGACATTCGAAGGTCACGTTCTCATGGAAACGATCGCGCTCCAAAACCGGAGAGTTTCAAAGGACAAACTTGGCTGTCATGAATTGTGTGGACTTGGCCACAGACTATTAGATGCAGTTTTGTCGTGAACATTTGACCTCCAGTGCTTCAAACAAGTAATTTAACCCGTGACGTGCTGAATGATTCACAAGCTAAGTCTTAGCTTTGCATTGGCACATACAATCATTTCCATACCTACTCAGGACCCACTTGTATTACTTAGCCTCTTGTGCAGCTATGTCTCGTCTTTGTAGGCAAAGGATATTTCTTGTGCACCTGTCATTTCCATAAAAGATGCCAGATTGAACATTGAAGTACCAAAAAGTCACTGTTGAATTTGTAAAAGATTGATACCATCAACACCGTGTCGTCTAACAAACAAACAGCTTGGATCCGTACGTGTTCATTATTCACTCTTGCGGAATCAGGAAAGACTTTGTTATTGGATCTACCCGATAGGAGATGGTAGATCAGGATATCTACAACCGGTTTGAATGATTGTTCAGTAATAAGATAGGTGTTTAGTCATCTGTTTCTATTTTCGCCGGTTGTGACACTTGTTTAACTCTTTTATTACTTTTTCAGCTCTGAGCGAGCTTGTAGTAGACTACAGACCTTTCAGATACTTTGCTTAATAAAAAGGTTGCATGCATCATTCTTATGCAGAGACCGAGGATGATCCTCCTTTAAAAAAAATGTGCATCTAACATATACCAGTTAAAAAAATTAGCGATGACAATTCAATTAAAATACGGACAGGGTGGACCTTGTGGGTCACCCCTTTGGATGCGCTACTTGGGAAAGGGCAGACAAGGGACATACGCTCGACCTCCTTGCGACCCAAATGGATAGAAGGCGAATACAATTCACATCTGTTTGGGTTGGAGTGTTGGAGATGTCTTTAGATGTTTTTGAAAGAAAAATGGTGATCAAACGTCGAATGAAGAAAAATGATAATTTTCACTCGGGTACAAAGAACATCAGAAATAAAAATTAGATCAAGTTCGTAGACCACCTAACGACAACTACAAGCACTAGTGTAAGACGAAGGTGAGCCATCATCATCGCCCATTCATCGTCGTAGTAGGACAGACTTTGTTTTAGTAGACATTCGAGACTTGCGAATTCATCGTGCTATGGCTCCCGACGACTAGCGCACCAGAATAGTAACCACCGTTGATGAAGAGAAGCGTAGACAGAAGGATTTAACCGGTAGACACGCGACCATAGACGAGATGAAGACCGAATCCAAGCGGATCCATTAAATCCTGCGAGATCTGCCGGAGACAAATCTCCACACACCCTCCGACAACGCCAAAAATACCAGCAGGATGAGGGTTAGGCGAAAAAAAACTTATTCCATATTTAGAAAGCCGTTGCCGCCTCGTCTTTCGAAACAGATCACGAACGCTATCAAAACTAAAAAATACCTAAAAACAGAGTCCTTTTGCCCGTAAAGACCAGAATCCATTGCGTCACCATGACCATAAGGCCACGTGAGAGGAGGCAGGCCGGCGGCTGTGTAGCGTGAGGCAGTGAAAACCCTAGGTGGGTGCCCATGCGCGCGTGAGCAGCCAAGAATTTCGTGGCGTGACAACTTTGGTTCTACATTCATCATAAGAAAAAAGTAATAGTCATTTCAATTCCGCCTTTTGTTTTACAGCTTTAATAAAGACAGAAAAATGAAAGGCATTGATGCCAGTCCTATTTGTGTGGGGTCGGCCGGGAAACCTGGGTGAGACCAGACAAGCCGGGCGAATGTGTGGCGCCGACGGCGACACCCGTCCGGCCGGCCGCGCGTCAACTTTGGCATCCTGACACATCGACGATGATCTGTCTGGTGCAACAACGCCCGCAGACCAGCACGGAGTACCCGACCCCGGTGGCCCAGCCTTTCCGGCGATGAACGCATCTTTCTAACCCGTAGGCACATGGCATGGCGGGACATGACACAACACAACCGGCTCCACCCCGCCACGCGTACATGCACGTCCGGGCCGGCGACGGTGCCGCTCGCGAGCGAGACCTTGCCGGAACCGGAAGCATCCACCAGCTCCAGTCCGCCTAGTGAGAGCCGGACCATTAAACTCCCACGGCGCGCCCTTCCAAGCCACAGGTCTCGACCGTCAGCACGTGTCCTTGGCCGGGGCCGCGCTGCACCTGATCCGCACGTGTACGCGCGCACCACGCTCCCGTCTCTCCTAGGCGACCCCACCTGCCGGTCAAACGAAACGAAACGAATGACCGTGGCCCCGGGCAACAAGTGCGGCGCGCGCACCCGCGGTTCACACCGCGCCATGCTCGGCCAGGGCCCAGGAGGCACCGTTCGTCGCGTCGGGTCGTTGCCGCAGGGTTGGTTCTTGCACGAGTGCACGCGTGGCGGGGTCCCGTGCCAAGGGCGGGCGCCGCTCCCGCCGGACGGATCGCGTGCGACCGTGCGTGCTTCATCAATTCCATCCACCGGCATCCGATCAGGAGTAGATGCTCCGTTGTCGCCATCACCCGGCTCGATCCAAGTCCTCGCATGTTGAAAACGGGCAGCACCATCACCACCACCATTGCCGCGCAAAAGAGAGCGCCGTTGAAGCCTCTTTTGGTGCCATGCGGGGCGGGTGAAAAATCATCGTGGTGCATCCACACACACGGCTGGACGCCAAACGCCCGTCATTTGTTTATCTATCTACAATTGCCCATCCATTATTTTCTTGGTTCGTTGCACTACTTTAAACAGTGTGATCGCGCGTCCTAGCCTCGTCCGGAGCAGTCGTCACCTACCGGCACTGAGCCGCAGCCGATCTCTGCGGATTCTACATCTCGATCCCTTTCCGTTCCGTTCCTGTTTTTTTCCTTCCGTTCAAAGGCGCACGGAGCAGCGTCCTGCCTGCTGTACGGCCGCACTCGCCTGGTCATATGTTATGGAACAGGAAACCAAACGTGCTTCACCGTGCTTTGGTGGTGTATATATATAATAATTTAGTCCGTATCTGTCCTCCTCCGGCCTGCTACAGCATCTCAAAGTTGGAACTGTTCATCAAGTACACCGCCAATAAAGGAAAATGTGTTGCTTTTACAAATTGTGGGGAGCAAGGTTTTGGCCTTTTGGGTGTGCGCGTATGTGCAAAAGCTAGGAAGCGCGTGTGCTGGTGTGACTGGTCTTTTCCTTGCAAGTCTTTTTTTCTCCAGGCGTACGTGCAACGTGACAAAACAAATATTTGATCTCGAAGCTAATAATTGAGTTAAGTCTAGTTTAGGTTCGTAAAAGCCTAAAACTAGGTACGCATGGCTGTTATGGCTCCTCACCCGAACCGTTTTGATGTTCGACAAACCACCCGACGGTTTATTCGTCTCAAAAGGAATGAGCAAGAAGAAAACAAGCATCCAGGGAAATGGTGTGTGTGTGTGAGGGGGGGGGGGGGATATTAGTTTAAGATATGATTTTTTTTTCAAAATATATCAAAATATGCGGAAACATTGGTACAAAAAACCTTAATTTGGTGACGGGGGATTTAGGGTAACAAGAAAAAGTTCAATAGATTCATGCAAAAAGGGGTACACAATGATCTTCCATGGATGCTCATAATCAGTAAATTCTTTTTGGGAGCTTTTTCTAATTCTCTATGTATTCCCTGAATACCAATTCCCCATACTCTTTATTTATTTTTAATGTTTTTCACCCTTAACATTTCCATATTTTAGAAACTTTGTGGAATATTTCCTTTTATATTCTTAATTGTATGTTTTATTTTATTATCAATTACTCCCTATGTTTCAAAATATAAGCATTTTAGATATTTCAATATAAACTACATACGAAACAAAATGAGTGAATCTGCACTCTAAAATATATCTATATACATCGGTATGTAGTTCATATTAAAATACCTAAAAAGATTTATATTTAGGAACGGATATAGTAGATTTTAGTGACCGTTATTTTTATAAATCTGCATATTCTTTGTTTATTACTATGAGATTTCGGGTTCTATTGGGTTTATCGATTTTTGTTTATATGAGTTTTCGTGTTTGCAAAAGCAAAGCTAGTGTGCTAGTGTGCCTAGCCATTTTTCGTTCCAAGTCTTCCTCCAGGAGTACGTGCAACATGACAAAAAAGAATATTTGGTCTTCCAAATAATTAAGTTGAATCTAACCCGGGTTCCTAACAATCTAAAACGTGGCAAACGTGATTGATATGGCTCCTCACCTAAACCGCTTTGATGTTCGACAAATGACACGACAATCTATTCGGCACAAAAACAAAAAAAGAGGTATTTATGGGAAATCATATAAAATTACTTAAAAACATTTGAATATTCGAAAATAGATTAAAAAAAAAGAAATATTGATAGAAAATCCCTGATCTTGCTAATCAGGAATATAGGGTAACAAAAGAAGTTCAATATATTCATGCAAAATGGGCATACAATGATCTTCCATGAATGCTCATAATTCATAAAATATTTGTTAGTTTTCTCTAGATCTTTGGGTTTTCCAAGAATACCTATTCCCCATTTTTTTTACTTTTCTAATTATTTTCCATCTGAAACATCTTACGAAAAGATGTGGAATAATTTTCTAGTATGTATTTTCCTTTTTATGTAATTTTAATAATTATTATTGAAAAAATAGAATTATAAAATAAGCATTTAGTTCACTTATTAAGTGATCATCAATTTTGTAAATATGCATATTATTCCTTTGATTTATTATGAGTTTGGGGGTTGTATTGGGTTTATCGGTTTTCCAGTGGACACAACCATTGTCATGTCATTGGTCAATCATGTTTGAGTGAGATAGGGGAGTAATTAAATGTCGAGTTTCGTTGATTTTGGAGTCTAGGGACCAAAAGCACGACAAAAAATACATTACTTTTTAAATTTTCTTGATTCTCCAGTTTATGTATTTTTAATTAGATTTCAATAGTTCTTGACAGAAGTAGGTTTTAATATTTAACAATTATTTCACTTGTTAAGTGACATTTAAAAAAAAATCTACATATCCTTTATTTATTACCTACGCTATTTTGGGTTTATTGGTCAATCAAATTTTTTTGAGGGAATATTGGTCGATCAGTTAAAGAAAAGATTTGAGTGAGACAAGGGAATAACTGAAAGTCGAGTTTGGCTGGTTCACAAGTTTAGGGACCAAAAACACTGCCAGTACAGACAGAGTTAAATTATTTCGTTTTGTGGCACATCTAGTTTCACATCTGTGAATTCAGAGAAGTAGCAACCCCAGGATAGGGATAGGTGGCCTAGCCTTGCCCACACACCACTCAAATAGTCAATACTCATGCTTTGGAGGTGATGTTTCCCTCGTCTTCCTCATGCGATTAGCTTATCCATCCTGTCTGTCCGTGCACCATGTCACCGATGAGGTCTAGGTAGGGGATCACGCAGGGCTGCATCCTGCAGGTCAAGAAACGTTAACTTAAAGACGGGCGGGCGGACGCGCGAGTCCGTTTGTTTTCTAAGCATGTTTGTTTCTCCAGGGCGACACAATACGAGTCCACAATGCGTCGCGTGATGCATTGTTGTCAACGTCGGCGAGAAGAGAAGAGAGGCATGTTGTCAAGGGTTAGGTGCAGGGGGAAGGTAAAACGGCAGCGCGCGTTGATGTTGGTTACCCTAACTCAAAGACTTGAGCCGCTGGGGCACACACACACGCAGCAACACCGAAGAATCTGCTCCAGTCTCCGGACGGAAAGCGAGTGGTTGTTCAGCTTAGTCGTCACCAAGAACACACATCCGATTGTTTTCTATGGTTTCTGCAATCATCATGATCGTAGGGTAGCTACTAGGATATGCATGGGAGCAGGACTGAACAACTGCTACTAGGTAGTGGTAGGGTAGAATACTGGTACCGCTAGCTGGAGTAGTAGTACGTACGTATGCAAACTTGCACAGCTCGGAAATAATTATGTTTGACGTCGCGGGCTCTCAACTGCTGCAATATCCTGCTGATCAGTGTTAGAGATCCCGCTCGTCTAACGCCGGTCATGTGAATCGGGATCCTGAGCCGTGTGCTCTCGAATTGTCTAGTGTCGCCGTTGTCGGACCAGCTGCAGGGATTAGGGTTCCAACCGAAACATGATCCCTCCTCTTCTTGTAGCCACTATTTTTACATGCGCTGTGTGCACGATTTTTGTTATGTTATTTAAAACGAAGCAAGCATGCTGATCCTTTCCTATTCTGAATGTGAGCCTTGCCAGCTAGGCATCTGGTATATGGATATGTTATAGTACTAACATACACATTTCATTGAAATGATGAGTGAGGGATAATTATATATGGAAATGATAACATATATATTACATCGACATGACGAGTGAGAGATGGCGTTCTTGCCGTCCTGATCCGCCAGTGAACCAAATAGGAAAGGCGACTCGGCACCGATCGTGTGTGGCTGTGCTGTGGCCGGTCCGGTCCATGTGCATGGGAGGCAGATGGACGGTCAAAGCATCCTCTTGCTAATTTGGGCGCCCCGATTAGTCTGCAGCGAAATTGCTTGCCATCACGAAACTGCCTGTGATTTGATGTGACAATTTCTTCCTGCATGCAATGCAACAAGCATTAGTTACGTTGCCAGACACATGCACGGCCACGTCTTCGGTCAGATTTGGTTGGATGGATAATATGAAGCGAGGTTGAATTGCGATCCGGCGTCCGATAAGCGTCATCCAGGCAAGAAACACAGAGAATGCCAATTGAGGATCATGTTTACAAGCTTAATTAGATTAGCAAGTAGTGCGTGCACGTCACGTGTGCTCACATAGTTACATGGATCAACTCAAGGCAGTTGAGTAACATAAATATCAGCTGGTTTACATGGACCAACTCGCCAAATTGCAGCAATTTTATAGTTCTACATATATATTCTCCCATATCCGGCCGTGCTTTAATAGGGGACATTGAAAACTTCGGCGTCCATGCCATTTAAATCAACCATACCATATATCCGTACCCAAGCGGGGACGTTTTCCTCACTCTTTGTTTTGAATTGAAAACAGGCAGCAAAAACATGCGCGCCAATTATATGGTGTCATCGCTTGCGAGCTTAACTGTTCGTTGTGGGGTTGCGATCCACCACCGTCCTGCAGGTTGTAATTGGAAAAAAAAGGGGGCCGAATTAGACAGCGAGTCTGCTCTAATAAATCGTAGGGTGCAAACTAAAGCTCCGTTGATTTGATTCACCTATCGGAGCCTCCGAACAGTGCGCGCGTACCGTTCCCCGGTGTCACCGATAAATTTGGTTCGAAGCAAAGGTGCTTTATTTTGCTATAATAATAACTGTTCCCCGCCATTTAAAACTTGATTTGGACGAGTCGCGAGAAAGATGTGATCCGTTCCGTCTCACGGCCCATCCCTGTCCCGGTTAACCTACTTTCTTGTGTGTGTGTGTTTTCGCCATGGCCAGATGACCGATCATGAACCGTGGGCTGTGTGATGCCGCCGTGTCGCCGCGACGCGGGTCGCCGGGGCCGGGCGGGGACACACGTCCCGCCGTGGGGCGCGCGGTCACGCCGGTCCGGTGGCGGACATCGTACGCGGACAACCAACTAGGCACGGAAGAGGGCAGCGCCGGCGCAACGTCGGCACGCCCGCTCGCGGCCGGGGAAATCAGGTGAATGGGAAAGGAATTAACCAGGCGGACACACGCCACCTTCCCGTCGGGGATGGATGGATGGATGGATGGATGGATCGGGACGGACGGGCTCAGTTTTGCAGCGTAGCCTAGTGTAGTAGTGGTGACTGCCGTCAAAAAGAAAATGCCGTAACAAAGAGTGTAGTGGTGACAAGTGGGGCCGGGTTGGGTGAGCGGTGGGGACGGACGGGGGGGACACATAAACACACGGAGCGAGCCGTGGGGCCTTTGCTTGGCTGGCTGGGTGTCAGCTGTCGCAGGGTCAGGGGCCGCGCGCGCGCACCAGCAGCAAAAGTTTTCACCCGGCCCGCGCGCGCGTGTATATATACCGGCCGTCCTGGCGGTGTCCCGGTTGCAGCTTGCACACGTCCGGCACAAGAGAGAGCGCGCGAGGGCACGCACTGTCGCAACAGCAACAGCAACAGCTAGTGCAGAGACAGGCCATCGGCGGCGACCTATCGAGCTAGCTAGCTAGCTGTTTGAAGCTGCCGGATTGGTAGCTCGTAGCCGGGGCCGATGGGGAAAGGCCGGGCACCGTGCTGCGCCAAGGTGGGGCTCAACAGGGGCTCCTGGACGCCGGAGGAGGACATGCGCCTCATCGCCTACATTCACAAGTACGGCCACGCCAACTGGCGCGCCCTGCCCAAGCAAGCAGGTAATGCCCGGCCAGCCACCGATCAAACAGTAACACGCTTTGGGCTCTGTGAGTTCATGCCGATTTTGTTCAAGAGAGAACTCCACTGATGTGATGTGTTTTGGTTCGACAGGTTTGCTCCGGTGCGGGAAGAGCTGCCGGCTCCGGTGGATCAACTACCTCCGGCCGGACCTCAAGCGCGGCAACTTCACCGTCGAGGAGGAGGAGACCCTCATCAAGCTGCACAACATGCTCGGCAACAAGTGCGTTCATCTTCATCACTCACCTTTTGCAAACACCCTCAAGAAAGCGCCACCATACATACATACATGTCGAGTCCATTGCAGTGGCCTAACGATTGCTTTCGGAATTGTGCCCGCCCAGGTGGTCCAAGATCGCGGCGTGCCTGCCGGGGAGGACGGACAACGAGATCAAGAACGTCTGGAACACGCACCTCAAGAAGCGGGTGGCTGCCACCGCCGGGGAGCACAAGAAGGGCGGGGCCAAGGGCAAGAAGAAAACCACCTGCGTCGACGTGCCGGCGCCGTCGCCGTCTCCATCCTCCTCCACTACCACCACGACGACCACCAACTGCTCCAGCGGCGAGTCCGGCGAGCAGAGCAACACCAGCAGCAAGGAACTGGATCTGGAGCCGGAGAAGATCGAGATCCCCATGCTGGACCTCGGCTTCGACATCGACATCGACATGCTTCTTGACGCCGTCCCCGAGGCTCGCGGACCGGCCATCTCGTCGGCGGCGACTTCGTCCTGCACGTCCGCGTCCCCGCCGTGCGTGGTGGACGACGGCGCTCTGCTCGACCTGCCCGAGATCGACATCGTGCCTGAGCTGTGGAGCATCATGGACGGCGAAGAAGGCGTGGAAACGGCGCAGGCCCCGTGGGGCAATGCGGCGGCGTGCCAGGGCAACGGAACAGAGGCGAGCGCCGCAACCGCAACGGCCGACGACGACGACGACGGAAAGGAGTGGTGGTTGGAAGATTTGGAAAAGGAGCTGGGCCTGTGGGGGCCCATCGAGGACTACCAGCACCAACAACCGGACCCACAAGCCATGTCAGGTCGTGTGGCCCTGCTCTCCGCCAGCGTGGACGACCCCGTGTCGTGCTACTTCCACGTCCAGGGACCCGGAGCCTCTGCACTTCTCACAGACATCCCGATGGATCTATGAGATCACTATATATCCCTACCGTCCGATCTCTTAGTATAGAAAGAAACAGCGATCGGACGGCCATGACTGATGCTAGTACAGCATATACATGTACAAACTGTACAACTGTACGCCTGCAAGAGGAGTACGTACGTATACGTACGCACAAACCCAGCACGAAGACTATACAAAAAGGTGATAGTTAGGCTAGGACGCACACCCAAGAGGAGATGCTTACAATAACTTTTGGTGAAGATGTGTACACACCACACCACGTACTTTGGGCAGCAGCAAAGTGTAAGTGGTGCAATGCAAACGCAAATTAGCCACACAAATTAAAAGGGGTCAAGATTTCCGGGATGTAACTTAAACTTCAGCTGCCAAATGGTACACACCATCGACCAAGTACGGTACCGCAATTCATGTGTGTATCAACGCATGAATTGTGTGTGTGTGTGTGTGTGTGTGTGTGTGTGTGTGTGTGTGTGTGTGTGTGTGTGTGTGTGTGTGTGTCAACGCGTGCCGTCAGCGTGAGGCAAGCGCTTTATCATCGAAATTCCTACTACCGTTTCGGCTCGGCCAATCGGCCGGTCCTGGCTTTTGGACTATGCTATGCATGTGGTATGTAGTGTAGCAAACAGCTTTGTGCTTTGTTGACAAAATATTGGTTGATTTGGTGTGTAGCCTGTCTCATTCTGCTTTCTCATTCGCTGCTCATGTTTTCTACTTCCTCGAACCACTTTGGCTCTAGTTTAGCTTAGATTTGCCGTCGTGTCCTTGAGTGAGCAGACTGCATGATTGATTCACCGGGGCCGGGCGTCATGGCCGATCATGACATGGAGGTAGGTTACCTAACCCGGGATCCAGACAAGTTACGGCCGGGTCGTATTTGGTGAGTACGGTTATGTGGGATTGGAAAAGGTGACTCTTGGACTTGGGAGTGCCCTGGGAAGAAACTGGGGTACCGATGCCTATTTGTCTTAGATAAATATAAAACATATCTAAGATGCTTCGTTGTGGATGGGCTATGGTCTATGGCTCAGTATATGCCTTTTGTTGATCACGGCCATCCCGCCCAAATCTCACGTGGT
Organism: Hordeum marinum; assembly: GCA_022496015.1. NCBI lineage: Eukaryota > Viridiplantae > Streptophyta > Magnoliopsida > Poales > Poaceae > Hordeum > Hordeum marinum. The sequence continues at coordinate 508,959,907 of CM039673.1, read as the reverse complement.
GGAAATGTGCCTCGTCAAATATTCCGCGTCCCGAACCTAAGCCCAAGTACACTACCCGTCTCGATTTCTTGGAAGAACATCATCAAGCATCGCGCCAACAACAACCCTTGTTTGCTCATCCGCCGATGCCGGAGCAAGAAAATATGCTTACCATCATATCGCAAACGATTGTTGTAAAAGCATTGAAATATTGTCTAATTTATGTCCACGGTGACTTCATGTTTTCTGTGACATGATTTTTGTTTTGCCCGCTACAAGAGACTTCGCAAGCTCAATAAAATTCATCTGCGCTGAAGTTATAGGAAGCGAAAATGCATCGACACCGAGCTAATCTCATTTCTTTGATGGGCCGGAAGGATTTACCCATCTGGCCACTGGGCCAACCTTATGGACAACATAATTGTATTCTGACTTCAGGTCCACCTAGGTCAATTGTTTTTTTCCCCTAAGAAAAGGTCAATCGTTTTCTTTTCAGCACATGCAATATATTCCATAGTTTAGTCAAAAATAAAATAAAGTTTGGTAGGCTTTCTTCCCCCTACAACAACAAACCCCCGACCCCCAACCACTGAGGAGCAAAATCGAAGCGAGCTCCACTCCACTCCATGATTCCGGGGCCCATGACAACCCCAATTGAGCTCTAGCAATGGCAGCGACGTTCGTCATCTGCTCCTCGTCAAGGGTACTGGGATCCAACCTCGACGTCCCTGCCTAGAAGTTCTCACTTGAGGCATTCTCCTCATCCTCATCATTCCCCGTCGAAGCGAGGCCGGTATCGTGTGGCAGTGGTGTTGGGAGACGTAGTAGTAAATCAAAAAAATTCCTACGTGTTCACCAAGATCCATCTATGGAGAAACCAACAACGAGCAAGGGGAGAGTGCATCTTCATACCTTTGAAGATCGCTAAGCGGAAGCGTTACAAGAACACGGTTGGTGGAGTCGTACTCGTAGCGATTCAGATCGCGCTGGATTCCCATCTTAGCGCCGAACAACGGCACCTCCGCGTTCAACACACGTGCAGCCCGATGACGTCTCCTACGCCTTGATCCAGCAAGGAGGAAGGAGAGGTTGAGGGAGAGCTCCGGCAGCACGACGACGTGGTGACGGTGGAGCTGCGTGGTCTCCCGCAGGGCTTCGCCAAGCACTACGGAGAACGAGAAAGAGGAAGGTTAGGGCTGCGTCGAGAGAGAGAGAACTCGTGTGTTTGGTAGCCCCCAAACCCTCCACTATATATAGGAGGAGGGGAAGGAAGGGCGCAGCCCTAAGGTTCCCACCCTAGGAGCTGCGCCCGGCCCTAGATGGCCTTCTGGCCGGCGGCCAGAGAGGGAGAGGGGTGCGACTGCCCTAGGGTGGGCTTTAGGGCCCATCTGCCCTAGGGTTTGCCCCCTCCCACCTTCAGCTGCGCCTTGGGCCCTTGTGGGGGCGCACCAGCCCACCTAGGGACTGGTTCCCTCCCACTTGCGGCCCATGCAGCCCTCTGGTGCCAGTGGCCCCACTTGGTGGACCCGCGAAACCCTTCCGGTGGTCCCGGTATGTTAACGGTCATGCTCGAAACATTTCCGGTGGCCGAAACCTCACTTCCTATATATGAATCTTTATCTCCGGACCATTCCGGAACTCGTCGCGACGTCCAAGATATCATTCGGGACTCCGAACAACCTTCGGTAACCACGTACACCATTTCCCTATAACCCTAGCGTCATCGAACCTTAAGTGTGTAGACCCTACGGGTTCGGGAGACACGTAGACATGACCAAGACACCTCTCCGGTCAATAACCAACAGCAGGATCTGGATACCCATGTTGGCTCCCACATGCTCCACGATGATCTCATCAGATGAACCACGATGTCAGGGTTTCAATCAATCCCGTATACAATTCCCTTTGTCTACCGGTATGATACTTGCCCGAGATTCGATCTTTGGTATCCCTATACCTTGTTCAATCTCGTTACCGGAAAGTCTCTTTACTCGTTCCGTAACACATCATCCCGTGGCTAACGCCTTAATCACATTGAGCTCATTATGATGATGTCTTACCGAGTGGTCCCAGAGATACCTCTCCGTCACACGGAGTGACAAATCCCAGTCTCAATTTGTGCCAACCCAACAGACACTTTCGGAGATACCCGTAGTGTACCTTTATAGCCACCCAGTTACTTTGTGACGTTTGGCACACCCAAAGTATTCCTACGGTATCCGGGAGTTGCACAATCTCATGGTCTAAGGAAACGATACTTGACATAAGAAAAGCTTTAGAAGACGAACTACACGATCTTGTGCTATGCTTACGATTGGGTCTTGTCCATCACATCATTCGCCTAGTGATGTGATCCCATTATCAACGACATCCAATGTCCATGGTCATGAAACCGTGACCATCTATTGATCAACGAGCTAGCCAACTAGAGGCTCACTAGGGACATGTTGTGGTGTATGTATTCACACATGTATTATGGTTTCTGGTTAACACAATTATAGCATGAACAATAGACAATTATCATGAACAAGGAAATACAGTAATAACCATTTTATTATTGCCTCTAGGGCATATTTCCAACAAGTGGCGGCGAGGATGCATGGCATGCTCGACCTGGACTAGCCGTGGGTGGTGGAGGGAAAGGTGGAATTGAGGGTGGTGGATGCCGTGACGATGGGACTTCACCATCATGCCGAGGAGGAGGGGAGAGAGGATGAGATACGAGATAACTAGCAACGACAGGTGGACGAGGTATGGTAACTAATCAAATGGGAGAAACTTCGCTATCTGTGAAGTGAGGAATTGCAATACAATTTGACCTGCTGAATTGGAGTATTTGGAATTACCAAGATTTTTGGGAAAGTTTTCCAAAGACCGCAAAGAGAACCACAAGATTTTATTAAGAAATATATTCCTGGACCTTTGCGCTATTTCAGCATGTGGCTTGTAGCATTTCAATTTGAGTTACTCATGTCCCGAATTGATTTTGAATTACTCCTAACAACTGACTTGTGTGCAACGTGTTGATTTTGAACATTCAAACATGGTTCCTTAGCACCATCGTAGCATCGGTCATTTGTTTGCCCACTTGATATCATCGTTTACTGTAGTTGATGGCATTGAAAGCAGTATATGGCGAAGACCTGGTTGAATTTCAAAGGAAAGGAGAGCTCCGTTTTTTCAAGTTTCTTGGTCTGGGCAAATATGATTTTTTAGATTGCCATGAGTGATATTTCATCTTCTTGGTAGGTACGAAAAATTTGGGTTTAATGGATTTTCTTCTTTCTTTAATTACAAATTTACATACACGATCTGCATAATGGCACTGAAATGTCTGTACTATTCGAGTCTCTCGACCCATTTGAGAAACTGTACGGTGATACACCTCATGCATAAAATGACCAAGGGACTTTTCCCATAGCACCACTGTATTAACAAAATATATGCAACCAATGGGCCTCCTCGTATCCACCTCCTTTGTCCCGAATTGCATAAAACCCAACTTAAATGTAGGACGGATATGATAATGTTGGACCCATAAAATCCCCATCCGCTTCCATCTACTTGAATGGTGACTAGGAAACATGCCCGTGCGTTGCACCGGGAGAAAAGAATAATTGGTTTCCTATATTTTTCATACATCAATTTCAAAACTTGGATCATCATTTATCTGATTATCTAATTCCAAAACACTCAATCCAGGTGGCGCTCTATCCCACCATTGATGTTTAAAAAATCATCGTGATCATTTTTTGCAAGACAATAAAGTTAAACCTCCCATATTTAGATTGTTGTAAACAAACACAGTGCACCTACTTGTAACATTGGTCAATGCAAGTTAGGGACATATACATGTATTTCATTTTCAGCCCCTCCTCTCTAAATATCATAATTGAAAGTATGTAACCGAGAACACATGATTCCTAGAGCCCTTTCAACGGATCTAGGTTAAAACAAAGAATCATGAACAATTGTCATATAGTCTAAAAATACCACAGTTGTCTTGGTATCTAAAATTACTTTCAATAAAGAAAGAAAGAAATATTCACCACTTACTCCGATTTAGTTCTTATTTTTCACATGGAAATTTGCAAGTATATCAAAATCTATTAATACTAAAAATTCTAAATTACACTGAACGATCTTGAAGTTACATAGTTTTTCTATTAAATCATTAGAAAAAAAATCAACTATTTGTCTTATCTATATATGTATTTGCAACTGTCATTCAAGTCAAGAATTAATTTTCTTGCAGACATGTTAGATATCCCCACCGAAAACAATCAACGTGTGAGGACATGCATAACGAATAGACATTTTACTACATCATTGAGATACACTACCATTCTCATTTTTGTGAAATTGTGAATAATTTTTAAAAATCATGAACATTTTATAAACTCTTGAACATATTTAAAATTGTGAACATTTTTAAAATTCGTGAACATTTTCTAAAATCAAGAACATTTTTTGAATTCATGAACATATTATAGTATTTTCAAACATTTTTGTTTAATCGACGACATTTCTAGAATCAACTAACATTTTTTGGGGATTTGATGAAATAATTTTCTAAATTAGTTAACATTTTTTGAACTGCATGATCTTTTTTTGAATAATTGTATATTTTGTGAAGAATAAATTATATATTTTAATTTATGGACAATTTTTAAATTTTCATGTTATTTCTTAATACATGAATAGTTGTTAATTGGCGAATTTTTGTGAAATTTGAATTTTTTTTGATTATACGAACTTAAAAAAAAACTCATGAGCGTATTTTTATTTCCCGAACATTTATTAGAAAATTTGCTAATATTTTTAAAAAATCGCAAACAATTACTGAAGCCACAAAAATTTGTGAATTATTAAAATTTTCAAAACTTTTCTATATTCTTAAATTATTTAAAATATAAAAATACAAGGAGGGAAAAGAAAACCAAAAATTAAAATTGGTCGCCCATACATGGGCTGGCCCAGGCAAGCTGTGTCTTTTTCTAGCATGCAGAGATCAGTGTAGGATATTCTTGCATGGGCCGGCCTAGTACGAAATTTTCTGCGTGAAACGTTTTTTTATAATTCATAGGTGGCATTGGTGGGTAATATTTTACAACTTTCGAAATAATTTTAATAACGTATTACCAGAAGTTATCTATGCTTTATTATTAGGTAGAGAGTAGAGATATGTATCACATCTAGCGACAGGCTTTTTGTTTTCGTTTTTTGAGGGATGACACGTATAACAGGCGTGGCTCACCTGGAGCTAGTGGCGTAGGTAGAAGCCCATACCAGGCAACTAACCATGTAGAAGCCCTTCACGTGGTGAGCGACATCAACCTCTTCCTCATGAGAGCATGTATTTCCTTTTTATTTTTTCACTTCTTTTATATGTTCGGCAAGTTTATTTAAATACAAAAAATCACAAATTTACATTTTTTTAAATTCATAAAATGTTCAGAAATTAGTTTGACGTATATTTTAAAAATATTCACTAATTTATAAATAATTATCCCGAATTCAAAAAATATTCACAAATTTTAAAACTTATAGTGAATTAAAAAAATGTTCATGAATTCAATAAAAAATTCCTAAAATTTAAATATTACATGAATTTGAAAAATAATATTTTTGAATACAATAAATGTTACAAAAAAATTAAAACTATTAATGAAATTTAACTATATTCACGAATTATGAAAATGTTCAAAAATTTGAAAGAATGTTTGACAATTTTGAATGGTTAAAATTTTATTTTTTTAAAGGAATTCAAAAATGTTCGTGACTTTAATTTTTTCATGAATTCAAGAAAAATGTTCGTGAATAAGTTAACAAATTTGAGAAAATTATTCATGAAACTGGAAAATAGTCTTGGATTTTATATATATTCAAGAATTTGTAAGAATATCTGTGAATTTTCATAAATTTAAAGATAACATTTGTGAATAGAAAAATCTTCACGAATATAAAGGAAATTTTTGCAAATTTTAGACATGCTCGTGAATTTGAAAAGGTTCATGAGTTTTGAAATTTCACAAATTTGGAAAATATCTTTGTGAATTTTAAAAATGTTCATGTAACTTATTTTTAGTGGATTAAGTGTATTAACGAATTTGGAAAATGTTCATGAATTTGGGGGAATGTCCCTAAATGTATGAAAGGTTCACATATTAAAAAATAAATCCACGAATTTAAAAACGAAAAAGAATAGAAAGCCATAAAATAAATGAATAAACATAAAAACCAATAAGAAAAAAAGGCCCCGCAAACCAAATGGAAGTTTCTAAAGCCTTCCTAAAAAGGTTGCTAGAGAAAATGTTCAGTGGCGCTTGGGTCGGCCCGCTAGCAAGCACGTGTACGCGATGACACGCTTAGAGCTCGCTGCAAGTGACCGATATCATTTTAGACCACTTCCAATGCACAGGTGCTTAGATGAGGTGCTAAGCATATTAAATAGCTTAGCACCCAAACTTCCCCAATGCATAGGTGCTTAGCTTCCTGTTGCTAAGAGCTTTTCATTCAATTAGTTATGGGATCTTTTGTAGCCTGCAAGCTTTGTGACCTACTTCTGCCATGTAGTACTAAGCAAATAATATTCCTTAAGTAAAACACATGAGAATAAATTTGACCGTTGAGTCCATAGATAAAGTGCCAATAAGATGTCATCAAAAGATATAATATTCCTTAAGTAAAACACATGAGAATATATTTGACTTGAGTCCATACATAAAAGTGCCAATAAGATGTCAGCAAAAGATATAAAATTACAATTAAAAGCGCATAAGGTAAGTGATTATCATATCTATTTTGGCCCAAACTTTTTCCAAATATGCTCTACCAAACCAATTTTGAGTTCTCTATGAGTCACGCGATCTCGAATTATTGCGTCCCTTTGCAGCACCTGGGCAAATACCGGTATGTTACCATGTGTGAATACTGATGGTAAGACAATGGATGTACCCGCCTCTTCATTCAAATCAAGAATATTAGCCGCCTCTTCTTTTTCATCCTCGACTACCATATTATGAAGAATGATGCAAGCTAGCATGACATTCTGAATATCACCCCGGTCATACAAGCGTGCAGGACGACGCAGGATGGAGAATCGACCCTGCAAAACACCAAAAGCACGTTCCACGTCCTTCCTTTCTCCTTCCTGATGTGCAGCAAATAATTTGTGCTTCTCTGTTTATGACATTGATATTGTCTTCACGAACGCTGCCCATTCTGGGTATATCCCATCTACAAGGTAATAACCATGTTGATATTCCTTGTCATTTATGAAAAAGTTCACTCGAGGAGCTTGGCCTTTAAGCTGCTTGATAAACAATGGTGACTGATTTAGCACATTGATATCATTGTTTGACCCAGCAATACCAAAGTAGGCATGTCATATCCGAAGATCTTGCGAAGCAAATGCCTCCAGAATAAGACTAGGATACCCTTTATCACCGCGAATAAATTGGCCCTTCCATGCAATAGGACATCTTTCCCAACGCCAATGCATACAGTCCAGGCTTCCTAACATGCCCAGAAACCCACGACCTTCGCCAATGCGAAGTAAGTATTCTGTATCTTCAGTGTTGGGGCTTCGTAAATAATTCACAGCATAGGAATCAATCACTCCTCGCACGAAGTTCTTCAAACAATCAATTACGGTAGTCTCGCCGATCTTAAGATATTCATCAAGACTATGTGCAGGTGTACCATAAGCCAATTGACGTATTGTCGCTGTGCATTTTTGAAGCGGAGAGAGCCCTTCACGATTAAGGGCATCTTTCCTTGTGGTGAAGTATGGAGACCACTTGCCTAGCGCATTGACGATGTGAAGAAAGAGAGTCCGTCTCATCCTGAATCTTCTCCGGAATATTTTGGCAGGGTAGAGAGGGCCGTGGGAGAAGTAATCCCGTACAAGTTGTTGATGTGCTTCTTCATGCGGCCTATTGATGTATATCCTCGGACCACTCCTGCTAAGTGATCTAGCTTCAAGAGATTCAAGTGTCCCCTTCAACTCCACAACAAACTCCTCAGCGAAGGAGTCGAACATGTCCTCCTCAGCTAGGAATTCATCAAGTGTGTATAAATCGGTTGGATTTGTAGTGTTTCTGAAAATACTATCATCTTGTTGATGTGTATCATCAGGGTCATCCGGTGGATGGGTATATATTGGCCTGAAACACGTAGCAAACAAGACAACAATTCTACATATCAACACAAGCTAATGTGTTTCTTACCGCTTAACAAATTTTTCATTCAAGCATAATATATTTAATGGAAGCACAATGATGTGAGAACAAAAACACAAGTAAACAGAAGTGCTGCCATAAGCACCGAAATATGCAGTAGTTTTTATTAATGTCCAGCAAGATGCATAATACTATTGTCATACTAAATTCCTCCAATTGCCTAGAATGAAATCAACTAGTACTACATCCTGTAAGATTTATTAGATGGGCGATGTGCAAAATAAATCATGGACTGTAGTTTTTATGACAAAATTGCAAGAATCTGGCACTAGGCCATGCCGTCCAGATCACATAATGTACTATTTATATCAGACTCTCAACTGTTGATAGTTCAGACTTCAGACCATCAATTATCTATGGTTCAGATGACACGCTATTCAGATTAAAGTCTCCATGTTATGGTTCAGTCTATCAATTAAATATGGTTCAAACTATCCATTAGCAAAAAGCAGAGAAAAAACGCATCGAAGCCTGGACGGGAGAGAGCAAGCACAGGCTGAAATTGAACACGGAACAAGTACACGTTCTGAAACAAACCAGCAGCTCTACTTTTGTGAAAAGAATTAATTACCTTTGAGACGTCTGTGACTGGCCGGAGGAGCTCTCAGCGACGGCGAACTGAACTTGTGATGCTAGTGGCGATCTAAACTAAACTGGACGGACCATGCAGGCTCGAGGGTTTGCCAGAGCTGGGCTTCAACGACCAGGCAAAACGACGGTTGAGGCGGCGATTGAGATGCGTGGCAGCACCACACGCGCGAGAACGAAGCGGCTGCGCTGGGGCGGCGGCGCACGATGAGTAGGAAGAGGGGGTGAAGGTGCCGCTCGGTCGCTGGGGAGAAGGGGATAGAAAGAGAAGAGAAGGAAGGATACGGCGCTTTCACACGGGATCGAGTTAACTGCCTTTCCGCCCAGGGTTGTACGCCTGGAGTCGTTTCTTCGCGGGGTTACCGGTTCGCTCTCTCTCCTCTTTAATTAATCAGTCACATCAGAATTTTGCCAATGTGACAGGCTAAGCATCGATCCAGGTTGGAGCACTGGGACTAGCCTTAGGCATATGGCCCAAACCCTAATCCTAGGTCACTCTCACTCCCCTTTCCTCCATGTTCGGTTCTGGATCAAACTCCGATGGGGCCGACTGGGAGCTCCTCACGATCGAGGAGGATGTGGAGCTCGCCTTTTGCCTCCTGCTCCGTCGATCCCGAGTTGGAGTCCCGTAGACGGCTGCCGGCCCCGTCACCTTGGGTAGATCCAGCAGCAATGCATTTGGCTTGAACCGGCGTGAGTCCAACGACAACAGCCCATCCCCGTTGTCCAGACAATGGCTACTCACCTGCCACCCGCACTTCTCATCCCCATATGCTCTGTCCCGACTGCCTGGGTGTAGTGGCTACTGTGAGTCAGTGGCGTAGGTAGCTTTACGTGAGAAGGCGTGGGCTGCCTTGACTCGGATGCAACAACGTCGGCACATCCGATTCGTGCAACACATCGTCATCCATCGGGGACTATATGGTCTGCGGGCTCAAGCCTCGATCTTTGACCATCAAAGAATCGGCCGCCCGCTGCCGTTGCAAGAACACCAAGATGCCCATTGAGGCTTTGCAGATTGAAGCCGAGGAGCAAACCCGCGCCTGCCTCGGAATGCAGGATGATTTTGACAGCTCCAATGACGACCCCTACACTCCTTCAACCTCTACTTCCACGTCGTAGGAGGAAAGGGAAGGGAAAGGGATCTCGTCGGTGATTCCTTTAATTCTTCTTTTGTTCATTTTGTCATAATATGTCATTTTCTAGGTCTATGTTGTCCTGCCATAAGTTCTATTTTTTTCGTATGTTGAGCTATGGAATGTCGTATGTTGATATATCAAGTGTATGGTTTGTTGATCTATGCCACATGATTTGCATGGATTTGGGGATGCATATGTGAGAATGGAGGCCGCTGTTTTAGGACAAACGGGGCTTGACCTCTTACAACCGCTGACAAACGGGGGACAAATTTTCCCATTGGCCTTGAAGATGCTCTAAGTCGGCTCATAAGGTGTGTGGACTTGAGATTTCAAAAGGCTAACTCGATTTTACTATTTACTTTCCAAGTTCGAACCAAGTTTTTAAGTAAGTTGCTTAGCTCTTCTAGAGGTAGTTGATGACTGAGACACTTTTGAAAGTGCACTTTTGACCCTAAGCTCAAACAAATAGTAAAATAATTCTAAAAAATGTAAATCATTTTTCATAAACATTGTTGAATGGTGGGAACAATTAAGCAGATTCTTCATCTATAGGTTGCAATCCGTATGATTTGTTTTCTCGATCTCCTTGTGTCTCACCTCGCACATAAGCATCACGTTCCTAGGGACAAAGACATCCGCGCTCTAAGGCAATGATAGTACTACCAACATCGTTTCAATTGCATGCATTTTTTTGATGAAAAGACATTCGTGGAGGTCTGTCAAAAAAATTGAGACTCCAAAATGCTCCCAACAATAGTCTTTTCGGAGCATCAATTCTTTTTCTCGACCTCCATGAATGTCATTTCGTCACGGAATTTCGTACATGGGTGAAGAATTCATTATGTCTATCAAAAAAAGATTCACTTTTTACTCCCTTCGTTTTTATTTACTCTGCGTATTAGCTTTGGTTAATGTCAAGCTTTGTAAATTTTGACAAAGTTTGACTTCAATCAACTCTAATACGCATAGTAAATAAAAATGAAGAGAGTACTATTTTAGATTTTAGTGTTCAGGAGGATGCATGTTAGGTTGGGATAGGAAAAACTTCCAAGTCTGACAGACTTTCCCTTTTAGCTTTCTCCATAAGCACATTTCTCTTTATCTATATGACAAAAATCACTAAGTAAAATGGTAAGTTTAGTAAGAAAATGATTTTGCTTCAGATTTTTTCAGCATTTTGGACCCACCCATCTTTTTTTGGGGCGAAAATACCATCAGCCCTACATTTTTGTTTTAAAAAGATAGTACTTATCAATCTCTGGCGGACGCGGCATTCAATCAAAGAAAGAAATTTTCTAGCATGATTTTCAACGTAAATTTATTTTTGTTTTGTCGTTCTGCGTCCAATTGTTTGTCTACTATACCGGGCTTTTGTTTTTTCCTTGATAATCACAGATGTTCTTTTATGGATTGATAATTACAGATGTATCTTTTCTAAAAAGAAGAAGTTTTTTTAGATTAAAAGAAGAAGTTATAGCCACTAATTCAAGCCAATCTATAGGGAGGATATCATTAAGGCAAGTTTTTCTGCCTTTGGATACAGAGGATCCTCAAAATTCCGTTGTCAGAACATCTCATCGATGATTTCATAGCTTGGCACAAAAGGAAGACGCATCAATTTTCTGTGTGGTCGGCGTACTACTCAGAATGGGAACATCAGTTTGGTACAAGGTTGAGGAGAGATGCGGGTAGAACGCCTAGTACAAATCCTGTCTGGGAGATTCCGTGGAAACTACAAGTCCCAAGTAAAATAAAAATATTTGCATGGCGTACGTTGCATGGGATAGTTCCTGGGTTGTATATACTCAGTAATAGACACATCAAAAGTTTCCCCTCAATGTCCAATCTGCCGAGCTGGGCCTGAAGATATTCGCCATCTGTTATTGACTTGTCGTGGAGCCAAAGAAGTTTGGAAGTCCTTGGGATTGGTGGACAATATCGATAAGGCTATGTGTGTTGATCGATCTGGCTCTGTTGTTCTCGAGGAAATTCTACGGAGTATGATCTTGAAATCACAATTACTTGGACAACTTGGTCTAAAGGAAAATGTGGCTGTGGGTATATGGTATATTTGGTGGGAACGTAGACAAGCCGTGAGAGGAGAGTCAGTTAAAACTGCACCAAGCTTAGTGTTCGCTATTGAGGCAATCACGGTGAATCATGCAGACCGCCCCCCAACCACCGTTGGCGAAGTAAAATGGCAGAAAACTTTACCCGGTTATTACAAGCTAAATATAGATGCACCTTTCTTCGAGGATGGAAGTGGAGCAGTTGCAGCTATCCTTCAAAATTCTCATGGAGAGGTTGTAGCTAGGGTTGCGGAGCCAATTATGCATATCATGAATGCACCAATGGCGGAAGCGTTTGCTTTACGACGATGCCTGAAGATGTTGTATGATGCGAGTTGTACGAAAGTTCAGGTGGAATCGGATTATCTGGAACTTATCGAGGCTTGCAACGAAATTCAGATATTTTGAGCCCCTACGTGCCTGTGTTGGCTGACTGCTTCCACTTAGCACACGACATTCCTTCTATCCCTTCTTCTTTCTGTCCTAGGGAAGCAAATGACTTGGCACACTTTCTTGCTAGATATAGCTATGTTCATCAAACTAAGTATGAGTGGGTAGATGTTGCACCTAATTTCTTGCTATCTCATGTACTTCTTGATGTAATATTGCCACTGCGTTAATAAAATGCCATTAGGCGTTCCTTACAAAAAATCAAGCCAATCTACTATCACTACTAGAATCTGCATCAATGCCGAATTCCAAGGAAACTCCGCAGAGCACATATAAAACTCAGCGAAATCTTCACTGAGTTCCAAACTCGGTGCAAGGGACTCGGCTGGATGGCCCTCGGCGATCATTAATACCGCGGAGTGCATTCTAGCACGAACTCAGTGAATATGTAAACAATGTTTGCCGTGTTTCGAACTCGGTGAATCACGCCGTCAGACTCGACGCGTCGTTAACGGAAATGCGACGTGACATCTTTGTTTGTCGAGTTTCCAACTCGGCAAACTTTGCCTAATAGGAATAATCAACACGCATGCAAACGTTGCCCAGTGCCAAATATATACGGAGTTGGACATTAGGCCGAACTGGGCGATGTATTCGCCGAATTCCACACTCGGTAGTTTAATGGCCATTAAGGGCACGCCTCATGGCGGTGCTCCATTGCCCAGTGCTAGATGTCGTCGAGTTGGTAAACACTGGATCTGTATACCGAGTTGCAAACTCGGTAGAACTCCATCCATTAAGGGACAGACATGTGTCGGTGTCTTATTCGTCAAATTTTGTCGAGTTCAACAGTCTGACCAACTGGGCGAATAATTTGTCGAGTATGAAACTCGATAGATCTACAACCAGTTCGTTGAGTATGAAACTCGACAGATCTACACATTAATGTACAACCAATTCGTCGAGTTTGGATGGCCTGAAACTCGGGGAAGACTAGCTGTTTGCCGAGTTGCGCACTCGGTGAGTGCCCAGCCTATTCAGTCCTTCACTGATATTCGGTACTCGGCAAATGTCCTACCAGGTCATCCCAGAAAAATACATTTGTTGTAGTATCGACATTGCACAGATTACCAATATATATTGTTCGACACATTAATCTAATCAGCACACGTACATCGTTGAAGAACATACAACAATAATGATACAAGTTTGTCCATAATGTACTCACGGCAAATGTAGACACACCAAACACAATGTGCATATCAGTTTCAACAAAACACATTATAGACTCACGAGTTTGGTAGGAAGAAAAACAGGCCTATGGAAAGGCATGACTAGTATGCTACATCATCTTGTAGATCGACAATCAAAGCCATCCGCGATGTAAACATATTAAACAAGAATAATGACTAGTGAGTTACAAAGTCACCAAAAAATTTGGTCATGGCATCATTTATGAATATTATGGCCATGCATGACAGCAAAAATAAGCCATTTCAATCATAAACGATGCAATGGCAGCATAAATGTTTTTTTCTATTGCTTTAAGAGACTTCAAACATGAGTCAAGTTTTTGGCGAAGCCGGGGTGATACTAACAACAATGTCGGAACAACTAGCACATTGTGAACCTTGTGAATGTCCAACTGCAGGGTTATTCGAACCAGCCGACATCAGCACTATCTGCAAGGGCATATTTTGGGTGGTTAAGACTAGTTCATTTGATACACAATGACTACAAAGGGCAATACTATTTTCCTGAGAAGGTTTTAAAGAGAACTAATTTGACTGTATGTCGTTGGCGGTAGACTGACAATGTCGGATTGGTGGTGGGGGTTGGTTCTGTGCAACACAAAGGCGCTGCCTATTTTGCCCATGAGGAAAGGTTATATATTCTACCCCAAGGCAAATGTTATGTAATGAAACTAAGACTACCATGAGTACATTATAGGTAGGAACCTAACCGTCGTAGCCTCATGTTGCGCCATCAGTGATGCATGACACATAGTGTCGTGGTTTTATTACGGCAGATGTCCGAAGACTTAGGTTCGAGGCCATCGCTAAGGCGATGGACTCAAAGGGGTTGGACGGGACGAAAGACACGGATTTACCCAGGTTCGGCCCTTCGAGATGAGGTAAAAGCCTACGTCCTGCTTTGTATCTATTGATTGGAGTATCGATTACAAGGGAGCGTATTCGCTTGACCTAGTTCTCGATTGATTGGTTTCTGTCTAAGCCGTCCCCGGGTCTCGCCTTTATATAGGAGGTATGTTGGAAATATGCCCTAGAGGCAATAAATAAAGTGTTTATTATTATATTTCCTTGTTCATGATAATTGTTTATTATCCATGCTATAATTGTATTGATTGGAAACGCATTGCATGTGTGGATATATAGACAACACTTTGTCCCTAGTGTGCCTCTAGTAAACTAGCTCGTTGCTCAAAGATGGTCAAGGTTTCCTAGACATTGACATGAGATGTCATTTGATAACGGGATCACGTCATTAGGAGAATGATGGGATGGGCAAGACCCAAACTATAAACGTAGCATATGATCATGTCAGTTTATTGCTATAGTTTTCTGCATGTCAAGTATATGTTCCTATGACCATGAGATCATGCAACCCATTGACGCTGGAGGAGTGCCTTGTGTGTATCAAACGTCGCAATGTAACCGGGTGACTATAAAGGTGCTCTACAGGTATCTCTGAGGGTGTCTATTGGGTTGGCATGGATCAACACTAGGATTTGTTACTCCGTGTGACAGAGAGGTATCTTAGGGCCCACTCGGTAATACAACATCACAATAAGCCTTGCAAGCAATGTGACTAAGTGTTAGCCACGGGATCTTGTATTACAGAACGAGTAAAGAGACTTTCCAGAGGTTGAACTAGGTATGGAGATACCGACGATTGAATCTCGGGCAAGTAACATACCGAAAAACAAAGGGAACATCATACGGGATTAACTGAATCCTTGACATAGAGGTTCAACCGATAAAGATATTCGTAGAATATGTAGGGATCATTATGGGCATCTAGGTCCCGCTATTGTTTATTGACCATAAAGGTGTCTCGGTCATGTCTACATGGTTCTCGAACCCGCAGGGTCTGCACTCTTAAGGTTCGGTAACGTTTCGGTAGTATAGAGTTATGTATGGTGGTGACCGAAGGTTGTTCGGAGTCCCGGATGAGATCCCGAATGTCACGGGGAGCTCCGGGATGGTCCGAAGGTAAAGATTGATATATAGGAAAGTGGTGTTTGAACTCCGGAAAAGTTTCGGGCATTTCCGACAATGTACCAGGAGTGACGAATGGGTTCCGGGGACCACCAAGTGGGGCCCACATACCCCAAGGGGACACATGGGCCTTAGAGGTGGCGCACCAGCCCGTGGTGGGCTGGGAAGCAAGCCCAAAAGGCCCTATGCGCATAGGGAAAGGAGGAAGAGTAGGGGCCAAGTAGGGTAAGGAGTCCTACTAGGAGTCCACCTCCCTTGTGGAAGGTGGACTCCTCCCCTCTTGCCTTCGGTCGAAGCCCTCCTTGTAGGAGGGGCAAGGCTGCCTCCTCTCCCCTCCCTCCTATATATACTAGAGGATTTTGAGGGCAGCCCTAACCCTAATCTGTCACGTGCTGCCCTCTTCTTCCTCTAGATCGTTTTCTCCTCTAGATGGGTTTTCAGCCGTGCTTAGGCGAAGCCCTGCTGGAATTGCTCCACCACCATCGCCGCAACGCTGTTGTGCTGCTGGAGAACTCGTCTACCTCTCGCTCCCTCTTGCTGGATCAAGAAGGCGGAGATCGTCATCATGCCATACGTGTGCTAAACGCGGAGGTGCCGTCCGTTCGCCGCTAGATCAGGACGGATCGTGATTGGATCGCGGGACGCTCGGCGATTTGGATCACGAAGACGTTCGACTACATCAACCACATTTCTTAACGCTTCCCGCTTAGCAATCTACAAGGGTATGTACATCCACTCTCCCCTCTCGTAGATGCTCATCTCCTAGATTGATCTTGGTGAAGTGTAGGAAAACTTTTGTTTCCCATGCAACGTTCCCCAACACAAGACCCCGGGTTACACAAATCTCATACCGACTCTTACAACGTGTCTGACTCTGTCTCTAAGACGCCTTGCCGACTCTGATAGGCTGTCTCCGGGGGCTTACCCGCCCGGGTCTTGTGTCTTTTCCCCGACTCTGGGCCTCCGTCTCAGCCCATCTGGTGAGCCGCCTTACAGTCCAATCTTCCTCTTGCAGCCCATACGTGTAACGAGCCGCCAGGTATGACCCGGCCCCTCCTGGGCGGGTCTTACCACGGGGTTATATCCCCAACATTAGGCCCCAGATGGATTTGAGCTTGCTCATATCCATCTCCACTTTCTATCCAGCGGCGAGTCTCACACCCTTGTCACCTGGAAAGAAGAGCACATAACCCGCCATGACGTCACCTTCAAAAATGCCGAAAAGATTCCGTGACGTACGCCGTAGATCCTCTCATTAAACGGCCGGCCCAAAAATCGAGGCGTCCGTCTCGATTGGTTATCATTTCACGCCTTGATTCCCGCGCGCCCCGTTTGGCCTCCCATCCTTTAAATAGGGCCACGAGGGGTCCTTCATTTTCTCCGCCTCCACCGCTCTTCTTCCTCCTCCCGACGCCAACGCTCTTGAGCTCCGTCACGCTGGTGGAGTCCCTTCGTTGTCAACAACCTTGGCCGCTGCATCAACCTGAACCCTTCCAGAATCTTGCCCGTGTCCGACGCATCCTTAAGGTATTGTTTTCATTTTCCATTAGATCTGCAGCTTCTCATTCGAACCCTGTCAAGTTCGTCGGACTCCATTAGCATGCCTGTTCATCTTCATAAGGCCAATCTGATGAGTATCCCTTTAGATCTTGCAATGCCATTTATACACCCCGACCACCCGTGCAAAACCAACAATAGTCCAACCTAGATCCGCACTCTGTTTCTTTTCTTGCCTGAACCGCTCGCTCTTCTTCAGCTCCCCTTCTGGGGTTTGAATTAAATCTGATTTTCCCTTGCCTGTAGATCTTGCAGTTTCGGTATAATATGCAAAACCTGTTTGTATGTCCTTAGCAGTATTTGCATCATGGCATTGTTCACTTAACCCACCATCAAATCTCCGGCTCTTCCGATAAACCATACCGGCGGCTTAACGTCACATCATTTAATTTCATCCCTCGTCTTGGTTGTCTGGTCACTTTCTGACCCGCCACGTCCTGCCCCTCTCTCAGCTTTGACCCGCCATCATGTCTTGAGCATCTGCATCCTGTGATTGGGTCGGCTCTAGAGTCACCAAACAGTTCCTACTGGATTTCATAGAGGCATGCACGTTGCCGGCTCAGAATATTATTCATTGGCGGGTTCCGGGACTTGAGAAGAAACCCACCCCACAGGAAGGGGAAGTTGTTATCTTCGCCGACCATCTTATGCGCGGTTTCAGCCCACCCGGATCAAAATTCTACCAAGATGTCCTCCATTTATGTAAGTTGCATCCTCAAGACATTGCTCCAAATTCGGTCTCCAACCTATGCAACTTTCAAGTCTTGTGTGAGGTTTACTTGCAAGAAGAGCCATCCGTCGACCTCTTCCGCGATTTCTTCTATGTCAACCACCAAACGGAAGTGGCAGCCAGTCCAAGCTTGGATCTCGGCGGAGTCTCCATCCAAAGACGAAGAGATCTGGTTTACCCGGCTGTTCAAATGCCAAGCCATCCCAAGGACTAGAACATAACTTGGTTCTATTGTAAAGACACCTCTCCGGAGGGAGAAAATCCACTCCCGGGTTACTGTCCTACCCGGCTCTGGACCTCAAATGAACTTCCAGACCGGATGTCCGCCACAGCACGAGTGAAGTATGCTCCGGCTTTTGCCAAGATCAAGGCCCTTCTGGCAAACGGGTTGACGGGAGTTGATTTAACCCGCTGTTGGAACTCCTGGAAGGTCTTACCACTGAGCCGACATGACTGACTTATGTGTGAGTACACAAGCAATGCAAACGATGCTCTCCGCTTCAATCACACACCACTGACAGAAGAAAATATTACCTCTGCTATCAAAGGGCTTACTCATGAATCCCAAGAGGTTTGCCGTACAGTCGGATTAAAACCTTTCTGCGCCGCAAACCCAACCCCAGATATAAGGATGGCTTTCAAATCTCCTTTCTCTCCGTCTTGACTTTATATATATAGCAATCTTAACTTCTCTTGGTGGCTTTCGCTTACAGGCTAACTCTAGCTTCTAGAAGAAAAAATATACCCCCTCTTTGAAGAAGAAGTCTCAGGCGGGTAACACCCGCGGCCGCAAATAAAAAACGCCGGCTCAAAACCTGCTTGAACTTGACGACTCAGAGGTAGAACTTGACCCCCTTGGCCGTCCTTTTACGCAACTTACTAAAAATGACTGTACACAGGAGGAGACAGAAACAAGCCACGCCAACGCTCCTGGGGTAACTTATATTTCTTCCGACTCAAAAATCTTACCACAAGAGAAGATACGACGGGTCATCCGAAAAGTTCCTTTTTCACACCCTCTTGCTTACTTAGATCCCGAAATTTCCTTGAAAAAACAACTGCACGACTCTCGGCGTCAGACCCGAAGCACCGGCTCTAGGGATCTTATGGCCGGCTTACCTAACGCCCCGGCGCCGCTGAAATGTCCCACTGAGGTACTTATCAAGAACCCAATATTTGTCTTATATTTCCCTAATGCCGCCTTACTATTGTGTATAATTGCCTTATCTTGTAGGAGTCACCTCCATCTTCTGGCGACTCAACTGCCTCTAAACTTCCTCCCATGAAGGTCAACCCAGAGTATGTCTTCCCCTCTGCCGTGTGTATATTACCTGTATTACCTTTGTATTGTGTGTTGATCCTTTGCTCTTTCTGGGCGCAAGCCAAACGTAGGAAACCAGGCGGGTCTACCATTGCTCCTAATATTCAACAGCCGGATACTGTTGAGCCATCCCTCTCTCTTCATGATAAACCTTCTGAGGCTAACAAGGAAACTCCTGAGCAATCCCCCCGGCCCTCCGAATTGGCAAGTCATCATAGGGCGGCTTCTGATAGTCTAGCAGCTGACCCTAAGCTGCCCAATACAGCCGCCGAAGACTCGTCTCTCCCCGACATTACTATCACTGGGACAGGTTATCAATCCCCGACACATCATACTCTGGCAAACCATTCCAACAAAGTTGATACTTGATCTCTCGAGAAGCTTGACTTCGAGTTCCCTGTCTTCGAGAAGATGACTACAGATGACTTACACGCCGGCTATCTGAACCGCCTGTCTGCCAGTCGCAACATGGAAAGCAAACTTGTTGGCTTGATGAAGAAAAAATATGAGGTAACCCTCCTATTCTGCATCTCTCTTATATCCTTATGTAGCCCCCAAGACCCGGTGTAATATTGCAAAGAATGGACTGGGTCTTCCAAACCTTTAATCCTACTGTATAGAGCTTAACCAGTGACCCCCAAGTACTGGGTTAAATCGCATATAAGCCGGTACTTTATACTCAAATCATAGATCACATTGTAGCCCCCAAGTCCGGAGCATTATGATAATGATGAGCCGGATCTTTCATAGTTGAGAAGTTCGCCGGGTGTATCCCCCAAGTCCGGAGCATTATGAAAATGATGAGCCAGATCTTCACCATAGATGTGAACGAAAACAGACATTATCCCCCAAGTGCCAAGTATATTGCTTGCAATCTTGCTTGGGACTTGTAATAATAATTTCACCCCGGTGACTTAACATTTATAATCTTTTACTTGTGAAATGCAGGAGGCATTAGATGCTGCCGATTCTGAACGGGTCGGCTTAAGGGAAGACCTGACCACCCAACAGACCGCCCAAGCCACAACAGAAGAAAAGTTGCGGGTGGCTGTAGAAAAACTTGAAAAACTCCAGGCTGAATTTACTACGCATAAAAAGACTGTCGATACTGAGCAAGCTGCCTTGGCGAAGCATGCGAGCGATACAGAGGAACAACTCAAACTTGTATCAAAGGAGCTGACGAATCTCAAGGATCATATCTCCAAGATGATTGCCGCTATCTTTGGTAAGTACATACGGTTTAAAGAATACTTTTATGAAATAAATACCCACCGGGCGGCTTATACCTTTGACCTTTTCTTGCAGGCGAGAGGAGCCGCTAGCTATCCTCTGATAGTATGATGAAATTGAAAGCAGTCTACACTTTGATGGAGCAACTCTACAGTGGGGTCCTTTGTACCATCAAGCTCATGATGACAGCCAAGTACGTCCCCAAATTTATGAAGGGTGTCATAGAAGTTTTATCAACTTTGCCCAAGCAAGTGGACGAAATAAGGCGATTAGCCGCCAGGAGAGGGGCCATAGCTGTGCTGAGCCGGTCCCTGGCATTTTCTCCTGAGCTAACCGCTGAAGAAATTATGAACGACTTCCCCTCCAAGAAGGATGACAGTTTAGATTTTACCGAGGCGGATTATGCCAAATGCATCAAGGCCTCCAAGAGACTTGCTTCCAAACTGGTGGACGAAATGGACTTGACTCCTTATCAGGTGGCTTATGACGAAAACAACCAACTATTGCGCTGCCCAACCTTTGAAGCCAGGGATTTAATCCCTGCTTGCCGTAAGCCGCTCTTCGCCCCTGATGTTGATCCATCACCACTTTTCAACGATGCTCAATTCCAAGCTTTACTAAACTTCAACTAGGACGTGGATAATCTTCAAATAGACGAGCCCAAAGACCCAGCGCAAGATGACCCGCCAACCAGTTAAATTTTCCTGTTGTTCTCCACTGAACGTAACCCGGCCAGCTGAGTCGCCGAGATGTATGCAAAAATTTAAGTCCACCTTTTGAGCTCTTGGAGAGCTTTGTAATATACCTTGCAATCTTCTTTATAACATTTTATAAGTGTCTCATCTTTCAAGATAAAGCCTGCAAAAACCAACAGAAAATATCTTGCAAAACTTGTATGGGCGGCTTTGAAAAAGCATAACCCGGAGACGTTTAATATCTGCATAGTTTTGTCGCTTTCATAATCTTGCTCTGACCCGGTTTGAGAGACTGATGTGACATGTATGTATGATGCAATGCATGATGTAATGTATGATGCTATGTATGATGCAATGTATGATGCAATGTATGATGCAATGTATGATGCAATGTATGATGCAATGTATGATGTTCTTGCTTCCCCTTTTTTTGTTTTTCGAAAGACTCATTGCTGGCCCTTCTGGGGGAACTGTTACTTTGAGCTGCCTAACAGTACAGGGTCTCTATAGAGATTGGCCGCCAATCTTGAACGGCTTAGGGTCTCCTAAGCGATATTAACTGTTAAGGACGCAACAGACCAGAATTTGCAGCAGGGTGAGTGCCCCAAGCTCATAAGCTACTTCTCACGTGACATAAATCCGTCATTTTAACCTTAAGCAACGTCGGTTGTTAAGAGTATGACGAGCCACTTGGCGGAGAGTATGTAGAAGATGAGAGAGTTTCCCTCGCTGCTGTATGAGGCCCTCGCAGGGGGTGAGTTGACAGCTCGTCAGCACCCCTGACAGAGCGGCATCTGCATACAGGCAGGTATAACCCGGTCTTGTGGGCCAAAAGGGGGTGAGTTCACAACTCGCCAGCACCCCCTTTGACCTTGTTTGATTAAGTTCGGGGTGCTCCAACCCCGTCTTAAATCAGGACACCTATGTTTGAACGGTCGCACCATGGCGACTCATCCTCTTTGGCATCCATGGCACCCATGTTTGAACGGTCACATCATGACAACTCGTCCTCTTGGGAGACTTTAATCCGCCTGCCAATGAAGCGGGGCACCCATGTTTGAACGTCTCGCAACGTGGCAGCTCATCCTCTTGAGTGACATTAAATCTTTCATCAATAAGGCGGTGCACCCATGTTTGAACGACTCGCAATATGGCGCCTCATCCTCTTGAGTGACCTTAAGCCTTTCGCCATCTTGCACGTCACCATCGCATGGGCCGCCGATTTGTAGACCGCCATCTTGCAGACCGCCATCTTGTAAGTCATCGCACAATGGTGCTATTTTGGCTAAAGATCCGGTCAATAAGGGTGAGCAAGCTAAACCCGGCGGATTGGAAGTCCCCAAGTGACCATGTAGTGGTGTTCATCTTTGCACAAATCTGTAATGCAAAAGAGAAAAATGGCTGAGGCCCCATCTTGCAGGGATGTCAACTTTATTATATGAGAAGTATAAATACAATGAAGGATGTATGTACAAAGATAGGAGTTGATGACTCAAGTATAATAAGGTCGCAGATGAGCGATGTTCCACGACCGATGAGTTTCCTGTCCGGAGGTACGTGACTCGTCTCGTACGTCGATGAGATAATAAGACACATTGTTCATATTTCTGCTAACCACGAAAGGTCCTTCCCATGGGGGGTGGTAACTTGTGCGCATCTGTCTGATCTTGAATCAAACGTAACACCAAGTCGCCTTCTTGGAACGTCCGGGTCTTGACCCTACGACTATGGTAGTGACACAGGTCCTGCTGATAAATCACCGATCGAGCTGTTGCAAGATCGTGTGCTTCATCTAGAGCATCCAATCCATCCTGGCATGCTGCCTCATTGTCAGATTCGACACAAGCCGCCACCCGTGGGGAATCATGACGTATGTCGCTTGGTAACACGACCTTTGCACCGTAAACCCTGAAAAAGGGCATGTAACCCGTCGACTTGTTTGGCGTAGTATTGATGCTCCAGAGGACAGATGGCATCTCCTCAACCCAACAACCCGACGTTATTTGTAAAGCAACTATGGATGAGCAACCACCAAAACATCAAGCCGGATGTGCTCGCTTTCGCAGAACATCTTCATAGCCCCCTTGGATAAATTCGTGTCGTTATCTATAATGATGCTATGAGGGTATCCAAATCGTAGATCAATTTCTTGAGAAATTGAACCGCCGTGGCCGCATCACATTTACTGACCGGCTCAGCCTCCACCCACTTGGTGATTTTGTCCACTGCCACCAAGAGGTGTGTCTTCTTATCCTTAGATCTTTTGAAAGGTCCAACCATATCAAGCCCCCATACTGCAAACGGCCAAGTGATTGGTATCATCCATAACTCGTGATCCGGCACATGAGCACGTCTTCCGAACTTCTGACACCCATCGCACTTATCGACTAGATCCTCCGCATTCTTATGAGCCGTCAGCCAGAAGAAGCCATGTCAGAAAGCCTTAGCCACCAAAGACTTTGACCCGGCGTGATGTCCACAATCGCCGGTGTGGATTTCATATAAAATTTCCTTGCCTTCCTTTGGAGAGACACAACGTTGGAAGACACCAGTAACGCTGCACTTGTGCAACTCTCCATTAATGATAGTCCTGGACTTAGAACGCCTCACAATTTGCCTCGCCAGAGTCTCATCTTCAGGCAACTTGCCCCGGGTTAGGTATGCCAGGTATGGTAGCGTCCAGTCCGGACTAGCATGTAAAGCCGCCACCAGCTGCTCCTCCGGGTCAGGTATAGCCATATCCTTCTCTGAAGGTAGCTTAACAGACGGGTGATAAAGTACGTCCAAGAAAACTTTGGACGGCACCGACTTACGCTGAGAGCCCAGTCTTGACAATGCATCCGCTGCTTCGTTCTTACGACGGTCAATATGATCCACCTGATAAACCTTGAAATGACAAGCAACGATATCCACCTCTTGTCGATAAGCTGCCATCCGTGGGTCCTTGGAGTCCCACGTGCCTGATACCTGTTGTGCCACAAGGTCTGAGTCGCCAAGGCACCTAACCCGGCTCAGGTTCATCTCTTTTGCCACATGAAGTCCGTGAAGCAAAGCTTCGTACTCAGCTGCATTGTTCGTGCAAGGAAACATCAGCCTTAACACATAACAAAACTTATCACCTTTGGGGGAAGTTAAGACAACTCCAACCCCCGATCCCTCCAACTGTCTGGATCCATCAAAATGAATTGTCCAATACATGTTGTCTGGCTTTTCCTCCGGCGATTGACACTCCGTCCAATCATTTATGAAATCCACCAATGCGTAAGACTTCATGGCTATGCGAGGCACATACTTCAAATTGAGAGGCCCAAGCTCTAGCGCCCACTTAGCAATTCTGCCAGTGGCTTCCCGGTTCTGAATTATATCCCCCAATGGAGTAGAGCTAACCACTGTGATCTGGTGTCCAAGGAAATAATGCTTCAACTTGCGATTTGCCATGAACACCCCATATATTAGTTTCTGCCAATGCGGGTATCTTTGCTTGGACTCTATAAGAACCTCACTGACATAGTAAACCGGCCTCTGAACCGGATACTCTTTCCCTGCCACTTTGCGCTCTACCACAATCGCAACACTGACCGCCCTATTGTTAGCAGCCACATAGAGGAGCAAGGGTTCCTTTTCAGCCGGAGCAGCCAAGATCGGCGGCTCAACCAACTGCTTTTTAAGCTCTTCAAGAGCTTCATCCACTACCTTACTCCAGACAAAATCATCCGTCTTCTTCATCATCTGGGATAGAGGAATAGCATTCTCCCCCAGGCGGCTGATGAAGCGGCTTAAAGCGGCAATACGACCCGCCAAGCGCTACACATCATTGATGCTCGCTGGCTTAGATAGTGACATGATGGCCTTTATTTTGTCCGGGTTGGCTTCGATTCCTCGCTTTGAAACTAAGAATCCCAAAAGTTTGCCTGCAGGAACTCCAAAAAAGCATTTAGCCGGGTTAAGCATCATCTTATAGACCCGCAAGTTATCGAACGTTTCCTTCAGGTCACCCAACAATGTCTCCTTCTTTCTTGACTTAACCACAATATCATCCATGTAAGCATGAACATTGCGCCCAATCTGACCGTGAAGGCAATTTTGCACAGAACATTGGTAAGTCACCCGTGCACTTTTGAGCCCAAACGGCATAGATACATAGCAAAAGGCTCGAAAAGGTGTTATGAACGAGGTCTTCTCTTGGTCCTTCACTGCCATCTTGATCTGATGATAGCCTGAATAGGCGTCCAGGAAACATAAGCTCTCACAACCTGCCATTGTAGCAATAATCTGGTCGATACGAGGGAGAGCAAACGGGTCAACTGGACAAGCTTTGTTAAGATCCGTATAATCTATACACATACGCCATGTGCCGTTCTTCTTGAGCACCAGCACAGGATTGGCTAACCACTCCGGGTGAAATACTTCCACGATGAACCCTGTCGCCAAGAGCCGGGTACCTCCTCTCCAATCACCTTACGCCGCTCCTCGTTGAAACGGCGGAGGAATTGCTTAATCGGTTTAAACTTAGGATCCACATTAAGGTGGTGCTCAGTGAACTCTCTTGGCACACCCTGCATGTCAGATAGCTTCCATGCAAAGATGTTCCGATTCTCACGGATGAATTCGATGAGCATGCTTTCCTATGCAGGGTCCATGTTAGCCCCGATAGTGAATTGCTTGGATGAGTCGTCCGGAGTAAAATCCACTAGCTTCGTGTCATCTGCCGCAAACTTTAGGGGCGGCTCAGACTCGGTACTAGGCTTCTTCAACGGAGTCATATCCACTGGGTCAACATTCTTCTTGTAAAACTTGAGCTCTGCCTCTGCGCAACTTGACTCTTCATAAGCCGCGTCTCCTTCCTTAGACTCAATAGCAACCTTCCGATCACCATGGACCGTGATCGTTCCGTTGAGAGCTGGCATCTTGAGCTGCAGATAAACATAACAAGGCCTGGCCATAAACTTCGCGAAAGCCGGTCGTCCAAACAGAGTGTGATACGAGCTCTTAATCTTCACCACCTCGAACCACAAAGTCTCCACCCTGTAGTTGTATTCATCTCCAAACGCCACTTCCAAGGCAATCTTCCCTACTGGGTAGGCCGACTTTCCTGGCACCACCCCATGAAAAACGGTTGATGACGGCTTAAGAGCCTTGTCCGTTAATTCCATCCGTTGGAAGGTGTCATAGTACAGGATATTAATACTACTACCACCGTCCATGAGCACCTTCATAAAATTGTATCCTCCAACATGAGGAGCGACCACCAGAGCTCGATGACCCGGATTGTCGACCCATGGCGTGTGATCCTCCCGGCTCCACGTAATCGGGTACTCTGACCACTTGAAGTATCGTGAGAGAGCCGGCATGGCTGCATTAACCGCCCTCTTATGCAGCTTTTGATCCCACTTGTCCAGGATCATAGTAAAGACATGATACTGCCCCCACTAAGTTGTGTTGGGTTGCTCTGATACCCTGAGTGGTTATTCTGCTGCTGACCACCGTTGTCCTGCTGCTGATGATTTCCTTGGTTTCCTCGATTCTGATTTCCTTGGTTTCCATGATTCTGATTTCCTTGACCCTGATAACCTGGACCTGCTCCAGAACCTGACCCGTCGGCACCAAAACCTGCTCCTAAACCTCCCAGACCTGATCCGCCTGACGGGCCATTACCATTATTTTGGTTTTGACGAAGGTTGTGCTCCCGAAATTGATGCATAACGTGGCAACCCCCCAAGTGTGGGTGGCCTCCCTATCCGACCGGTTGTGCGCCGGGCAGGGTCTGTTTAGCACCTCTTCGAAACTGTGAGGCCCAGGTGCATTATCCTTCCCGAACGACGGCCTAAAGTTTCCGCTCCCTCTGGCGCGACCGTTCCCTACATTTGTGCTCGGTACTAATTCTGACCCTCCGTCCGGGTTCTTACGCTTGCCTTGGTTGCCGTTCCCTGCACTGCCATGCTGGCTCTTACCACTATTGCCCTTCTTTCCCTGAGCTGACTTCTCATCATCGGAGCTTGGGTCTTTGGTGGTCTCGGAATCCGCATACTTGGTGAGAGCCGTCATGAGCTCACCCATATCTTGACAAGAACGCTTCAGCCGCCTGAGCTTCTGCTTCAGGGGCATAAAATGACAATTCCTTTCTAAAATCAGAACCACTTGGGATGCCAAGATATTCTCAAACGAGTGGATCACCGTCGAGACCCGCCGAACCCAATGATGGGCCGATTCACCTTCTTGTTTTACATAGTGATCCAGATCCACAATCGTCATAGGTTTCTTGCAGGTTCCCTTGAAATTCTTGATGAAGTGCTCTTTCAACTTGGCCCAAGATGCGATGGTGTTAGGCAGCAACCCCTTTAACCAAGTGCGGGCCAGCCCTTCCAACATCATGATGAAGTATTTCGCACAAACCGCCTCACTCACATCCAGCATCTTCATAGAGAGCTCATAACTTTTGACCCAGGCCTCCGGGGGTAGATCCGCCATGTAATTAGGCACCTTCCATGGCCCCTTAAAATCCTTAGGTAGAAGCTCATTCCTTAAATCTGTCGTAAGACACGACACACCGACTCCTCCGGAAGAAGTGCTGATGGGGGTTGCTGGTGCCGGCTCAGGGACTTCCGGGTAATCTAGCACTGACGTTGACCCTCGCTGAGCCCGACCCCTACTCATGGGCCCTTGGATATCCGACAAAATTCACTGTTTTGACCCTTTTCGCAAACTTCAGCCGGATCTGACCCCGGATGATTTTTTTTGCGGATCTGACCCTTTTCCTACCGCCACCCGTTGTGGCGGTAGGGTTATACAACTTATCGCCAGCATGCGTGGCAGTAGGCTCCTGTCAGGCCAGATGAAACCGTCTGCCCAGCTGACGTGGTGAGCACCCTACCGCCACTGACCCTGGCAGTAGGGTGTAATAGCCTACCGCCAGAGGCCGTGGCGATAGGGTCCCCAGAGCAGTGAAATGATTGAGTGGAGGCTGGTGGGCCCACCAGCCACCCATTCACCCCCAAATCCCTCTTCTTCCCCGAGCTAAGCTCCTCTCCCCTCTCTCTCCCTCATTCTTGCCACCACCAAATCCATCTCCATTGCTTGAGTTTCCTCTGGTGGATCGAGGCCAAATTCATCACTCAAGGTACCCCCTCACTCTCTTCTTTTTGGTTGATTGGAATCATCTCATTTGGTGGCATGCTTTACTTTTATGCAAATCCTAGTTCATGTCATTTGTTTTTGAAATCCATGGATATGATGGATGATATGGTTTTTTATGCTTTAGTATGACTAATTATCATGTTTGTAACACCGATCTATAATTATTGTTAGGTATAGGGTTAAGGTTAGGGTTGGGGTTAGGGTTAGGTGTTGTCACTAAATAGAAGTTAGGGTTAATTAATGATAATGTGATATTATTGTTGTTGTTTCAATATAGTTAGGCTTCATATTATTGTTAATGTGATATTAGTGTTAGGGCTCATATTAGGTTGCCGTCCTATCCTCATTACAATTTTTTCAATGCATTTAGATGGATAGGCTTGATAACGTACACCATTTGGATAAGGGGACGTTTATGAAAGGCAATGCTGATGAAGGTGAAGAATCCATTGTTTTTGATTCAAGCCCAACTTATGAGGAGGTGGTGGTGAAAGTTAGGAAGGTGCTAGATTGGATTGATCCAAATGTTGATGTTAAACTCATTGGAAGGTATGATGTTGGAGTGGGGGTGAAGTCTCAATTGAAGAGTATGCCTATCACCTCGGAATTGCATTGGAATGTTTACAAGGACAAAGTATTTGAATCGCAAGACAAATCTCTTGAATTGTTTGCCACCAAGATTGAGCCTCCTTTGATGCAAATTGACTTGAACCGACATGTCTGTTCCACAAACAGTGTTGCGAGGTTGGAGGTGTATGTCCCCAATTCTTCTAGCCAACCAGCAAATGAAGTAGATATTAATGATGGAGGCATGGTAATTCATGAGGAAGAGGTTCATGTTGATGCTGAAGCAGGCCATGTTGATGCCGCAGTAGGCCATCTTGATGCTGAATCCGACCATGTTGATGTTTATGAGGAAGCCAAAGAGATTCCTTATACTCCCATTGGATACCTGGATGTGTTTGTGCATCAGCAAGACATGGATCGTGACCTCCCCTACCACCGTATGTATGGATATTACTCAGATGACGAGGGTCCAATGGAGGAATTGGACGAGGATGGATTCACTGCACAAGAGAATGCAATTTTCAAGTAGGTTACGGGGAAGGAAAGAGGCCCCCTATTGTTTCTTGATCTCACTGTTGCTGACAAGGCTATTGTTGATGGTGGCATGAGGCTTGGTTTGCTTGAACCAATACCGTGCCTGAAGATCGGTGACCCTAAACCCAAGGATGAGGACGAGAATGCTCATTCGAAGAAAGGCATCAAGTTTAGTTGCTTGGAAGAGTTCAAGATATGGTTGAGTGACTATGCTATAAGGAACGATAGGCCGTTTGTTGTTTGTCATTCTAACCAAAATCTGCGGTACATCACCAAATGTGACAAAGAAGGTTGCCCTTGGAAGGTTCGTGGAAGAAAAATTCAAGAAACTGGGCAATGGGTCCTGAAGAGTTGTGTGGCCACTCACACGTGCTTACCGCCGGAGAAAGCTGACCGAAGCAAGGGACACCGCCAACTAACGTCAGAAATTTTAGGATACAAATTGTTGCCTCATGTAGCCCATGATCCAACTGTGAAGGTGAAGTTTCTCATGAGTATGGTCGACGAACGATTCGGATACCCGGTCAACTATGGGAAGGTATGGAAGGCGAAGGCAAATGCAATTAGGATGTTGCATGGTGATTATGAGGCCACATACAATATTCTCCCAAGGATGTTGGGAGCAATCTCACATAGGAACCCTGGCATGTGTCATGCGGTGGAGGAAAATGACGGAGTGTTTCATCGTGCATTCTGGAGTTTTGGGCAATGCATCGAGGCATTCAAGCATTGTTGTCCGGTGTTGTCTATCGATGGCATATTCTTGACATGGAAGTACAAGGGCACTCTAATGGTGGCAATGGCTCACTCGTCTAATGATAACGTGTTGCCGGTTGCATTTGCTTTAGTTCCTTCCGAGCATGATGACAACTAGGACTGGTTCATGAGGCCTGTGAGAACCAAGGTGATTGGCAATAGGGAGGTATGCATCATATCGAACCGGCATCATGGGATTCTCCAGGCAATAGCGTGTCCATTCCCGGCCTCCCGAAGCTTCACCACCGATGGTGCATGAGGCATTTCGTGGCAAACTTTTATCGGGCATGCAAGAGCAAAGAGTTTTGCAAAGGCCTTACTCATGTGTGCACGACATTCTCCTTTGATGCATTCACAAGCCGCTATGATAATCTTTTGAAGGCATTGAAAAAGAACAAAAAGGGAAGAGCTTTCCTGACTAGGCATTATGAGGAAAAACAAAAGTGGGCACGCACTTTTGATGACGGAGGTTGGAGATACGGCGACATGACAAGCAACATGGTGGAATGCTTCAACAATGTGCTGAAGGGTGTTCGTTCTTTGCCAGTGACTGCAATATTGAAATACACCTTCTTGAAGTTGAATGAGTATTTCCTTAAGCATTCCATATCAACGACAAACTAGATAGGGGAGAAAATGGACTATCCAGATAAGGTTCATGATTGGCTGAAATTTCAAGAAGGCAAGTCTTCGCATCAACAAATCATCAGATTCAACGACAAAGATGGGATCTACCAAGTTGACGAGCCAGGTGGCACAACACGAGATGGTGTCACCTACGGCGGCATTGCTTATGACGTGCACCTCAAGGACCGGTGGTGTCAATGTGAGAGGCCTCACAAGTACCATTGGCCATGCTCGCACGTGATGACGGCTGCGAGGGAAAGGAACTTATCGGTTTCAGATGGAATTACCATACGGCTGCATCTATTCACGTTGGAAGCCACGAGGTTGACATGTGCACCTCGGTTCCATCCTTTCCTTGACCAGTCACAGTGGCCAGAGTATGATGGCCCACATATCATGCCTGATCCTACACTCATGGTATGTACAAAAGGGAGAATAAGAAAGAAGAGGTTTAGGAGAGACATGGATGATATAGGTGGATATACTGACATGAAACAATTTGGCAGCAGTCATTTCATGGAGCCTCCGGACACCAACAATTGTGGTCAATGTGACAACCCAAGACACAATAACAGGACATGCAACAAATAGCATGAGTCAGGCTGGTGGGCGTATAGGGAGTACTAGTGTTCGTGGAGGACGGACTACCATTACAGGTAGTAGTGCAAGAGGAGCCACTAGGGGTGGTCGCGGAGGACGGAATACTGTTACAGGTAGTAGTGCAAGAGGAACCACTTGCGGTGGTCGCGGAGTACCTCATGGTGTTAGACTTGGGGGGTGGGGTAGTGGTCGCGCTTCCGGTGTTACTAAGAGATGAAGGGTTGATAGAGGGCGGCCAATTGATGTGCTTCTAAACCCGGATGGTTGATAGAGTACAGATGGTAAATTTGTTATGTCATGTTCTCAAATTTTTGCACTTGTTGTCATATTAGTTGTAAAATCCATATATGTCACTAACAATATTGAAATGTATGCAGGCATGGCTTCATCCGGTTCCATCCCAAGGCCGGAGTGCGCTGACAGAGAGGACATGCCGAACAAGTGGAAGGAGGCAACCTTGGACAAGACAAAGGGCAAAGATTTGATAACACCACCCTGCTGGTGTGGAGACGTTTGCAAGGTCAAGGTATCTACTGACCGGAAGAAGTCATGGACGGAAGGGAGGAGGTTTTTTGTGTGTCCCAACTATGCACATGATCATAAACGTCCGACTAACGCCTATGACGTTCCTCCGGTATGTTTAATAAGTTCCGATGAATGTGTTTTCATGACGAGCATTCCAATTTTATTACTAACAAACAAACATGTCTTCTATGCAATCACCCCCCTCTTTGCAAGTATTTCACATGGATAGATGATGAAGTGTCGGAAGATGTCTAGAAGGACCAAAATGCAGACTGGGACCGGAGGCAGCGGCTGTTCGAAGAATCTTTGCAACGTGCCGAGTACGAGGAACGTCTTGCTAAGGAGAAGAAGGAGCGAAGAAGCGCGAGGCAGAGAGGGCACGCAAAGAGAAGGAGGCTCATGACAAGGAGAGGGCAAGAAAGCTTGCAAGGGCTCGCGAAGCTTACGAGGAGGATAAGGCACGTTACAACAAGGGAAAGGGTCCCATGTTTCCTTAGAGATCTTGCAAGGTCTTGTGAAGCTTAGTTGAGGCAGATGTATTAGTGGGCTTGACCTATAATGTTGAACTTGCAATGTTTCCTGTTTTATGGTCTTCTTGAACTTTGAACTCTAATGTTGAACTCTTATTGTCTTGTTGAACTCTTATGGTCTTCTTGCAATGCTAGGTTGATTGGTTGTTTGAAAAATATAGTTGAAGAAGAAGGGCAACAAACAGAAGGGTATCTCGGATGAAGAAGAAGGTCCCCTACCGCCAGCAGCCTTGGCGATAGGGTATACTAGCCTACCGCCAAGGTCCCTGGCGGTAGGGTGTCCGGATATGTGGGAAATGCCCCGGAAATCCAGCCCTCCCGCTGTCCCGAATGCCCAATTTTCCACCAAATAAGGGCCGGATGTCCGGCACACCACCGGATGTCCGGGACAGGCCTACCGCCAGCAGCGTTGGCGGTAGGGCATACTAGCCTACCGCCAAGGTCCCTGCTGGTAGGGGGTCCGGATATCTGGGAAAAGCCCCGGAAATCCGGCCCTCCCGCTGTCCAGAATGCCCAATTTTGCACCAAATATGGGCCGGATGTCCGACACACCACCGGATGTCCGGGGACAGGCTTACTGCCAGCATCGATGGTGGTAGGCTGAAGTACCCTACCACCAAGGTCGCTGGTGGTAGGGTATTTTTATTTCATTCTCTCCTAGCTCAGGTTCTGGCAGCTCCACTTCATATAACTTGGGCACTTTGTTGGTATCTCTCATCCATGCCTCAACAACTAGGAAGCGATGATTAGTAGGGTTGACCATCTTAACAAGATCACCGTCGAGTCTGCTAACGAGCTTACCAACAAACTCGGCCTCCCATGCTTCTTGACGGCAAAGATCATGTTTGCCATCAGCCAGCTCTTTGCCGTCTGCTAGCGGACGGCAAAGCTTCTTTACCGTATGCAAGCAGACGGCAAAGAGGGAGGGTGGCCCACTAACGAGAACAACCTAACGTCCACTTTCTTTGCCGTCTGCTAGCAGATGGCAAAGCTTCTTTGCCGTCCGCTAGCAGACGGCAAAGAAAGTGGCCAACCTAATGGCCATTCCCTCCCACTAGCTAGGCTCTTTGCCATCTGCTAGTAGACGGCAAAGAGCTTTGACCTAACAAAAAACCGGTCAGCGCCCGCGCCCCACCCCTCTCTCTCTATCCCCTCTGCACGCCCGCACCCCGTCCCTGTGCCCGAGCCGCCCTGCCGCCGACCACCACCACCAATGCCCCCGTCGCCCCGACCCCCCTCGCCCCCGACCCCCAAGGTCGCCTGCCGCCCCGGTGCCCCGCCTAGGACTTGCGTTCGCCCCGCCGCCCCGGTGCCCCGCCCAAGCCTTGTGGCTTCCGCGCCACCCCAGCGGCCCGGCCCCTCTCCGTCCAGCCGCCCCCCGCCGTCCGGCGCCGCCCCGCCCCCCGTCGCCCGGCCCCTCTCCGTCCAGCCGCCCCCTCCGCCCGGTGCCGCTCCGTCCAGCTGCCCCCTGGTGAGGTTCTTCCCCTTCTTTTCTTACCTTTTTCTTGCTTTTTATTGATTTAGGTATTGTTAGTAACTTAGGTTGTACTGTTAGTAATTTAGGTTAGTTGCTTTTTTTAGGTTAGTAGATTTTTGGTTAGTGGATTTTAGGTTAGTTTTTTTATATTTAGTCATATTTTAGGTTATTAGTACGTTTTGTGAGATGAAAAAAAATAAGAAAAGAAGAAAAAGTAGAAGTGGAGAGGAAAAAGGAAAATAAGGAAAATGAAGAAGAAAAAGAAGACAAGAGGAAGAAGGAAAAGAAGGAAGAAGAATAAAAAGATGGAGAGGAAAAAGGAAAATAAAGAAGAAGAAGAAGAAGAGGAGGAGGAGGAGGAGGAGGAAAAGAATAGAAGAAGAATAAGATGAAAAAAAGAAGTAGAAGTAGAAGATGAAAAAAAGAAGTAGGAAAAGTAGAAAAAGAGGGTCGCTGAGGGAAAAGAGGATCGCCGAGTGGTCGAGGGGTCGAGGATCAAGGGGAAAAGGAGTCGATGGTCTAGGGGTCAAGGATCAAGGTGTCGAGGGGTCGAGGGTCGAGGGGAAAAGGGGTCCAGGGGTCAAGGGTCGTTGAGGGGTCGAGGGGTCGAGGATTTGCCATCCTGACCCCGACCCCCTGACCCCGACACCCCAACCCCGACACGACACCCCGACACACCGACCCCGACACGACACCCCGACACCGCGACCCCGACATAGCAACCCAACCCCGACACGGCACCCCCGACCCCGACACAGCACCCCGAGCCCGACACGACACCACGGACACCCCGACCCCTGACACAATACCCCGACACCCCAACACGGCACCCCCGACCCCGACACAGCACCCCTACCCCAACATGACACCCCCGACACCCCGATCCCGAAAAAGGTGCTCTTCAGCCTTCCAGAGGCCGACAGGTCATATATTTGTGAATTATGAGTTAGGTCATATATTTTTCGATTTTGTTATACAGAACATCATATTTATGTTGATCAGGTGGATTTAAATGTACAATTGTTTCGTTGCTGCGAGGGTATGGTGTTCGATGACCTCCCCGTGCGTTCGCGAGCTCCGCCCCTGCGTTCGTGGGTGAGCACAAATGACATCTCCTCTTGCCCCCTTCATTTCCTCTGTTTAGGTCTTCATGCCGATGAAACTTGCTAGCTATAGGTGTCTTCAATCATCAGTATGCGTGACCACTATGCGTCTCCCGTTCGAAAGGGTTGCATCTATAAATATGCATTCATTAGCATATTTATAACCGTGATTCTTTCGAATTGTCCAACGTTATCCATGGACAGCCCAAGTATGTGTAGATTGGGTTCGTTTTCCCATATGCTCTGCTCCGGATCCGATGCAGAATTTCGTCAGTGCCTCCCTGTTGTTCTCTGGGTACACATCCTCTCTGCTTATTGCCGAGACATGTATCAGGAGAACAGCGGGGAGGTGCTGCCAAAATTGTGCGTCAGATCCGGAGCAGAGCATGGGAAAATGAACCCAATCTACACATACTTGGGTGGGATTAGGACCTATCTTTACCTACTAGCGTCTAGGTTGCATCGACATAATAAAACTGACAAACTCTATTAACTGATGAATATGGTTTGCTGAATTATGTATATATTTTTTGTGTGTCCAGTAGCTAGGCAAGATGAGTGATCGTGGGTGGATGTACACCGGTCACACTAGTCAGAAAGACATGACCCGTGAATGGATAACAAAAACAAGGAATTTATGAGAGTTGCATTTGCAAATGGACAGAAAACAACCTGGTGCCCTTGTGTCGATTGCGACAACTGTAAGAAGAAGTCAGAGTTTGAAATGATCAAACACCTCCAGAAGTGGGGTTTTAAGCCTAATTATACGGTCTAGACATTTCATGGTGAGTCTGCCCAACGTGCCAGAGCTGAGGTGGTTCGTCGTCGCACCGACGAGCATGGTACCAGGATTGAAGACATGGTGCAAGACTTTGATGATGCTCGGGATTCGGACGATGAGATGGAGGAATCTGCAAAGGCCTTTTATGAAATGTTGGAGTCTTCAAAACGTCCTATCCACGAGCACACTGAGCTTTGTCAGCTGGATGCCATCACACAAGTAATGGCTCTGAAGGCTCGGTTCAACCTGGGCAAAGAATGCTACGACGCGATGATGACAATATTTGGATACTTTCTACCGAAAGGCCATGTATTGCCACCAAACCTGTACTAGTCAGACAAAATCCTACATGCTCTTAAGATTCCCTATGAGAAGATAGATGCCTGTGAGAATGGATGTGCCTATTTAGGCTTGAGTATGCGGGCTTGAACTATTGCCCCATTTGCAATGCTTCTAGGTATGTTCTGGTAGACAACGGTATGGGTGAGAAGAGTCAGACCAAAATCCCCATTAATGTTCTTCGGTATCTGCCAATCATACCAAGACTTCAACGTCTTTTCATGGCTGAAGAGATGGCCAGATAGATGACGTGGCATAAATTGGGCAAAAGAACATAACTAGATGCAGATGGGAATCCGATGTTGGGACACACTTCAGACACTTTTGCGTGGAAGCACTTCGATGCATTACATAAGGATAAAGGGGCAGATCCAAGGCATCCTTGAGTTGCCATCAGCACGGATGGGTTTAATGTGTATGGTATGACGGCAGCATAATACGGTTGTTGGCCTATATTTGTCATTCCACTCAATCTCCCCCGGAGAGATTATGAAAAGAAAGAACATTTTGCTAACTTTGATAATTCCAGGGCCCAAATATCCGGGGAAGAATATGAATGTGTACATGCAGCCGCTTAAGGATGAACTGCAAGAAGCCTGGGATTATGGGATCAAGACATACGATGCTGCTACAGAAAAGAACTTCAAAATGCATGTGTGGTACATGTACTTGATGCATGACTTGCCGGCGTATGCACTATTCATTGGCTGGTGTGTGCATGGAAGGTTTCCGTGCCCCACATGCAAGGCAGCTCTTCAGTTCTGTTGGCTGGAGGCGGGTCTCAAGTTTTCTTGCTTCGACATGCATAGACAGTTCCTGGATCCTGACCATAAGTTCAGAAAAGACAAGAAGAATTTCATCAAAGGTAGAGTTGTCAAAAACACTGCACCACCTGCGTTGACAGGCCAATAGATCCTAGATCAGATAAATGCTCTCGAGCTAGATCCAGATCGTCCAAGGTATTTCAAAGGGTATAATACGGAACACGCCTGGACTCACAAGATATGTTTGTGGGATCTGTCTTACTTTAAAGACCTCCTTTGCCCACACAACATCGACGTGATACACACTGAAAAGAATATCGCGGAGGCCCTTTTTGGTACATTGTTCGGCATAGTGTGGAAGTAGAAGGATAATCCTAAGGCTAGAGTCGACCAGGAGGCTCTATGTGATAGACCGTTACAAAACATTCTACAACCAAAAGGAAAGAAGAACTGGAGGAAGCTAAAGGCGTGGTTCAATCTTGGAAGGCCAGCTATGAGGGAAATGATCTTGTGGGTGAAAATGCAGTTGATGTTCCTCGATGGGTATGCAACGAATCTAAAGAGGGGAGCGAGTCTTGACAAATTGAAAATATTTGGTCTCAAGAGTCATGATTGGAACATATGGCTTGAGCGGGTAATGCTAATGATGTTGCATGGCTTTATCCCTGAGGATGAATGGCTAGTACTGGCAGAGCTGAGCTATTTCTTCCGTGCTCTTTGTGCAAAAGAACTATTGTGTGACGTGCTAGACAAACTGGAAGAGTTGGCGCCGGAGTTGATCTGCAAGTTAGAAAAGATCTTTCGACCGGGCTTCTTTAATCCAGTGCAACATTTGATTTTGCATCTCCCGAACAAGGCAAAATTGGGGGGGGGGCGTGCAAAATCGTTGGTGCTTCCCAACTAAGAAGATGCAGAAGACGCTTCGAGCAAAATGTAAAAATAAACGTAGAGTTGAAGCATCGATGGCCGAGGCATTCATTACTGAGGAGGCGGCAAACTTCGTGACAGCACACTACAAAGCCAAGAATCGTCATTTGCATAATCCGAAGCCTCGGTACAATGATGGCAACCGTGAAAAAGGTCGATCCAACCAGTGCTTCAAAATCAATAGCGTTGGATGTCGAAGAATGGCGGACCATTTCATTGTATATCTTCAACAACCTAACAGAAGTGCGGCCGTACATCGATTAAGTTCTCGGTACATTGTTTCACAACTTCTAATTCCTTTGAATTACTCTTATTCTCGGATATGTGATACAGTCAATATGTCGCCAAATTCTCGGATCAAGCAATGATCCAAAAGGATTCTATCAAAGAGTATGTGCTTCTGTCAAAGCATGGAGGCGGCTATCCCTGTTTCATCTCTTGGTTCAAGCAAACAGTAATTTCCATTAATTAGACGATTTCATTTCTTCACCTAGTTTTTGGCTAATGCAACAATCCTTTCATATTAAACTTGTAGGCTAATGCAGAGTCTATGGACTCCGAATTGAGACAAGTCTCTAGTGGTTTTGACTATAAGGTCCGTTCATTTGACAAATACGACATCAACGGGTATCGCTTTCGTACTCTTGGCAAAGAGATATCTATGGCCAACCTAAAGTCTACAAATTGTTGTGTCTTCTCTGTCGTCGAAGGAGGGGTCGAGTATTATGGAAGAGTTGAAGAAATTTATGGACTTACATTCTTTGGTGTAAACGCACCAAACGTCGTAGTCTTCAAATGTTATTGGTTCCAGCCGAAGGAGACTAGAAGGACTCATGAACATATAGAGCTAGTCAAAATCAAACAAAGCACCCATTTAGATGTTCCCTATGTCTATATTACGACTCAACAAGCGACCAAAGTTTTCTATCTACCGTGGGCTTGCCAAACGGATCCAAATTTGAAAGGTTGGGATGTCGTTTATGATGTGCCGCCACATTTTAGACCACCTCCCCTCAATGAAGATGATTATGAACCTCACATTAACCCAGACACATATGAAGGAGAATTCTTCCAAGAAACACGTGTTTCCAAGAAATGTTTCAAGAACCGCTCTACTTCACCCCAGAACATTGAGGTCGACAGCGACAGTGAACCCAACTTCACCCCTAAGCTGAAACAAGAAGAGACGAAAGAAGAAGAGGTTACTGCTGCGGATGACCTGACAATGCTTGACCGATTACATAGAGGCCTTCCACATGTTGATGCATTTATTAATGATGCTGATGAGCACGTCATTACTGATACTATTGATGATTATGCATTTATTGATCCCGGAGCATATATAAACGATGAAGATTAATATTAGTAATGTGAGGTATTCAATTATTATTATGTACATATATATTATTAATTAGTTCATGTTATTAGGTATTCAATTTTGTATGTTGAACTAATTTCGTTCACTCTCTGTCATTACAGGTGTTGACAGATGTTGGGCTCAGGTCGAGAGGGCTCTGAGCCTCCTTCCTCGGCGCGTGCTGGGAGGGGTGCTATTATTCCACCCCAGCAACTCCGGAGAGCACTGTTACACTACATGCAGACACCGGCAGGCACTTCTTCTTCGACCGGGAGAGGTCGGGGGAAGACGAAGAGAGGTGCTAGAGGTAGGAAGGCTGTTGCGCCTTCCTCGCCGCCACCCCCAGCTAATTCTCCCGACCACAGGAGTGCTCCATCTGAGGTGGACCCGTCTGACTCGGACCCATCTCGAACTCCGGTCCATGAGCCTCGAGTCGACGAGCCTCGGGTCACCGAGCCTTCATCCTAGGAGACTCTGGTCCTAGAGTCTTCGTCCCAGGAGACTCGGGTCCCAGAGTCTTCATCCCACATGACTCCTAAGGCTAGTGGCCATGCTGATGGTGGCGAGGACAAGTTGTCTGAGGACACCTATAGCGAGGGCGAGCTGGTTGAGGAGAGAAAGAAGGTGTACCAGCGTGGTTGTACAAAGCTCCCCCCGTGCCGACAACCCGCGAGCAGAGGTGGTTGATTGCGCCTAATGCGGAGAAGTAAGTGCATTTACTCTTTTTTAACCTTTTGCGTTCATGTTTCTTCAAATTAATATCTAATGTGTTGGCCTTGTCATACTGTAGGGGTTGGAAACACGAGCGTGGTGTCCGCAGGCCCAACCATGTCCTTGGTGTGCTTCTCCGGCACCACTTCCAAGGAAGGTCCAGTTGGCTGGTGAGGGTGAGCCTCCATAGGTAGCACTGACCTACTTCAGAACTTATGCCACGAGGCTCGGGTGCAGGCTATTCGAGACCACTACGCCTCGACTAACATTAAGAGAGCCAAGAAGAAGTGCTGCAAAAATTATCTGAGTAAGGAGAAGTTAATGAAGGTAATTATCTATTGTTAAGGCCTTGTACTTAGTTTCTTTGATTTGATTCGTAGGCGTAGCGCTGAAATTTCTCTTGTCTAACTTAGGTGACCCGAGATGGTGTGCGGATAGGATGGACTGTTGGGAGGCATTGGTGGATGAGTGGTGCTCTCCCGAATGGCTAGCCAAATACAACAAGGCCAAGGGTAAGCATGCCCAAATGAGAGGTGTGCCACACCATCAAGGGAGCTCCAACCTGTTTGAGTACGGGGATCACTGGGTATGTGGTTTGCTTCATGATTCATGCAATTTAATTCTTCATGCTAGCTTGAGCCCTTAACTAATATTTTGTTCCTCTCTTTTAGGCACGAGAAAACAAGAAGGAGGTGCCACCTCTATTCGACCTCTATGCCATGGCCCATACTGCCTCGTACAAGAAGGCCAAGGCATTCTCTAAGGATGAGGAGAGGAACCGGAA
Source organism: Hordeum marinum (assembly GCA_022496015.1). Taxonomy (NCBI): domain Eukaryota; kingdom Viridiplantae; phylum Streptophyta; class Magnoliopsida; order Poales; family Poaceae; genus Hordeum; species Hordeum marinum. Next base: position 508,919,211 of record CM039673.1, on the reverse strand, counting down.
CGACGCGTCTCACCGGACCCTGTATGAGCTCCTCGTGGTAAGTTTCTCCTGCATATTATCCAAATCATGCACGTAACGTTCGTTTCATCAGTAACTAATATGAATGACTCGTGAAAACAAAATGTGCAGACCGTGTGCTAGAACAATGGTCAGACCCCTCCGTCGATGCCCCATATTGCTATAGCACCGTGGTGAGTTTCATTTGAATGGTCATTAGTTACTAGTATTCACATTTGATTTGCATCATGCTAAGGAGACATTGCTTGCAAATGATCTTTGGTGCAGCGTGCCTCCCGACAAGCATCGACCGACCCTTCTACGTCTACCGCAACACCGACTGGTCCTTCTACATCTCACCCTGGTGCAAACCCCGACCGGTCATTCACCTCCGTGATGATGGTAAGTTTTCCCAAGTGTTTTGCTTAACAAATGCATACTTAGCTTAAGAAATGACCTAATTAGCTCAAAAATGACCTATACTTGGCTTAATTTCCTCAAAAATGACATAATAACCTTACTTAGCTCCAAAATGATATATTCTACCTAGGATAGCTATAAAATGACCTATACTTAGCATTTTTTCCTCCAAAATGACTTGATATGCTTAGTTAGCTAGAAAATGGCATATGATAGCTCAATAATGATCTATAGCTAGGTTAGCTAGTTCATTTATGACATAATTAGCTCACTTAGGTACAAAATGGCATAACTACCTAGGATAGCTCAATAATGATCTATAGTTAGCTTAGCTAGTTCATTTATGACATAATTAGCTCACTTAGGTAAAAAAATGGCATAATAACCTTGGTTTAGCTCCAAAATGACCTATACTTAGCTTATTTTCCTCAAAAATGACATAATAACCTTACTTTGCTCCAAAATGATATATTCTACTTAGGATAGCTATAAAATGACCTATACTTAGCAGTTTTTCCTCCAAAATGACTTGATATGCTTAGTTAGGTAGAAAATGGCATAACTACCTAGGATAGCTCAATAATGATCTATAGCTAGGTTAGCTAGTTCATTTATGACATAATTAGCTCACTTAGGTACAAAATGGCATAACTACCTAGGATAGCTCAATAATGATCTATAATTAGCTTAGCTAGTTCATTTATAATATAATTAGCTCACTTAGGTAAAAAATGGCATTATAACATAATTAGCTCACTTAGGTAAAAAAATGGCATAATAACCTTGGTTTAGATCCAAAATGACCTATACTTAGCTTATTTTCCTCAAAAATGACATAATAACCTTACTTAGCTCCAAAATGATATATTCTACCTAGGATAGCTATAAAATGACCTATACTTAGCATTTTTTCCTCCAAAATCACTTGATATGCTTAGTTGGCTAGAAAAATGGCATAACTACCTAGGGTAGCTCAATAATGATCTATAGCTAGGTTAGCTAGTTCATTTATGACATAATTAGCTCAGTTAGGTACAAAATGACATAACTACCTAGGATAGCTCAATAATGATCTATAGTTAGCTTAGCTAGTTCATTTATGACATAATTAGCTCACTTAGGTAAAAAATGGCATAATAACCTTGGTTTAGCTCCAAAATGACCTATACTTAGCTTATTTTCCTCAAAAATGACATAATAACCTTACTTTGCTCCAAAATGATATATTCTACTTAGGATAGCTATAAAATGACCTATACTTAGCAGTTTTTCCTCCAAAATGACTTGATATGCTTAGTTAGGTAGAAAATGGCATAACTACCTATGATAGCTCAATAATGATCTATAGCTAGATTAGCTAGTTCATTTATGACATAATTAGCTCACTTTGGTACAAAATGGCATAACTACCTAGGATAGCTCAATAATGATCTATAATTAGCTTAGCAAGTTCATTTATGACATAACTAGCTCACTTAGGTAAAAAATGGCATAATAACCTTGGTTTAGCTCCAAAATGACCTATACTTAACTTATTTTCCTCAAAAATGACATAATAGCCTTACTTAGCTCCAAAATGATATATTCTACCTAGGATAGCTATAAAATGACCTATACTTAGCATTTTTTCCTCCAAAATGACTTGATATGCTTAGTTAGCTAGAAAATGGCATTACTACCTTGGAGAAGAGGAGAGGAGAGGAGAAAAAGAAAGAGAAAGATAAATTCTTCTTCTTCTTCTTCTTTTTCTTCTTCTTTTTTCTTCTTTTTCTTCTAGCTAGTCTTCTTGTTCTTCTAACTTTCATCTTTCCTAATTTGCAGATTTGCTATATATGAGGAAACTTGCATTGATGGAGTGTACTCTTCTACTTGTGCTTCCTTTTTGTTTATGGAAACTTGTTGGAAACTTTTTTTGGATATGTATGTATGGATATGTTGTTGGAAACCATTGTATGTTGGATATGTTGTTGGAAACTTGTATGTTGGATATGTTGTTGGAACTTATTGTTGGTATGCTTGTTGAAACTTATTGTTGGTATGCTTGTTGGAAACTTGTATTGTTGATATGTTGGATATATATGTGAAATTCTGTCAAATTGAATGATTTTAAGAAAAACAGAAAAACAGGGGCTATATAGCCACTTTGCCGTTTGCTGGCATACGACAAAGGTCTTTGCCGTCAGCTAGCAGACGGCAAAGCTGCCACATGGCAGCTACCTGTGCAACCTGGGGGAGCACTAGGATGGCCTAAGTGGGTTAGTTCTTTGTCGTCTGCCAGCGGACGACAAAGAACCCACCTAGGCTGGCAAATAAACATGTGCTTTGCCGTAAGCTGGCAGATGGCAAAGAACTAAGGTCTTTGCCGTCTGCCAGCGGACGACAAAGCACGCCATTAAGCCCTTAACGGAGCTAAGTTGCCACGTGTGCCGTCCATGCCCTTTGCCGTCCGCTGGCAGACGGCAAAGCGCCCTTTACCATGGCTTATTCAGCCGGACGGTTGGCCATTTGCTGGCGGACGGCAAAGCCTTTGCCGTCCGGGATGGCTGACGGAAAAGTGCCTGATTCTTGTAGTGACCTAGTCAAGAATTTCAAAGACGAGGCCACACCATCCATCCCACGATGCCAACGAGTGAACTAGATCATATCTCTGCCTGCTGTTAGCTTACGAGAGTGGTAGATGAGCACTCGAGTCTAGTCTTTGCTCGACTGGAACCGTACTGGAAAATCCGCAGGAGGCGAACATACTACCATGACATTGTTGCAGGAGATCCCGCATTGCGAATCTAAAGCAGCAACCACCTGTGCAGGGGACACGGTAGGTCGGTGACCTTCCACTTTTCCCACGAGGGCACGATCGCGCAACTTTTCCTTAGCCCGATACATTCCTGTCGTGCGTTGGAGCACACAACGACCGAACTCAGGCCTCAGCTCTGGCTCGCCGCGCATCCACTTCTCTACCGGGAAGTACACACCCCCTCCCCGTTCTTCGGCCTCCAGCTCTCTCGCTCGAACTGATCCATCTAGAGATAGGTTGAAGTTAGTAGAAACGCAAATCACACAAGGATACAAGACGTAATAGTTCACAATCTCTACTTAATGAAATAAAACACGGAGTCCTTCATGGGTTTAAATGATGAAGGTACAATACAAGTCATAATAGTTCAAATGACAACACGGAAGCAAATGGGTACATGTAATTGTAGTTCAAATGACAATAGGTTACATAGCATCATGCTAATCAATACCCCTATGGGCTGACGTACGGTCCCGAGTTGTAGCAAATAACATCCATTCTTTCTTTCACCCAAGCCCAACGTAAAGCCTGCTCTGGTATGGGTGAAAATGGTTGCCTAACTAACCAATTGATGACGCTGCCATGATTACTCGTGTTAAACTGAGTATGGTCTGCCCTTGTTGTGCAGTAAGAAATTTGCATCGCTAGATTGCGCCTACAATCCTTTTCCGCCCTTTTGAGTATGGTTATCCCTTTCTGTTTTGGGGGGGACTTGAGGGGAGGATGGATGTGCAAGAGAGGGGAAGATCTCAGGGAGGAAGAAGCAGGCAACAGATGAGTGGCTGGGAGTGGGTGGAGTAGGCCTATCCAGCCACTTAAATGGTTAAGGACCCTACTGCCAGAGGGGCTGCCGGTAGGCTAGAGTACCCTACCGCCATCCTTCCTGGCGGTAGACGGTACTACCTTACCACCAGCCTTCCTGGTGGTAGGCTTCTTTGCTATGCCAAGCACATGGCAGCAAGGTGCACAGTAGCAATTTCATACAATATAGCAGGATAACTAAAAGTTCAAGGAACATGGCAGCAAGGAAAATGCATCTTAACTGAGAGAAATAAATAATTCAACATGACCATAACACTTTAGAGTTTGATAAAAGTTCAATAATGAGCACATTAGAGTTTGACATAACAATAGAAGTTCAACAACAAGATAAACAAGTAGTTTCAAATTCTCGCTACTCTGTCCCGAACATAGTGACGAACTACACAACCATCAACCTTCCGCATCACATTCTTCCTCTCTTTGAGGCCCCCTTGCTAACAGTTTTCTTGCGGCAACGAGGCACCTCTCTTTGAAATGGCTCCGGTGAAAGTATATCTGAATGAGGGCGTGAAACCCTCCTCCTTTGGGAAACCAGTGGTGCATCCGGCATCTGTGAGATGTTCATCTCCTCCGCATCCTCCTCCTGTGAGTCCTCCTCTTCTTTGTCAGATTCGTTGACATGTGTAGAAGATACACCGGCATGATGGCTAGAAGAAGCGGCAGCTCCACTTGCCTGCATGGATGTGCCGGGAACATGCACATCGATGATTGCAGGGGCTGCACACCCAAGCATGGTGACTATCCTCCGGTAGCATGTTATGAAACGCTGCAATGACAACATTTCAACTCATTTTATCGAAAGATAAACATTTGTGAAATAAGTAGTTAGACTGCTTACTTTCATAGTGTCCCTCAGTGCTGGCTCGGGTTGCTGGAGTGCGTTGGGGCCTTCGATGATACTTCTGTTAAGCTCACGAGTCTGAAAATAAAACGAGGTTAAATGTGTGTATGATTCCAAAAACATTCTCGAGATAAATTGAAGTCAAATGAGGTGAAAAGACTTACCACTCGGTCAGTCATGGAGGCGTACTCTCTATGTGCACCTTGTGTGCTTTTCACCATGATGTCGTAATCATCTTCCACGTCACTGTCTTCAAGGGCTTCAGCAAGATCTGCGTCGGTCCACCTCGATCTCAAACGCAACCGATAACGCGTTCTGTTGTCATACCAGGTCAGATCTGTTTCCTTGAATTCCCTCATATTAGACGGTGTCATATCGGTCTTCATGTAAGTTCCCCTCTCCATCCACATCTTGACATATGTTGCATGGTGTTGTCGCCAATCAATAACACTTTCATTATTTTCCCGGCTTAACATACATACAACAAGAACCAACAAAGAATAAGAAACAAATGTATAGCGTTGGTTAAAAGAGATTCAGTTATGTTACTCACTTGTGGAGATCGAATCCACCCGTGCTTGCGTTCGCCGGTGGGGTGAGTTGCCTCGTACCAAATTGCAATGCCACTCGATGCGGTAGATGCCAATCGACAACAAAAGTGCATTTGAGGGGGAACACGATCCGCCAAAGATGGTGGTCCCTCGTACACATCTCGTTCAACGGAAAACCCCTAATTGTCTCATAAGGCCTCCAGTTAACCTATAAAAGACCTAGTTAGTCGATGCAATGTTTTCTATGACTAGCTAACATAAGATGATGGGTATATATACCTAACGATATGTGAGGTTGTCCATCTCGTTGATGAAGCTCGTGTACAAGGACTTTTGCTTGCTCCCAAACATTCTAACTTTGTCCCAGGAGAATGCCACAGTGGGGAGTCGAGAAGCAACTTGGTCTTCCCACCGTATCGGGTCTTCATCATCAAGGCCTATCCACGGTACCGGGTTTTCGGTGTCCCTTTCGGGACGTCCAACCGGGATACGCTCCCACATCCAAATAGATAGGGCCCAAATACATCCGCCCAGGCATGGTCTCGCGCTGGTTTTCCTACATGCATCATCGAGCTGCAAACAAACATTTCATTCCTAGTTAGCTTTGCCAATATTATGATGTACTACCATGATTGATGAGAGTTGCACTTACTTGACGGTACAAATAGGCGAGACCAGCTGACCCCCAACTGTAATGCTGGTCCTAGTCGGCCAAGAAATCAATATACATCCAAGGAGCAACGTCGCCGGATGTATCTTCGAAAACAACTTGTGTTAGGAGATGCCACACGTATGCTCGCACGTATTGCTCCACTATCTCCGGGTCGACATCAGCCGGGCTTCCGGACCTATTGGCCTCGAGCCAGGAGAATGGGACGCCATTCGTCCTATTGTCTTTCTTTCCCTCTACAGAAAGAGAGGCAGAGCAGTAACCGATGAGAGCGGTAACCCACACATGCCAGTTCTTGTTGTCCACACGTCCAGTGAGAGCCTGACCCTCTACGGGAAGCCCTGAGATCATGGAGAAGTCCTCGAGCGTCACAGTCATCTTGCCACAAGGGAGATGAAAGCTGTGTGTCTCCGGCCGCCAATGATCAACCAAAGCCGTGAGAGCTGCATGGTTCATGATCGGCGGCACACGTTTAAACTGAAGGACAAATAATAGGAGGCCGGCACGCTCGAAAAATGGCTCATAGCGGTCGTCATATGCCATCTGGGTACCCTTCGTGTGACTCCTCATTCGAATGACCGTAAGTGTCTGTGAAAATTTAACAATGTTAGCATGGTAATTTATCTAAGATACAATTACATGAAAATTATTATGGCTTCAATAATTACCTCTCCATTATCGAGAGAATGGGCATGGTGCTTCTTGTCAAAAGCCATGTCAAGTCTCATATACACACGCCCATTGGGCTCGGCCATCCTAACATAATATACAATTATTAGAATTGTTTGACACGGTGACATTCCTATTTATATTTATGAATTGTTTGACAACATCTACCATAATCACAAATGATGAAAAAAATATCCTACCGGAATAGAAATAATCAAATAAATGAATTCATATATATATATGCATTCACCATCCATATATCAATATGCATATTCACCATTCATATGCATTCACCATTCACCATCCATATGAACATTTCAATACATATGTCATACTAATTTCCAATCCATAGCATACTAAAAAGTTCAATCCTATCATCAAGACAATGATGATACTACATCATAGCATACTAAAAACATCAAACAAAATCAAATTTAAAAAATACAAGACCTAGGGTTGCACCTAGTGGCAAAGATAACTAAAATACTACACATTTTTTGCAAAAAGTGTTTGGAGGGATTGAAGGAGCTTACCGGCCTCTTCGTTTTGCCCCAAAGAACCACTAAAATGGTGGAACAAAGAGGGAGATTGAAGGAGGGGATCGGGAGGAGGAGAGAGCGCGCCGATGGCCTCCGTTCATGCGAGGAGGAGAGGTTGAAGATGGGTGGGTGGGGCCCGCCCAAAAGGCCACGGGATGATAAGATCTGGGACCCTACTGCCATGGCCTCTGGCGGTAGGCTATTACACCCTACCGCCAGGGTGAGTGGCAGTAGTGTGCTCATCCATGTCAGCTGGGCAGATGGTTCCATCTGGCCTGACGGGAGCCTACCGCCACGCACGCTGGCGGTAGGCTGTATAATCCTACCGCCACGACTGGTGGCGGTAGGAAAAGGGTCAGATCTGCAATTTTTTCCAGCCAGGGTCAGATCCGGCTGAAGTTTATGAAAAGGGTCAAAACAGTGAATTTTCCCTGGATACCCATCTCAGGCGTGTTATCATTGGGCGGGTTCCGCCTCCGCTCACTGGTAGAAACTGTTGGCGACTCAATGCGTCGGCTGTAACTACGTCTATGAACTAGCATGGAATGCACCCGGCTCCGGCTGTGTGTGTATCTTTCTTGCCGAGCCACCGCTGTCTACAACATATTGATTGCATTCCTTGCCTCTTCAGCAAACGACGTTCCTTCAGCCATGGGGAGGGTGTCAAGCTGGGCAGCCGCGACTATCATGTTCTCCACCAGATTGGAATAATGGCCAGGCGGTGTCACAACATGCCGCGACAAAGGTCTGTTCCTTCATGGCGGCTCTAACTACCGCGGCACCCCTGCTGCCCTGGTCACCATTGGCGGCATACTTGGCCTGGCCCTAGGAGTATTGAAAAGATTCCGAGGCTAAATAGGTAGTCCAACTTGAGTCCTTCTACGCTGAACCGCCTCCGATGCCCGCTGATCCAGATCAAAGCGGAGAGCCTCCGCCCTGAAACACTCTGACTTAGCATTCATCTGAGCTTGCATTGCATTGATATCCTCCTACGCCTAACCAATTTGTCCCTTGATCCGGTTAATCTCGGCGTTACACTCCGCCTGATTCTCGGCTGTCACCTCTGTGGCCATCAGAGTCGCTAGCTCCTCCATGAGCTCGAGTAAAACTTGAGCCGATGTCTTAGGAGGCTCCACTTTAGGTGGGGCCGCTCTAGCCATTGCTCCGGAATTCGCACCGTTGGAAGCCGGCGCTGGGCCTGCCATGAACACGGCGGCTCGGCTCGGCAGGTCATAGGGCTCCGGAATACGATCGCCATCGGCATAGTCCCCTAGACCGTCGTCATGAAGTTGATAGATTGATTCCCCATCCTCACTGGAAGATCCTTCATCTGAGAAAGCCAAGGTCTCTCCCATCAAGAAATCCCCCAGTCCTGCATAAAGCCGACGAAAACACTCTTCCGCCCGGTTTGGAGACGGGCGGGTGTCGCACGCCGGCCCGGCTCGACGTGGTCGGTGCAGATATCCGGCTCGGGTGTAGATCCGTCTAGCTTGCCGATGAACACATGCATCTTGCCAATGGGAACACGATAGCCTTACTCGACTGAGCCAGCTTCAAGCCCCCATCCCGAATCATCGATGCAGAGTTTGCCGTGGCGACTCTTTGTCATCAAGCCGATGGCGTATTCTTCAATCCCTGAGAGAGATCCCTTTGAGAACTCAACACCACCGCATGCTAGGCCCACGGTGGGCGCCAACTGTCGTGGTTTTATCACAGCAGATGTCCGAAGACTTAGGTTCGAGGCCATCACTAAGGCGGTGGACTCAAAGGGGTTGGACGGGACGAAAGACAGGGATTCACCTAGGTTCGGCCCCTCGAGATGAGGTAAAAGCCTACGTCCTGCTTTGTATCTATTGATTGGAGTATCGATTACAAGGGAGCATATTTGCTTGACCTAGTTCTCGATTGATTGGTTTCTGTCTAAGCCATCCCCGGGTCTAGCCTTTATATAGGAGGTCAAGACCCCGTGTTACACAAATCTCATACCGACTCTTACAACGTGCCTGACTCTGTGTCTAAGATGCCTTGCCGACTCTGGCAGGCTGTCTCCGGGCGGCTTACCCACCCGAGTCTTATGTCGTCTCCCCGACTCTGGGCCTCCGTCTCAGCCAATCTGGTGAGCTGCCTTACAGTCCAATCTTCCTCTTGTAGCCCATACGTTTAGCGAGCCGCCAGGTATGACCCGGCCCCTCTTGGGTGGGTCTTACCATGGGGTTATATCCCCAACACATAGCGTCATGTTTCGCCATTTTTCGCGCCACAAAGTCCTCCATGTCAAGCGCCATGGTTGCCTCTCCTTTGCAAGCTTCGACAAGAGCCTCTCTTCTGTCCTTACCACGTCTTCCTCCTGTTGCTTCTTTTCATGTTCTAGCAACCACTACAAGTTGTCATCGCAATTTCATCAATGTTGTAATGCAAACATGTGAAAGGAATGAATTAATGAACGAGAAAGAACAAAACCTTGATTTCCAACAATGCGGTTAGGGTGTTTGAGCAAGGAATTACCAGAGCACTAGAGCTATTCATGCGTGCCTCGTACAAAGAGAGACTGGGAGTGGAGGCACTGCCGAGAATCGAGTCGCAGATGAGATGATGTCCACTCGGCTTGCCATGACTCACTGTCACAACCAACTCTGGATCAATGTCTCTTTCCATAGCAAAAAATCCTCCCTGTACGTCCTCTTTCCACATTGTTCATATCTAGCCACCTTATGACCAATGTGTGTGTTCATCCACACTTCGCAGTCACGTCCCCTTTTGGACAACGCCCACTCTTGCATGGTGTTGAGATTTATACCGAGATTCGCTGACTGCAAAAAGGAGCAGCGAGATGGAGTGAGCCTCAACATGAACATACTTGATGGGTAGAAGTCGACGGTAATACACACCTCAATTTCTTGGTAATCTATAAGGTTCATCGAGCCTTGATGATGTGATGAGCCACCCATCAATTTTCTGCACCTCCGACGTTCTCTGTGAACCTTCCTCCATGCTTTACTTACCCACTTATTGACGATTAGCTCCCAACATGGACGCTCTAAGGCACACCAATAAGGAGGCACCTGAATAATTAAATGCATCAAGTCATGAGTTAAAAGGAATCTTAGTATTGTAATGAATAATTTGGTATGGTGTTACTTGCCTTCAAGTACTGGTGAGTCCGTGGAAACCCGAGGAGTGCTTCTTTCTTTGTTAGATGCTTTTTGCGGTGCTCCGCATAGTATGCGATAATGGCCTCGATGCGTTGATATTCCACCAAGCCGGGGAAGTGTTCCCTAAGCAGAAGGCCAAGTATGCCGTTGACCATACGGGTACTCGCGCGTGACTCAGAGTCCTTCTTTTTCCAGTGTCTAAAAAATGAACATTTCAGTAATTTGTATGTGTTGAAATATGAAAGGTACATAAGTTTTTAATTCATATCAGTATAGAGATGCACTTCCATATTCCTATTGGCTGGATGACCGGTTTTACCTTGACCAACCGCTTGGGTAGGAAGCACCATGCCTCCAAACTTTCGATTTGTCTTCAGTGCTGCCATCACACTGTGATTCTTCGTCACTGGAGCTCAACTCCATTTCTAATGACACATTGCTCTCCGCCAACTCCCCATCCTCCTCTGCATACATCCCCGGATGCTCGTCATCCCCATACTCATGCCTGGACAACTCGGGATCCACATTTACCCTATCCTTGACCAAAGAGCTCGGCTCCTGCAACTCGGGATTATCCCCATGCGATGGCGTCACTTCCTCCTCCCTTCTTCTTCCCCCCACATCCCTCGGATCTCGACCCCTACTCCCACTCTTATCCTCTGCAACCCTCTGATCTCGTCCCCCCTCCTCCCCACTCTTATCCTCTACAAACCCTAGATCTAGTGCATGTTGATCCTTAGTCACCGACTACTGCCGAGTCTGGATCGCCACCACATGGCCACCCCATCCACATCCCGTGCTCCTCTTAGAATTGTCAATTTTAAGGGAAACTGTTGGGGATATGACCCGCCGGAGAGGCTCCGGGTCATGTTATTGGCTCGTGAACCGGCCCAAAGGTGATCCATAAGATTAAGTGGCCTAAGAGGATAGGCGGCTCACGGTGTGGGCCGTACGACGACCTGGACTGAGAAGACCCGGGCGTGCAAGCCGACTCACAGACGGCTTGGACAAGAGGATAGAGAGAGACTCGGTTAGCAATTGTAACGACTCGGATGTCTTGACCTCTTATATAAAGGCAGACCCGGGGCGACTTAGGGGGCAGGCAATCGAGAACTAGGTCAAGCTTTTAGATCCTTGTAATCGATACGCAAGCAATACAAACACAAGTAGGACGTAGGCTATTACCTCGATTCGAGGGGCCGAACCTGGGTAAATCCGTGTCTTTCGTCCCGACTAACCCCTTTGAGTCCACCCCATTAGCGATGGCCTCGAACCGAAGTCCGTTCACCCGGACATCTGCCGTGATAAAACCACGACAGTTGGCGCCCACCGTGGGGCTAGCGCTTGGTGGTGTTGAGTTCTCAAAGGGCTCTCTCCTAGGTCTCGAAGGACATGTGATTGGAAGGATGAGCAAGAGTCGCCGCGGCCGGCTCTACATCGACGACGCCGGCTGGGGGCTTGATGCTGGTTCTTTGTAGTATGGATTCCGGGTTCCGTTTGGCGGGATCCAGGTTTTCGTCGGAAAGGTTGATGGATCTACACCCGGGCCGGACGTCTGCACCGACATCGTCGAGCCGGCTCGGCGTCTCCAATCTGCGCGTGTTACGCAGTCTGCCCGTGCCCGTCTGGGTCAAAAGCATGTTCTCGTGGGCTTCACTCAAGGCATGGACCTAGAAGCGTCCGGGTCACAGGGAACTCTCGTTTGATCGGAAGGTGAGTCCTCCAGTGGGGAGACAGAATCAGTGTATCGGCTCAGCAACGGTGGCCTTGGGGGCTACTACGACAACTATTCTGAGGTAGGGGGCGTTGAGACGGATGCTCTGAGCCCCCCGGTTCACGGGGCGGTGTTCATGGAAGGATCGGATTCAGCCGCCGGTGACACAGCTGCGGGAGCCGCCGCAACAGGTGATAGCCCGCCGCCGCCGGCTCAGGTTCTAGTGGAATTGATGGACAAACTCACAGCTCTCATGGACACAGAGGTAACCCCGTATAATCAAGCAGCTAGGAATCTAGAGGTGGCACGAATCAAGGGCCGGATGGCAGAAGAACGACAAAGGATGGCCGAGCTGAAAGCCCAGATGGAGGAAGAAGCGGAGCGTATCAAGGCAGACGCTTTCCGACTAGAGCTAGAGCAGAGGTCAGCGACCGCGGTGCACCGAAGGAGGCATCAATCCCGTCTACCGGAACGTTATGAAGAAAGGAACCTTTTTAACAGCCCTGGTGCGGGGCGGGTTATGGGTGTGCCGGAGAGCCACCCGATGGAGCGCCCGACGACTCATCCACCCCAGCATAACCAAATCTCACCTAGGGCTTTTCCAACACCGGCGGGTCATTATTCTAACCTAGCCGAGAACATGGTAGCAACGGCCGCCCGGCTTGAGACGATCCCCATCCCAGATGAGGCACCCTTTGTGGAGGAGGTGCGGAACGCCATTGGATATTTACAAACGGCCATGGCCCAGCAAGAGAAGTATACTCACAGCCGGGGCCGGGTTCACTCTACCTCCCTCCCCATTCGAAGTTTCAGCCAGCGTTATGAGTCACCAGCGTGTTCCAGCAGTCACCCGCGCCGTGGACCACCGGAGGACAATAGGGCGGCTCTAGATGCACAAGCCGTCATGGACCAGGCGGGAGATAGGCGAGAGGCGGAGATAGCTAAAGCCCGTCCAGAGCCAGCGCTTTCAATATCAATGGGAGTGGTTAGTACCAGAGCCATAGGGGTGCCATGTTTAACTCCGGCTCTGAGGAGTGAACGGCTGCCAAAAGACTTTAAGGGGCCTCGAAAGGTTCCGAATTACGCAACTGATCTACCCCCGGAGGCGTGGGTTGAAAGTTATGAACTAACCATGGAGATGCTAGATGTCAGTGAGGCGGTATGCCAAAATACTTCATCATGATGCTTGAGGGTCCGACCCGTACATGGCTGAAAGGTCTGCCGCCTAACACGATAAGCTCATGGGCGGAGCTGAGAGCAAAGTTTATTAAGAATTTCTAGGGGACCTGTAAGCAGCCTATGACTATTGTCGATCTGGACCACTGTGTTCAACAGGAGAATGAATCGGCCCATCATTGGGTCCGGCGGGTGTCGACCATTATTCACTCTCCAGAGCAGATCACAACGGCTCAAGCGGTGCTTATCTTAGAGAAGAACTGTCATTTTGTTCCATTGAAGCAGAAGCTTGGCCGGCTCAAGCGCACGTGTCAGGATATGGGAGATCTCATGACGGCCTTGACGAAGTATGCCGACTCAGATAACACCAAGGATCCAGGTTCGGATGATGAGAAAGCCAATCAAGGGAAGAAAAACAATCAAGGAAAAGGTTTTGTGAACAATGGGAATCAGAATAAGCGGAAGAGCGCTGATGGCGGATCCGAGTTAGTGGCAAATACCAACACAGGACAGAATCATCCCAAGGGGGGTGGAAAATTCAGACCAAGGAACAGGGGCCCTTTTAATTTAGAGGAGGCGCTTAGGAAGCCTTGTCTGGAGCACAACATGCCTGACAAGCCGGCGTTGCATGCGTGGGGTGATTGCTTTATCATGCAGAGATTCAAAAACCAGCATTCCCAACCGCGTAATAACTAGGGCGGTGGCCCGCCCGGCGGCTCAGGGCACGGCGGGTCAGGGGCTGGATTCGGCGCCGACGGTTCAGGAAACGGGCATTCGGGTCAGAATAACCAAGGGGGGCACTAACAACATCCTGGCAACAACGGCAATACAACAATCAGCAGCAGCGCAATCAGTCCGGGTTTTAGAGTAACCCGAAGCAGCTCAGTTCTGGACAATATCACGTATTCACGACCGGTCACAGTAAACGAGACGAGAAGTTGCGGAGGCGAGCGGTTAATACGATTGCTCCGGCTCTCCCGTGATATTTGCCATGGTCTGAATATGATATAATGTGGAGTCGGGAGGATCACCCGCCGCGGGTGGATGACCCGGGCCGGCTGGCTCTAGTTGTGGCCCCTCAGGTGAATGGCTATATGTTAAATAAAGTGCCCATGGACGGAGGTAGAAGCATCAACATCCTTTACTATGACACTTTCTAGCGGATGAAGTTGCTTGACAAGGATCTTAAACCTTCCTCCACCGTCTTTCATGGTGTGGTCCTCGGTAAATCAGCATACCCGGTGGGCCGGATCTCATTGGAAGTAGCTTTTGGGGATGAGCATAATTATAGGGTGGAGTCTTTGTGGTTCGAAGTGGTCAAAATCAAAAGTCCCTACAATGCGCTATTTGGGAGGCCGGCTTATGCTAAATTTATGGCTAGGCCTTGCTATGTTTATCTTCAACTCAAAATTCCCGGCTTAAATGGCACAATTACCATTCACGGTAACAGGAAAATGGCTCTTGAGTATGAAGAAGGAGATGCGGCTTATGCAGAGTCTAGTTGTGCTCAAGAGGAGCTGAAATTTGACAAAGAGAACGTTGATCCAGAGGACATGACCCCGCTAAAGAAGCCTATGACAGAAGTTGAGCCGCCACTCAAGTTTTCAGCGGATGATACCAAGGCAGTAGATTTCAATCCGGGTGATTCATCCAAGCAGTTCATCATTGGGGCTCACATGGATCCCAAATAGGAAAGCGTGCTCATCGAATTCATCCGTGAGAATCGGGACATCTTTGCATGGAAGCCTTCTGACATGCCGGGTGTACCGAGAGAGTTCGCTGAGCACAATCTTAATGTGGATCCAAAGTTTAAGCCGATCAAACAGTTTCTATGGCGGTTCAATAAAGAGAGACGTAAAGCTATTGGGGAGGAAGTTGCTCAGCTCTTGGCCGCAAGCTTTATAGTGGAAGTTTTTCACCCGGAGTGGTTGGCTAACCCGGTGCTAGCACTAAAAAAGAATGGCACGTGGCGTATGTGCATAGATTACACGGACCTTCACAAGGCTTGCCCGGCTGACCCTTTTGCGCTCCCTCGTATCAATCAAATTATTGATGCTACAGCCGGATGCAAAAGTTTATGCTTCCTGGATGCTTATTCAGGGTATCATCAGATCAAGATGGCAACGAAAGATCAGGAGAAGACGGCGTTTATTACACCTCTTGGGGCGTTCTGCTACGTCTCCATGCCTTTCGGGCTCAAGAGTGCCCAGGCGACTTACCAAGGTTGTGTGCAGAATTGCCTCCACCGTCAGATTGGCCGAAATGTCCATGCTTACGTAGACGACATCATGGTTAAGTCCAGAAAGAAGGAAACTCTTTTAGAGGATTTGAAAGAAACCTTTGACAATCTCCGGGTCTACAAGATGATGCTTAACCCGACGAAGTGTGTCTTTGGTGTTCCAGCAGGAAAGCTTTTGGGTTTTTTGGTCTTTGAGCGGGGCATCGAGGCTAACCCAGATAAGATTAAGGCCATCACTTCTTTGGGTGAGCCGACGTGCATTAATGACGTTCAGCGCCTTGCAGGACGGATTGTTGCGTTGAGCCGCTTCATAAGCCGGCTTGGGGAGAAAGCTATTCCCTTATGCCAGATGATGAAGAAAACAGACAAGTTTAAATGGAGCGCAGCAGCGGCCGAAGCACTTGAAGCTCTTAAAAAGCAATTGACTAAGCCGCTAGTGTTAGCTGCTCTGGTGGAGAAAGAGCCTTTGCTCCTTTATGTGGCGGCTAACAACAGAGCGGTCAGTGTAGCAATTGTGGTGGAGCGCTAGGAGGCAGGGAAGGAATATCCTGTGCAGAGGCCGGTTTATTACATTAGTGAAGTTTTGGCAGAGTCTAAGTAGAGGTATCCGCATTGGCAGAAGTTAGTATACGGAGTTTTCATGGCCAACCGCAAGTTAAAACATTACTTTTTGGGGCACCAAGTAACAGTGGTCAGTTCTGCCCCGTTGGGGGATATCATTCAAAATAGAGAGGCTACAGGGAGGATTGCCAAGTGGGCTTTAGAGCTGAGTCCTCTTGGCATCAAGTATGTTCCTCATACAACAATTAAGTCTCAAGCTTCGGTGGATTTCATAAATGATTGGACTGAATGTCATGCCCCCGAAGAGAAGCCAGATAACACGTATTGGACTATACACTTTGATGGATCCAAGAAGCTAGAAGGGTCCGGGGCAGGAGTTGTTCTCACCTCCCCCAAGGGTGACAAATTTTGTTATGTGCTCCAGTTAATGTTCCCTGTACTAATAATGCAGCTGAATATGAAGCACTGCTCCATGGTCTTAGAGTCGCTAAAGAGATGAATTTAAGCCAGGTCAGGTGTTTAGGCGACTCAGATCTGGTGGCTCAACAAGTTTCAAGCACTTGGGACTCCAAGGATCCACGGATGGCGGCTTATCGACAGGCGGTTGATATCATTGCCGGTCACTTCAAGGGGTACCAGGTGGATCACATTGATCGTCGCAGGAATGAGGCGGCTGATGCCTTATCGCGGTTAGGTTCTCAACGAAAGCCGGTACCACCTAATGTTTTTCTGGATGTATTGCATCATCCGACTGTCAAGACACCTTTTGAGGAGGATCTGGCTATTCCTGACCCGGAGGCGGAACTGGTGGAGGCTCTGCATGCTACCCCAGACTGGACTATTCCTTATTTAGCGTATCTGACACGCGGCGAGTTGCCTCAAGAGGAGGATCTGGCCAGGAAGATCACTCGGCATTCTAAGTCTATGACGATTGTCAATGGTGAGTTACATAAGTGTAGTGTGACGGGTGTCTTTCAGCGCTGCGTCTCACCAGAGGAGGGCCGGCAAATATTGAGTGAAATTCATGCTGACGACTGTGGGCATCACGCCGGGTCAAAATCTTTGGTGGCTAAAGATTTTTGACATGGGTTTTTCTGGTTGACGGCTCACGAGGATGCAGAAGACTTAGTACGTAAGTGTGATGGCTGTCAGAAGTTCGACCGGCGTGCTCACGTTCCGGCTCAAGAGTTGAGGATGATACCAATCACTTGGCCGTTTGCGGTCTAGGGGCTCGATATGGTAGGACCTTTCAAGAGATCCAAGGATAAGAAAACGCACCTTCTGGTGGCGGTTGATAAATTTACTAAGTGGGTAGAAGCAGAGCCGGTCAGTAAATGTGACGCAGCTACGGCGGTTCAATTTATTAAGAAGCTGATTTATCGCTTTGGTTACCCGCACAGTATTATTACAGACAATGGAACAAATTTATCCAAAGGAGCTATGAAAACGTTCTGTGAGAAGGAGCATATCCGGCTTGATGTTTCAGTCGTGGCACATCCACAGTCTAATGGTCAGGCAGAGCGAGCCAATCAGGAAATTTTAAGAGGTGTCAAGCCACGGCTCATGGTTCCTTTGAAACGGACACCCGGATAGAGAGAGACTCGGTTAGCAATTGTAACGGCCCGGATGTCCTAACCTACTATATAAAGGCAGACCCGGGGTGACTTAGGGGGCAGGCAATCAAGAACTAGGTCAAGCTTTTGGCTCCTTGTAATCGATACGCAAGCAATACAAACACAAGCAGGACATAGGCTATTACCTCGATTCGAGGGGCCGAACCTGGGTAAATCCGTGTCTTTCGTCCCGACTAACCCCTTTGAGTCCACCCCATTGATGATGGCCTCGAACCGAAGTCCGTTCACCCGGACACCTGTCGTGATAAAACCACGATAGAAACCATGCTCGACAAATCGGTATGGGCACTCCTGCCACATCCTCTGGCCCCTTCTGCTTGCCGGTTGTGTCTGTTTTTCCTTTGGGGGTCTTCCCTGTTTTTTGGGTACTTCACGAGGTTGAGGAGGTTCATTATATTTTGTTTTCTTTGTTTGTCGGTATATCACATGAACATGCCATAATGTCGTGCGCTCCTCTCTGCCAACCTTCATGCGCTAGTCACCTGCAATGATAAACAAGAAATGAGTTAGCAAAGATATAAATGCAATAATACGTAGAATTCAAATAAATAAGCATACATAACATACATGAGTTAGAACTATGGCTCATTATTGGGATCGGTTGGGTGATAAAGCCCATCATTCTTAGGATTCATTTTGCCATCAAAACTGTCATCATCACTACACTCCCAGTCTTTATCCAGAGGACCCTCAGATTCATTATTGCCCGACTGTATTTTTATCACCAATTTCGATTCCTTCTCATTAGAAATCCTCTCGACAGTGTCCTCGGTGACATCATCATCACTATCACATTGTAATTCAACTTCAGGTATCGTCAAGTCGATCACGAAATCCCCTTGGAGACCATCTTCTTGGTAGAACTCTTGAGAGGATGTATTGGGGGCATTGTAGTCATCCTGGTTTGGGATAGCTGGTTTACTTCGTGGAGGTACATCATACACGGTATACCATCTGAGCAATGCTTCTACACTAGTGCACGTGTATAGGAGGTACAACACTTGTGTGGTTTGTTGAGCCACAACAAAGATAGCCTCTCCTTTCATCATTTTGTCTTGTCCCACTTCCACTAGCCCAAGTTTAGGTGTCTTTCTCACAATAGCTGGATCGAACCAACGTCCTTTGAATATAATGGGCTTCAGAGGGGTATGCCCTTCGAACTGAAGTTCCCATATTTCTTCAATTTTCTCATAATAATCGACTCCATCATCACCTCGATTATATACTTTGCTATTATCTAAGCTTCAATTGGGCCTAGTCTTATCGTGATTTTCTGTATGGAAGCGATACCCATTCATGTCGTAAACCTTATTCGACTGGACCCAATATTTAGAACACTGCGATACTTGTTTCAATTAGATACACATCGACTTGTCTTCCCTTCCCTGCAAGTCCAATAGTAGGAAAGCTTGGTGTATCACTCTCATGATAGAGAAAGTTGAAATGCATGATAGAGAAATCTCCCACCATGCATGAACCACTGTTTGTAGTTTGGCGTGAACCCGCTTTGACATAGGTGTGAGCACATATCATATTGTGTTTGTTTCTTGCTATTGTCAAAAACACTGCATGGGCACCAAGTTCCATTGGCTCCAGTTTTTTTGGCAAATGCAACGTCCTCAACGAAACGACATGCATTATTCAACCAATTACTAGTCATTTCTCCATCAACAACCCATTCAATATAGATCCACTCACGATCATCGTCATCCATCCTTTGACATAATTTAGGTTTAACAATTAATTCAATGCAATACATGTCCAACTATTTCCATCTACCAAGTTTTATAGCATGCACTGAACTATGTAATAGGTGAGGATAGGTCCTAATCCCACCCGAGGATCTATAGACTAGCTCATTTCCATGCTCGACTCCAATCCGAGAAAAAAATTCGGCAACACCTCCCCATTGTTCTCCAAATACATGTCTCGACAAGAAGCCAAGAGCTTGTGTATCCAGAGAACATTGGGGGGTGCTATCGAAACTTGTCTCGAACTCGAGTCGAGCATGGAAACGAACTCAATATACACATCCTCGGGCAATCCTTGGAAAACACGGAGAACTCGAAAGAGTTACGGTTATAAATATGCAATGAGTTGCATATTTATAAATATAACTCTTCCAAATGGGAGATTCCTAGGTTACGTGACTAGCTTAGTTGTCTAGAGAAAGATGAACCTACACAAAGGGGGAGATTACCCTTGAAGCGTGGTCAAGGACGAAGATGATGCCTCCTATACACCAAGGCGCGCAAAGACGGTTACTTCCCCGGTGTCAAGCCCAATGATAATCCTGCACGAAGCAATGTACAGTTGTCAAGCATAGCACTTATGTTTATTTTTTACCGCATCAAGCATACACACACACAATGAACACACCCACCCCCCGCACACACATCATAGGTAACATACACACAAATGAGATAGAATTAATTTGGGGGCCGGGTGCTCACCAAGGGGGAGATCTGGGAGGCGGTGAGGAGAGGGTGGCATTGGTGGTGGTGCTCTACGGTGGGATTTCTCGATGGAGGTGGTGCTCGGTGGTCAGGACGAGGTGGCATCGATGCTGTTGCTCGACAGATCCGGTGGTGGGGCTCGATGGAGGGAGAAGCTCGGGGGCCGACGACAAGGGGTGGCGGTGATGGTTTTAGAGGGGGCGGCAGAGGGGGGCCTCGGTGACGGGAGGGGTTAGGTGGCGGGAGGGGCTCGGCGGTGGGGCGGATCTGGCGCTCGGCAATGGGAATGACTAAGTGGAGTGACGAACGACAAGGTGCGGCCGCGGCAGACAAGTACCGCATGAGAGGGTGAAATGAATTGGACAGGGGAGATGCGTGCGAGAGGGGGGTAAATTGGAGAATGAGAAGCGTGCGCGGGAAAAAATCCGTGACGTAGATCTAACTATTCACCCCGGATTGAACCCTTCTTTGTCATTTCCTCCTCTCACTCTCTCCCCACCCTCTCCCTTGGCCACCGCTGCCGCCGTCTCCCCCGCCCCGCCCCACTTCTCCCCTTAGCCACCGCCCATATTCGATGATGACCTCCGCACCACCTCTACCTCGTCGACGCCCATCTCCACCTCAAATCCACCCTCCTTTAACACAGTCGCCTCCGCTGGCCACCTCTAGACGGACCCAATCTGCCGACCACCTCCACACCGACGCCTATTTCCCTGGCCAGAGCGCTGAATCAGCCGCCTGCCACAATGCAGCTCCACCGGCCACCTCCTCAATCCCTCGGTAAACTCCTAATCCTCCTCTCCCCTCTCTCTATAGATCCACAAAATTGGTATTGTTAGTGTCAAAATTGGTACTGTTAGCGTAGTGAATGTGTGTTGCGAATAATGTTATGTGTGATGGTGTAGTGCAAGGAATTTTTTAGGTAATTATGAATATTCTTTTAGGAAATGTATTACATCTGACCGGTGTAGGTGTGCAATGCAATAAGCAAAGGATGTTAACAGATTGTTATGTGTTAACTAGCACCGACCTAGAGGTGATGGTGCCCCCACGAAGCTTCCGCGACATTAGGCATCGTTCATCCAACCATTGGTCGGTAGAGATTTGGGTCCCAAGGGAGAAGAAGAAGACATGTCTAGGAACTTTCGACACCGCGGAGGAGGAAGCGCGCGAGTACGACTTCGAATGGGTCACCCTAGCAGGCAGCAAGGCGAAGCTCAACTTCCCCGATCCATCAGGAGCAAGACAACATGTCCCCAATGAAGCCTGCAGACGAGTGAACTAATGAGGAGTACATGAGCATGCTTGTTTAGGCGGATCCACAGCTCGTCTCCGTGAACCATGCTTTTTGTGAGTAAGTCAAGGACGAGAGGGACGTTGAGGCTAACCTCAACGAGATCGCTTGCCTCCGTGACGACCTCAAGGACACCTCTGCCTACATCGACGAGCTCCTCCACGAGCCGGAGGAGAGCGATGACGGGGTCATGCCACTGCCAACGACCATGAGGCGGCCCCCGCTGGTGTAGGAGTGATACCCCTCTCCTATGATTCTGACTCCTTGTTGTCTGGCTTCTCGGAGTAGAGCTTCATTCTAGCAATACGCCACATAGTTTGCTGTCCATGTAGTGTTAATGTAGTACGTAACAGAGTGTACTAGGTATGCACTGTTTAATTAAGCTATGTATGATGTTAACATGGCACCATTATATATGTACTTATTCAATGGAGTACTTCAAATTTTTAGTGCCTTTGTATGTGATACGTGCCAAGGCTGCTTGTTTTCCATGATTCTAATTTGAATTGTTTGTTTCTAAGGTATCTGAGCTGGGAAGATTTTCATGCATTTTTCCGTGTTTTTGTCATGATGATATTAATGTCTGTTCTTTTGGCTATGTCTCTTTTATACTAGGGGCTTGAAGCATGGAGCGACGCCGCAAATCACCTAGGTTAACCGACACTACTGGTAGCTCTTCTGATACCTATTCCAGCAGTGACAACATAACACCCGCCCACAACCATGATGATGCCGCTACTTTATATCATGACACGGTAGATCAATACCTCGCTGACCACCCTCACAATTCTGGGGAAGACATGGAGAATGAGGAGACAGAGGAGGGGGAGGAGGAGGAGGAGAAAGCGGAGGGGGAGGACAAGGACGAGGAGGGGGAGGAGGAGTAGGAGGATAGCCCGGACATAGGGCGATCTTTCTGTGGCATGACAAGGGTCTCGAAGGACACGCAACCAGATCAGTGGCCCATCATTGCACCAAAAGGAGTTAGGTAAACGACAGTCCTACAAGTCATTAGCATATAATATTTTGAACAATGACATGTGACTTTCCTAGTGTGCAGTACCTAGAAAGATATTCAGCCGGGTTCGGACTCACGCCAGGTC
Organism: Hordeum marinum; assembly: GCA_022496015.1. Classification (NCBI taxonomy): domain Eukaryota; kingdom Viridiplantae; phylum Streptophyta; class Magnoliopsida; order Poales; family Poaceae; genus Hordeum; species Hordeum marinum. Next base: position 508,896,579 of record CM039673.1, on the reverse strand, counting down.
AACTCTGTCATGTGCATTCTAATACATCTCCAATGTATCTATAATTTTTGATGATGGCATGCTATTATATTATCTGATTTGGATGTTTTATATGCATTAATATGCTATTTTATACTATTTTTGGGACTATCCTATTAATCTAGAGCCAAGTGCCAGTTTCTGATTTTTTTCTTGTTTTTGAGTTTTGCAGATATGGAATATTAAAACCTCCAGAAGGAATTTTCTGGAAGGAAAAGGGTCATCCAAGCTTGGAGTGCATGTAAGGGGAGCTGCCAGGGCGCGACAAGCCTGCTAGGCGCGGGCCACCCTGGCCGCGCCTAGCAGGCCCGTTGCCTCCTGGCAGGTCTCCTAACCCTATTTTTGGCCTATAAATACCCAAATATTCCAGCAACATCAAAAAGAGGAATGAAAATACTTTTCCGCCACTGGATGCCTCCGTTCCTGAGAGATGCAATGTTGGAGCCTTTTTCGGTAATCTGTCGGAGGGGGTTTCCATCACGGAGGGCATCTACATAAACTCCATTGCCCCTCCGATGATGCATGAGTAGTCCACCACAAACCTATGGGTCCATATCTAGTAGCTAGATGGCTTCTTCTCTCTCTTTGATCTTCAATACCATGTTCTTCATGATCTTCATGGAGATCTATCTGATGTGATCCTCTTTTGTGGTGTGTTTGTCAAGATCCGATGAATTGTGAGTTTATGTTCAGATTATCCATGAATCTTATTTGAATGTCCTCTGATTTCTTATATGCATGATTTCATATCCTTGCAAGTCTCTTCGATTTATTGGTTTGGTTTGGCCAACTAGATTGGTAATTCTTGCAACAAGAGAAGTGCTTGGTTTTGGGTTCAATCTTGCGTGTCCTCACCCAGTGACAAATTAGGGGTAGTGTCATGGATTTTTCACGACAGATGTCTGGGTGAATGGACTTAGGTTTCGGGCAGAAACACAACGATGTGGCGGCTTGAAGGGGTTGGTCGGAATCGAGAGATGCGGAGTTTACCCAGGTTCGGACCTCCGATGGAGGTAAAAGCCTACATCCTGCTTGTCTGGTATTGATGATGAAGGAGATCTCTCAGTTACAAGGGTGCTATTTGCTACCTCTAATCACGAGAGCCTCTAATCTGTCTATCTCTAATCTCTTGTGTCTGTCTAAACTTGTGGACTTGTGAATCTGTCCCTCTAGGGGTGCTCTACCCCTCCTTATATAAGTGGAGAGGGTAGGTTTACAAATAGAGTCCTACTAGGAGTAGGATTAGGACTAGTCTCTCTAGAATCATATTCCGGGTCTTGTTTCTCTTGCAAGGAAATCCTTTCTCCTTTAGGCCTTCTCTTGTGAGACGCCTGGCACCGGCTCACATGCCAGGTCTAGGGCCTGGTCGTCCTAGGGCCCGCCAGCCGGATCACCAATAAAACGTCATGTCTTTACCGGGTCTCCTGTGAGTCGCCAGGCCGGGTCATACCGCGGGGTATATCCCCGACATTAGCCCCCAGGTTAGCTTGAATTTATTCATGCTAAGCTCCTGAAATAAGAGTAACAAATATGTTAAGTGGCCGACTTACTCCTTTGGCCGGCTTATAAAATGGCTCCTTAGAAATCGGGGTCTTTTCATTGAGTCGGCTTCCAATGCTCTTGGCGGGTCATCTCCGCCGGGTCATAATCATTGATGATGTCGGGTCATTATCGTTGGTGACGCCGGATCAAATAACTAGAATCCAGCTGACTTGATAAAAATATTGGGATGAAAGTCTATCTGATGTAAAACCAAACTTCCATTGTTGTGAAGCAGGGCAGCTTACATAAACTCTGGCAGGTTATGATCCTTTGATAACACCGGGTCATGAATGTTGGCAATGCCGGGTCTAACAACTGAACTCCATAATTGACATCTTAAAAATTCTTCTCAAAGTTTTTGATATGTCCATATTACCTGTAGCCCCCAAGCTCCGAGATTATCCATGATAACTTGGTGCTTTGCAATAATATTTTGGACTGTGTAGCCCCCAAGTGCCGGGTTGTCCTGCCTGCAGCAACCTAGGATTTATATCTGCCTTATACCTTATAAAGCTTCAGTGGGTGTAGCCCCCAAGGGCCGGCTCATCAGAACGTGATGCGCCGGGTCTTCAATTTGAATCTCTTAATCTGTTGGAACAGCTGAATACTGTAGCCCCCAAGTGTCGGGTCGCACGCCTGCGGCGACTTGGGACTTTACAAAATTTGATCTGAGCGGTGTAGCCCCCAAGTGCCGGGTCAGTAAGAATTACTGGGCTGGGACTTAGAAAAGTATAGAAAGGTCGGCTAATCTCCTTGAGATAATAGGGTCTTGTTGACAATACTGATTTAAAAACCGGCTTGCATTAGCCCCCAAGTGTCATGGTGTGTACTTGCAGCGACGGGGGACTTGCATAATTGATATAAACTGGCTTTGGATAGTGTAGCCCCCAAGTGCCGGGTCGTCTGCCTGCGGCGACTTGGGACTATGTAAGAATAATATGACTCACCACAATTTGTTGGATGGATCCTTAACCATGGTTGTAATATAACCCGGAATGAATATCCTGGAATAATTCCTTTGTCTTTGACATGAAATCCCCGCTCGTGGTTGCGATGCAACCCGGCAAACATATGTTTGAGAAATCCATGAGTGTTGTAGTATACTACAGAGCACAATTGAAGAAATCCAAGAACTGGTTAATTAGATGACACGACATTATATCTAATAGGGCAGCTCTTGAAAAATAATGAATTCTCCGAGCTAGCTTGAAAACCCCAATCATTTAGTACTGGTTATCATAAACCATGAAGGTCCAGCCAGGTTGGGTATTAAAGATCCATTTGCTCTTGCAGAATACTTAACGACGGCTCATCTTAAGAGATAATACCTGCAAAATAAACAAGACAAAATATATTCTGCATTGTTGTGAGGGAGGCTTGAAGAAGCACAACCCGAAGAAATTATATCTTTCATAACATTGCTCCTTCTTTCACAATCTTGCTCCGACCCGGCTTGATAAGCTGGCATGACATGTGAATATGATGCAATGTATGATGTTATGTATGATGTAATGTATGATGCAATGTTGACTTGTCAACATTTTTGGCTTAAGAGCCGGTTGTTAGGGTTAGATAAGCTACACCTAGAGGTGGGAAGCCCCCTTCGACAACCAAAGTTGACTTGTCAACTTTTTTGGCGTAAGAGCCGGCATTAGGGTTAGATAAGCTACACCCGGAGGTGGGAAGCCCCCTTCAACAGTTATGTTGACTTTTTAACATTTTTTGGCTTGAGAGCCGGTTGTTAGGCTTAGATAAGCTACACCCGGAGGTGGGAAGCCCCCTTCAACAACCAAAGTTGACTTGTCAACTTTTTGGCGTAAGAGCCGGCTGTTAGAGTTAGATAAGCTACACCCGGAGGTGGGAAGCCCCCCTTGTCAACATTTTTTGGCTTGAGAGCCGGTTGTTAGGGTTAGATAAGCTACACCCGGAGGTGGGAAGCCCCCTTCGACAACCAAAGTTGATTTGTCAACTTTGTTGGCGTAAGAGCCGGCTGTCAGGGTTAGATAAGCTATACCCGAAGGTAGGAAGCCCCCTTCGACAACTAATGTTGACTTGTCAACATTTTTTGGCTTGAAAGCCGGTTGTTAGGGTTAGATAAGCTACACCCGGAGGTGGGAAGCCCACTTCGACAACCAAAGTTGACTTGTCAACTTTTTTGGCGTAAGAGCCGGCTGTTAGGGTTGGATAAGCTATACCCGAAGGCAAGAAGCCCCCTTTGACAACTAATGTTGACTTGTCAATATTTTTTGCCTTAAAAGCCGATTGTTAGGGTTAGATAAGCTACACCCGAAGGTGGGAAGCCCCCTTCGACAACGAAGTTGACGGAGTCAACTTTGTGCACCATCTTGTAAGTCGCCATCTTGTAAACCGCCATCTTGTATGAAGAAACAGGCAGAAGCTCCAAGTGACTTTATGATGATTCCCTAAATCCGGGCACCCATGTTTGCATGGTGCATCATGGTGGTTCATCTTCTTGGGCAACTTTTTTAATCTTCCGCCAATAATGTAATAGCACCCAAGATTGGGTTTTCTCTTGCCAAGACCCGGGGTTCTCGTTGAAAACGACCAAATGAGTCTCGTCATGTCTGTAGCCCCCGAGTCTTAAGTTGACTCGAAGAGGCGGCTTGAGAGTCTCCACTGATGGTCGAGGTTGACCATGGCGGGTTATAGATGATCCCGTATGAACTGTTTCAATAATCCAGTCGGTGGTTCGTTCCGGCTGGTTGTTGAAGTGAACCAAACTGCAATGACGGCGATTTGTGCGCCTGTCCGTTGGGCGGCTCGTATCGATGAACACTGCACCGATATGTTGATGTAGATCAAATTGTGGGTGGCGTCTTGCGTGCGTCCATTGGGCGGTTCATATAGGCGAGTACTACACCGATATATCGTAGATTGTATCACAAGGCGGCGATTCAGAACCATCCGTTGGGCGGCTCGTACTTGTGTATGCAGCCACTGGCGTGTTGATGTAGATGTAGAAGGCAGTCGCGGTATTGCAAACTGGCTCGGTCGTGAGCGATGATCGCGGCGTTGTAAGCCGGCGCAGCCGCGAGAAACGGCCACGACATTGTAAGCCGGCGCGGTCGCAACAAACGGCCACGGCGTTGTAAGCCGGCACGGTCGCAACAGACGGCCACTGTGTTGTAAGCCGGCGCGGATGGCGAGTTTGCCATGGCATTATTGGTGAAAACCATACCACGGGTACGGCGGCTTGCCGCGTCCATTGGGCGTCTCATACCGATGGGTGAGCGCGCGGTACCGGCGAGTTGATGTAGACCGGTCAGTGATGGCGGTGATTCACGCGCATCCATTGAGCAACGTGACTCGGACGAACACCAGTACAGAACGATGCTAGTGTGCGCTCCACCTCCGCGGTATAATGCCACATAAATAAATGTCCTACGTAAAAATACTGTAAGCCAAAATAATGTTTTCAAAAAAGATTAACATGTACTGAAAAATAGGCAAAACAGATAGCACCTGATTATTCTGTCCGCAGTACTGTTGATACTTGTACGGGCTGTCTGAGCAAAGTATTGTGCTTGTACTTGTTGTATTAAAGCCAGCTCCTTTTGCATTGAACTTTTTGAAAATAGAAGAAAGTGGAGATGGCATTGGACTATCAGGCTACAGCTGCCAATGATGGAATTTGTACTTTCTTGCGTCCTCTACTTTTGGTCATGCATGCACGAGACACTGCACTTGCAGTTTGCTCTGCTTTTTGTTGTTTGCTCTGATTGACGTGGTGTGACGGCATAAGGAACATGCGTAATTCGTCCATCAGAAAAAGAAATCCGGGCATTTGGCCGTTGATGCCTCGTGAACGTTTTGGTCTTTCGCGACGCGGTCAATGCTTGCCATTTTTCATCGTCAAAGTGCCAACAGTCTCCATAGCAAACTCCACTACATGCGGCAACGCACCGAGGCGAAATTTGTAGTTTTCAGGCCGGCTCCAATGCGGGGAGGTCATCCGCCGTTGTGGTGGCAAACTAGGCAGACCAGAACGGCTGCAGCTGGCCACCGATGGCGCGCGGCACAGCCAACCGCGGTCCATGACACGGGAGAGGAGCGCGACCCGTGGCAGAGGCGAAGACGCTCGGCGAAGCGCGGCAGAGCCGCCCAGGCATGGTGCAGCGGCGAGGCGGGGTGGCGGCTCGTATGTGAAGACGGCGGTGAGCCAGGCACAGGCAAGCTTCGGATGCGGCGAGGTAACCCGTGGCCGCGGCGGCGAACGGTTCGAGGCCGAGGCGGCGGCGCCGGCAGGCGCGGTAAAGGCGAGCCGGTGGGGTGGCCACGACGCAGCGGCGAGACCGAGTCGGGGATGACTTCAGGCGCACCGGGCCGACCAGGGTGGCTGCCGGCGGCTCAAAGGTACAGCCGTTCGCGGCCCGCGACAAGAGAACCGACAGGAGGGTCGCACGGGGCGGCAGTCGTTGTAGGCGGCTGGAGCACGCCGTCTAGGGAAAGGGCGGTGGGAGCGGTTCCGCGCGTTTGAACGGTGGCGAGGTGAGGCGGCACAAACTGGCCCGCGGCAGAAGCAGAGGCGCGGCGGCGGCTCGGAGCTGGACGACTGAGGCTGAGGCGGGGGAAGTGTCTCAGAGACAACCACCGGCGGAGCGAGGCGAAGCTGGCGGCTGTGGAGGCGGCGGCCCATTGAAGCGATGCGGCCTGTGGGGCCTCGAACGTGGGCGTGAACGTGCTCTGTTACGGCTTGCAGGTGGGCAGGGGGCCAGCTCGCAGGCGCAGCGAAGGTAGGCGACTCGAAGACGGACACGGAGCCGTGGAGGCGAGGCTGGTTCGAACAAGGCCACGGAAGCAGGTGAGGCGACGTGAGGGCCGGCTCAGACACGGCCGCTGCCAAGTCCCTTTGTACTGTGCGTGTCCGTATCTGATTTATATTGTCTGCTGCCTACTGGTCTTCCTATGGAAACGTGAACACGATGACGTAATTGCTTCGTTGACCACTGCCTCAGGACTTGATCTTGTACGCTTTGGTGGACAGAGTTGTAGTCATCCACGGTCGCAACACAAACCGAGACTATTGCAAAAAATCTTGACGACCTCACGTGGGGGACTTGTGGTGGCGCACAAAATCGATCTAGCTTTAATTTTGACAGACCACAACGGCGCATCCAGTGTGCACGCAAACCTTAGCTTTTGCCCTTTATCCGTCGATATATGCTGCTGTCTATTGATGATGATTGATATCCCCAAAATCCGTGTCGACGCGCATGAAGCCAAATGAACTTTATATATATATCAACGGATGATTTTGGAGTCGATGTAGATTCTTCAGTGCCCGTTCTTCTTTACCCGACCGATCGCGAGCTTCTCGATCCCTGATGAGCTTCCTCCAAGAACACAATACCACCGTGCGTGTGCCCCATGGTGGGTGTCAACTGTCGTGGATTTGTCACGGCAGATGTCTGGGTGAACGGACTTAGGTTCGGGAAAGAAACGCAACGATGTGACGGCTTGAAGGGGTTGGTCGGAATTGAGAGACGCGGAGTTTACCCAGGTTCGGCCCCTCCGATGGAGGTAAAAGCCTACATCCTGCTTGTCTGGTATTGATGATGAAGGAGATCTCTCGGTTACAAGGGTGTTGTTTGCTATCTCTAATCATGAGAGCCTCTAATTTGTCTATCTCTAATCTCTTGTGTATGTCTAAACTTGTGGACTTGTGAATCTGTCCCTCTAGGGGTGCTCTACCCCTCCTTATATAAGTGGAGAGGATAGGTTTACAAATAGAGTCCTTCTAGGAGTAGGATTAGGACTAGTCTCTCTAGAATCCTATTCCGGGTCTTGTTTCTCTTGCAAGGAAATCCTTTCTCCTTTAGGCCTTCTCTTGTGAGCCGCCTAGCGCCGGCTCACATGCCAGGTCTTGGGCCTGGTTGTCCTGCGGCCCGCCAGCCGGATCACCGATAAAACGTCATGTCTTTACCGGGTCTCCTGTGAGTCGCCAGGCCGGGTCATACCGCGGGGTATATCCCCGACAGGTAGCAAGGCACGTATTGTATTGTTGCCATCAAGGATAACAAGATGGGGTTTTCATCATATTGCTTAAGTTTATCCCTCTACATCATGTCATCTTTCTTAATGCGTTACTCTGTTCTTCATGAACTTAATACTCTAGATGCAGGCAGGAATCGGTCGATGTGTGGAGTAATAGTAGTAGATGCAGAATCGTTTCTGTCTACTTGTCATGGACATGATGCCTATATGCATGATCATTGCCTTGGATAACTACATGATTATTTGCTTTTCTATCAATTGCTTGACAGTAATTTGTTTACCCACCATGATATTTGCCTTCAAAAGAGAAGCCTCTAGTGAAACCTATGGCCCCTGGGTCTATTTTCCATCATATATTTTCAAACCTATACTTGCTGCAATTTATTTACCTTTTACTTTCCGCAGTTGTTACATCTATATCTATTGGATCTAATCCTTGCAAATAACTGTGAAGGGATTGACAACCCCTTTACAGTGTTGGGTGCAAGAGTTTGATTATTTGTGTAGGTGCATCAATTGGTGACTTGCTTGTTCCTCCTACTGGATTGATACCTTGGTTCTCAAAAACTGAGGGAAATACTTATCTACTTCGCTGCATCACCCTTTCCTCTTCAAGGGAAAACCAACGCATGCTCAAGAGGTAGCAAGAAGGATTTCTGGCACCGTTGCCAGGGAGGATACACGTCAAGTCTACCAAGTACCCATCACAAACTCATCTCTTGCATTTACATTATTTGCCTTTTGCCTCTCGTTTTATTCTCCCCCACTGCTAAAACGATTTTCAGAAAATACCAAAAAGATTTGCCTTTTTATTCGCCCTTCTTCTGTTCGCCTTTTCGTTGCTATGTTTGCTTGTGTTGCCATGTGCCTTCTATTTGCTTGCATCTTCGCTTGCTAAAAATCTATTGATATGGATCCTCATCCACTTGCTAATATTTTCAAAAGACCAAATTATGACGAACCAATTGCTAGTGAGTTGAGTGCACTTGATTATCTCTATGAAGTTTTTTTGGAAATCATGAATCTCAAAATTTCGATGAAGTGTTGAAATAAGAAATTATTTAGGAGATTCATGATAGCTCCTTGAATTAAAAGCATGATTGCCATATTGCTAGTATGAATTATCTGAATATCCATGATTCTAATGATATGCAAAACCACAAGCTTGGGGATGCTATGCGTGATGAAGATGATATTTTTTGTTCCCCAAGTTTTGGTGATGACACGTATGCTATAACTGATCATGAAAAGAATAATTTATGTGATAGTTATATTGTGAAATTCCTTCATGATGCTACTGAAAATTATTATGAGGGAGGAACATATGCTTGTAGAAATTTCAATGATATCAAGTTTCCTCTCTATGTGTTCAAAGTTTTGAAGTTATGCTTGTTTTGCCTTCCTATGCTAGTTGGTTCTTGCTCCCATAAATTGTTTGCTCAGAAAACCCCTATGCATAGGAAGTGGGTTAGAATTAAATGCGTCTTTCATAAGATTCATGATGCGTTTTCTGTTAAGTTTTGTGTTGTGAAATTTTCAAGTTTTGGGTAAAGATTGGATGGACTATGGAATAAGGAGTGACAAGAGCCTAATACTGGGGATGCCCAAGGCAACCCAAGTAATATTCAAGGATGCCAAAGGGACTAAGCTTGGGGATGCCCCGAAAAGCATCCCCTCTTTCGTCTTCAATCCATCGGTAAATTTACTTAAGACTATATTTTTATTCACCACATGATATGTGTTTTGCTTGGAGCGTCTTGTATGATACGAGTATTTGCTTGTTAGTTTGCCACAATCATCCTTGATGCACGCATCTTTTGAGATAGACATGCTGAATCGTGTAATTATTAAAATACTCTTTGTGCTTCACTTATATCTTTTGAGTTGGGCAATTTTGCTCTATATGCTTCACTTATATCTTTTAGAGCATGATGGTGTTTTGGTTCTATAGAAATACTTGAACTCTCGTACCTCACTTATATTATTTTGAGAGTTCCTAAAAACAGCATGGTAATTGGTCTAGGTTATTAATTTAGTCCTAATAGGATGAGCATCCAAAAGGGATATAATAAAATTTCCATATTAAGTGCATTGAGTATTTATGGGAAGTTTGATTCCTTGCATAAAGTTTTGAGATATAAAGATGGTAATGTTAAGAGACATGTTAGGAAGTAAATTGTGATTTAGTAAAAATACTTGTGTAAAGGTTTGTGATTCCCGTAGCATGCACGTATGGTGAACCACTGTGTAAGGAAGTCGGAGCATGACTAGTTTATAGATTATCGACGTTTGTGTGAGGGTCGGGGGCGCACGATGGTTAACTCCTACCAACCTCCCCCTAGGTATGAAGACATTGAGACAAGGGAGACGGTATTTACCCAGGTTCAGGCCCTCTTGATGGAGGTAAAACCCTACATCCTGCTTTGTTTGTATTGATGATGGTGTACCGAGTACAGAGTTGATCTACCTCGAGATCATATGTAGTGGTCTAAACCCTAAGAGCTATGTTCATATGATGATATGATCTATGATGATCTGATTCTCCCTAATGACTAGCCTGGCCTTGGCTTATATAACACACCAGAGGCGTAGGATAACAAGAGTCCTAGTGGGCTACATCGGTGGAGTGGAGTCCTTGTCTTGATCACCAAGTCTTGTGTAACCTTCCTCGTATGCATCATGGGCTGTCCGAACTGGCCCATTAATGAACCGCCCTGGGGGTCCTCGACCCAACCCATTGGTCGGGAGACGACGTGATGAGTACCCCCTAGTCCAGGACACCATCAGTAGCCCCCTGAACCGGTCTTCAAGTTGGGGACGCTCCTCGGTTCTTCTGAACTGTTCTTCATCTTCAGCCCTCGGTCTAGAAAACTGGTTCAACAAATCTTCCCATCTCCGATCTTGAGGATCACCGAGGTGTATCTGAAGAGTTGACACATCGGGCATCCGAGTTGCCCCTTTAAGTTCTCGGCCTTTATCAATGCCTTGTATTTTTTTACGCCACACCTCAGGTTTGAAGTGTTTTCCGTGCGGCGGTATCCTCTCACGTCCGAGCTCCAATGTCGAACTATATCCGAGGTGTCCTCTTGCATCCGAGCTCCAACATCGAACTGCATCTGAGGTGCTTTTTTGCAACCGAGCTCCAACGCTGGTCGACATCCAAGGTGTCATAGATTACCTAGGTCTCTGAAAATTTGAAGGAGTCCATCCGAGCTTATGATGGACTACTTCCGAGGTGTTTTGTGCAGCCGAGATTTAAAACTCATCGGCATCTGAGGTGTCATATATTACTTCGGTCTTTGAGAAGGTTGAACGAGTTCAGTCGAGCTTAATGCCGGCATTGCCCTCTATTGAACCAATCACCTGCATCCGAGCATTACAATTGTTCCATGCTATTATATTATCTCTTTTGGATGTTTTATATGTATCAATATGCTATTTTATATTATTTTTGGGACTAACCTATTAATCTAGAGCCTAGTGCCAGTTTCTGTTTTTTCCTTGTTTTTGAGTATTGCAGATAAGGAATATTAAACAGAGTCCAAATGGAACAAAATCTTTGGAATATTTTTTATTGGACCAGAAGCAGCCTAGAAGACTTTGAGATGAAGTTGGGAGAGCATCGTGTGGCCACAAGCCACAGGCGCATGCCCAGGGGGGTAGGGCGCGCCTCCTGGCTTGTGGGCCCACGGCAGTTCCCCTTACCCTATTTCCCGGCCTATAAATTCACAAATATTCCCTGTATACCAGAGGGAGCCATGAAAACACTTTTCCGCCGCCAGGAGCCTCAGTTCCCATGAGATCCAATCTTGGAGCCTTTTCCGGTAATTTGCCGGAGGGGGATTCGATCATGGAGGGCATCTACATCAACTCCATTGCCCCTCCGATGATGCGTGAGTAGTTCACCAGAAACCTTCGGGTCCATATCTAGTAGCTAGATGGCTTCTTCTCTCTCTTTTCTCTTCAATACCATGTTCTTCATGATCTTCATGGAGATCTATCCGATGTAATACTCTTTTGCGCTGTGTTTGTCGAGATCCGATGAATTGTGGGTTTATGTTCAGATTATCTATAAATATTATTTGAGTCTTTTTTGAATTATTGTATGCATGATTTCATATCTTTCCAAGTCTCTTTGAGTTATTGGTTTGGTTTGGCCAACTAGATTGGTAATTCTTGCAATGGGAGAAGTGTTTAGTTTTTGGTTCAATCTTACGGTGTCCTCACCCAGTGACATAATAGGGGCAGCGAGGCACGTATTGTATTGTTGCCACCAAGGATAACAAGATGGGGTTTTCATCATATTGCGTGAGTTTATCCCTCTACATCATGTCATCTTAAATAATGTGTTACTCTGTTCTTCATGAAATTAATACTCTAGATGCAGGCAGTAGTCTGTCAATGTGTGGAGTAATAGTAGTAGATGCAGAATCGTTTCGGTCTACTTGACATGGACGTGATGCCTATATGCATAATCATTGCCTTGCATATCTCCATAATTATTCGCTTTTCTATCAATTGCTCGACAGTAATTTGTTCACCCACCGTAATACTTGCCATCATGAGAGAAGCCTCTAGTGAAACCTATGGCCCCCGGGTCTACTTTCCATAATGTATTTTCAGATATATAAACCAAAAATACCAAAAAAAATACTTTGCTGCAATTTATTTAACTTTTACTTTCCGTTCTATTTTACATCTATCTCTATCAGATCGAATCCTTGCAAATAACCATGAAGGGATTGACAACCCCTTTTAGCGTTGGGTGCAAGAGTTTGATTGTTTGTGTAGGTGCATCCATTGGTAACTTGCTTGTTCCTCCTACTGGATTGATACCTTGGTTCTCAACAACTGAGGGAAATACTTATCTACTTCGCTGCATCACCCTTTCCTCTTCAAGGGAAAACCAACGCAAGCTCAAGAGGTAGCAAGAAGGATTTCTAGCGCCATTCCGGGGAGGAAACATAGCAAGTCAAGACAAGATCTACATCAAGCCTACCAAGTACCCATCACAAACTAATCTCTTGCATTTATATTATTTTCCATTTGCCTCTCGTTTTCCTCTTCCCCACTTCTAAAACGATTTTCAGAAAATACCAAAAATATTTGCCTTTTTATTCGCCCTTCTTCCGTTCGTCTTTTTCGTTTGCTTTTGTGTTAGATCGCCTAAAACTCATGGCTAGACTTGCTACTATCATTAGTACTCCCGAGTATGAAGTTCTTAATTTTAATCAAAGGGAGGGAGAAAACTTAAAGGATGCTTGGTATAGAATTTGCAATGCTCAAAATAGATCTACTAGTAAGAAATCTACTACCGTTCTCCTTCGCAATTTTTATGTGGGTGTTTCTCATTGGAACAGATATGTTTTGGATACCATTACGGGAGGGAATTTTTTGTGAAACAATACCTTTGATTCTTATAATGCTATGACAAATTTGGTAGGTTCACCCCACTCATGGTTAATGAAACAATCTTGAGGTTGAAACATGTGATGCAAAGGCTTGATATCATTGAAAATAAAGTTTCTACTATAGATCTCATTGAAAACTTGGATAAAAAGATCCATAATAATATCACTCAATATGGATCTAAGGGAGGAGTTACTCTAAAAAACCTTAGGGAAAAGGAACCCATAGTTAATGAAAAATTGGATCAAGATTCCTCTAGAATTGAAAAGCTAGAGGATATTATTACCAACTTGGGTTCCGCTTTTGCCTCTGTTCAAACCACTCCAAAATTTCCTCTTTCTAAGGCTGCCAAGTATGTTTATGTTCCTAAGAATAATGGTGAATCCTCTAGTAAAGCGGATGAGGATCTTAAGATGATAAGTATTCACACAAAATTTATTAATATTGTCCGGGGACCTATTGCTACAAGTGAATTTCTTGATTTCTTGACTAGGAGTATGATTGTTGATAAAACCAAAGAATATCCTAGGGTTCACAAGTGTACAATTGATGGCTTTCATACCAAAGATGACAATACCTAGATCTATTGCGTTTTGCCTTGCTAGGGGCGTTAAACAATAGCGCTTGTTGGGAGGCAACCCAATTTTATTTTGCTTTATATTTTTTGTTTCTATTTTGGTGTGTTTTGCACATTATTACTTCTGTAATAATTTTTTTTCTTGTTTAAATTAGTGTTTGAGCCAAGTAAGACATTTCGGATGGTCTATAGTGTTTGCAATTTGATTTTGCTAAAAAATAGAAATTTTTGCTCTCATTCCTGGAATTTTATATTTCACTGGAATGTTCTCTTGATCTGTAATTTTTACAAAAGATTGATATACAAATTTCCCTGATTTTCCTATTTTTTCAGAAATTTTAGAGTTTTAGAAGTATTCGAAGTCTACACATTGCTACAGACTGTTCTGTTTTTGACACATTCTGTTTTCTTTGTGTTGTTTGCTTATTTTGATGTATCTATGGGTTGTGTCGGGGGGTATGAACCATGGATAAGTTATAATACAGTCGGTATTACACACATATAAATAAATAATGAGTTCATAATAGGACCTAAGTGGTGATTTATTTTTCTTATACTAACGGATCTCATTAGTTTTCTGTTGAGTTTTGTGTTGTGAAGTTTTCAAGTTTTGGGTGAAGATTTGATGGACTATGGAATAAAGAGTGGAAAGAGCCTAAGCTTGGGTATGAATAAGGCATCCCAAGCCATATCCAAGGATACAAAAAAGCCTAAGCTGGGGGATGCCCCAGAAGGCATCCCTTGTTTCGTCTTCAATCCATCTGTAATTTACTTGAGGCTATATTTTTATTCACCTCATGATATGTGTTTTGCTTGGAGCGTCTTGTATGATATGAGTCTTTGCTTTTTCGTTTGCCACAACCATCCTTGATGCACACATATTTTTGAGAGGGACACACTGAGTCATGAATTTATTAGAATACTCTATGTGCTTCATTTATATCTTTTGAGCTAGGCAATGTTGCTTTAGTGCTTCACTTATATCTTTTTAGAGCATGGTGGTGTTATATTTTATAGAAATTGTTGAACTCTCGTACCTCGCTTATATGATTTTGAGAGTTTCTTAAAAACAGCATGGTAATTTTTTATATTATGATTTTAGTCCTAATATAATGGGCATCCAAGAGGGATATAATAAACACTTTCATATTAAGTGCATGGAATACTATGAGAAGTTTGATTCCTTGCATATAGTTTTGAGATAATAGGGATGGTAATATGAGAGTCATGCTAGTGAGTAGTTGTGAATTGGAATAGATACTTGTGTTGAAGTTTGTGATTCCCGTAGCATGCAGGTTTGGTGAACCGCTATGTAACAAAGTCGAAGCATGATCTGTTTAATGATTGTCAACCTTTGTGTGAGGGTCGGGAGCGCGCAATGGTTAACTCCGACCAACCTCTCCCCTAGGAGCATGTGTTTAATGATTTGCTTCAATGACTAATAGACTTTTGCAATAAGTATGTGAGTTCTTTATGACTAATGTTGAGTCCATGGATTATACGCACCCTCACCCTTCCACTTTTGCTAGCCTTTCTAGTACCGCGCAACTTTTGCGAGTGCAACAAACACCTTCCTCAAAACAGCCACCATATACCTTCCTCAAAACAGCCACCATATATCTTTCCTCAAAACAGCCACCATACCTACCTATTATGGCATTTCCATAGCCATTCCGAGATATATTGCCATGCAACTTCCACCGTTTCCTTTTATGACATGCACCATCACTTCCATATTGCATATACAGTCATATTTTGTCATAGGTATCGAGTTGTAATTTTCCTTGTGAGTTATAAGTAAATAAAAGTGTGATGATTTTCATTATAGAGGATGTCCCATGTGAGGAAAGGATGATGGAAGCTATGATTTGCTTATTAGTAGGGATGAGAGTCCGGACTTTATGAAAAATAAAAGAGGCCATCGAAGCCCAAATAAAAAATGAATAAAAGAGGCCTCAGACGCCCAACAAAAAGAAAAGAAAAAAGGGAGAGAAAAGAGAGAAGGGGCATTGCTACTACCTTTGCCACACTTGTGCTTCAAAGTAGCACCATGATCTTCATGATAGAGAGTCTCCTATTTTGTCACTTTCATATAGCTAGTGGTTTATTTTTCTTCATGATGCACATCCACTTAGTTTGTTTTTGAGTTTTCATACACTTATAGCTCTAGCGCATCCGTTGCATGGCAATCCCTACTCACTCGCACTGATATTATTGATGGGCATCTCCATAGCCCGTTGATATGCCTAGTTGATGTGAGACTATCTTCTCCCTTTCCTTGACAACCTCCACCATATTCTATTCCACCTATAGTGTTATATCCATGGCCCGCCCTCATGTATTGCGTGAGAGTTGAAAAAGTTTGAGAAAATAAATGTGTGAAAACAATTGCTTGACTTTTCATCGGGGTTGTGCATGATTTAAATACTTTGTGTGGGGAAGATGGAGCATAGCTAGACCATATGATATAGCAGGGATAAATTTCTTTTGCCACTATATTTTGAAGAGATACAATTATTTTGCTAGTATGCTTGAAATGTTATTGTTTCTATATCAATATTAAGCTATTGTTTTAAGTCTTACGGATCTGAATATTCATGCCACAATAAATAATATTACTTGGATAAATATGTTAGGTAGCACTCCACATCAAAAATTCTGTTTTTATCATTAACCTACTCGAGGATGAGCAGGAATTAAGCTTGGAGATGTTGATACGTCTCCAACGTATCTATAGTTTTTTATGATGGCATGCTATTATATTATCTGTTTTGGATGTTTTATATGCATTAATATGCTATTTTGTACTATTTTTGGGACTAACCTATTAATCTAGAGTCAAGTGCCAGTTTCTGATTTTTTTCTTGTTTTTGAGTTTTGCAGATATGGAATATTAAACGGAGTCCAAACAGAATAAAACCTTCGGAAGAATTTCTTTGGAAGGAAACAAGTCATCCAAGCTTGGAGTGCACATCACGGGAGGTGCCAGGGCGCCACAAGCCTGCTAGGCACGGCCCCCTGGCCGCGCCTAGCAGGCTTGTCGCCTCCTGGCAGGTCTCCTAACCCTATTCTTTGGCCTATAAATACCCAAATATTCACACAACGTCAAAAATAGGAACGAAAATACTTTTCCGCCGCCAAAAGCCTCCGTTCTCGAGAGATCCAATCTTGGAGCCTTTTCCGGCAATCTGTCGAAGGGGGTTTCGATCACTGAGGGCATCTACATTAACTCCATTGCCCCTCCGATGATGCGTGAGTAGTCCACCACAGACCTACGGGTCCATAGCTAGTAGCTAGATGGCTTCTTCTCTCTCTTTGATCTTCAATACCATGTTCTTCATGATCTTCATGGAGATCTATCCGATGTGATCCTCTTTTGTGGTGTGTTTGTCAGGATCCAATGAATTGTGAGTTTATGTTCAGATCATCCATGAATCTTATTTAAATCTCCTCTGATTTCTTATATGCATGATTTCATATCCTTGCAAGTCTCTTCGAGTTATTGGTTTTGATGAGGATATATACCTAGGGTAGGGTCCTAGGCCTGGCCTACATACCCTACATAAGGACACTGTGTTGGAAAACTTATGGACGACAGGAGAGATTCCGACTGGATTATCCATGGAGTTCAAGTCACTCGACATCCAATCCATTCGGCAGCTCCTTCCTCCACCCAACAGTCACCTGTCACTCGGACGACCCCGCTTCCAGTCGACAACAAAAGACCAGAAGCCGCCCCTGAGGAACTAACAGGCAGGCGTTAGACCAGTTGTCATTAATAGCAATTATGAGTACGTTGCCAGTAACGTTAGTATTTATACCCACGATCGTACCCTTGGATGCCTGGCAATTATGAGGGGCAGCGAACTCTATATAAGCCGCCCCTCCCCTCTGGCACAAGGGTTCGCAACCATTGTAATTTCTATTCTCCACATGACAAAGCTCCAGAGCACTAAGACGTAGGGTTGTTACCTCCACGAGAGGGGCCTGAACTCATACATCCGTGTGTACATCCTCGCCGTAGCTATGACTCTGCCCTCTCCCTTCGTACCCCTACCTTCTACTGTCAGACTTGTTCTCACGATAGTTGGCGCCCACCGTTGGGCTGGCGTCTAATCGACTTCTGGCGAGGTTGCGTTTTTCACCCTTCGTCATCTCTTCTGGCAGTGTTTTTGCTTTGGGCCACGAGATCTGTTTCGGAGCGCTCACCTTCATTGCCGACAATTCGGCATGGCTTCAGGAAGCGCCTCTTGACGTCGAGGCGCTACCAGTCCGCGGGGCTGCGCACTTCTGTGCGAGTTCTTGCGGCATGTTGCTACGATAACCGTCGACTCCATTTTGGTTGGCTTTGCCCGCTGTTCATCATCGCAAGCGATTTGGTCGCACACGACTCCAGCGGTGGGTCAAGCGTCTAGCGGCTCGCCAAATTTCTTCTCCGCAGATTGCGGCGATCGAGCCCACCGAGTCCCTTCACGGCGTTTCTGAGACTCTGATCAGTCTGACGTTCCTTTCGAGTGCGAAAGCTACGATCCTGCTATGGAGGTCCTGATGGTTGGTTCTCATCAAAGCCCGCCATCGGGCTTCAGCCACAGTAGGTGGGAAGTTGGCGGACCATCGAGTGAACAGTCGCGTCGCGATGGGGAAGTCCTTCATACTCCCATTGTCGGTATGACCGCCGAGGCCCAGGCCTTGGAAGCCACACGCATACGACTTGAAGAGCTTCAGAGAGAACTCAGCGAACACGCTCGTTAGCATCCACCAGTTTCTAGTCAACGTCAGCGACAACTGTTTCCGACTGGATCTCACAACAATGTTGAGGTATACCGTACTCCTGTGTTAAACGTTGCAGCTGCTGCTAGGATAGCAGATACTATTCAGCCATCATGGTGAGAGGCTGGTAGAGGGTTGATGCAGATTAGAACTTTGCTAGATGCAGCACAGTGTCAGAATTCTGTTGCTTCGCAGTCGCGCAATTGGAGTCACAGTAATTCAGCAAGGGTAGAAATAGTTCAGTCGGCACATAGCCATGGGTTTCCCTTGCATCGAAGAGGCGGAGGTTTTCGTGAAGATCAGCTTAGAGATCAGTTTCACCAAGATGACCATCGTCGAGTGCCCACTCCTCCGCAGGGTGGTCCGCACGTGCCCCGGCACCAGGACGAAAGGCGCTCGTTCGGTGATGAGCGGAATGCAGGGTTTGATGCTCGTGATCTCCTCACTCAGAGACTGATCGACAGAGGCTGAGCCCATAGAGATGGTGTGGACAGAGATTTTCCGAGTGGCAGCACAACTGTAATATCTGGCCCCGAGTGCTTTAGCAGGGCCATTCGTTCCACAGAGATTCCCCCCAACTTCAGGTTGGCGGCTGGGATCGGGAAGTTTTCTGGCGAGTCGAAGCCAAAGACTTGGTTGGATGACTACCGAGTAGCAGTTCAGATTGGTGGTGGCAATGATAACATTGCGATGAAACATTTATCCTTGATGTTGGATGGTTCGGCTCGTGCATGGCTGAATCGCTTGGCTCCGTCTAGCATATACTACTGGGAGGATCTCGCCCGAGTGTTCATCAGAACTTTCGAAGGCACTTGTAAGCGTCCTGTCGGGCTGGTTGACTTGCAGCACTGTGTTCAGAAGCCCAATGAAACCTTGAGAGATTACATTCAGCGGCCCACTCTGCATCATACAATGGAAAATGTCTATGAACATCAGGCTGTTTGTGCTTTCAAGGCTGGGGTGAAGTACAGAGAGCTCTACTTGAAGTTTGGTCGAACAGGCGACATCTCACTGAGTAAGATGATGGAAATCGCCACTTGGTATGACAATGGCGAAGAGGAAGACCGCCTCCATAGCGGCAAAGGAAAGGAAGTCGACAACGAGGTCAGCGGCCATCCCAGTCGGAAGCAGAAGCGGAAGGCTAAAGGCCTTGTTCAGGCAGAGGCGGCCGCTCTGGCGGCCCAAGGAAAGAATAAGGGGAAGGCCAAAGGACAGTTTGCCCCCAAGAAAGGAAAGAATCAGTCGGGGACTAATGTCTTGGATCTACCGTGTGCAATTCACACAAGGAAAGATGACGAGGGCAACTTGATATTGCCCAAGCATACCACTCGGCAGTGTGGACTGCTCATTCAGCAGTTCAAAGAGACTCCGTCAAGTGCGAAAACTCCTGAGAAGGATGATGAAGATAAAGAAACGTTCCCTGATGTCAACGCTACATTTATGATTTTTGCTGATGTCGAAAGCAAGAGTCGATTGAAGGTCATCAATAGGGAGGTCAACATGGCCGTTCCTACCACCCCCACCAACCTCAAGTGGTCTCAAACTGCCATCACATTTGATCAGCCGGATCATCCCGCTCACGTGGCCACTGCCGGTCGACAGGCTTTGGTGGTTGATCCGGTTGTGGGACGCACTCAACCCGCAAGGTCCTCATGGACGGTGGTAGCGGCCTGAACAGTCTTTACGCAGATACCCTTAAAGGGATGGGCATTCCGATGTCCCGACTCAGTGAGAGCAACATGCAATTCTACGGAGTCATCCCAAGGAAGAAGGCCAAGACACACGGCCAAAGTGCGTTGGATGTGACATTCGGAACAGATAAAAAATTTTGAAACAAAAAGTTGATGTTTGAAGTCGCAGATTTCTAGAGCGCTTATCACGCCATTCTGGGTCGGCCTGCGTATGCTCGTTTCATGGCCCGTCCATGTTACGTGTATCTCAAGTTGAAGATGCCAGGTCCTAAGGGTGTGATCACGGTCATTGGCAATTGACAGCGGGCCGAAGAGTGCCTCCAGCAAGGCTCCAAGATCGCCGATCACCAGATGGCCATGGTTGAGCTGGAAGAATTCAAGAAGAGTGCTGACCCTGCTGATTTGCTGCGCGCTAAGAAGCCTGCTTCTGAGTCGGCATTTCAGTCGGCAGGGGAAGTGAAGAAAGTGCACATTCACCCGACAGATTCAACTGCCGCTCCGACCAACATATCATCAACACTTGACAGCAAATAGGAAGTCGAGCTCATCCAGTTCCTCTGTGAGAACTAGGATATCTTTGCATGGAAGCCTGCTGACATGCCGGGGGTTCCCAATGAGCTGGTTGAGCACCGACTGGGATTTGACCCCAAGTCCAAGCCCGTAAAGGAGCATTTGCGTCGATCAGTGGCAGAGAAGCGTAAAGCAATTGGTGAAGAGGTGGCTCTTCTCTTGCAAGCCAATTTCATTCGGGAGATTTACCACTTCGAGTGGCTCTCGAATGTTGTCATGGTTCCCAAGAAGGACAAGTCACTACGCATGTGTATTGACTTTAAGCATATCAAGCGGGCCTGCCCGAAAGATCATTTCCCACTCCCCCACATAGATCAGATTGTTGACTCGATCGTGGGGTGTGAGCGTTTATCATTTCTAGATGCTTACTCTGGGTACCATCAGATCTGTCTGTTTGGCCCCGATGAAATAAAAACAAACTTCATCACCCCATTCGGGTGTTTTTGCTACATCACCATGCCATTCGGTTTGAAAAATGCCGGTGCTACTTTCATGCGCATGATTCAGAAGTGTTTACTCGACCAGATCCCTCGGAATGTCGAGGCATATGTGGATGATATCATTGTCAAGTCCCACAAAGGTTCCGACCTACTGGTTGACTTGGCTGAAACTTTTGCAAATCTGAGAAGGTACAACATAAAGCTGAATCTAGCTAAGTGTACTTTCGGTGTCCCTGGCGGCAAGTTACTCGGTTTTCTCGTTTCTGAACGAGGGATCAACGTCAACCCTGAGAAAATCAGCGCCATTACCCGAATGAAGACTCCCGTGCGAGTGCATGATGTTCAGAAGCTCACAGGTTGCTTGGTTGCATTGAGTCGATTCATTTCTCATCTCGGTGAGAAGGCATTGCCTTTGTACCGACTGATGAAGAAGTCAGATACGTTTGAGTTGACTCTAGAGGCCGAAGCAGCATTTGTCGAGCTCAAAACCCTACTATCCACCCTGCCGGTGCTTGCTGCTCCTCACAGCAAAGAACCATTGCTCCTGTACATCGCGACCACTAATCACGTCGTCAATACAGTGTTAACCATCGACCGGGAAGAGGAGGGCAAGGCTTACAAAGTCCAACGCCCAGTCTATTATGTGTCTAAAGTATTGACTCCTTCGAAGCAAAGATATCCTCACTACCAGAAGCTGATTTATGGCATTTATCTGTCAGCAAAGAAGGTGGCACATTATTTTCAAGACCACTCGATTTTCAGTCGTCAGTGATGCTACGTTGTCCAAGATTCTCAACAATCAAGACGCAACTGGTCGAGTGGCTAAGTGGGCAATCGATCTCCTGTACTTTGACATCAAGTTTGAAGCCGAGAAAGCAATCAAATCTTAGGCACTTGCAAATTTTATGGCCGAGTGGATTGAACAGCAGCAAACAATCTAGGTTCACTCGGCACATTGGACCATGTTCTTCGATGGTTCTAAAATTTTGAACAGGTCTGGTGCTCGCATTGTCTTAGTATCTCCGAAGGGCAACAAACTCAATTATGTCCTGCAAATGTACTTCGGTTGCTCCAAGAATGAAGCAGAATATGAAGCACTTTTATATGGGTTGCGCATGGCTATCTCACTCGGCGTCAAGCACCTGATGGTTTATGGCGACTCAGATTTGGTGGTCAATCAGGTGATGAAGGAGTGGGACGTTTGAAACCACGCTATGACTGGATACTGTAGTGCTGTTAGAAAGCTAGAGAAGAAATTTGAAGGTCTGGAACTTCATCATGTTCCCCGTGTGAAGAATCAAGCAGCTGATGAGCTGGCAAAGATTGGATCCACTCGACGACCTGTCCCCAGCAATGTGTTTCTAGAACATCTCCATACTCCTTCGGTATAGGAAGATCCTTTCACTAAAGAGCCCCCGCAAGCGATGAGTCCCACCGATCTGACTGAAGTCGATGTCCCTGCAGTTATTGATTTAGTCATGGAGATTCTGGTCGTCATTCCCGATTGGACAATGCCCTATATTGCATATATCCTTAGACAAGAACTCCCTGAGGATGAGACAGAAGCATGATAGATTGGGCGCAGGTCGAAAGCTTTTATTGTGATAGGGGATCAACAGTTCAGAGAAAGCGCAGCTGGCGTAACGCAGCATTGCATTTCCCCCGAAGAAGGTCGAGTTATTCTGGATGAAATACACTCGAGAACTTGCGGCCATCATGCGTCCTCGCGGACAATCGTTGCTAAAGCAGACTGAGCTAGTTTCTTCTGGCCACGGGTCAATGAGATGGCCCAAGGCATTGTTGATCATTGTGAGGGGTGCCAGTTCTATGCAAACTTATCCCACAAGCCGGCGTCCGCCCTGAAGACAATCCCCCTTGCCTGGCCATTTGCTATCTGGGGACTAGACATGGTTGGTCCCTTTCGGACTTGAAAGGGCGGATTCACTCATTTGCTCGTTGCAGTCGACAAATTTACAAAGTGGATTGAGGCCAAGCTGATAAAGAAATTGAACTCTCGTACAACGGTCACATTCATGAGGGAAATAATTTTCCGATATGACATCCCCCACATCATCATCACAGATAATGGCACCAACTTTGACTCGGAAGAATTCAGATACTTCTGCACCTCCCAGGGCACTCGGGTGGAATATGCTTCTGTTGCACATCCTCAAACCAATGGACAAGTTGAGCGAGCTAACGGCCTCATCCTGCAAAGTTTGAAGCCTCGTCTCATGCTTGACTTAGGTCATGCCACCAGAGCCTGGGTGATAGAGTTGCCATCTGTTTTATGGGGCCTAAGAACAACGCCTAATCGGTCGACTGGACGGACTCCTTTTTTCCTGGTCTATGGAGCCGAAGTTGTCCTGCCAAGTGATTTGTTTCACAACTCTCCCCGAGTGGAACTTTATTCTGAAGCCGAAGCTGAACAAGCAAGATAGGATGGCGTTGACCTCCTAGAAGAAGAGCAGGAGATGTCACTGATCCGGATCATAGCTTATCAGCAAGGTCTGCGATGCTTCCATGCAAAAACTGTTAAGAGTCGGTCGTTTCATGAGGGCATTTTGGTGCTCTGAGTAGATCAATAGCGAACCCACAAGCTCTCTCCATCATGGGAGGGTCCCTTCATCATTACCAAGGTGTTGAACAACGGAGCTTATCACTTGTACATCCTCAAGAAGCAAATGGACGAATCGCGAGCCTGGAACGCAGATCTGCTCTGGCGTTTCTATACTTAGGACCCGAGTGGTTTTGATGTAATAAAAATATTTTAGAGCATGTCATGTATGCAAGTGTGACTTCTGCAGTCTTTTTGTCGACTCCGATCAAGTAATTTCTTGCTTGGGGTCACTCCGAGTGTTGAGAAATCCTCACACTCGGGGGCTTAGCTGCGAACATGCTTTCACCTAAGTTAAAAACCCTGCCGAGTGGATAGCAGTCCATTCACTCAGCGACTTAGCTGCGAATTAGTCTTTGCCTAAGTTCAAAACTACTCCGAGTGTTGAGAAATCGTCACACCCGGGGGCTTAGCTACGAACATGCTTTCACCTAAGTTAAAAACCTTGCCGAGTGGATAGCAGTCCATTCACTTGGCGATTTAGCTGCGAATCAGTCTTCGCCTAAGTTCAAAATCACTCCGAGTGTTGAGCAATCCTCACACTCGGGGGCTTAGCTGCGAACATGCTTTTGCCTAAGTTAAAAACAATACCGAGAGGATAGCAGTCCATTCACTCGGCAACTTAGCTGCGAATCAGTCTTCGCCTAAGTTCAAAACTACTCCGAGTGTTGAGCAATCCTCACACCTGGGGGCTTATCTGCGAACATGCTTTCTCCTAAGTTAAAAACCTTGCCGAGTGGATAGCAGTCCATACACTCGGCGACTTAGCTACGAATCAGTTTTTGCCTAAGTTCAAAATTACTCCGAGTGTTGAGCAATTCTCACACTCGGGGGCTTAGCTGCGAACATGCTTTCATCTAAGTTAAAAACCCTGCCGAGTGGATAGTAATCCATCCACTTGACGACCTAGCTGTGAATCAGTCTTCGTCTAGGTTCAAAAATATTCCGAATATCGAGCAACCCTCACACTCGGATGCTTAGCTACGAACCAGTTTCCGCCTAAGTCAAAAAAAAATCGGTCGAACAAACGATTGAAAATCAAATACGGATAAATTCAGAAGCTTTATCGCGGATAAGTGTTTCGCACGCAAGCGAACATGCTCAGGTTTAAGGCTCGAATAAAGTTCTTTAGGTCAATACATTTCCACTCAGCATACCGAGGCAAATAAAGTTTTCTCATGAATCAAGTTTATCAAGCACCCGACGGGCTGGCTGGCTCGACGAACGTGTCCAAGTCAATTCCATTTGCGATCCTTGTGGCTGCGTCGATGAAGGTCTCCATGAAATCTTCAAACTGAAGTTTCTTCGTATTCATCACTCAGAGCTCCTTCAATTTCTCCTCCCTTGCCTCCTTGCAATGGACTCTTACAAGGGCGAGCGCCACATCGGCTTCGCAGCGGGTAGCAGATTTCTTCTAGGCCTGCACTCGACTGGGTAGGTCATTGCGGTGTGCCATCATGGATGTAAGATCAAGCTAAAGGGTGTCTTCTGGCCATAGTTCCTTGTCAATCTTCCCCATCACAATTTTCAGTCGGAGGACATATGCTTGAACGCCTTGGAGCCTAACGTTGAGTCGGAACATGTTCATTGCCACTGCATCACCAACAGGTGACTTGGTGGGATCCAAATTGGGATCAATTTCTTTAGTTTTGGTAGAATTCTGTTGGAAAGAAGAAATGAGAGGAGGTTCAATGAAATACAGTCATCAAGGATTTTATGAAGTTCAGTCGACAAGGATAGTTATCGTCGAGCATGATGTACATCTTTCTCGCGAACTCCCCTAGATGCTTATCCAAGCCATTGCTCCTCTTGGTCAGTTGCTCAGTTTTCTTGATGAGTTCCACCCGCTCCTGCTTCAGCTTGGAGTTTTCCACCTCCATCTTCTTGGCTGCGGCAAGATTCTGCTCAGCAGCTTCCCGTTGGGCATCAGCAAGCGCTTTGTCCTTGTCCTCCAATGCCTTCTTCATGATATCTAAAGAAATAGCATTGTTGAGTCGCGCTTGGAGTCGACGATTTTCATCGCATATGTTTGTTCGAGTGAAAACACTCGGTTCAAAGCATGGACAGTGAGGATAAGAACACATCGGGTCGACAGAAGTTACCTCCCAGAGTTTTCAGTTCAGTCCGCACTCGCTCCAAACTGCTTTTGGAGACTTCCAAGTCCACTCAGAGCTGGTTCCTTTCATCCTGAAGGTCCTTGTACTACACGCCAAGTTTGCAAGCTCTCTGAAATCAACAAAGAAAGAAATTCAATCGACAAGAAACACCTACGCTCCCGAGTGCAGAAGGTCAAAAACAGTCGGCTGGGTGGTGAACCCCGTCCCACCCTACTACCCTGAAGTAGCATCATATCATGGTTGATGAAATGATGTCCATGAAACCTGCGTTCAGGGGAAGAAGAATTCAAGAAAAAGTTCACCCGACAGGTCGAGTGGCACGGGTACTCCACGTACAGTAACAACCCTGAGTTCAAGGTGGTCTCTATTAGACCACCGCCAGTGCAAGCACTCGACGACGGTCTCGGGGACTACACCCACTGGGTGCACTCAGAGTGCCCCCACAGGAACTGCTAACGCTCGATCAGTCGAGTGACCTGTCAACCCCACTCTGCCCCTTTGTAGCGTCATATCATGGTTGATGAAATGATATCCATGAAACCTAAAAGGTAGCCTCGGTGTGGGACGGCTAAAAAAAGTACACTCAACATGTCAAGTGGTAAGCGTACTCCGTGTATGACAAAAAGTTCTGAGTTCAAGTTTTTAAGCCTACTGCTCATCGTCTACGATCAAAAGTAGCCTTGGGGACCTAGTGGGTGCACTCAGCGTGTCCTCACTGGTTCATAAAACAATTGACAAGGTCTGCCCTGTCTAAGCATTCGACGGTCTCTATCAGACCCCCGCCAGTGCAAGCACTCGACGGCGGTCTCGGGGACTACACCCAATGGGTGCACTCAGCGTGCCCTCACTAGATCTTCTAACTCTCGATCTGTCGAGTGGCAGAGTGTTGGGGAACATTGCATGGGAAACAAAAAAATTCCTATGCACATGAAGATCTATCCATGGTGATGAGCATCTATGAGAGGGAGAGTGGATCTACATACCCTTGTAGATCGCTAGGCGGGAAGCGTTAAGAAACGCGGTTGGTGTAGTCGAACGTCTTCGCGATCCAAATCGCCGTCCGTCCCGCGATCCAATCACGATCCGTCCCGCGATCCAATCATGATCCATCCCGCGATACGATCATGATCCGTCCCACGAACTTGATCACGATCCGTCTCACGAACTTGATCATGATCCTTCCGATCTAGCACCGAACGGACGGCACCTCCGCGTTCAGCACACGTACAGCTTGATGACGACCTCCACCGTCTTGATCCAGCAAGAAGGAGTGGAGAGGAAGAAGAGTTCTCCGGCTGCCTGATGGCGCTCCGGTGATGGTGGTGGAGCAATTCCGGCAGGGCTTCGCCTAAGCACTACACAAAACCGATCTAGAGGAGAAACTATGCACTGGAGGAACGGGTAGCACGTGGCTGAAAATCTAGTGAAAAAACCCTCAATACCACCAGTATATATAGGAGGAGAGGAGGCAGCTTGGTCACCAAGCCAAGCTTGGTTCGGCCGAAGTGGGAGGTGGAGGAGGACTCTCCTCCTCCAATCCTAGTAGGACTAGGATTGCTCCTTTTTGCCTTTTTTTTCCACCTTTTCCTATTGGGTTTTTTCTTCCAGCCACATGGGCCTTGTGTGGGAGTTTCCACCATCCCACTAAGGGCTGATATTCACTCTCCCACAGCCCATGAAGCCTCTTGGGTCGAAATACCCCTCCCGGAGGCCTCCCGGCA
The DNA here is from genome assembly GCA_022496015.1 of Hordeum marinum. Classification (NCBI taxonomy): domain Eukaryota; kingdom Viridiplantae; phylum Streptophyta; class Magnoliopsida; order Poales; family Poaceae; genus Hordeum; species Hordeum marinum. Next base: position 508,869,092 of record CM039673.1, on the reverse strand, counting down.
CACTACCGACACTCCTGGTACACTACCGATGAGCCCGAAACTTTTCCGGCGACCAAAACGGGACTTCCTATATATGAATCTTTACCTCCGGACCATTCCGGAGCTCCTCGTGATGTCCGGGATCTCATCTGGGACTCCGAACAAACTTCAGTCACCACCATACATAACTCTATACTACCGAAACGTCACCAAACCTTAAGTGTGCAAACCCTGCGGGTTCGAGAACTATGTAGACATGACCGAGACACTTCTATGATCAATAAACAATGGTGGGACCTGGATGTCCACATTGGTTCCTACATATTCTACGAAGATCTATATCGGTCGAACCTCTATGTCAAGGATTCAGTTAATCCCGTATGATGTTCCCTTTGTTCTTCGGTATGTTACTTGCCCGAGATTCGATCGTCGGTATCTCCATACCTAGTTCAACCTCGTTACTGGCAAGTCTCTTTACTCGTTCCGTAATACAAGATCCCGTGACCAATACTTAGTCACATTGCTTGCAAGGCTTATTGTGATGTTGTATTACCGAGTGGGCCCTGAGATACCTCTCCGACACACGGAGTAACAAATCCCAGTCTTGATCCATGCCAACTCAACAGGCACCCTCGGAGACACCTGTAGAGCACCTTTATAGTCACCCAGTTACGTTGCAACGTTTGATACACACAAGGTACTCCTCCGATATCTGTGAGTTGCATGATCTCATGGTCATAGGAACATGTACTTGACATGCAGAAAATAGTAGCAATAAACTGACACGCTCATAAGCTACGTTTATAGTTTGGGTCCTGTCCATCACATCATTCTCCTAATGATGTGATCCCGTTATCAAATGACATATCTTGTCCATGGCTAGGAAACCTTAACCATCTTTCAATCAACGAGCTAGTTCACTAGAGGCATACTAGGGACATTGTGTTTGTCTATGTATCCACACATGTATCCATGTTTCCAATTAATACAATTATAGCATGGATAATAAACGATTATCATGAACAAGGAAATACAATAATAAACACTTTATTTATTGCCTCTAGGGCATATTTCCAACACATAGGATATAAAAAAACATGCGCACGCATATGAATATTGTCTCTTCTAACACCCCCGACAGTGCAAGTACTCGACGGCGGTCTCGGGGACTACACCCAGTGGGTGCACTCAGAGTGCCCCCACTGGACCTGATAATACTTGATCTATCGAGTGATCCGCCACCCCACCCCGCACCTTTGAAGTAGTGTCATATCGTGGTTAATGAAATGATATCCATGAAACCTACAAAGAAGTTGCAGCATGGTGTGGTCATGACAAACTTCACTCAACATGTCGAGTAGCAAACGTATTCCTTATACGACAAACTCTAAGACCCCTACCAGTGCAAGCACTCAACAGCGGTATCGGGGACTACACCGAGTGGGTGCACTCAGTGTGCCCCCACTGGACTGAAATCTACTCGATTAAGACCTGATCTATTCGATTGGAGAACTTTCAAACATCATTCAAGTGGAAAACACCCATTGGGTGTACAATCAAAGAAGACAGGAATTCAATCAAAAATGTACTTACAATCGAACTTACTCGGACATTGGTGTGATGCACTGTGTTGGCATCGTAAGCCAGCTTGCTGGCCTCGTACGCCTCTTTGGTGTGCAGCATCATTTGTTCCGCCTGGATCATGGCCTCCTTTGCGGATACGGTCTGATCTTTCGGAACGCGATGTAGAGGAAAAGCAGTTACCGGCAGGATCGTTGTGGCAGCTGGAGCAGTCGAGGTAGTCTATGCTGGTCTGGTTGGAGTCGACGTCACGATGGTCGAAACGGCTAGTGGAGCACTCGACAGTAGTACTTCAGGATCGGTTCTGTCCTGTGTCGAGTCGCTTATTCCCTGGGAAGATCCAGCAGTCGATCGCTGGAGCGCACTCACGGGGCACCCAAGGTCTCACCTTCGCCCCCGGTACCCCGAGGTTGTTCTTCGTCATCCTCCAGTTGAATGATTTCTACAAATACCAATCAGCGATATTGACTTTCACAATCGAAGAGCTTCAAGAATCAGAACTGCGTAAACATTTACTTACCTCTCTGAGAAGTAGCCGCATCACTAGTATCCACATCCATTTGCTCCTCTCCGTCCCTTGGAGGTGACTTCATGAGGTAGCAACACTGGGAGATCAAAATCCACTCGGTCAACAAAAATTAGAAGTTGCAATCAACAGCGAAAGATGAAAGCAAATACTTACGTTGAGACAACGGGCACAACCATCTTCATGCGGGGCAGAGCTTTGCGGGGTTTTCCTGTATTGGGCTTGGGCTGCTTCGCCGATCGTTCGCCCGACTCGCCAGTCGAGGGACGGTCCCGTTTCGGGCTCCTTTCACTCAGAATCAGGGCTTTGTCCACAATAGTGGAAGGGTCCTGACGTGACTTGGATCGATGTTCGACGCATGGCGGAGATTCGACCTCCTCCTCATTGTCACCCAAGTCCTCATATTCATCTTCGCTATCATAAATGCAGTCGACGTCCACGCTGCCACCCTCGCTCTCCCTGCCGTCTTCAGGTTGGCTCCCGGGTGGCACATGCGAGTGCATGTGCGTCCACTCCTGCATGTTTCAATCAATCACTCGACAGCAAAGAATGACAGTTGACAGGACAAGAGTTACTAGATTCTTTGGCGGGTTTGCAGCAGAGTAGGGTTTGATCCTCTTCGCGCCCAGAGGGTTGTCACAAGCTCCGGTGATGCTTCGAAGCCACTTCTCAACAGTTTTTTGTGAGACCTCCTCCGAGTGTGTCCTGCTTGAGTCCTCAGGACCAGCATAATGCCACATGGTGTGGTCCCTTGCTTGGAGGGACTGGATCCGTCGACTGAGAAATGTCTCCAAGAGATCCATTCCAGTGACTTCGCCACGGATAAGGGCTCCTACGGCATCCACCAAGATTCCGACTTGGACTTTTTCCCCTCCAACACTTTCAAAGATTTGGGAACGGCTGGACGATCTAATGTGAAGGGAGAAAGGCCAGTCGACATATTGGGAGAAGCGGCATCCTTGCAATAAAACCAGGTCGACTGCCAACCTCTAACTGATTCGGGAAAAGTCACAGAAGGAAAAGAACTACGAGCTCTCTTTTGAATTCCTAGACCCCCACACAACTGGACTACATGAGTCTTTCCATCCTCGGGGTGGGGCTTTTTTACCGTCTGAGATCTAACGGTGAAGATGTGATTCAACAGTCCCTAGTGGGGAGAACAGCCCAAGAAACACTCGCATAGAGTGATGAAGACTGACAAGTAGGTAATCGCATTTGGGGGGAAGTGATGGAGCTGAGCTCCGAAGAAGTTCAAGAATCCTCTAAAAAACGGGTGGGAGGCATGGAAAAACCTCTTTTGACGTGGGAGAGGAGAAGAACCCGCTCTCCCTCGCACGGCTCCGGCTCGCGCTCCCCCTCCGACAGCCTCCAAGCACCGTCCACCACGAGCCCGTCGACGACAAGGTTCTCGACGTCAACGGAGGTGACTGTCGATGGGAGAAAGTCCCCCTGGATCCACCCCGGCGGCACGGTGAACTTGGCTGTTGAGGGCTTCTTGGCCTTGCCCTTCGCGGATCCCTTCTTGGCGCGCTCCAACTTCTCTGTGGCTCCCTTCGTCATCGCGGCGGTGGAGTTCGTCGGAGCAAAGCAGAGTGGGCGCTGGAGACGAGGGAGGTGGAGGAAGAGAGGAGATTTGGGGGAGAAACACTATGCGAGCTACGGCGCTTCGGGATTTATACCCTGCCGAGTGCCTCACTAACATGCGGGCCCGCGAGATCCCCGCAAATCTCAACCGTAGACGATGCCCTGTACATGGCAAAATGAGCGATGCGCAAATCGAGGCGTCATGCCCTCGCTTGCCTCAATCATGGCGTCATCTTTGCGGGCACGCGTGCTTCCCAAATTTTCGTATCCCGCAAGATCCGAGCCTGACAGAGCGACCCGTCACATCCAGAGATCCCTTTAGGTCACTCGGAATTAAGTTGACACAGAATGTTCACTTGGACACTTTAAGGACAGAATCGATCCGGGCGAATGACGAAGAATTCAATCGATGCAAGTTTCGTTGAAGCCTCGAAAATCATTCGAAAGATTTGGTGCCCTGTTTCGAACTGGCATCGATACCCCCCTTCACCACTCGAACCATGATCCATTCGGGGGCTAATGACGAGGATATATACCTAAGGTAGGGTCCTAGGCCTGGCCTACATACCCTACCTAAGGACACTGTGTTGGAAAACTTAAGGACCACAGGAGAGATTCCGACTGGATTATCCATGGAGTTCAAGTCACTCGACATCCAAACCATTCGGCAGCTCCTTCCTCTGCCCGACAGCCACCTGTCACTCGGACGGCCCCGCTTCCAGTCGACATCAGAAGACCAGAAGCCGCCCATGAGAAACTAACAGGCAGGCATTAGGTCAGTCGTCATTAATAGCAATTATGAGTACGTTACCAGTAACGTTAGTCTTTATACCCACGATCGGACCCTTGGATGCCTGGCAATTATGAGGGGCAACGAACTCTATATAAGCCGCCCCTCCCCTCTGGCACAAGGGTTTGCAACCATTGTAATCTCTATTCTCCACACGACAAAGCTCCAGAGCACTGAGACGTAGGGCTATTACCTCCACGAGAGGGGCCTGAACTCATACATCCGTGTGTGCATCCTCGCCGTAGTTAGGACTCTGCCCTCTCCCTTCGTACCCCTACCTTCTACTGTCAGGCTTGTTCTCATGACAGGTTTGGTTTGTCCAACTAGATTGGTAATTCTTGCAATGGAAGAAGTGCTTGGTTTTGGTTTCAATCTTGCGGTGTCCTCAACCATGAAGGGATTGACAACCCCTTTATAGCATTGGGTGCAAGAGTCTGATTGTTTGTGCATGTGCATCCATTGGTGACTTGCTTTTTTCTTCTACTGGATTGATATCTTGATTCTCAAAAACTGGGAGAAATACTTATCTACTTCACTGCATCACCATTTTCTCTTCAAGAGAAAACCAACGCATACTCGAGAGGTAGCACACTCTTCTGAGGAAGCACTTACCAGGCTTGATCTCTCAAGGTCCCAACAGGCCAACATCACCGGGATTCACATGGAAACACTATCTAGCCGCCCCCGACAAGAAACATGGCAACAGAGTCGAGCGGGTTCTGCAAGAAGTGTGGGTGAGTACTAGGCATAATCTACATTATTGGTAAATATCATATCAGAAGCTAGACCAATTATATAACCTATATCTGCATTATTGTAGAAATAATATGCCTTCCCGAAAGAGTTCCTTCCTGAGGCACGCCTGAACATTGTGAAAGTTGCCAAGAACCGTCTCCCTGACTTGAAGCACAGTTTGCGCCACTAGGCTGTGCAACGGTTTTACGGCCCTGGCCCCGACGGGAAGCTGAAGGTGAAGAAGGCCAATGCTTGTGATGACCCAAAACTGACCAAGGAGGATTATATGACGGTAACCACCACACCACTGCTTTGTATATTACCAATACTTGTTTCTCTTCTTCGTCATCTGATGTTTTTTTGCCTGCGTAGATGAGGGTGAGCTGGATACCAGAGGACTACTGGGAGTGGTTTGTCAATTACTTGACCTCTCCTCGGTTCAAGGCGGTTCACACATAGAAAAGGAGTGAGCGATTCATGATGAAGGGCCCGACACATGTCCAGCGCAGCCTCAACCTAGAAGGTGTCCGTAGAAAAATGGTAAGTTTACCCCCAGGCACCATCGTCAAATTGGTCTCTAGGTTCTGCTATGTTTACTAATCATCTTGCTTCCTTTCGTAGAGCTGCAGAGAGCCAGGCCGCATTATCACCAAGGCAGAAGCATGGAAATACGGCCATAGTGGGGAGAAGTAGGGCCAGGAATGGTGCAGCGACAACGCTAAGGAAAAGATGAATGTTTACAAGGACTTGTACCAGAAGACCCACGGGGTCACGCCCGATCCTATGGCGTCCCAAATTGATCCGGTGGTAGTCATGAAGGTACGGACCGGCAAGAAGAGTGGACGCCACTTCATTTTCAATGACGCAATCTCCACATCATCTCATCCCACGCTTTCTGAGCTCCGGGCACAGAGCACGGCTTCTAGTGTTTCCATACGGAGTCACATGTCGCAGAGTGCAGTTGCAAAGCTCCAGGTTTGTACATTTATTTCATCCCCCATGTATTTACATTCTTGCATCGCAAACTTAATTCGTGATTACGATGACATATGACATGCTCAATTAGAGGAAGAAAGGAGGCTAAGGCAGGAAGCTGAAGCCAGAAGGGATCAACAAGAAAAAGAACGGAGCGCACGCGACCAGGAACAACAACAGAGGTTGCAGGAAACTGAGAAACGACTACAGGAGCTTACTGCAATTGTGGAAGTTCATAATAAGAATCAACCTCCACCTCCATCTTCACAACAGTAGAGGACGTGTTTACGGAGCTCATCTTCTGCACTATTGCCTAGCATCGTGCTGCTTATGAAATTTGTAGTATGACTTGTACACTATTTACTGAATTTCGGTTGTTGGATGTTTTATGAACTTTTGGTTGTATCTACGATGCTTGGGGAACTTAAAGTTCTAACTTGTATGATTTGCCTACACGTCGAGTTATATGACATATGTTTATTAGCTTTTGGTCATATATAGCTTTGACACAGCCTATATATATGCATACATACATATATGATTTTATTTGTAGGGATGTTCCAAAGCATGATGCAGTGCAGAGCTAGGCAGGTTGAACTCTATGCCGAATGGCGAAACTCGGTAAAAGATCTCGGCATATATCTTATTTTGTTTTTTTGCGAACCTGGCGCCCCCTTTCCATTATTATTCATAACGGAAATACATTGTCTTAACCAACCGGCAGGACTAGGGAAATGAAATTATCTTATTTTGTTCCTTTTCGTTTTCCTTTTAATTCACTTATATCCGATTATATACGTACAGAAATGGCATAAAACTTGTCCTTGTATGCATCTAAACAATAATATATAACCATGTCATACAGGCCCATGCATGTCATACACGCAAATAAACATAAAACAAACACAGACATATGCATATATATAAAGCATAGCCATGCATATACGTACAACCATGCACATAGATATAGCTAGCTAGGGTTCCACAAGTCGGACCCTAGAAATAAGTCAGGCGAGTTGTCATCTTCGACGTCGCCCTGCTTCCTCCCTCTCCTCAAACTCAGGTTATTACAAAAGTCCTAGTCTTCAGCGGGTCCTCCGGCTTCTCCATCCTCGATCCCGACCTGGCCCGATGATGTCAGTACGGTGGTCGTCACAAGCAGGATTGGGGGTCGGCTAGTTACAACCAAAATACTAATAATCCAAACTAGCTAGGGTTCCATAACTCGGACCCTCAAACTAAACCTCGGAGTCGTCGATGGACTCGTCCTCGTCGTCGTCGTGCTCCTCCTCCGTCTCGAGATACTCCAAGTTGGAGTCGGTGTGCTCCTCCTCCCACTCCCCATCCATGCTATCAATGTCATCGCCACCCAACTCTTTGTCTAGATCGGGTAGCTCAGACGACGAGCGGCGAACACCCTCATCCTCACTAGAATCAGGAGGGGTGACCTCCTCCTCGCTCGAGGAGGGGACATACCATGGCCCATCCCAGTACATGTCTTTGCTGCATTTGTTTAATAACAAAATAATGAGTTGTAAATATATATATCTCTATATTATATATATAGCTGACTTTCTAATGATTAATTAAGAATTAAAGTAGCAAAACCCGGCCCAGCAAAGAACAAATAAACAATTTAATTGGATCTCTATGGATAGACAAAAAATATTCTTCTAACAGATACACAATTTACGTCTAAAATTGAACTATAACATTTTCACAATTTGCCCAAATTAACTAGCATTATTGTTGCTTGCTACTTGTGAACAGATATATACATGCACATGCACATTTTGCCAAAAAAGGGAAAAAAGGTGAAGAAGCTCACCTCGCGCGCTCCTCCCTGTGTTTGCAGATGCCGGTGCTGATGCAACGAGGAAGGAGGTGGCCGGCATCCATTACCGCAGAGGCACTTGTGACCTCGGCGGTGAGCATTGCCATGGGGCCGCTAATGGTCGCGGCGGCGGCCGTGGCCACGGATGCGACATCGTCCGTTGATTTGAGGGCGACGAAACCCGAGGCCGCCACGGCTCCGCCGGCTGAGGCGGCCGTGGCGGCCGTCCGCGATGCAGAAGACGACGTAGAGTCGATGCAACAACGGCTTCGAGATGGAGAGGCGGCAGCGTGGATGGGAGAAGTGGACGATGCGGCATGGCGGCGATCCATCGATGGTGGAGCGAGAGAGCTAGCTAGATGGCTGGCTACGGCGAGAGAGTGAGAGTGAGCAGACCGAGGGTTTTCTTATAGCAAACCCTCGCTCGCTCGTTTCTCATTTAATACGAAAGCAGATGTTTGTCGACCTTTTAAACTCGACACAACTAGACACTTGGTAAATATGTGACGCGTGGTATTCCAATTTAATTTTTTTTGAAACCCTCAAAAAGTTTACTGAGTGTTGCCCAGAAGAAACTCGGCAAACATATTACACCTGCCATTCCAATTAAGAAAATGTAAACAAAAAAATGTTTGCCGAGTTACTGTTAGTCAAAATCGGCAAACGAAGGCCGCCGTCACTGCTCCGTCCATTGCTGCCAGGCATGGCCCACATTTCAGTATTCGCCGAGTTTTTTCTGTCAAGAACTCGGCGAACTATTTTTGTCGCTGGTTTTTTTTGTTCGCCGAGTCTAATTTCGTCAGAACCCGACAAACAACACCGTTCTGCCGAGTTACGAATTACTTCCGAGTTCGGTTACGGATAAAATTCGACAGACAGAATATCACCGAGTGCCCGATGAAATGCACTCGACGAAGAATTGAAACTCGGGACAAAACCCGATTCTAATAGCGTATTGTGAGTGTATGCCTTAAGAAAAACGCTAATGCTCTACCAACTGATCACGCGGAGAGCTCTGCCACCCGCGCAGCCGGTGGATCGCTTGATCCATGCTTGGTCGCTCGGGCTCTGACGCTCGTACGCATAGTCTGTTGTTTTTCTTGCCTATTACGTGTCATTTTTACTTTATCTTGTGTTGCTAACTATAGCGGTGAACGATGGCTGCAATTTAGACAAGTTTTTAAAACATCAGCTCTGTTGCCAAAAAATGATTTTTTTATAACCCGACCTATGTTGTAAAAGTTTTTTGTAACATGACCTTTATTGCAAAATTTTCTTTCGTAACAGTACATGTGTTGCAAAAAGATGAAGAAATAAAAATTCTGCAACCAGACCTATGATGCAAAAAATTCTGCAATATTATCTTTGTTGCAAAAGTTTCTTCCGCAACAATATATATGTTGCAAAAAGACGGAGAAAAAAAATCATGCAACCTGACCTATGTTGCAAAAAATTTCTGTAACATAACCTTTGTTGCAAAAGTTTTTGTGGCACGACCTATGATGCAAATGTTTCCGCAACATTACCTCTGTTGCAAAAATGAAGAACGCCATTCGACCAGTCGATGTCGGGACCGAAATAGCGAGCTTGTTTCTGCAACTCGAACCTTGTTTCAGGATATATTTGGCCAGGGAGGCGACCGCGCGCGTACATCGCACGGCTAGTCGGGTGATGAATAATTAATACGGATTCACCGGTGGATGCCCAGCAGTCGCATGCCTTAGAGCATCTCCAACCGCGGCCCCAAAGGACCCCTCAGGCCCTTTTTTATCGCCGGCGCCAATAAATCGGCCCAGTCGCGCCCCTAGGACCCCGTTTTTCGCTGGTTTGAGCCCTTTTTGGGCCGGCGAAGCCAGGCCAAACCCAGGGCACTGGGGATCTCTTGGGGGGCTCCGGCGGTGACAAACCGACGTGTGGGACGCCACTGTCAGGCGAATCTCATCATTTTCCCCGCCCGGGCGTCCCCTCCCCCCTTCCCATCCCCCGTTCTCCCTAACCCCTCCCCCCGGTGCCCCTCGCCTGTTCACGATCGCTGCGTCGCCGCTAGAAAAGGCCCCACATCGCTCCCCCTCGCCGGATTTTGCCTACCCCCGACCCTCGCCCATCACTGACCTCACAGGCCCAAGCCACGCTGGGCAGGGCGCCGACAGCAGCTCGCCCGTCACGCCAACAAGGTGTTCGACGTTTTGCCTGCTCGGCCATGGACTCGGGCGACGAGGAGGCGTTCGCGCCCCTGTTGGAGCAGGAAGCCAAGGCTGCCGCCGCCGACGAGGAGCACCTCATGATACTCGCCTCGCTGGTCGGCCTGTTCGTCAACAACGACAAGCCCCGACGAGGCGGCTCGGCGCCGGGCCGGCGCAAGAGCAAGCAACGGCATCGGATGGAGGGGTATCGCATGCTCTACGTCGGCTACTTCGCTGACTCTCCATTGCACAGCGATAAAGTATTTCGGTGTCGCTACCGGATGAGCCGAAAGCTCTTCCTCAGGATTGTTAATTCGGTCCGGGAGTTCAACAGCTATTTCGTTTACAGGAAGGATTGCACCGGCACAGTTGGATTCTCCTCACTTCAGATATGCATCCAAGCTATGAGGATGCTTGCATACGGAGCTCCCGCGGACATACAAGAAGATTATGGGCGAATGGCCGAGTCCACCACCATTGAGTGTCTATATAAGTTCTGCAGGTCAGTGGTGGCAGTGTTTGGACCACAATATTTGCGACCACCCAATGCCGAAGACACTGCTCGAATCCTAGCACAAAATGCAGCAGGAGGATTTCCTGGGATGCTTGGAAGCATCGACTGCATGCATTGGTCATGGAAAAACTGCCCATTTGCTTGGCAGGGGATGTACAAAGGTGCCAAAGGTGGTTGCAGTGTGGTACTAGAGGCAGTAGCCATACATGACCTATGGATTTGGCACTCTTTCTTTGGTATGGGAGGAACTCACAATGATATCAATGTCTTGGAGTGCTCTAATGTCTTCGTCAAGCTTGTTGAAGGTCATGCTCCTTCGGTGAACTTTGGGATCAATGAACGCCACTACAACAAGGGATACTATCTAGCAGATGGTATCTATCCGAGATGGTCCACATTTGTAAAGACTATCTCAAAACCTCTGGGGCCAAAGAAGGCTCACTTTGCTAAGTGTTAGTAGGCTTGCAGGAAAGATGTCGAGCGAGCATTTGGTGTGCTCCAATCACGATTTGCTGTTGTCCGGTACCCCGCTATGACCTGGTCCAAAAGGCAGATGTGGGAGATCATGAATTGTTGTGTCTGCTTGAACAACATGATCATTGAGAGCGAGCAGGAAGAGCCAGTGTTTGATCCTGAACTATATCACAGGATGGGACCTCCTGTAGTTATTGATCACCAGGTACCTGTAAAATGGGCTGCCTACCTCAATATGCGCCAAAAGATCCGAAACCCACAAGTACATCAAGAACTGCAGGACGATCTGGTGGAGCATCTATGGAGCCTCAAGGGCAACACCTAGCTCGATTTGTTTTAATTTATGTTGAAACTTGCTTCATCGAACTATTTGATTTTGTATTAATTTCTATGATGAATATTCATTTTTTATTCAATTTGCGTCCATTTTGTTGATTTTAAGCCGAAAGAGTGATGAGATAGCGTCGAGCCTAGACCTAATTTGGGCCGAATCTGCGTCCATAATGGGCCAAAAGCGGCGGTTGGGGGCGCCCCTGGGTCGGCGACTGGGAAGTCGAGCCCTCCAGGCCGATTTTAGCGTCGATTTCGCCTCAAGCGGCGCTAAAATCGGCCCCTAGGGGCAACGGCTGGAGATGCTCTTAAGGCCAGTCTTTTCATACCAAAATCCAAGAATGACGTGGCATAATCGGTCGACTGTAGGAATCTTCATCCTACGGGGAACACGCACCGTCCTGACGCCAATGTTTTGGATTCCGAATGGGCAAATTTTCTTTTGGGTGGGTGGAATTCACACTAACCACGGTTCCCGAGAAATACCAAAAAATATTCGGACGAAATTTATATTTGAATTTTGAATTCAAATTCTTGTAAATTAGATATAAAAAGTCTTGAACTAATTTTGTTCAGAAAAGAGGTAGTAGCACAGTGAAAGATGAACTACGTGTGCGCGTAGCTGTGTTGAGGTCGCAACTTCGATTCTTCCGCACCCCATTTTTTTACATTTTCTATTTAATTATTTTTCAATATAACAAAAGAGAAAACAGTAGAAGAAGGATTCAAACCAGCTACCTCTTGAGGCGGATAACAAATGGTTACCGCTACCTTATAATAAGGGGTTTGTTTCAATAGAGAAACACCTTTAATTTAATAGATTTTGAGAGTTTAAATTTAAAATGTTAAAAAATTGGATTTTTTTTGTTCGGGATAAATATTTCTCGTGGGACGGCCATAAACGCGGTAACCGTTCGGCAACCGAATTTCTCGGACGTAACCCAAAACGCTACCTGACACCCGACTCAACTGCCACAACTCCAAGGCTCCAAGCTCCGTTCTCCCCGCCATGGCTGCAGATTCCGCCGGCACCTCGTCATCGCCACCGCCGCTACCCCACCGCGGCTCCTCCCGTGAATTCTCACACGAGGCGTCCTCCTCATCCTCCTCGGGCGCCGCGGGGGCACAGCCGGCCGGTGCCGTGTGATGGCCGCGCCGAGGAGGACGTGCTCAACATTGACTCTCCGTGGGTCGCGGCGGCAGAGGCTGGCTCGAGGCTGGAGGAAGCCGCGGTGGCTGAGAGCGAGGTGGACCAAGACGAGATACGAAGCAACCTGGAGCGACAGGAGGCCGAGGTCCAGTATACAGTATATACTAACTTATTTACTGGGATCAAGTCGCGAAAATTTCACTAATCTTAAACCTTGCTGTGACGATCGTGACGCTGAGCTCCATTCGTTGATTTTTGGGTGATGGTTCTCCTTTGCAATTATTTTTTTCTAGCCCGTAGGCCGTACCACTGTCAGGATAAAGCTCTAACCCCGATTCTCGTCGGCATAGGTCTATGCCGACGGGGCGTCGGCATAGGGCCGTCGGCACCATATATGTCGGCGTACCCCAAGTCGTCGTCGGCATAAAAAAATAGTCAGCATATATGCTATGCCGACGATGTCCGTACAGAGATACCGACGGCCCAGGCCGTCGGCATAGCTTCAGGGCAAACGGCGTCCGACAGCGCTGCCGTCAAGAGTGCACCACCCAGGGACGGCCATGTGTCGGTCCTATGCCGATGGCATGGCCGTTGGCACAGAGAGCGACGTGGCGGCCTGCGATGGTTCCTGGCGCACGCCTATGCCGACGGTTCAGGCCGTCAGCTTAAGATACAAAGGTATGCCGACGGTATAGCCGTTGATCAGGAATGGCCCACCACGCGTCTCGGATCGATGACGTGCCACGCGCCGCAGATCGATGACGTGGACACGTAGCTATGCCGACGGTCAACCGACGGTTTGACCGTCGACATAGCTATGCCGACGGCCTCCGTCAGAACCGTCGGCATAGATCTGACGACATCAGACCACCATCCCACCCCCAGGATCGCCTACGTCACCTCTAAGCCGACGGCCCACATATACCGACGACCTGGGTCGGCATAGAGCAAGATATGCCAACGACTTTTATACGCCTACGGCCCCCGTCGGCGTAGGGCTCACTTTGCCGACGGCTTTTCTACGCCTACGGCATTTTGTCAGCCATCGGCATACAGGGATCTATGCTGACGGTGGCCGTTGGCGTAGATTAGGCCGTCGGCATAAACAGTTATTCTGGTAGTGTACAGACTAATGCTGAAGTTGGCTGCATGTAGACAATGTCTTGATAATGAAGAGGCATAGCCCTGTTCGAGAAACAAAAAATGTGGGGCTGTTTGATTTTGTGTTCATTCTAACAATTTGTAGCATTGCTCATTCATTTGCTCATTGTATCTCCACTGCAGTTGATGGCATTGGAAGCAATATACGGGAGTGACCTTGTTCAATTTGCGAGCAAAGAAGGGCTCCGCTATTTCCAGGTTTCTAGTGTTGTTCGTCATGGCTGCTATTTCATCTCTTCTTGGATGGTGAAAATCTGGGCTTAATGATGTTTCATCTGTACCACTTCAATTACAGATTTGCATACGTTACGATCTTCATGATGGCGCTCAAGTGTGTGCCAGGCTTTCTTTTGCCACTGAAAAAGCAAAAGATGGAGGATGTCCTGATGATGATGACACAGAAGAACATTCTGCTGCACCTGATGCATTCTCTTACACCTGCAACTTTGAGTACTTGCCTCCTTTGCTATTGACATGCCTACTTCCAAAATCTTATCCTACCAAAGAGCCCCCATATTTTACCGTAACCGCCAAATGGATGGATGGGCCTGATGTTTCTGAACTCTGTGAGATGCTTGATACTATCTGGGCAGAGCTGCCAGGGCAGGAAATGGTATATCAATGGGTCGAGTGGATACGCAATTCTTCCTCGTCAAATCTCTGGTTTGATGGCAAAATATTCTTAGGTCAAGACATTCAGAGACACAACGGAGATTAGCCTGCAATCTCAAGAAGTCTCTCACTGGAGTATGTGATCCCTTCCAAAACGTTACCAAGTTTTTCTTTGAGGATCTTCATACACTATCAGAATAACAGCTAAGGCTGACGGCCTAATCTACGCCGACGACCCCCGTTGACATAGAGGAAGGTATGCCGACGGCCTAGGCGAAGCCGTCGGTGCAGGAAAGCCGTCGGCATGCCTGGAGATATGCCTACGGTGGCCGTCGGCGTATCCAGGCCGTCGGCATATCGTAATATATGCCTATAGTGGCCGTCGGCATAGAAGGCCCGTCGGTATAGATGTAGGCCTGGCGACTCTGACGATGGCCGTCGGCATAGCTATGCCGACGGCAAGGTCGTCGGCGTAGGTTTGGTCCACGTCACCGATCTGCGACGCGTGCCACGTCATCGATCCAAGGCCTACGGTCGATCCGTGGGCAAACCTATGCTGACGGCCTTGTCGTCGGCATATCTTTCTTTTATCTGTTTTTTACTTATTTTTATATTTTAGTTTTTTTCTAAATTAAAATTTGATTAACTTAAATGTGTCTTATCTAAACATAAACATTACATAATAAATTATATATAGATTTGTGTTGAATTTTTCATATATTATGCATATGTAGTTTGTATTTGTTTTCGAGTATGTTAGTAATGTGACCACATGTTCTTTTGCATATAGATTCCTATACTTTATTAAAGTCAAAGGCATAGACCGCCCAGTCAACTCTCGCAGGGTTAGACAGGACGGGTGTAGTTTGGGGATAGCTATGCCGCCAGGTCTTTATCTGGGCCCTCTTACACGTCCGGAAGTGCGGTAGTGGGTGCAAGCACATGGCACGTGGATCCATGGTGTGACCCCCCTCACCGCCGTCGCCGCCGCCGTCGCACGGAGTGGGGAACAACCACGTCGGGCGGTAACGGAGGGAATCTTGGTGTGGGTTGTGCCCGGACCTTGATACGAAGTGTACCTAGGGGTTGGGCTATCACATCCATGTGAAAATGTCTATCAGTCAAACCCCCTCCGACGAAAGTCAAAGGCGTAGACCGCCCGGTCAACTCTCGCAGGGTTGGACGGGACGGGTGTAGTTTGGGGGTAGCTATTCCGCCAGGTCTTTATCTGGGCCCTCCTACACGTCCGGAAGTGCGGTAGTGGGTGCAAGCACACGGCACGGGGATCCATGGTGTGACCCCCCTCACCGCCGTTGCCGCCGCCATCGCACGGAGGGGGGAACAACCACGTCGGGCAGTAACGAAGGGAATCTTGGTGTGGGTTGTGCTCGCACCTTGATACGAAGTGTACCTAGGGGTTGGGCTATCACATCCAGGTGAAAATGTCCATCAGTCAAACCCCCTCCGGCGAAAGTCAAAGGCGTAGACCGCCCGGTCAACTCTCCCAGGGTTAGACGGGACGGGTGTAGTTTGGGGGTAGCTATGCCGCCAGGTCTTTATCTGGGCCCTCCTACACATCCGGAAGTGCCGTAGTGGGTGCAAGGACACGTCACGTGGATCCATGGTGTGACCCCCCTCACCGACGTCGCCGCCGCCGTCGCACGGAGGGGGGAACAAGCACGTCGGGTAGTAACGGAGAGAATCTTGGTGTGGGTTGTGCCCGGACCTTGATACGAAGTGTACCTAGGGGCTTGGCTATCACATCCAGGTGAAAATGTCCATCGGTCAAAGCCCCTCCGGCAAAAGTCAAAGGCGTAGACCGCCCGGTCAACTCTCGCAGGGTTAGACGAGACGGATGTAGTTTGGGGGTAGCTATGCCGGCAGGTCTTTATCTGGGCCCTCCTACACGTCCGGAAGTGCGGCAGTGGGTGCAAGCAAAGGGCACGCGGATCCATGGTGTGACCCCCCTCACCGACGTCGCCGCCGCCGTTGCACGGAGGGGGGAACAACCATGTCGGGCAGTAACGGAGGGAATCTTGGTGTGGGTTGTGCCCGGACCTTGATACGAAGTGTACCTAGGGGCTGGGCTATCACATCCAGGTGAAAATGTCCATCGGTTAAACCCCCTCCGGCGAAAGTCAAAGGCGTAGACCGCCGGGTCAACTCTCGCAGGGTTAGACGGGACGGGTGTAGTTTGGGGGTAGCTATGCCGCCAGGTCTTTATCTGGGCCCTCCTACACGTCCGGGAGTGTCGTAGTGGGTGCAAGCATAGGGCACGCGGATCCATGGTGTGACCCCTCTCACCGACATCGCCACCAACGTCGCACGGAGGGGGGAACAAGCACGTCGGGCAGTAACGGAGGGAATCTTGGTGTGGGTTGTGCCCGGACCTTGATACGAAGTGTACCTAGGGGCCGGACTATCACATGCAGGTGAAAAAGTCCATCGGTCAAAACCCCTCCGGCGAAAGTCAAAGGCATAGACCACCCGGTCAACTCTCGCAGGGTTAGACGGGACGGGTGTAGTGTGGGCTAGCGATGCTGCTAGGTCTTTATCAGGGCCCTCTTACACGTCCAGAAGTGCCGTAGTGAGTGCAAGCACACGGCACGCGGATCCATGGTGTGACCGCCCTCACCGATGTCGCCGCCGCCGTCGCACGGAGGGGGGAACAACCACGTCGGGTAATAACAGAGGGAATCTTGGTGTGGGTTGTTCCCGGACCTTGATACGAAGTGTACCTAGGGGCTGGGCTATCACATCCAGGTGAAAAGGTCCATCGGTCCAACTCCCTCCGGCGAAAGTCAAAGGCGTAGAACGCCCGGTCAACTCTCGCAGGGTTAGACGGGATGGGTGTAGTTTGGGGGTAGCTATGCCGCCAGGTCTTTATCAGGGCCCTCCTACATGTCTGGAAGTGCCGTAGTGGGTGCAAGCACACGACACTCGGATCCATGGTGTGACCCCCCTCACCGACGTCGCCGCCGCCATCGCATGGAGGGGGGAACAACCACGTCGGGCAGTAACGGAGGGAATCTTGGTGTGGGTTGTGCCTGGACCTTGATACGAAGTGTACCTAGGGGTTGGGCTATCACATCTAGGCGAAAATATCCATCGGTCAAACCCCCTCCGGCGAAAGTTAAAGGCGTAGACCCCGGTCAACTCTCGCAAGATTAGACGGGAGGGGTGTGCTTTGGGGGTAGCTACGCCGCTAGGTCTTTATCTGGGTCCTCCTACACGTTCGGAAGTGCCGTAGTGGGTGCAAGCACACGGCATGCGGATCCATGGTGTGACCCCCCTCACCGCCATCGCCGCCGTCGTCGCACGGAGTGGGAACAACCACGTCGGGCAGTAAGGGAGGGAATCTTGGTGTGGGTTGTGCCCAGACCTTGATACGAAGTGTACCTTGGGGCTGGGCTATCACATCCAGGTGAAAATGTCCATCGATCAAACCCCTTCCGGCGAAAGTCAAAGGCGTAAACTGCCCGGCAACTCTCGCAGGGTTAGACGGGACAGGTGTAGAGCTATGCCGCCAGGTCTTTATATGGGCCCTCCTACACGTCCGGAAGTGCGGTAGTGGGTGCAAGCACACGGTCCGCGGATCCATGGTGTGACCCCCCTCACCGACATCATCGCCGCCATCGCACGGAGGAGGGAACAACCACGTTGGGCAGTAACGGAGGGAATCTTGGTGTGGGTTGTGCCTGGACCTTGATACGAAGTGTACCTAGGGGCTGGGCTATCACATCCAGGTGAAAATGTCCATCGGTCATACCCCCTCCAGCGAAAGTCAAAGGCGAAGACCGCCCGGTCCACTCTCACAGGGTTAGACGGGACGGGTGTAGTTTGGGGGTAGCTATGCCGCGAGATCTTTATCTGGGCCCTCCTACACGTCCGGAAATGCGGTAGTGGGTGCAAGCACACGACACGCGGATCCATGGTGTGACCCCCCTCACAGACGTCGCCGCCACCGTCGCACGGAGGGGGGAACAACCACGTCAGGCCGTAACGGATGGAATCTTGGTGTGGGTTGTGCCCGGACCTTGATACGAAGTGTCTTGAGGGGCTGGGCTATCACATCAAGGTGAAAATGTCCATCGGTCAAACCCCCTCCGGCGAAAGTCAAAGGCGTAGACCGCCCGGTCAACTCTCGCAGGGTTAGACGGGACGGGTGTAGTTTGGGGGTAGCTATGCCGTCAGGTCTTTATCTGGGCCCTCCTACACATCCGGAAGTGCCACAATGGGTGCAAGTACACGGCATGCGGATCCACTGAGTGACCTCCCTCACCGCCGTCGATGCCGCCGTCGCACGGAGGGGGAAAAACCACGTCGGGCAGCAATGGAGGGAATCTTGGTGTGGGTTGTGCCCGGACCTTGATACAAAGTGTACCTATGGGCTGGGCTATCACATCCATGTGAAAATGTCCATCGGCCAAACCCCCTCCGGTGAAAGTCAAAGGCGTAGACCGCCCGGTCAACTCTCGCAGGGTTAGACGGGACGGGTGTAGTTTGGGGGTAGCTATGCCACCAGGTCTTTATCTGGGCCCTCCTACACGTCTGGAAGTGTGGTAGTGGGTGCAAGCACACGGCACGCGGATCCATGGTGTGACCCCCCTCACCGCCGTCGCCGCCGCCGTCGCACGGAGGGGGAACAACCACGTCGGGCAGTAACGGAGGGAATCTTTGTGTGGGTTGTGCCCGGACCTTGATACGAAGTGTACCTAGGGGCTGGCCTATCACATCCAGGTGAAAATGTCCATCGGTCAAACCCCCTCCGTCGAAAGTCAAAGGCGTAGACCGCCCGGTCAACTCTCGCAGGGTTAGACGGGACGGGTGTAGTTTGGGGGTAGCTATGCCGCCAGGTCTTTATCTGGGCCCTCCTACACGTCCGGAAGTGCGGTAGCGGGTGCAAGCACACGACACGTGGATCCATGGTGTGACCCCCGTCACCGACGTCGCCGCCGCCGTCGCACGGCGGGGGAACAACCACGTCGGGCAGTAACGGAGGGAATCTTGGTGTTGGTTGTGCCCGACCTTGATACAAAGTGTACCTAGGGGCTGGGCTATCACATCCAGGAGAAAATGTCCATCGGTCAAACACCCTTCGGCGAAAGTCAAAGGCGTAGACCGCCCGGTCAACTCTCGCAGGGTTAGACGGGAGCGTGTAGTTTGGGGGTAGCTATGCCGCCAGGTCTTTATCTGGGCCCTCCTACACGTCCGGAAGTGCGGTAGTGGGTGCAAGCACACGACACGCGGATCCATGGTGTGACCCCCCTCACCGACGTCGCCGCCGCCGTCGCACGGAGGGGGGAACAACCATGTCGGGCAGTAACGGAGGGAATCTTGGTGTGGGTTGTGCCCGGACCTTGATACGAAGTGTACCTAGGGGCTGGGCTATCACATCCAGGTGAAAATGTCCATCGGCCAAACCCCCTCCGGCGAAAGTCAAAGGCGTAGACCACCCGGTCAACTCTCGTAGGGTTAGACGGGACGGGTGTAGTTTGCGGGTAGCTATGCCGCCAGGTCTTTATCTGGGCCCTCCTACACGTCAGGAAGTGCGGTAGTGGGTGCAAGCACACGACACGCGGATCCATGGTGTGACCCCCCTCACCGCCGTCGCCGCCGCCGTCGCACGGAGGGGGAACAACCACGTCGGGCAGTAACGGAGGGAATCTTGGTGTGGGTTGTGCCCGGACCTTGATACGAAGTGTACCTAGGGGCTGGGCTATCACATCCAGGTGAAAATGTCCATCGGTCAAACCCCCTCTGGCGAAAGTCAAAGGCGTAGACCGCCCGGTCAACTCTCGCAGGGTTAGACAGGACGAGTGTAGTTTGGGGGTAGCTATGCCACGAGGTCTTTATCTGGGCCCTCCTACACGTCCGGAAGTGCGGTAGTGGGTGCAAGCACAAGACACGCGGATCCATGGTGTTACCCCCCTCACCGATGTCGCCGCCGCCGTTGCACGGAGAGGGGAACAAGCACGTCGGGCAGTAACGGAGGGAATCTTGGTGTGGGCTATGCCCGGACCTTGATACAAAGGGGTTGTTTGGTTTGAGACTAACTTTGCCAAAGGTTGCCACACCTAAGCTTAGACATGTTTGAACAACTTAGGTGGGTGTTTGGTTCAAGCCACACATTTGGCAAGCCACACCAGGGTCCCACATTACATACACCCAAAAAGTGTGGCAAGATTCCCTTAGGCTTACCAACTTGTGGCTCTTATTTTGTAGAACTAACCTTAGGCAAGCTTGGCAAAAATGTGTGGCAAAGTATGGCAATGCTAGGCCTAGAACCAAACAGCCCCGAAGTGTACCTAGGGGCTGGGCTATCACATCCAGGTGAAAATTTCCATCGGCCAAACCCCCTCCGGCAAAAGTCAAAGGCGTAGACTGCCCGGCCAACTCTCGCAGGGTTAGACGGGACGGGTGTAGTTTGGAGGTAGCTATGCCGCCAGGTCTTTATCTGGGCCCTCCTACACGTCCGGAAGTGCGATAGAGGGTGCAAGCACATGGCACGCGGATCCATGGTGTGACCCCCCTCACCGACGTTGCCGCCGCCGTCGCACGGAGGGGGGCACAAGCACGTCGGGCAGTAACAAATTTTTTACATAAGACACACTTAAGTTAATCAAATTTGTTTTTTAAAAAAAGAAAGAAAATATAGCAAAAAAAGAAATAATTAAAATAGAAAATATAGCAAAAATCTATGCCGACGGCTAGGCCGTCGGCATAGGTACACCCACGGACCGAGAAGTTCACGCGGATCGATGAAGTGGCTGTGCGTGGACCTATGCCTACGGCCTGGTCGTCGGCATAAGGCCACCTTATCCACTCGGCCGGCCTCCTCCTCCACTCATTTCTCTCGCTACCGCCGCCGCCCGCGCCGCACCAACCCCGCGTCGCGAGCCTGCGGCCGCCCACGCCGCACCAACCCCGTGCCGCGAGCCCGCCACCGCCCGCACCGCGAGCCTGCCTCCGCCCGCGTCGCACCAACCCCGCGCCGCGAGCCCACCGTCGCCCGTGCCGCACCAACCCCGCGTCACCCCGCCCTGAGCCCACCGCCGCCCGCGCCGCACCAACCCTGTGCCGCCCCACCCCAAGCCCGCCGCCGCCCACGCCTTCCCGCTCCGAGCCCGCGACGCCTCGCCCCGAGCCCGCCGCCGCCCGTGCCTTCCCGCCCCGACCCCGCGCAGCCCCGCCCCGACCCCGCGCAGCCCTGCCCCGACCCCACGCTTGCCAACCCGAGCACGTAAATGCCTGCACCGACCCCGCGCCACCCGCCCCGCCTCGACCCCGCGCCGGCCGCCCCGCGCCTCCCCGCCGCAACTCCGGCCGTCCCTCTCGAAGGTGAAATTTTTATGCATTTTTTAGTGTTTTTAGTAATCTTGTAGCTAGATGGTTAGATAGGTATTTAGATAGTTAGATAGATAGTTCGATAGATAGTCAGATAGATAGTTAGATAGGTGAATATCTTGCAAAAAGAATTGGTTAGGTGAGATGCTATATGTTGCATATCTTGCACAAAAATTTGGTTCGATGAGATGAATCAATGATTATGACGAATAGGTGATAATGATGATGATGAATATGTGCTGACGATGATGAATATATTGTTAATGTTGTTAGTTTTTTTTTCTACATGATGCAAAAATAAATGAATGGATGTTTAAATGTTTTAAATATGCTCTATGAGTTGTGATGTTCTAATTTTTTGACGCGATGGAATTTGCAGGCTTTGTGGTGTCGCATTTCATCGGAGTGACCGTTGTCCGACGCGTTGGTCCCCCTAAGCATCCCTCTGCTGTTCGACTACTTCCTCTATAGCCGAGGGTGAGCTACAAGTCCATCTCCTTCATTTTTCATGTCACTAGATTTCATTCTCAAGTCAGGTCGCGTAACCTAGGCGTCTCCCGTCCGAAAGGGTTGCATCAATAAATATGCATTCAATTGCATATTTATCACCACAGCTCTTTCGAATTGTCCAGCGTTTTCCATGGACAGCCCAAGGATGTGTAGATTGGGTATGTTCTTCATGTTCTACCACGTTCCGAGACAGGATTTCAGCGGCGCCTCCCCATTGTTCTCCGGAGCACATTCTCCCAGCTATTTGCCGAGACGTGTATCTGGAGAACAGCGGGGAGGTGCTGCCGAAATTTTGTCTCGGAACGGGGTAGAATGGAGAACATACTCAATCTACACATCTTCGGGTGGGATTAGGACCCATCTTTACCTATTAGAGATGTAGGTGGATTCAACACGGTAGAAACTAAAAATTTGATGTGATTAATTTAAGTGAATCCTTAATTATGTTGTGTGGCTTGCAAAAAAGCAGAGGATGGCAGATAATCGGTGGATGTACAGTGGTTTTATCCGTCGGAATCGAGTAACATCAGAGTGGATCGTGAAAACCAATGTGTATTTGAAGGACATATTCCGTCGTCCAATGAGAATTATCCCACCATGCCCCTGTGCGAGATGTGAAAGACGTCACCGTAGAAATCGCATGCACGGATATATGCCAAACTTTGACATGCCGTCGATAAACATAGCCGAGCAGGACCGTGGTAGAGAGGAGGTGATGCGACAACGCATCGATGGATATGAGGACGACAGGGTCAGGGACATGCTAGATGATGTCATTGTTGCAAAAACGGCAAATGTGACACCTTCAGAGAATGAACCGAAGGAGCCGGAGGCAACCGCAAAGGCCTTCTTGGAGGTCTTGGCCACGTCGAAGAAACCTCTTTATGCGGGTGCAAAAATATCTCAGCTGGATGCCATCTCGCAACTGATTGCAGTCAAGGCTGAGTATGGTTGTAGCCAGAAATGCTTCGAAGCATTCCTGGGAGTATGGGCTAACAGCCTCCCTGAGGGTCGTGAACTGCCGAAAAGCATGTACGCTACAAAGAAAATCATGAAGGCACTCTCTATGGATTATGAGAAAATACATGTTTGTCCGAAGAATTGTCTTTTGTTTAGGCACGAGTATGCGGATGACAAGTACTGTAGGGAGTGTGGTTCGTCTCGGTACCTTGAGGTGGTCGGTGAGGATGGTGAGAAGAGGCAGCTAGACATCCCTGCAAAGGTGCTTCGGTATCTCCATTTCATTGAAAGACTGCAGCGCCTTTTCATCACGGAGGAGACTGCCAAAATGATGAAGTGGCACAAGCAAGGTATAAGGTACCATCCGCATAAAATCGTACATCCATCGGAAGCAGAAGCATGGAAGTGTTCAATGAAGAATACCCGGAGGAAGCAGCCGAGGCTGGGAATGTCAGAATTAGCATATCAGGTGATGGGTTAAATCCATATGGTATGTCGTCCAACCCATACAGTTGCTGGCCCGTGTTTGTAATTCCGCTCAATCTCCCTCCCGGTGCCCTAATGCAACAGAAGACCATGTTCTTGTCGCTCATCATTCCGGGGCCTGAATACCAGGGGAAGCAATTGGGTGTGTTTATGCAGCCGCTGGTGGATGATTTGCTCCATTCTTGGTACTTTCCGAGGTTGACATACGACCGGGATCTGCAGAGAAATTTCTTGATGAAAGTTTGGTTGCACTATTGCATGCATGACTTTCCCGGCTATGCTCTATTCTGCGGATGGTGTACCAGTGGGAAGATGCCATGCCCAGTGTGCATGCAGGCTCTGCGAATGATTTGGCTGAGTAAGGGTGGCAAGTATGTAGCCTTTGACCTGCATCGATAGTTCCTCCCTCTAGACCATCCAGATAGGGAAGACAAGAAGAACTTCACGAAAAGCTGGGTTGTCCATGAAGTAACCGAGATTCCAACGTTTTCAGGGGCAGATGTTATTGCTCAGCTAAAAGCTATCAAGCCTAAAGGCAAAGCCAAAGCCAAAGCCAAAGCCAAAGGCTTCTAGGGATATGGTGAGACGCACAATTGGAATCACATTACCCCCTTCTCGCAGCTTCCCTATTTCAAGGACCTCAAACTTCCTTACAACATCGATGTGATGCACACAGAAAAGAATGTTGCAGAGTCTCTTTTGCACATGATCCTCAACAATCCTGATAAGACGAAGGATAACGTTAAAGCTAGAGCCAATCAACAGAAAACTTGTGATAGACCACGACTCATTATTTTGCTAAGGAGCAAAAGTGGCTCATTGAGCCCACGGGGAAAGAGTAAGTGTCACTTTATAATAATTTCATTATTTTGCTTGTCACATGCTCATTCCGGTTGTTATTTATTTTGCTTGTCACATGCTAATAGTTTATTCTTTTGCAGCAACTGGATATATTCTAAAGGGGTCCGTATTCCCAACGGCCTCATCACCGTCTTGCTGAAGTTATACTGGCCGGGGTTGTACTGTCCGGATCCAGTGAGGCAACTGGACAGTCGGGTTTTGGCCATGAGCTGGGACCGCTAGAAAGCGGCCCTCCACGCGGAGCATGAGACCCATGCCAAGGCCGTGATCACTACTTTCTGGGTGAGTTCTCTTCAGAAGCACAAGTCCATTCTAGTTTCATGAATGATTTAACTCATGGCTTCTTCCATTCTTTTTTCATGCATGATTGTAGAAATTCTATCGAGTTCTTCTAGAGCACAAGGCCAGAGCCGACCAGATCGTGTTGTGCCAATGCAAGAAGAAGGCCTGCCAGATGTAGTACGAGGTGCGCTATGTGGCCATCTCGACATACTATCACAACGCTCTTGGTGTGAAGATGATCAAGGAAGATGCGCGGAGGATGGGCATTACCTTGGAGAGGGACCAGTACTTGGCGGTAAGTATAAAAGATTTTTCATTCCGATGTTTGTGGTACATTTTACCGTTTCGTGTTGACATGCCATTATGCTTTCATTATGTAGGTGTGTCCAAATTGGTGTTATGGAAAAGACGAGTCTTGGGCGGCATTGGTGGATGTTTGGTGTGATAAGGATGGAGCCTGGGCGGCTATGAGCATCAAAAACAAGGCTAACCGAGGGACGGAGGGAGTACATGCTCACGGAAACCAAAACCAGTTTTTCCACAAGGCACTTAATGTATGACTAACCTCATTAAACATTCTTCTTCTTCTATTTACCGTCACTTTCTTATGTATGACTAACCTCTGTTTGGTGGTGCAGGAGGAGAAACTGAAGCGGCCACTCTCACACATGGAGGCGTGGGAGATCGCCCATACACGGAGGAGCGCCAATCCTGGCAAGCCCAAGTACTACGGCAACACCACGGAGAAGAAGCAGGCCTACTCTCAGGAGTATCTCAGGTTACATCCTGGCACATCTGACCCCATGAGTGCGGATCTGGACGAGAGGGTGGTGGTGGGCATGGGGCCCAAGAAGCACGATCGGCAGGTGGTTCTCGATGCTGTTATCACTCCTACTATCTCCTACACGCAGCTTTGACCTACCGACCCGAGCCTGAGCCAGCACACGAGCACGCCCTTGACCAGTGCGCAGTCATAGTCCCTCTTTCAGGTGCGGCAATCTGTAAGTATTTTCCCTCTTATCTACATTGCTCACTTTATTTTCCAGCATTGAGATGTTTATGAGTTCCATCATGTCATACCGTAGGCCTACATGGAGTACACACGCTAGCAGACCATGACGTGGCACACGAGCCTTTGTGCATACCATGAACAGAACAATGCCAGTATGCAGCGCGCTCTTGAGTAGATGGCGGCCGGACGGGTTCCTTAATTTGCAGCAGCACCACCTCCTCCAGCACAACCAACGCTGCTTACCTTTGAGGAGTTTGTGGCACAGCAGCACGATGGCAACTCGCCGGTATGTACATCCCCCAACTATTCACCCAAAGCATTTCATGCCTTTCAACACAGTCATATATCCCGTTAATATGTCTTTTCAACATCCAGGGAACCGTTGGATCAACCGTTGGCGGTGGTCTTCACAGCACTCCCGAGTCACGGAGCCCGACCACTCCGATCCACGGAGGCGGAGGTGGAGGCGATCTTGGCAGTAGCGCTGCCGCTAGCAGTGATGACCTGGGCTTCGGCGGTCTTTGCGGTGACGACCTCCGCGGTGCTCGACGTCCTGGCGCTTAAGACTTTCGGTTACTTGTGTGCTTATGCTTATGTTTCTTTAGATGACTTGTGTGTGGTGATGATGATGATAAACTTGTGGTCTTTGATGGTCCTTTAGATGACTTGTGCGCTTCTCTATATGCTTATGCTTCTGTTTATGTTGATTGTGATGACGCTTATGCATATATTGTTGTGACGGTGCCGGATGATACTTAGATGTGTTCTATATGTCTATTTCCATCATATATATTTGTTTTATATTTGAATTGAATTGATCTGAAAACAAACAGAAAAAAGAAAAAAATCAACTACAATCTATGTCGATGGCCTAGCCATCGGCATAGTGTTGGCGTGAGCACCCAGCTGCTAACACGTGTCAGCTATGTCGACGGCTTAGCCGTCCGCATAGTTTGAAACTAAGGAGATGGCTAGGCCGTCGGCATAGCTGCCACATGTCAGCAACTGGGCACACCTGGGGCAGAGCTATGCCGACGGCTTAGCCGTCGGCGTAGTTTCAAACTAAGCCGACAGCTCGGCCGTCGGCATAGCTCTGCCCCAGGAACGCCCAGTTGCTAACACGTGGCAGCTATGCCGATGGCCTAGCCGTCGGCATGGCCCTGCCCCAGGAGAAACGGCTGCTCGCCATGTGGCGAGCAGCCGTTTGTCATCACTTGACGGTGGCCAGCCTTAGGTGGGAACGTTGTCGACGGCCCAGGCCGTCGGCATAGATGTATGGACACCGTCGGGACCTATGCCGACGACCTTTCTATGCCGACGGCCCCCGGGCTACGCCGACGTACATGTTGCCGACGGCCCTATGCCGACGGGGACCGTCGACATAGGTCTGTCCCGACGGGAATCAAGGCTATGCCGACGGCCAGGACCGTCGGCATAGGGTGGGATTCTGGTAGTGATATGTGCATGATATGCCTTAATTAGGCTAAAGGTAAAACCGTTTCCTTCTTGCCCACTTCTTATTTATTGGGCGGTAATACTAGTGAGTAACCGATCTGTTATACGTTTGTTAAGAAATTTGTCTGACTTTTTTCTTTTCAAATCAAGTTTCTTTGGATACTGAATTACATTATAGATTATACCGGTCAAATTTCCCCCCCTATAAGCTAACCTTAGTTCTGAACTACTCCCTCCGTCCCAAAATAAGTGACTCAAATATGACTTCACTTTGCACTAAAGTTAGTGCAAAGTGGAGTCATATTTGAGTCATTTATTTTGGCATGGAGGAAGTATATAGGTTCAAACTTCATCAAGCATCCATGTCAGCATTTGTATTGTGTGAAGTGCATGGAAACGTTATGCAGGATGCATGTGAAGGAAGGAACTTTGTTTCAGTTAGTATGCCCTGACACCAAGTGCAATGCTTCCATTCCACACTATCAGCTAAAGAGGCTTCTTAGCAAAGAAGAGTTTGAACGGTGGGATAGGCTTGCTCTCAAGAAAGCGTTGGACTCAATGGCAGACGTGGTTTACTGCCCAAAGTGTGTGGTCGGTTGCATGGAGGATGAGGATAACAATGCGGAATGTCCGAAATGTTCATTTACCTTCTGTGGGTTTTGCAAGTAATTATGGCATCCAGGGAAGCAGTGTGTAACTCCAGAACAAAGGATCCAACGTCGGAAGGTAAAGATGAAACAATAAATTCTCTGTCTCTCTCTCGTGTGTGTGTGTGAGAGAGAGAGTGTTGAGTACTTGAGTTGGAAGGAAACTATGAATGCAATTATTTTATTGAGTGTATGATGATTACTTAATTCTTGTTGTACTATCGTTGGGGTCAGGAAGGATGACTGAGAGGCAGGTGGCGCAAGAACTAGCGAACCACTACCAGAATCGCACCCTATGCCGACGGCTCTGGCCGTTGGCATAGCCTTGATTCTCGTCGGGACAGGCCTATGCCGACGGCCCCCATCGGCATAGGGCCGTCAGTAACATATACGTCGGCGTAGCCCGGGGGGTCGACGGTGTCCGTACATCTATGCCGATGGTCCGGGCCGTCGGCAATGTTCCCGCGTAAGCCGTCCGCCGTCAAGTGCTAACCAATGGGTGGTCGCCACGTGCCAGCACCTGGGCGCTCCTGGGGCAGAGCTATTCTGACGGCCGAGCCGTCGGCATAGCCCTCCCCCAGGTGTGCCCAGCTGCTGGCACGTGGCAGCTATGCTGACGGCATAGCCGTCGGCGTAGCTTCAAACTATGCTGACGGCTGGGTGCTCACGCCAGCTCTGGGTGTCATGTGTCAGCTGCTGGGTGCTCACGCCAGCTCTAGGCCGTCGGCATAGATTGTATTTGATTTTTTTCTTTTTTCTGTTTGTTTTCATATCAATTCAATTCAAATATACAACAGATATATATGATGGAAATAGACATACAGAACACATCTAAGTATCATCCAGCACCGTCACAACAATATATGCATAAGCATCATCACAATCAACATAAACATAAGCATAAGCATATAAAGAAGTGCACAAGTCATCTAAAGGACCATCAAAGACCACAAGTTTATCATCATCATCATCACCATACACAAGTCATCTAAAGAAACATAAGCATAAGCAGACAAGAAACTGAAAGTCTTAAGCGCCAGGACGTCGAGCACCGCAGAGGTCATCACCGCCAAGACCGCTGAAGCCCAAGTCGTCATTGCTAGCGGCAGCGCTACCGCCAAGATCGCCTCCACCTACGCCTCTGTAGATCGGAGTGGTCGGGCTCCGTGACTCACGAGTGCTGCGACGACCACCGCCAACGGTTGATGTACCGGTTCCCTGGATGTTGAAAAGACATATTAACGTGATATATGACTATGTTGAAAGGCTTGATACGCTTTGGGTGAATAATTGGAGGATGTACATACCGGCGAGGGGCCATCGTGCTGCTGTGCTACAAACTCCTCAAAGGTAAGCATCGTTGGTTGTGCTGGAGGAGGTGGTTCTACTGCAAATTGAGGAACCCGTCCGGTCGCCATCTCCTCAAGAGCGCGCTGCATCTTGGCATTGTTCTGCTCATGGTATGCATAAAGGCTTGTGTGCCCCGTCATGGTCTCCTGGCGTGTGTACTCCATGTAGGCCTACGGTATGACATGATGGAACTCATAAACATCTCAATGCTGGAAAATAAAGTGAGCAATGTAGATAAGAGGGAAAATACTTACAGATTGCCACTCCTGAAAGAGGGACTATGACTGCGCGCTGGCCATTGGCGTGCTCGTGCGCTGGCTTAGGCTCGGGTCGATAGCTCGAAGCTGCGTGTAGGAGATAGTCGGAGTGATAACAGCATGGAGAACCACCTGCCGACCATGCTTCTTGGGCCCCATGCCCACCACCACCCTCTCGTCCAGATCCGCACTCATGGGGTCAGATGTGCCAGGATGTAACCTGAGATACTCCTGAGAGTAGGCCTGCTTCTTCTCGCGGTGTTGCCGTAGTACTTGGGCTCGCCAGGCTTGGTGCTCCTTCGCGTATGGGCGATCTCCCACGCCTCCATGTGTGAGAGCGACCGCTTCAGTTTCTCCTCCTGCACCACCAAACAGAGGTTAGTCATACATAAGAAAGTGACGGTAAATAGAATAAGAAGAATGTTTAATGAGGTTAGTCATACATTAAGTGCATTGTGGAGAAAGTGGTTTCGGTTTCCCTGAGCATGTACTCCCTCCGTCCCTCGGTTAGCCTTGTTTTTGATGCTCGTAGCCACCCAGGCTCCATCCTTATCACACCAAACATCCACTCATGCCGCCCAAGACTCGTCTTTTCCATAACACCGGGCTGTCCGTGGAAAACGCTGGACAATCCGAAAGAGTTGCGGTGATAAATATGCAATTGAATGCATATTTATTGATGCAACCCTTTCGGACGGGAGACACCTAGGTTATGTGACTTGACTCGAAAATAAATTCTACTGGCATGATTCGTAGCTCACCCTCGGCTGTAGAGGAAGTAGTCCAACAGCAGAGGGACAACATCCAACATCGAACATCCATCTATCAATCTACCAACATCCAACATCCAACATCCAACATCCATCTATCAACCTAACAACATCCAACATCTAAAGTAGCAAAAAATGCAAAAAATGAAAAAAAATTAGGAATGGTAGCTCACTGCGAGGGGGTGGCAGGGGCCGTCGGTGGTGGACGGGCTGGTGAGGCAGAGGCCGAGGACGGGAGGGCCGGGGCGGGACCGGGCAGAGCCGCGGCTAGCCGTGCTCGGGGCGGGCGGTGCCCCTACTAGAAGGGCCGGTCGGGCAGGGGCGTGGCCAGCCGTGGTCAGGGCCGCCGGTGGGGGGAGGCGGCGGCGGGGTGGGCGGGGCAGGGGGGAGGCGGCGGCGGGGTCGGGAGGAGGCCGCGGCGGCATGGCGGCCGACGGGGTGGGCGGGGCAGGTGGGGGAGGCGGCGGCGGGGTTGGGTGTGGGTGTGGGGAGGCGGCCGGCGTGGTGCGCGTGGCAGGGGGAGGCGGCGGCGGGGTTGGGAGGAGGCCGGGGTGGCGGGGCGGCCGACGGGGAGGGCGGGGCAGGTGGGGGAGGCGGCGGCGGGGTCGGGTGTGGGTGCAGGTGTGGGAGGCTGCGGCGACACGGGTGCCAGGAGGAATCGATGCACGAGAGGATAAGATGAACCAAAAAAAAAGGAAAAAGGAGCTATGCCGGCGGCCTGGCCGTCGGCATAGCTTAAAAGGAGCTATGCTGACGGCTTGGCCGTCGGCATAGTTCTTTTTTCATTTTTTATATTTCTTTTATATTTTTTACTAAATAGAAATTTGATTAATTTAAATGTGTCTTATCTAAGTATAAACATACATAAACACACCACGCGTGTCTGTTGGGCCTAGTCTGCCATACGTGGTTGTTCCCCCTTTTCCATGCGACAGCAGCGACGACGTTGGTGACGGGGTCACACCACGGAGCCCCGTGTCGGGTGCTTGCGCCCGCCATCGCACTTCCGGACGTGTAGGAGGGCCCAGCTAAAGACCTAGCGGCATAGCTACTATCCCCACCCCAAACTACACCCGTCCCGTCTAACCCTGGCGCGGTTAAGCACGAGATCTAACCCTTTGACTTTCCTCGGACGGGCTTTGACCAGTGCATATCTCCACCCGGTTGTGGTAGGTCAGCCCATAGGAACACTTGGGAGCAACGTCCGGCATTGCCACCCCCAGGTCCTTCGTCCCGTCTAACCCTGACACTGTTCACCGAGAGGATCTACCCCTTTGACTTCCACCGGACGGGGTTTGACCGAGGGTCATTTTCACCTGTGTGTGATAGGCCAGCCCATAGAAACGTCTTAGCACAAGCTCCGGGCCCAACCCACCACAAGATTCCCTCGGTGTCGACCCGATGTCACGTTTTCCGAACGTAATTAAGAGGGCCCAGGGCAAGATCTAACGCTTTGACTTTCCACGGATGGGCTTTGACCAGTGGACCTCTCCACCCGGTTGGGTCAGGTCAGCCCAGAGGGACACCTGGCAGCAACATCCGGGGAAAACCCACAGCTACATCCCCTCCGTGTAGACCCGACGCGTCCGTTTCCCCCCCTCCAGGTGCCGGCGGCGGTGCCGTCTGTGAGGGGGGCCACACCCCGGAGACGCGTGCCACCTCTTCGGACATGCCACAACACCACCCCGCATGTATGAGGGGCCGGTGCAATGCTCCAGTGGCATTGCTACCCCTAGGGCCCCCGTACCGCCTAACCCTGGAGCGGTTGACCACGAGATCTAACGTTTTGACTTTCCACGGACGGGCTTTGACCAGTGGACCTCTCCACCCGATTTTGTCAGGTCAACCCAGAGGGACACCTGGCAGCAACATCCGGGCAAAACCCACAGCTACATCCCCTCCGTGTAGACCCGACGCGTCCATTCCCCCCCCCCTTGCAGGTGTCGACGGCGGCGCCGTCCGTGAGGGGGGCCACACCCCGGAGACGCGTGCTACTTTTTCGGACATGCCATAACACCATCCCGCATGTATGAGGGGCCAGTGCGACGCTTCGGTGGCATTGCTACCCCCCCAGGGCCCCCGTCCCCCTAACCCTAGAGCGGTTAACCACGAGATCTAACGCTTTGACTTTCCACGAACGGGCTTTGACCAGTGGACCCCTCCACCCGGTTTTGTCAGGTCAGCCCAGAGGGACACCTGGGAGCAACATCCGGGCAAAACCCACAGCTACATCCCCTCCGTGTAGGCCCGACGCGTCCATTTCCCCCCTCCAGGTGCCGGCGGCGGCGCCATCCGTGAGGGGGGCCACACCCCGGAGACGCGGGCCGCCTCTTCGGACATGCCACAACACCACCCCGCATGTATGAGGGGCCGGTGCGACGCTCCGGTGGAATTGCTACCCCCCCGGGCCCCCGTCCCGCCTAACCCTGGAGCGGTTGACCACGAGATCTAACGATTTGACTTTCCACGGACGGGCTTTGACCAGTGGACCTCTCCACCCGGTTGTGTCAGGTCAGTCTAGAGGGACTCCTGGGAGCAACATCCAGGCAAAACCCACAGCTACATCCCCTCCGTGTAGACCCGACGCGTCCGTTTCCCCCCCTCGAGGTGCCGGCGGCGGTGCCGTCTGTGAGGGGGGCCACACCACAGAGACGCGTGCCGCCTCTTCGGACATGCCACGACACCACCCCGCATGTACGAGGGGCCGGTGCGACGCTCCGGTGGCATTGCTACCCCCAGGGCCCCCGTCCCGCCTAACCCTAGAGTGGTTGACCACGAGATCTAACGCTTTGTCTTTCCACGGACGGGCTTTGACCAGTGGACCTCTCCACCCGGTTGTGTCAGGTCATCCCAGAAGGACACCTAGGAGCAACATCCGGGCAAAACCCACAGCTACATCCCCTCCGTGTAGACCCGACGCGTCCGTTTCCCCCCCTCCAAGCGCCGCCGCCGGCGCCGTCCGTGAGGGGGGCCACACCCCGGAGACGCGTGCCGCCTCGTCAGACATGCCACAACACCACCCGGTTGTGGTAGGTCATCCCATAGAAACACTTGGGAGCAATGTCCCCTCCGTATAGACCCGTTGCGACTGTTTTCGCCCTCCAGGTGCCGACGGCGGCACCGTCCGTGAGGGGGGCACACCGCGGACGTGAGGGGGTCACACTCCGGAGATGGGTGCCGAGCGTTTGCATAGGCGGCCTCCAGGGGCTAGCGGCCTCCAGGGGCTAGAATGCCGCCAAATCTTGCATAGGCGGCCTCTCACAAGTCTGAAAGTCTTGCATAGACAGCCTCTACGACTGTGGCTGGCAGCCTCCATGGGCTAGCATGCCGCCAAATCTTGCATAGGAGGCTTCTCACAAGTCTGAAAGTGTTGTGGCGGTTGCAAACGCCCGGCATGCATCTCCGGGGTGTGCCCCCCCTCACGGACGGCGCCGCCGTCGGCACACGGCGGCAGCGACGCCCGTGAGGGGGGCACTCCCCGGAGCCGCGTGTCGGGTGCCTTTGCCTGCCACCATGCTTCCACAACCCTAGGAGAGCCCACCGCAACACCTGGCGATATTGCTACCCCACAGGTACCCCATCCCGTCTAACCCTGACACAAACGGCCGCCGGGTCTAGCCCTTTGACTTTCGTTGTACGTAGTTTGACCAGTGGACCTTTTCACCTAGTTGTCATAGCCCAGCCATAGCTACACCCCCCAACACAGTAGCGGCACAACCCACCCCAAGATTCCCTCCGCGTTGGCCCGATGTGGCCGTTTCCCCCCTTCGGGCCACGGCGGCCGCAACGCCTGTGAGGGGGGGGGCACACCCCGGAGCCGCGTGCCGGGTGCCTGCACCTGCCACCACGTTTCCACAACCATAGGAGGGCCCACCGCAACACTTGGCGGCATTGCTACCCCCCGCCCCCACAGGTACCCCGTTCCGTCTAACCTCTCCGTGACACGACGGAAGCAAGGCCCGTGTGTGGGGCAATCGATATATGTTTTCTGTACATTTAAGTTAATGAAATTAGTTTTGGAAAAAATAAAAAATAAAAAGAGAAAATAAATAAAATATTATTAGAAATATATGCCTACGGCAAAGCCGTCGGCATAGCTACGGCCACGGCCCTGGATCGATGACGTGGCGTAGGGATCCGTGGACAAGGCCTATGCCGACGATAAGGCCGTCAGCATAGATATGCCATCCCACGGGACCTATGAGCGACGCGGATCGATGACGTGGCGGCGTCGCGGATCGATGACGTCGGAAAAGCTATGCCGACGGCCACCTTTAGACCGTCGGCGTAGCCTGACGCCGTCAAACGGTCGTCGCCGCGGGTAGACGGGCCCACGAGATATTTCGACGGCCTTCCCTGTGCCGCCGGCCGCCGTAGGCATATTTATTTGGACGCCGACGGGTGATCTATGCCAACGGCTGCCGTCGGCATAGATTGATATACGCCGACGGCCTTTATACACCGACGGCTTTAGCTGGGCCGTCGGGATATGCCCATCGATGCCGACGGGGGCCGTCGGCATAGATTTGGCCGTCGGCATCGCAAGTTTTTCTGGTAGTGAACATCAGAGAGTTATAAAAAGATGTTCGGGTATGTCCGAAATGTCGTATTGCCATTGCCAAAAGTGAAGGCTGCAACAAAATGGTATGTGGAAACTGTGGTCAGTTCTTTTGCTTCCGCTGCGGCAAGGCGATCCGAGGCTATGATCATTTCACGTATGCCCTTCACACTTTACTTTTTTCATAAAAGAAGGGGAGGCGTGGATTGCTACTTACTTATCCAGGTGCACTATATGCTTTGACTAACTATAGCACAAACGGTCTGTTAATTGAAGGAACTGTCGTCTCTTTGAGCCTCATGATATAACAGACTTGGAGAGACAAATGGACGAACTGCAATTTGGAAACCAGATGCGAAATCAGTTGATACCGGTAGGCGCTATGGTGAGATGTCCAAGGTGTCGTGCAATGACTTTCAAGGTAACCATATCTAACTTTTAAAGCTGCATAATGACAATTCTATCCAATTATATAGCACTGGTTTGCCTCTATCAATCTGTCTAACCAGTATGCATCCAGGATGACGAGAAATATATCTTTTGTGTGGCGTGCGGAGCAAGCACTTGCACAACGTGCAAACGGACGATCGAGAGTAGGAGGATGCAGGAGGGGCACTGGGGGTCATCAGAATGATACTAGTCAAAGTACCACCAAGTCACCCTGTCTCTACTCTAGTGACTTTTTTCACAGCCTAGGACTTTCTGGCTGAGTATACAATTACCAAACTACCCTCTATTAAACTTAACATATTGTTGTTGAAGGATGAACTTTTCCATTATTATTTGTTAAATTTTTACAAGAGAGGTAGATGTGTAGGATCATAGCACAGGAGCAACCAAAACGAAAAGTTGCAGTTGGAACCTCTTTGTAAATATGGAGCGATGGGGTGAAGTGTATGTCGTTAGACAAGGACGTGTGCGTGCATATATACAACGAAAGGACCGATCGGATTACAAGGGTTATTGAGGTATGGATTGACATCCAAATTAGCTACATAGAGATAGAGATCGATCCGAACTACCGAAACTGCACAACCAGAAATACACACACTCATACACCCTTCTAGAAGTTGAGATTGTGCTTCAGTTCGCCAATTGCCTGGTGCCAACGGTGTGAACCTTCTACAACTTGATCACCCGTGGGAATAAATCGTATATCCAGCAGTTTGATAGCTACTCACTCTAACAAATTGATAACCAAATTCAATGTGTTCAGTTTGTGCGTGGAATGCCGTATTTGTTAATAAATATGTAGCATCATGATTATCACACCATAAACATGTTGGTGGAGAATGAGGAACACCAAGTTTTTGAATCCACATGACTTCAATTGTTGCATTAGCAAAGCTTTGTATTCAACCTCTGTGGTAGATCAGGATATCGTGGCATGTTTTCATGCACTCCAAGGCACTAAATTTGAGCCAAAATAAATTGCAAAATCTCCTCTAGACCTTATGTCATTAGGGAAAAATAAGCCCAGTCTGCATAAGAGAAAGCACTTACTAGTGCAGTGGTGGATTTGCTTATCGTCGAACCGCTAGAATACCATGAAGATACTAAAATTTTCTTTAATTGTTTCTCAACGCAATGAAGTAGAGAATGCAAAAACTAACATACTTTGTTCACAAAAAAAGCTATATCTAGACCAGTCAAGTACGGTAGAGCTCCTCCAATACACATGTACCTTTTAGACTCTTCTGGCTCCAATGCCCACCCTTCTTGCAAGGACAATTTGTTTGTTGTAGAGAGAGGGGTCCAAAATGACTTGCAACCTTCTGTACCTACACGCTTCAAAACGTCTAAGGTATACTTTCCTTAAGTTAGAAGTGTCGTCGTTTTCTCACGACAGATGCCATAGGGTGCCTTATCATGGGTGGTTGGGACCGGAGGACGCCGACGGGCTCCGAGTGCGAGATTGGGCACAAGCGGTAAGGACACACGATGTACCCAGGTGCAGGGCCCTCCGAGGGAGGTAACACCCCTAGTCCTGCTTGGTTTAGTTGGATGGATGAGTATGTATACAAGGGCGCTCCTGGAGCTGTGTTTGGAGGAGGAAGAAGGAGCAGGCGGCTCGTCTTCCTCCACTGCTAGAGGGGGTTTGAGAGTTCTCTGTGTGTGCGGGGATCATCATTCATCCCTGTTGCATGGGGGGCTCGGGGGTTTTTATAGGCCAACCCCCGGCTCTTATAATATGTTCTAAGTATAGGGGCGGGGGGACCCGGCTGGCAGTCTCTCCGGCTGGCCAGGGGGTCCCACCATTCGTGCCGTCTCGTCAACGGTGGGGTCCGCCAGCTGAGCGGTCCTATCTCCCATTGGGGCCCGCCAGCCGGCTCCACGATTGGCCCTTGCCCACCTACCGTGGCACGGGTCGCCTGGGGGGGCGTCACCTAGCGCCAGCCGGCCGAAGTCTCCGGTATGGCCGGCCGCGCTGTAGCCACGTCGAGGTAGGTAATCGAGTGGGCAAGGGCGTGTCGGCATTGTTCCCTCACCCGGTCGCGCTCGCTGAGGTCAGCGGCCGGGACAGACGGAGTGTAGCCACGTGCTGCAGTGCGTCAGTGGCCACTGTAGCCACATGGCCACCCGTCGTGCCGATCGCGTCGTGTTGTTGCACCCGCGTGCAGAGGGACGGGACGTCGCATGTCCGTCCCAGGGTCAAAGGGGGAGGCGGCTCAGAGGATGCCGGTCGTGCCCAGCCGGCCGAGAGTCGGGCCGGCTCCTTGACCAGCCGTTCAGGGCGCCAGTTGGCGCCAGCTCGAGTCGGACATCCTCCAGCAGGCCTCGACCAGCCGGCCGGGTAGTTTTTCTTCGAAACGAAAGGGGGAGGACCCCGTTGCCTTGGCCTACCCAGGGGTAATAACCCCGTTAGTAGTCCCCGAAGCCGGCCGGGGCCCGCGTCCGGAAGACAAAGGGGAGCCGGCGGCTTACCCCAAGCTAAACTCGCCTCCGGCTCAAAACCAAAAGGGTAGCCGGGTCGGCCGTTGGACCCGACGCCTCGGGTTCCGACGCGCCGCCTCGGGACCTGCGCCGACACGCAGCGTGCCACGCGGTGAGTGATGATGTCGTGGGTCCCGCGCACAAGAGGAGACGGGACGTCGCCTGGGCCTAGCCGCTAGGACCCCAGGCGTAGCCCAGTAGGCCTCGGGGCGCAGGCCGGGATCCTCTACGCCCCGAAGCGGCCGTTACGGCCCGGGGCCACCCACGCGCGCGTGGAGTTTCCCGGGGAGTGGGCGCAGTTAATCCCACGTCCCCCGGTCATGGCCTCCCCTATAAAAGGAGAGGAAGGGCAGGGGGTGGAGAGACCCGCAACTCACTCGCCCCCTCGTGGCCCGTCTTCCTTGCTTCTTTGCCTTCCCTGCGCGACATCGCGCCCGAACACGCGACCTCACCCGCACGCCGCACCGCCGCCGCGATGGCCGATGGATGCGGTGGGAGCTGGGCTGGCTCCATTGTGGTCGAGGCAGACATCGCCGAGCTCCGCCGCGCGCGCATGCTGCCGTGGGAGGAGCGGGTGGTCGCATGCGTGCCGGGCGACGAGGTGGCACTGGTGCCACAGCCAGGGAAACAAGTCGTGTTCCTCTGGCACTTCTCCCGGGGCTTTGGGCTCCTAGTGAGTCTCTTCTTCCGCTTTCTCCTCGATACCTTCGACCTCCAGCCGCATAATCTCGGCCCCAACTCAATCTTGTATCTTTCCGCTTTCGTGACGCTGTGTGAGGGGTACCTCGGCGTTCTTCCCTTCATCGAATTCTTCAATGCGCTTTTCTATCTCAAGCCGTTGAAAAGCGACACCTGTGGGGGCACGGTGGTGTGCTGCCGCGGCGTCGCGCGCTTCCCCCCTCTTTCTCTCATCGACTCTGTCAAGGGGTGGCACTGGACATTCTTCTACATGAAGAACGCCGACCCGAGAATTGACTACATCCGGCTGCCGCCATTTGTTGACAGGCAGCCCACCCAGATAAACTGGCTGTGGGTTACCCCACGCGGCGTGGCCCTGGACGAGCTTGGCCGGCTCACGTAGCTGAAGAGCTCCGAGGGGCTGGTCACCGCCGACCTGGTGGCGACCTTTATCTCATGCCGGGTGTTGCCCTCCAACTGAGGCCGCACCGGATCTGCGACATGTTCGGTCGGCGCGACCCCTGCCGGCTTAGGTGGCGAAGCGGGTGAATGCCCTTACGACGTTCAAGCTGAAGCCCGCGTCGTGGTCCTTCGTCATGGAGCCGTACGACCGCATCAACCGCCCCCCTGGTAAGTCTTTCATCGAGGAGGTTTCTTCCACGTTTGATACTTCCCAGATGGCAACCGGCTGGAGAGCTTACTTTGATGTGCTGACCGTAGCTACTGGTGCGATAGAATACGTCGGACGGCTTGCATCCTTAGATCTTCGAGGCGGAGCATGAAAACTCCGACTCCGAAGACTACGAGACAGGAGGCCCCCGGAGGAGGGGCTGGACTCCTCGAGAGGAGTCGACGAGCCGGCAGACCCGCGAACCGGCGCTCCCAGCGGAGCCAGAGGGTCTGGCGTGGCCGGGGAGCCCAGCGGAGCGGGTGAGTTCCCTCTTGCCCCCACGATCAGGGACTGGATGGACGACGATGATGATGATGATGAATTAATGATTCTAAACGAGACTCCTCCCTCAGCGCGCCAGGGTCAGAGGAGCGAGGAGCGGCCGGCTCAAGCCCCGGCGGCCGAAGCAGCCGGCCGGGGGAAGAGACCAACCCAGGGGGCCGGCGGCTCCGCCGCCCGAACCGAAGCGGGTGAAGGTGACCACGCGAAAGCCGCCGCCACGCGCCAAGCGGGCCTTGCCCCTCGTCATCGACTAAGTTTTTTCCTTATGTGAGTTTTCTTCCGGGTCGCCAGCCGGTAAATAACCAGTCCTTGGGCGCTATAGTGACCCCATCGAGTTCCACGAAGAGGAACCGACGGGGGATCCGACGGATGCCGCCAGCCGGCTGGCCCACGAGCACGCGGCCACCCAGCGGGAGGAGAAGAGGAGGCTCGCGGAGCTGCGAGCCTCCAAGTCCGGGACGCGAGGAGGGGCCTCACACTCCGGAACCTCGAGCAGCCGGAGGAGGAGGTGGTCAGCGGATCCCCCACGAGCGTCGGATTCGGCGGCGGAGTCGACCCGCATGTCGAGGCCTCTGTCGAGCAAGCCACGAGGAGAGGCCATGGATCCACCAGCGCCCCCGTCCACGCAGGAGGCAGCCCCAGTGGGGGCAACGACGGCGGAGCCGGCTCCCGAGACGGCCCGGCCCGAGATGCCGGAGGTGACCCTGCCTACGGCCGAGCCAGCCCGGGTCGAGGTGCTGGAGGCCCCGGTGGCCCTAGACGTGGCGCCAGAGGTGGCGGCCATGGAGGTGGAGGTGCCCTCCGTCGCGATCGTCGTGCAGGAGCAACAGGAAACGGAGGTGGCGACGGCGCTGGGCAGGGGTTCGGCGGGAAGCGACTCCCGGGCCCTTGCCGCCATCAACCCGCCCTCGGCGGCTGGCGCTCGGCGAGCCCGGGTGGCAGCGGCGGCCGGGCCCAGAGGACCCTGCGGTGCATGCAGGAGGTGCTCCGAGACTGGGAGGTGTTGGCGCATGCGCCAGCCTTGTCGACTCCCCAGGCGGGCGGCCCGGTCCCCTCCTTCGGGGACTTGAGGAGCGTCTTGGATCGGTGCCGGCAAGAGCTGGCCTGGTTCGCGGAGGCGGCAGATGCCGCGCTGCAGCGTGCAAAGGTAAGCCCGATAGCTTTGTCTTAGAGTTTTCAGTGGGGGCACGCGAGCGCAGCCACTGGGTGTAGCCCCCGAGATGCGGGCCGGCTGGGCGGCTGACGGGCAGCCTGACCGGATCTCTTTTGAGCGCGTCTTGATCTTTTGCCTCGTTTCGACAGGAGGGAACCTTCCTGCGGCAGAAGCTATTCGAGGAGGTAGTCACCATCCACGACCGCGGCAAATACGGCTTCTACCGCCTGGAGGAGGAGTTGGCGCATGTGCAAGGTTAGTTGAACTTCGGAGGAGGGGCACATAGCCCCCGAGAGGCGGCTGACACATGTCGTGTCTTGCAGGTGACCTGGCCACCCTTCGGGAGGAGAAGGCCGGGCTCAACTCCGAGCGGGACTGGCTGGGGCAAGACGTCCAGGTGGCTACGCAGGAGAAGGACCGGCTCGCCGTGCTGGTGGTGGACGGGGAGGCGGTTCGGGATCGGCTCAAAGGCGAGGCGGCGAAGGAGGTGGCGGCCCGGGAGACGGTCGTCAAGGAGGCGTCTGCGCTGCCCAGAGGACCGCCGCCCTCCAAGACTAAGTGACCTGCCTCGAGAGGACACTCGAGGAGGTCCGGTGCTCCCTTGCCGCGTCAGAGGTGGCTGTGAAGACGGAGCGGACGGCGGCGCTCAACTTCGCCCTTGGGGTGGACGACGCCATTGAGGGTAAGTGCTTTTCCCTCTCTTCTCCAATCGGTCGCTTTTCCCTTTGCTGATTCTTGTGTTTTTGATCCGCCTTTCTTTCTTCTTCTTCCTCTTTCCCTTAGGGCTCTTCCTAGAAACTCAGCGTCGCACTGTGCGCGCCGTTGAGGAGCACCGGGAGTACCTTCGGGAACAGGGTAGCTCCATCGAGCAGGAGTCCCCGTGGGACGTGGACGAGATTGGGCTCGCCATCGAAATGCGGATGACCCATCTTGAGCAGAGCGTGGATCGGCTGAAGATATCCAGCAAAGAGGTTATTGCCACGCTGTGGCCGA
Source organism: Hordeum marinum (assembly GCA_022496015.1). NCBI lineage: Eukaryota > Viridiplantae > Streptophyta > Magnoliopsida > Poales > Poaceae > Hordeum > Hordeum marinum. Next base: position 508,827,459 of record CM039673.1, on the reverse strand, counting down.
GTCGCGGGGGAGGTCTGATGAACCGTGTGGCCCAGTGGCTGGAGCATGCCGCCCCTCGCCTCGAAGCCTGGAAGGCGTCGGCCACCCGAGCCGGGGCGCAAATGGCACTCCGGTTCGTTACGTCGTGGTATCGCGGTGTGGATCTAGGCCGACTGGCGACCACGCGGGATGTGCGGGCCGCGGAGCGGGAGGCTCGTGAGCCGGCCCTTATCCACCGGGCCAATGAGCTCGCATCGTATGTCGACGCGGACGAGTTCCTGCCGGCCCTTGGCGAGGACGGAGAGCAGCTTCCCGAGGACTCCTTCGGCATCCCCCAAGGACCGGCGGATGATGAGGTTGCCAATGAGAGCACCGACTCGAGTGGCGAGACAGCCGAAACCAAGGAGCCCGCCTTGAAGGCAAAGGAGGCTGACCCGAAGGCCGCGACCACCTCCGAGGCAAGAGTCAAGCCTTCCAGCGACGCGTCGGCTAGGGGCACGCCAGCTGGCGGCGTGCCGATGGCCTAAGCCCCCGGGCATTTTTTATCTTTATCTTTTCTCTCCCTGCAAGTTAGGCTCAAATCCACCCACTGGGGTGTTTTATGTAATCAACTATGCTGGCCGTGAGCCGCTTTTGTCTTAACATTTATGCTATGAATATTTAGCGTGTTTGCCTTGTTACTCATGCCGACTCGTCCTTATCCTTTTTTGCCTGCTTGATTCTTTTCAGTCCTTCTCCTTTTCTCCTTTGGTTTCGGCCCCGCCAGCCCAATAGCCGGGAGCCGGTCTGTAGCTGGGTCGGGGCGTCCGCCTCAGGGGGGGCGGATCAGAACTTAGGAATCGCGAGGGCCTTTTGGGATAAGTAGAGTGGTAGAGACGCGGCGATGGTACGGCTAGGCCTAGCCAGGGTCTCCCTTCGTTTGACCTTTCGTGTGAGCCAAACCTTGCCTCCCCAAGACCCCGTCAGCCGGACAACCGGGAGCCGGTTCTGTAGCTGGTAAGGCTAGGGGGGTTTGGCCGGCTAACATTACTTAGCCAATTTCTGGAGAAGCGTTCTAGGTCCAGCCGGCTAGCCCCCGGGCCAGGGAGCCGGGTCGGGGAGCCGGTGAGTGAGGGAACTTTTGAAGGAAACGAAACAGGGCGTGCCCCAAGAGCCGGCCTGGGGCGCCCATTGCATTCATAAGCCCAAAAGGGTGGGGGTACATACATACATTGCTTTTTCTCAGCAGTAAAACGGGCGTAGGAGTGCCGCATTCCACGGGCGCTCCGTCTCCTCACCGGAGGCGTCTCTCTTGCGCTGCTGCGTCTTCTGGGCATCAATTAGGTAGTATGCGTTGTTGTGCAGTGCCTTGCTGACGATGAACGGGCTCTCCCATGGGGAGGACAGCTTGTGTTGTCCAGCTGTTCGCTGGACCCGCCTGAGGACCAGGTCCCCTTCGCGAAAGGAGAGTGGTCGGATCTGCTTGCTATGGTAGTGCCGGAGCTTCTGCTGGTAGATTGCCGTCCGGCTCAGGGCCAGTTCGCGAGCTTCCTCGAGTAGGTCGACGCCGTCTTCTCTTGCCTCCTTTGCGTCCTTCTTCGTGTATAGGGCGGCCCGAGGCGTATCGAACGATGTCGGTGGGGATGATTGCCTCGGACCCATACACAAGGAAGAAGGGAGTGTAGCCGGTTAAACGGTTTGGGGTTGTCGTGAGACTCCAAAGGACGGCCGGCAGCTCGTCGATCCAGTAGCCGGCCGACCTTACCAGCGGCGTCACGAGCCGGGGCTTGATGCCGGACAGGATGAGGCCATTCGCCCTTTAGACCTGGCCGTTTGACTGCGGATGAGCGACGGAGGCCAGGTCGAGACGGATTCCTTGCTTGGAGCAGAAACATGCGAGTGTGCCCTTGGCGAAGTTCGTGCCGTTGTCGGTGAGATGAGGCCGTTCGCCCTTTCGACCTGGCCGTTTGACTGCGGATGAGCGACGAAGGCCAGGTCGAGCCGGATTCCTTGCTAGGAGCAGAAACGCACGAGTGTGCCCTTGGCGAAGTTCGTGCCGTTGTCGGTGATGATGCTGCGGGGAACGCCGTAGTGCATCGTGATGTCGTCGATGAACCGGACGGTCGTGGGGCTGTCCAGCTTCTTGATTGGTTGCGCCTCGATCCACTTGGTGAATTTGTCGACGGTACCAGCAAGTGCGTCATGCCGCCTCGAGCGGTCTTGAATGGGCCCACCATGTCCAGCCCCCAAACGACAAAGGGCCACGAGAGGGGTATGGTTTGGAGGGTCATTTCCGGTAGGTGGCTTTGCATGCTGAAGCGCTGACAGCCTTCGTATTCGTCGACCAACTTCTTGGCCGCCTCGAGAGCCGTCGGCCAGAAGAATCCGTGGCCACCAGGGTCCTGGAGGCGGTGTGGTGCCCGCACTCACCCTGGTGGATGTCGAGGAGGATCTCCAAACCCCTTTCCGGCTCGACACAATGCTGGAACACGCCGGTGGTGCTGCGTTGGACGAGCTCGTTGTTGATGATGCCGTGTGTCGTTGCCCGACGTTGGATTTTCCTTGCCAAAGCCTCGTCCGGAGGCAGCTTGCCCCGTAGGAGAAACGCCAGGATGGGCTGGGCCCATGAGGGGGTCATGACGGGGGCCGGCTCCGGAGCCCTCGGGGCCGCATGACCAACCCCTGGGACCGGCGCGCCAGCCCCCAGGACCGGCTCGGGAGCCCCCGGGACTAGATGATCAAAACTTGGGACCAGTTCGCCAGCCCCCCGGGCCGACTGGTCGATGGTCATCATGACGATCGCGTCGTTGGAGCCGGCCGCCTCGGACGTCGCCGACTCGATTGGTGTCGGCTGGGCGGCCGATGGTTCGGGAGCCGGAGGCGAAGGTGCCGGAGAGGCGGTCGGGGCCGTCGATGGGCCGGGGACGCCCGCCGGCATGAAGATTGACTCTGATTCTGGGGAAGGCTTGATCAACGGATTGAGCAGCCGTTCGAGGGAGACGCTGGCTGGGATGGCCTACCTGGTGGAGCCGATCTTTGCCAGCGCATCTGCCGCCTCGTTGTCCGCCCGTGGGACGTGATGAAACTCACAGCCCTCGAAGGAGATGGTGAGCTGTTGTACGAGGAAGCGGTAGCTGGCCATATTGGCATCCCTGGTGTCCCATTCGCCAGAGACTTGCTGCACCACGAGGTCGGAGTCGCCTAAGCAGAGGATGCGCCTGATGCCGATCTCCTTGGCGAGCCGGAGGCCATGGACGATGTCCTCATACTCGGCCACGTTGTTGGAGGCGACAAAGTGGATCTGGAGGGCGTATTTGAGCTGGTCACCCTTCGGGGAGGAGAGGACTATGCCGACACCCAGGCCGGTCCTCATTTTCGAGCCGTCGAAATGCATGCGCCAATGCGTGGAGTCTGGGGGAGGCGGGACGAACTCCGTCTCCGCCTAGTCGATGAGGAAGTCAGCCAACACCTATGACTTGATGGCGGTTCTTGGCTCGTACCGGATCTCATGATTGGCGAGGGCGATGACCCATTTGGCGATTCGGCTGGTGGAGTCCCGGCCGCTCATGATCTCGCCGAGTGGGTCCATGCTCACCATGGTAATGGTATGCTCCTGGAAGTAATGCTTGACCTTCTTGGTGGCGAAGTATATGCCATAGCACATCTTCTGGTAGTGGGGATAGTTTTGCTTGGACACGGAGAGGACCTCACTGAGGTAGTAGACGGGTCGCTGGACCAACAGGGACTTGCCCTCCTCCGGCCGCTCGACCACCAGGACGACGCCGATGACGCATGTGGTCTCTGTGATGTAGGCGAGCAGGGGTTCCTTCTCAGCCGGCGCGCCCAGGATGGGAGCGTGGGTGAGAGCCTTCTTGAGGCCGCGGAAAGCCTTGTCTGCCTCGTCGGGCCAGTCTAATACGCCCGGCTTCTTGGCTTGACCCGGCTTGATTAGAGCCGTCTTGCGAAGGAGCCCGTAGAGGGGCAAGGCCTTCTCCCCCAGCCGGCTGATGAACCGGCTGAGCGAAGCAAGGCAGCCGGTGAACTTCTGGACGTCGCAGAGCCGGGTCAGCTTGGGCATGCGCTCGATCGTGCTGATCTTCTCGGGGTTAGCTTCGATACCGCAAGCGGACACGAAGAAACCCAAGAGCTGACCGACCGGGACGCCGAAGACACACTTCTCCGGGTTGATCTTGATCTTGTACTCGCGTAAGTTCGCGAAGGTCTCCCGGAGATCGTCGAGGAGGCTGAAGTGCTTCTTGGTCTTGACGACGATGTCGTTGATGTAGACATGGACATCCCTGCCTATCTAAGGCAGGAGGCACTTCTGCATGCACCGTTGGAAGGTGGCGCGTGCGTTCTTCAGGCCGAAGGACATGGTGATGTAGTAGTAGGCCCCAAAGGGCGTGATGAAGGAGGTCTTGAGCCGGTCTTATGGGTCCAACTTGATCTGGTGGTAGCCGCAGTAGGTGTCTAGGGAGGACAGCAAGTCGCAGCCGGCTATGGAGTCGATGACTTGATCGATCCGCGGCAGAGCGCATGGGTCCTTGGGACATGCCTTGTTTAGGATAGTGTAGTCGATGCACATGCGTCAGGTCTTGTTCTTCTTCAACACCAGGACTGGGTTGGCCAGCCAGTCCGGGTGGAACACTTGCATGATGAATCCGGCTGCGAGCAGCCAGGCGATCTCTTCGCTTATAGTATGCCACTTCTCCTCGGAGAAGCGGCACAGGGGTTGCTTGATCGGCTTGACGTCCGGCCGGACGTGCAATTTGTGCTCGGCGCACTTCCTCAGAACACCCGGCATGTCCTTGGGGAACCATGCAAAGATGTCTCGATTCTCACGGAGGAAGTCGACGAGCTCGCCTTCCTATTTGTTGTTGAGGCGGGAGCCGATGGTGACGCACTGAGCCGGGTTGGCCAGGTCGAGCGGGATTTGCTTGGTGTCTTTGGACGGCTGGAAGGAGGCCTCGCCGATAGATTGCGAGGGAGGAGTCGGCATGCCCGGCTGGCTAGCAGCAAGGGCTACGAGCCGGTCGAGCTATCGTTTCTCCTCAGCAATCTCCAGGGCCTCAGCCAGCCAGCTGCCGTCTCGAGCACACTCGAGAGACATCTTATAATCACCCGTGATGGTGATGATTCCCTTGCGGCCCGGCATCTTGAGCTTGAGGTAGTCATAATGGGGGACCGCCATGAAACTGACAAGAGCCGGCTGCCCAACATCGCGTGGTAGGGGCTCGCAAGGTCCACGACCTCGAATAGCACCGGCTCGCGGCGAAAGTGGCCGGGTCCGCCAAAAAGGACGGCGAGCGTGATCTTGCCGACAGGGGTGCAGGACTTTCCAGGCACGATGCCATGGAAGACCGTCCGGCTCGCCTGTAGGTCTTCTATCTTCAGCCCCAGCTTGTGCATAGTGTCGAGGTAGAGGATGTTGATGTTGTTGCCACCATCTATCAGCACCCGAGAGAAGCGGCTAGTTCGTTCCTTAGTGGCGATGGTGGGGTCAAGGACCAGGGCGTAGCTGCCGGGATTCGGCATCACTGCGGGGTGATCGGCCTAGCTCCAAGTGACCAGCTTCTCCGACCAGTGCATGAACTGGGGAGTTGTCGGCATGGTGGCATTCACCTCACGTCGGAGCTGGTGTTGAGCATGTTTGCCCGTCTCTTCACTGGTGAAGACGACGTAGCAGCCGTCCTGGTTAGGGAACTGGTCGATCAGACGACCGTCGTTCTGGGCCAGAGCCGGAGCCGACGCCAGGGCAGCAGCTTAGGCCGGGGCCGGCGCGCGGGATGGCGGCACGGAAGGAGCCGAAAGGCTGTCCCCCTGGGCCAATCGCTGTGAGAAGCTGCACTGCCTGAGTGGTTCTTGCAGGGAAGGTCGAGCATCTACTTGACGGTGAGCTTCGGCTGCCAGGCAGCCTTGCCAGTGTGCTGACGCTGGCTGGAAGACTGGGCAGCCGGCTCCTGCTCCTCGATGGTGTCGACCTGCCGGCTCCCGTAGCGGGGATCCGGCTGGTCGTTCTTGCGTTTGTTGTTCTGCGGCTGTCGGTTGTCGGCAGCCGGCCAGGGTGTTGCCGGCGTCGTCGTTGCCTTGGCGGGCGGGGTCGTCTTGACCCGGATGGCTGAATCAGCCGTGGCATACTTGTCCGCCTTCATCATGAGCTCGGCAAGCGTGGCCAGCTCGGAACACAGAAGCTTATGCTTGAGAGGGGTGCCGTCTCGGCAGCCTTCAATGAAGTACTGCACGGCTTGTACTTTGTGCACCCCCTCGCAGGAGTTGCGGAGCTCGGTCCACCGAGTGAGGTAGTCGCAGAGGGATTCGTCCGGCCCCTGAACGCGCATAGCGAGTTCATGAGGATGGCCAGGCCGCTTGTAGGTACCGGTGAAGTTGCAGACGAAGGCCTCCTCGAAGTCCATCCAAGTGTTGATGATGCCGGCCGCCACACTGTTGAGCCAGGTGCGAGCCGAGCCGATCAACATGAGGGGGGCGTAGCGAACGGCTACGTGCTTGTTCCCCCTGGCGATGCCAACCGCGGTGGTGTAGTCGATCAGCCAGTCTTCGGGCTTGGTTGTCCCATTATATTTCGGGGTGTCCTGAGGGAGCGTGAAGCCGGTTGGAAAAGGCTCGGTGCGGATCCGGGGGCCGAAGCAGGCCAAACCAATCGAGCCCTCCTCCTCGAGGAGGACGGATTGCGCGAGTTTGTCGATGCGGTTGCGGGCGTCGTTCTCGCTGCGGGGGACGCGTGGTCCGAGCCGAGCCGAGAGCTCGGGGCCGTCGGTAGGTGGAACCGATTGCCTTGACTCGCGCCGCGGGGGCGGCGTGTGCCCGTGGCTGCGCCGGCTGTCGGATGCCGGCGCTTCGTGATGGCAGCCGCTTCGAGGCGGGTTGTTATTGCGCCGGCCGTTAACAGCCGGTTGCTCGCTCCCCGGCGGCTGAGAGGGCCGGGGGTAGTTCATCTCGTCCCGGCGGTCGAAGACGCGAGGGGAGTAGGAATATAGGGTCGCCTGGCGGCCGGCAGTTCCTGTGCCCTCACGCTGGGGCCGGGGGCCTTCAGTGGTAGCGCCGCCCGTCGCGAGCAGATGCTGTTGCGCATCAGTAGCATCTATGAGCTCCTTGATGTGGCACTCATGGACGGTACGCTCTTCGCCCTCCATGGTTTCCAATTCCTCGTAGGCCACCTTGAGAGCCCGCAGGTTGGCTGCGAGGGTGTCGTAGACGGGCATCTTGCCGCCGAGGATTTTGGCGGCCACGCGATCGTTGTCGCGCACAGCCCCACGCCGGCTGGGCTCGGTGCCAGCCGGGGTGAGTCCGTAGGCGGAAGCGTACTCCCGCTGGGCTGCCTCCACGCGGCGCCGCGTGGCCGCGAGGGCGGTGGCGTCCTCGAACAGGACGTGACGAGCTGCCTCAAGATCGGCCACGGCGGTGTCGGGGTTCGCCGTCGGGGCGATAGGAGTACTCAAGCCTCGGAGGGATGCGCCGAGCGGGTCGGACGTGCCGATGCGGGCAGCGGCAGTGCTAGCCGTGGCCCGCGCCCGTCCGGAAGTGGTGGAGTAAGTGATGGCCATTACTCCCATGCGACCGTGAGAGCCGCTGGACTGAGTCACTGCGAATGCACCCACGGCCATGGGCGGACGGGCGCAGACGAGCACCTGCGCGGGGTACTCGTCAGCGGCCGGAGTCTCGGCGAGGCTGAGCCTGCAGAAGCGCTCGGTGAGCGCATCGATGTCGGTCGTGAGGTCGACGGATTTGCCCGCAGGGCGTGCCGGAGCAAACCCCACGAGCACGCGGTTTCGCCTGGACGTGCGGCGATGGCGGGGAATGGCGAGGGGTCCCACCCGGAGCATGAATCCAGCCGATGCCGCGTACGGCCCCACGGTGGGCGCCAAATGTCGTCGTTTTCTCACGACAGATGCCATAGGGTGGCTTATCATGGGTGGTTGGGGCCAGAGGACGCCGACGGGCTCCGGGTGCATGATTGGGCACAAGCGGTGAGGACACACGATGTACCCAGGTTCAGGGCCCTCCGAGGGAGGTAACACTCCTAGTCGTGCTTGGTTTAGTTGGATGGATGAGTATGTATACAACGGCACTCCTGGAGCTATGTTTGGAGGAGGAAGGAGCAACCGACTCGTCTTCCTCCACTGCTAGAGGGGGTTTGAGACTTCTGTATGTGTGTGCGGGGATCATCGTTCGTCCCCGTTGCATAGGGGGCTCGGGGGGTTTTATAGGCCAACCCCCGGCTCTTATAATATGTTCTAAGTACATGGGCGAGGGGACCCGGCTGGCAGTCTCTTCGGCAGGCCAGGGGGTCCCACCATTCGTGCCGTCTCGTCGTCGGTGGGGTCCGCCGGCTGAGCGGTCCCATCTCCTGTTGGGGCCCGCCAGTCGGCTCTTCGATTGGCCCTCGCCCACCTACCGCGGCACGGGCCGCCCGGGAGGGGGCGTCGCCTAGCACCAGCCGGCCGAAGTCTCCGGTACGGTCGGCCACGCTGTAGCCACGCCGAAGCAGGTAGTCGAGTAGGCGAGGGTGTGCCGGCACTGTTCCCTCGCCCGGTCGCACTCGTCGAGGTCAGCGGTTGGGACGGCCAGACTGTAGCCACGCGCTGTAGTGCGTCAGCGGCCACTGTAGCCACAGGGCCACCCGTCGTGCCGGTCGCGTCGTGTAATTGTATCCGCGTGCAAAGGGACGGGATGTCGCATGTCTGTCCCAGGGTCAACGGGGGAGGCGGCTCAGAGGCAGCCGGCCGCGCCCAGCAGGCCGAGAGTCGGGCCCGCTGCTTGACCAGTCGTCCGGGGCGCCAACCGACACTAGCTCGAGCCGAACGTCCTCCAGCCGGCCTCGACCAACCGGCCATGTAGTTTTTTTTGAAGCGAAGGAGGGAGGACCCCGTTGCTTTGGCCTACCCAGGGGTAATAACCTCCTCAAGAAGCCAACGACCTCAGGTTTTTTTCACATCTATACCAGGGAAATAGTGTGGATCTCTCAAGTCCTTGAGAGCAAAATCAGCTTGAATATCACAAACAAGAGTTGGTGTTGCTTCCTGACATAAACTTGGCAACAATAATGTCATCAATATAGATAAGCATAAAAATGGCGATCTTATCTTTCTCGTAGAAGAATAAAGACATGTCAGCCTTCGAGGCAGATAATCTCAATTTTTTAATCTTTATACTGACAGGAGATTATCATATTCTTAGAGTTATGATGAGAGTACCATAGTGTCATGTTCATTTATCTTCTGCAGTTTTTGCGAGGAGTTTTGGCATCGAGGGAAGCAAATGTCTAACTCCAGAACAAAAGCTCCATCGCAGAAGGTAAAGATGTTGTTCTCTATGTGTGTGTGCACGCACGTTTTGGTATTGGAAGAAGACTGTGAATGCAATTTTTATAAAACCAATAAAACCATTGAAAAACCAACATTAAAAAAGCAACCATTAAAAGCAACAGTAATAACTTTTTTTCTGTTACGACCAAACAAAAAGTCGTGTCTAATTTATTAGGTCAACCAACTAAAATTACACCTCTGCTAGGAGCAATACATAGACCCGCCCGAAAAATAGGAGTGTGTCTTTGTCTCACTTATAGCAAGACGGTGTGTTGCCTCATCTCGGGTGCTCTTTAAATGGACCAGGCCCATAACCTCATTTTTAGGATAACCAGGCCCATAACCAAGCACGTGCAAACGTATGTAGGCATGCACACACGTACACTTCAAAAGTGAAGTTATTTATCTAAATTTCAAAATGTTCACCAGCTATCAAGACATTTTTATGCAGTGTCAAATAATTTAGTCGTGCAATTTCAAAACATGTTGTATCATTCCAACAAAACAATTTGTGGCATTTAAAAATGTTCCAGCGTTTGCAAAGAAAGGGTTCATGATATTTTTCCAAAAATGTTTGTAAAATGTCAAAAAAAGGTACATTAATTAGAAAAACTGTTTTGTACAACCATTCAAAAACATGTTCGTGATATTTTTTCAAAATGACCACGCATATTGATATAACATTCCTGAAAATATTTAAAAACGTTTAATGCAATGTCAAAAACATGTTTCATACTGTTAAAACAATTACACAGCATTTTAAAATGTTCAAACGATTCAAAAATATCCTCGTGTCATTTCTTTAGGAAATATTAACTTAATGTGTATTCATGTAATATAAATAATACTTTTTGTATCATTCAAAAAATGTGTAAAATTTATTTTAAGAAAATAAAAAATTAATTCGAAATAAATCTAAGATGTATTCTAAAAGTGCTCTTCATTTATTTAAAAACTTTCAGTGTGTAGAAAGTAAATGTTTCTTGTGTATATGAAGATTGTACGTTGTGTATTGAAAATAGTCGACATGTATTTGACAAAATATATGAAAAAGCGAAAGAGAGAAATCTAAAATAAAAATGAAAAACCACAGAAAACGGAGTAAAAACATACTTATATAGAAACAAAAGGAAAGAAAAAGTCACACACAAAGGTCAGAAACTGGTGTGGACCAGTCGATATGAGCGGGCCTGTTTAGTGAGGCGTTCATTGGTGAAGCCGGGCGACGTGAAGTACTAAGCAATATATAGCCCCCAGGGAAGAAGTGCCCAAAATGCTTAGACAGGCTCCCTGGTGAACAATAACGGAAAGAAATAGAAAATAAATTTTAAAAATGCTGATCGTTTTTGTAGATGTTCATGTTATTGTAAGAAGCGTGCTTGCCAGTTTTCATGTGAACAAGATAGTAGTGCTTCGATGGTGGAAAAAAAGAAAATTAAATGTACCATTTGAAGGCAACATTTGTCATTTGATTTTTTTTGCACAGGTCAATATGCTTAATCTTTTACTCTGGTAGCATTTGGGTGTGACAATGAACACATGGTTTTTTCAGAAAAAATTACATTGGCAAAATATAGTTTTGCGACGCAGGAGCACATACTCCTTAGAGCCAAAAGCAGCATAATTTTCTAGACAAGGCAAAAACAATATCTGCATGCCTTTGTTGATGACCTTAAATTTACTGGGCCCACTCATATTGCGCTCCCATCCCACCCCACCCATATGTAGAATTCCCACCAAAAAAGAAGTCTAAACTAAAAAGAGGACGCCCTTATATCTCGCATTCAACGAGATGGTAGGAACCATCGCGCGAAAACAAGTGCCTCGTTTTTGGCTTCGCTCTTTATCTTTATTTCTTGTTTTCGTTTATTCTTCCTATTCTTCGCTCTTCCAGTTTTCATGTGAACAAGACTTATAGGTTAAGGCACTAATGTGTTTGTGAGTATATACAGGCTCTATAAATCGATGAGGAGTTTGATATATTCGGAGATTATCGACCCCTAAAAATGTATGTCTTCAAATGAAGACTTTGTTGAAGACTTTCCGAAGACTTTGGTGAAGACTTCGTGAAGACTTTGAAAATGAAGAAGTTGGTGTGACCTTAAAGATATGAACGAGGAATATGAAGCGTGAAGACTTTTGTTTTCGTAGTTTCATTTCCTTTATTTGAGTCATAGGAAACACCGCACTGTTAAAGGGGCCCGAGGTAATACTAAGGAAAATTTCCAACTGATACTCAACTCCAAAATCCTCAACCTATACAATCCTTCGAATGAAGCCTTTGGAAATCTCTTACGGTTCAGACAAGTTCTTCAGTGACAGAGACGAAGTTCTTCTGGTCTCTGAGGAAATTGATCTGCCTGAGGAGTTAGGATTTCGCCAGTGCAAATTGCCTACAAGTGAGGAACATGATAAGCTGAGGACTTTCATAGTTCGAAATTCCGACCGTTGCTGTGCTTAGCGCCAGCTGCCCCCAATCATTCTTATCCACATAACGGTCATATCATTGGGGGCATTTATGTCGTATCATGTCAGGTTGAACCCTGGCTATAAATAGCCACCCCCACAACCACTAGTTGGTTGGCTGCTCCGAGAGAGAACTGACACTTGTCATTTGAGAGCAACCCATCCTCCGAGGACTTTGAGAGAAAATCATCAGTGAGGAAAAACCCACAACCAAACTACCAAACCCAAAGTGATTGAGCATCACTGAAGAAATTCCTGTGTGGAACCAACGCTTCTTACCTTTGAGGATTGTGCATCCTCCAGACGGTTAGGCGTCATGGTCTAGTGATCCTGCAGTCAATTGGGGATCACGAAGTGACCTTGGTCTAGAGCATCCAGCAGTAAATTGTGGATCGCCGGGTGACCAGTTTGTGAGGGTTTTGGAAGTCTATTCTGAAGACTTACCACGAGTGTTGGGCGAGGACTGTGTGACCTTAGCTCAAGGAGAATACGGTAAGGACTGTGTGTCCTCTAGTTTAAATACCAGGCCGCTCCAAACCAGACGTACGACTGTCATAGCAGTTGGAACTGGGTCATCAAACCATTGTCTACATCAAGCTACCTGGTTCTATTTCCTCAACCCTTTCATTTTCTCGTATAACTGTTGATGAAATTGAACTTTACTGTTTGAAGAATTTGTCTGAAGACTTTCACAATTTCCTCACATAAAATTCTTCAAGTTACCTTGTTCCTCACCTGCTTATCCTATATCACGCTACTTGTACTCTGAGCATGTTTCTTTTCATCATGATGACTATGATGTCGCTAAGTTCCTCATGCACTTGAGTACTTATTCCGCTGCTAGTTATTCATCACATTTCAAATTCCTCAAACTTGAAATTCCTCAAGTGATAAATTTGTAAAAATCGCCTATTCACCCCCCTCTAGTCGATATAACGCACTTTCAATTTGTATCAGAGCAGATACTTTCTCGCTCTATGTGATTTTGGTTTAACCACTTGGAGTTCTAGTTATGTCGACTGCATGTATGATCAAGGTTTCCGCGGGGTGTCCTACCTTCGATGGGACAGACTACCCCTATTGGAAGAACAAGATGCGTATGCACCTTGAAGCTATTGACAACGATCTTTGGTACGTTGTGGAAAATGGTGTGCCCTCTGTCACTCCCACTGTTACTACTGCTGATGTGAAGAGATTCAAGCAACTCGATTCTCAAGCGAAGAATATCATCTGTGGCCATCTGAGCACAGGTCAGCATGGCAGAGTGAGTGCTTTGGAGACTACTAAGCTTATCTGGGATAGGCTGTCCAAAGTCAACGAAGGTGTTTCCACTCAACGTGACTCTCGTGTTGATGTTCTTCGCAATCTGTTCAACCGCTTCAAGAGACTTGACGATGAAAATGTTCAACAAACTTTTGATCGTCTCACTGATATCTCCAATGAGCTTCAGGCACTGGGTGCCACCGATATCACTGACCATGAAGTGGTGAAGAAACTGCTAAGATCTCTTGACTCCTCATTTGATACTCTAGCTTTGATGATTCAAGAACGTGGAGACTACAAGCCACTTGATCCTGCTGATATTCTTGAGAGACTCAATACTCATGAATTCCAACAAGCTGAGAAGAGAGACCTCTACGGGCCAAGTTGTGGAAGATCTCGTGCTCTGAAGGCAAAAGCAATTTCCTCATCTGAAGAAGAAGATTCTGACAGTAGCCTTGGTGATCCTGAAGAACTAAGTCAGGAACTAGCAATGCTTGTGAGAAAATTCCAGAAGTTCTCAAGGAGATGTGGATTTGGAAAGTCATCAAAAAGTGTCTTGAGGAGATCAGATTACTCAGAAGACTACAAGAAAAGAACTTGTCATGTTTGCAAGAAGCCTGGTCACTTTATCTCTGACTGTCCTCTCTGGGAAAAAGATTCAAAGAAGAAGAAATACAGGGAGGATAGTTCTGATGACTCAAAGAAATAGAATAAATCTTCAAAGTCCTCATTTGTAAAGTCCTGATCTTGAAAGTCCTCAAAGCACAAGAAGAATGGTTCTATAAAGGCTCGAGCATTCATCGGCAAGGAAATGGATTCTGAGGAATATGAAGAAGAGGAAGAATCTGAGGAGGAATCAGAATCTGGTGTCGCTAGCCTTGCTCTCGCTACTGCTTTCGTCAGCAAGTCCATCTTCAACGATGAAGAATATGACTACTCCAACGACTCTGACATCAGAAATGATGATTATGGTCCCACCTATTGCTTCCTGGCAAAAGGCTCAAAGGTACACAAACATCATTCCTCATCTGAATCAAGTGAAGGTGAATCTGATGAATATGTGAAACCTAGCTATGCTAAACTTGTTAAAATTGCCACTAAGCAACAAAGTGCACTTGAAAAGCTTCATAAAATGCTAGACAAAAGTTATGATCTGTTGAACCATGAAGTGGATCGGACTCAAACTATGTCTGTCAATCTCCAAAGTCTTCAGACAAAGTATGATAACCTACAGAGTCATCATAACGACCTCTTAGCTGATCATGAGAAGCTTTCTTATGAATTTCTTCAAAGAAAGCAAGATCTTGAGAAACTGAGGGTGTCACATGAGGATCTCCAAAGGGAAAACGATTCCTTACTAGCTCAACAGATTAGTATCGCTCAGGAAGAATTTGTTCCACCTTGTTTGAAATGCATCAAACGTGAAACTGCTAATTCTTCACCTGAATGTTCAAATGCTTCTATTGCTGCAAATTCTTCAACTAGTCATGTGGTCTCAAATTCCTCATCTGAGGATACCACAAGTATCACTGATGACAATGTAGGGTTGAAGGAATTGTATGTCACAGGCATATACAAAAGTCTCAAAGGGCATCAAACCCTTTGCGATGTCCTCAAAAAGCAGATTCTGAACAGGAACCCTAGGAAAGAGGGTATTGCCTTTGTGAGGAAACTCAACGCTGATGGATCCTACTGGACACCTGAGAAGTACCCCAAAACCTCATGGATTGCTGCGAAAGGACCTCCTGTAGATTCATCCACTTTATCTAGCTTTACGTGTGAAACTTCATATTTCTCTGATGAGTCACTTGACTCGAACTACAGATTCTTCAAAAATCAGAAAGGTGAAGTATTTGCTAGATTTGTTGGAACTAACTACAGGAATGGCTCTCCTATGAAGAAAATCTGGGTTCCCAAGAGCTACCTTCAAAATCTTCAAGTGAATGTCCTCACGACACCACTCATGAAGAATAAGAACCCTAGATCAAAGTCCTCACTTGGATCAAATTCCTCAAATGGTCAAAAATATCATTCTCATGCTAATACTTCTGTTTCGCAGGAAAAATCTAAGAGTTATGAATATGTGCATTGTTCTTCAAACCATTATCTACATAAGTCCTCGAAGAATTTCTCTGCTTATTCATTTGAGTACTCTAATCCTCGTCCTGTGAAACGAAGCGCACTTACTTCAATGCCTCCTTTCTCACATGGTGCTCGCAGAATGATGAACTCTTTGCCACCCCTCCAGATGTGGGTGGTGAAGAAATTGAACTAATTTCTTATGCAGGGTCAGGTCTCCAGATGAAACTGAACACCTGATAAACTTGCTGGAGACCTAAGGAATTGCTTGAAAGGACGCAAGCTAACCATGATGAAATGAATTCCTCATTTCTCACGTCCTCACACTGCTTGCTTACTATCTTGTGTGATGAAATCCTATCTGATGAAATTGATGTCATATTCTTCACTCTGAAGCATATGAGTTCGTAAGTTGTACTAATTCATCTACATGATGATACTCCAAAAGCTACTGAGTGGATCCTCGATAGTGGATGCACAAATCACATGACGGGTGACAAAAATCTACTGATGAATTTGCCACTCACTTCATCTCCTCTGAAGCATATCACCTACGCAGACAAAGGAAAAAAAGCAAGGTATTGGGACTTGGTAAGGTTGCTATCTCAAAGGACCGAACCATGGATAAGGTGATGCTTGTTGAATACCTTGGTTTCAACCTTATGTCTGTCTCAATGCTTTGTGATCTTGATATGGTCGTTGTATTTGGAAAATATCATTGTGTTGTCATCATGGAATCTGACAATTCCAAAGTCTTCGAAGGCTTTAGGAGAGGAGACTTGTATATTGTTGATTTCTCTACAAGTCCTCAACCTACCACTTGCTTACTTGCAAAGTCTTCAGAAGGCTGGTTGTGGCATCGACGACTTGGACATGCGGGTATGAGGAACTTGCACACGCTCGTGAAGAAAAAGCACGTCATTAGCACCGAGGGTGTCAAATTCCTCAAGGACCATCTCTGCGGTGCATGTGAATCTGGGAAGATGACCAGATCCAAGCATCCCTCGAAGACAATCATGACCACGACACGACCCTTTGAATTGCTGCACATGGATCTCTTTGGCCCCACTCATTACTCCATACTAACAAATGCTTCAAGTTTGTAAGGCTTTGTCATTCTTGATGATTACTCTCGTTACACTTGGGTGCATATTATTCTGTACAAAAATGAAGTACGGGATGTCTTCAGACGATTTGCTTCAAGGGCCTCCACCAACTTCGGCGTCAAGATCAAGCATATTAGGAGTGATAATGGGACTGAATTCAAGAACACTAATCTTGATGAATATCTTGATGAAGTTGGTATTACTCATGATTTATCTTCCCCTTAATCTCCTCAACAGAATGGCCTCATGGAGCGCAAGAACAGGACTCTCGTTCAGATGGCTCGCACCATGCTTGATGAATACAAGACTCCTTGTCGCTTCTGGCCTGAGGCAATTGATACTGCATGCCACATCATCAACAGGGTATATCTTCATAACTTCTTCTAGAAAACTTCATATGAACTTATGACTGGCAAGAAACCCAATGTAAGTTATCTTAAAGTCTTCGGTGCAAAATGCTGGATCAGAGATCCTCACCATAGTTCTAAGTTTGCACCGAAAGCACATGAAGGTTTTATGCTTGGTTACGGAAAGGACTTGCACACCTACAAAGTCTTCAACACCTACCATCACAAGGTTGTTGAAACTGTAGATGTGCGATTCGATGAAACTGATGGCTCGCAAAGAGAGCACCTGCCTTCTGTGTTAGATGAACAGTCTCCTAAGGAATCCATCAAGCTGAAGGCAACTGAAGATATCATACCCACTTAAGAAGACATTCCAACGAATGAACATATTCATGCTAATACACCTGAAGAAAATGGTGCTAATGAAAATCCTCAGCCACGTCAACCTGCTCATCCTAGAGTTGCAAATGAAGTACAGATTAAAATCATCCATGACATCAATGCACCAGGTCCCCTCACTCACTCAAAAGCTTCACATTTAACCAACTTTTGTGGGCACTTTGCCTTTGTCTCTATCATAGAGCCCACCAAAGTTGATGAAGCATTCAAGGAGCCTGAGTGGATTCAAGCTATGCAAGAGGAATTGCATCAGTTCAAGCTCAACAACATATGGGAACTTGTCAAGCGACTAGATCCCCGCAAACATAACATCATAGGTACCAAGTGGATCTACCGCAACAAGCAAGATGAAAATGGCCTTGTGGTGAGGAATAAGGCTCGTCTTGTAGCTTAAGGATACACACAGGTTGAAGGAATTGTCTTTGATGAAACGTTTGCGCCTGTTGCTAGACTCAAAGCTATTCGCATATTACTTGCTTACGCTAACCATCATAATATCATCTTATATCAAATGGATGTGAAAAGTGCATTCCTCAATGGTAAGCTTGAGGAAGAAGTATATGTTGCTCAACCCCCAGGTTTTGAAGACCCTAAGCATCCTGGCAAAGTCTTCAGACTAAACAAGGCCCTCTATGGCCTCAAGCAGGCCCCTCGGGCCTGGTACGACACTCTGAAGGAATTCCTCATGAAGACAGGCTTCAAACCCGGTTCACTCGACCCCACACTTTTCACAAAATCCTATGATAATAAACTGTTCATATGCCAAATATATGTGGATGATATTATCTTTGGCTGTACTCACAAACGTTATAGTGATGAATTTGCCTATATGATGAGTGACGAATATCAAATGTCTATGATGGGAGAGTTGAAATTCTTCTTAGGTCTTCAAATTCATCAACAAGACAACGGCATCTTCATCTCTCAAGAGAAATACCTCAAAGATGTTCTGAGGAAATTCGACATGCAAGATTGCAAAGGCATCAAAACTCCAATAACTTCAAACGGCCACCTCCGCACTGATGAAAATGGTAAAGATTTCGATCAGAAGGTATACCGCTCCATGATTGGTTCATTATTGTATTTATGTGCATATAGGCCTGATATTATGCTAAGTGTTTGCATGTGTGCCTGATTCAAGGCTACACCAAAGGAATCACACCATAAGGCTGTGAAACATATTCTTCGATACTTAGCTCACACACCAACACTTGGATTATGGTATCCCAAGGGCTCAAATATTCACCTCGTCGGATACTCTGATGCTGACTATGCTGGAGAACGTGTGGATCGCAAGTCAACCTCAAGCACATGTCATTTCCTCGGACGATCCTTAGTCTGTTGGTCCTCGAAGAAGCAGAACTGCGTTTCACTCTCTACTGCTGAAGCTGAGTACATTCCTGCCGGTTCATGTTGCGCTCAGTTACTATGGATGAAGCAAACCCTCAAGGACTATGGCATCAATTTGAAGAATGTGCCTCTCTACTGTGACAACGAGAGTGCCATCAAGATTGCGTACAACCCAGTTCAGCACTCCAAGACCAAGCACATCCAGATTCGTCATCACTTTCTTCGAGATCATGTACTCAAGGGGGACATCTCCATCGACCACATTCTCACTGAAGAACAACTGGCCGATATCTTCACAAAGCCCTTGGATGAAAATAGATTTTGCAAGTTGCGGTGTGAGCTAAATATCTTAGAATCTTCGAATGTTCTTTGAAGATGGACACACATCCTAACACATATGCAAAATTGATGACTTTGATGTGCAACACACGAAGTAACGTTTTTCTTCAATCAATGAAGAATAACCCTCTAAGTGTGAAGAAATTAATGAAGAATTTGATTCTCAGAAACCTACGACAATTGTACGCGGTGTCTGAAATCATCATTCTTATACGGTGGGTCATGCCACCAACCAAAGTTGAAATTCTTCAGAATTGAGTTTTTCGTCATTTTTGCAAATTCTTCAAATTATCAAATTCCTCAAATTTGCAAATTCCTCAACTTTTCAAATTCCTCAACTTTTCAAATTCTTCAAACTTTTAAACTCATGTTCTTTATTGACTATATATATATTTGAGTTTTCAATGTCCTCAACAGCATTCACTTATTGCTAATTCTTCAAGTTGATTTTCATCTAAGTGAATGTGATCGGACCCTTCCCCTTCTATGCTAAACTCAACCTAGTCTGTTCACAAATTCTTCATATGCATTCTACTTTGAAACTTGTTCAAAGTCTTCACTGTGTCCTTGACAGCTGAAGAATTTGCGAACAAAAACTTTGAAATTTTCACTATCAAAATTTTTAGCGGTTCCCTCCCAAACGGTTCCGATTCCCATGACTGGATAACCCACGATCCCCCATAATCTCCTCTACTCAGCACGTGGGTGACACCTGTCGCGTGGAGAGCAAGGGTCAGGGGCAATCCTGTCCAAAATCTTCGGGCAGATTGGTTTTCACTTCCTCTATAAATACCCCCTCCCCTTCAACTGTGCTCGGTTGCTCCTCATCTCATCCCTCTCCCGAGCTCCAACTTAGCGCTGTCGCTAAAGTCATCGTCGCCTGTGAGGAAGAGCTTCACTACCTCGACCTCGTCGTCGCCGTACTCGCATCGGCCGCGGAAGTCTCACCCCGCCGCCCCTGTAGCTGTCTCCCTCTGCCAAGCTAGGGCGTGGGAGATCTGAATGAACGAACTTCTCAATCTCATCTCTTGTTCGTCGTGTTCTTCACCAGGGTAAATAAAATTTATTTTTACTGCCCTTGTTTGATCCTCAAATGCTCTTCATATTCCTCAAAAGGTGTTTATTCTTCATGAACCTTATTCTAAAAGCACCTTACATCTTCACATACTTGATGTTTTTCCCTAAGTAATGATTTTCTTCAAGATTCCTCAATTGTGTGAATCCTCAAAATTTGCACAACTCTGGAACCTGAGACAAAGAACACTAAGTGAAATTCCTCAAGACATCCATGGTCAAATTCCTCTCACCTATTTTAGTTAGAAAAATTTCTGAGAACGCATATGACCTCTTCAAATTCCTCGCACCTATATTCTGTTCACAGGTACAACATGTCCGCTGATGAATCACTATGTTCTCATCAACTAACTCATTTGTAGTGCTCCTTGAGGAAAAACTGTGTACTTCTTCAGAGTCCTCAAGAGTTCAAATTCCTCAAGTCAAGAAAATGGCTGATGGAAAGAAACCTCAGAAAGGTGGAAAGAATCCAGATGTGCACACTGCCTTTGAGATTCCAAATGACGTGTATGAGGAATATTGAACACCCAATGAAGAAACTCATGGCAAAGAAACGACCAAGCAGAGAAAACTTCGTCTCTAGAAAATTGAGAGGAGACGGGAAAGGGAATGGAAGGAATATCGTTATGTAACTCCAAAATACATGATGAAATTCGCAGTAAAACCTCCTTGCAGGAGGCCTCCCCTTGCTCCAAATCAAACTGCTGATCCCACTAGCCTCAAGACTAGTGAGGACTTTCCTCACAAATGGTAGAAGCAGCAAGCAAAGCTGGCGAAGAAGGCCAAAGATGCAGTGAAGAAATTCAATGAAGATTTTGCTGGCACGATCCAATCACGATCCTTCCCATGAACTTGATCACGATCCGTCTCACGAACTTGATCACGATCCTTCCGATCTAGCACCGAACGGACGGCACCTTCGCATTCAGCACACGTACAGCTTGATGACGATCTCCACCGTCTTGATCCAGCAAGAAGGAGTGGAGAGGAATAAGAGTTCTCCGGCAGCCTGACGGCACTCCGGCGATGGTGGTGGAGTAATTCCGGCAGGGCTTCGCCTAGGCACCGCAGAAAACCGATCTAGAGGAGAAACTATGCACTAGAGATTAGGGTTTGCACGTGGCTGAAAAATCAAGTGCAAAACCCTAGAAATCCACTAGTATATATAGGGGGGAGGGAGGAGGAGAGGCATCTTGGCCTCCAAGCATTGGAGGCTTCGGCCAAACCAAGTGGTGGAGGTGGAGTCCACCTCCACTCCTAGTAGGACTAGGATTCACCCAATTTTGCCTTTTTCCACCTTTTCCTATTGGGTTTTCTTCTCCAGCTACATGGGCCTTGTGTGGGAGTTTCCACCAGCCCAGTAAGGGCTGATATTCACTCTCCCACAGCCCATGAGGCCTCTTGGGTCGAAATACCCCTCCCGGAGGTCTCCCGGTACACTACCGGCACTCCCGGTACACTACCGATGAGCCCGAAACTCTTCTGGCGACCAAAATAGGACTTCCTATATATGAATCTTTACCTTCGGACCATTCCAGAGCTCCTCGTGACATCCAGGATCTCATCCAGGATTCCGAACAAACTTCGGTCACCACCATGCATAACTCTATACTATTGAAACGTCACCAAACCTTAAGTGTGCAGACCCTGCGGGTTCGAGAACTATGTAGACATGACCGAGACACCTCTATGGTCAATAACCAATGGCAGGACCTAGATGTCCACATTGGTTCCTACATATTCTACGAAGATCTTTATCGTTCGAACCTCTATGTCAAGGATTCAGTTAATCCCGTATGATGTTCCCTTTTTTCTTCGGTATGTTACTTGCCCGAGATTCGATCATCGGTATCTCCATACCTAGTTCAACCTCGTTACTGGCAAGTCTCTTTAATCATTCCGGAAGACAAGATCCCATAACTAACACTTAGTCACATTGCTTGCAAGGCTTATTGTGATGTTGTATTACTGAGTGGGCCCTGAGATACCTCTCTGTCACACGAAGTAACAAATCCCAGTCTTGATCCATGCCAACTCAACAGACACTCTCGAAGACACCTGTAGAGCACCTTTATAGTCACCCAGTTACGTTGAGACGTTTGATACACACAAGGTACTCCTCCGATATCTGTGAGTTGCATGATGTCATGGTCATAGGAACATATACTTGACATGCAGAAAACAGTAGCAATAAACTAGCATGATCATAAGCTACGTTTCTAGTTTGGGTCTTGTCCATCACATCATTCTCCTAATGATGTGATCCCATTATCAAATGACATCTCATGTCCATGGCTAGGAAACCTTAACCATCTTTCGATCAATGAGCTAGTTCACTAGAGGCATACTAGGGACATTGTGTTTGTCTATGTATCCACACATGTATCCATGTTTCCAATTAATACAATTATAGCATGGATAATAAACGATTATCATGAACAAGGAAATACAATAATAAACACTTTATTTATTGCCTCTAGGGCATATTTCCAACAGTCTCCCACTTGCACTAGAGTCAATAATCTAGTTCACATCACTATGTGATTTACATTGTAATGAATCGAACACCCATGCGGTTCTGGTATTGATCATGTTTAGCCCTTGGAAGAGGTTTAGTCAACGGGTCTGCAACATTCAGATCCATGTGCACTTTGCAATTATTTATGTCTTTCTCCATGATGTAATCACGGATGGAGTTGAAGAGTCGCTTTATGTGTCTGGTCCTCTTGTGAAACCTTGGTTCCTTGGCTAGAGCAATGGCACCAGTATTGTCACAGAACAGGTTCATTGGATTCAGTGCACTGGGCACTACTGCAAGATCTATCATGAACTGCTTCATCCAGACACCTTCCTTCGCCACCTCCGAGGCTGCGATGTATTCCGCTTCGCACGTAGAATCAGCTACCACGCTTTGCTTGGAACTGCACCAGCTTACCGCTCCCCCGTTAAGAATAAATACGTATCCGGTTTACGACTTAGAGTCGTCCGGATAAGTGTCAAAGCTTGCATCGACGTAACCCTTTACGACGAGCTCTTCATCACCTCCATAAACGAGAAACATTTCCTTAGTCCTTTTCAGGTACTTAAGGATATTCTTGACCGCTTGCCAGTGCTCCATTCCAGGATCACTTTGAAACCTTCCGGACATACTTATGGCAAGGCTGACATCGACGTAACCCCTTCTTGGACTGTTCCATTTTGAACTTCTTCAAAACTTTATCAAGGTATGTGCTCTGTGAAAGTGCTATTAAGCGTCTCGATCTATCTCTATAGATCTGAATGCCTAATATGAAAGCAGCTTTTCCTAGGTCCTTCGTTGAAAAACTCTTGTTCAAATATTCCTTCACGCTTTCCAGCATTTCTATATTGTTTCCAATCAGCAATATGTCATCCACATATAATACTAGAAACGTTATAGAGCTCCCACTCACTTTCTTGTAAATACAAGCTTCTCCGTAACTTGTATAAACTCAAACGCTTTGATCACCTCATCAAAGCGCTTATTCCAACTCCGAGATGCTTGCACTAGTCCATAAATGGATCGCTGGAGTTTGCAAACTTTGTCAGCATTCTCTGGATTGACAAAACCTTCGGGTTGCATCATATACAACTCTTCCTCAAGGAAACCGTTGAGGAACGCTGTTTTGACATCCATCTGCCAAATTTCATAGTCGAAATAAGCAGCTATTGCTAACATGATTCTGACAGACTTAAGCATCGCTACGGGTGAGAAAGTCTCATCGTAGTCAACTCCTTGAACTTGTGAAAAACCCTTTGCCACAAGTCGAGCTTTATAGACGGTGACATTACCGTCCGCGTCTGTCTTCTTCTTAAAGATCCATTTGTTCTGAATGGCCTTTCGCCCTTCAGGTAATACTTCCAAATCCATACTTTGTATTCATACATGGATCCCATCTCGGATTTCATGGCCTCTAACCATTTCTCGGAATCCGGGCCCATCACCGCTCCTCCATAGCTCGTAGGTTCATTATTGTCTAACAACATGACCTCCAAGATAGGGTTGGTGTACCACTCGGGGGTAGTACACGGCCTTGTCGACCTACAAGGTTCAATAGCAGCTTGATCTGAAGCTTCATGATCATCATCATTAACTTCCTCTTCTACTGTCGTAGGTTTCACAGAAACATCTTTCTGTGATGCGTTACTTTCTGGTTGAAGTAAAGGTTCAATAACCTCATCAAGCTCTATTTTCCTCCCACTCAATTCTTTCGAGAGAAACTCTTTCTCAAGAAATGTTCCATTCTTAGCGACAAACACTTTGCCTTCGGATCTGAGATAGAAGGTATACCCAACTGTCTCTTTCGGGTATCCTATGAAGACGCATTTCTCCGCTTTGGGTTCCAGCTTTTCAAGCTGAAGCTTTTTGACATAAGCATCACATCCCCAAACTTTAAGAAATGATAACCTTGGCTTCTTGCCAAACCATAGTTCATATGGCGTCGTCTCAACGGATTTTGATGGTGCCCTATTTAAAGTGAATGCAGTTGTCTCTAATGCATAACCCCAAAACGATAGTGGCAAATCAGCAAGAGACATCATAGAATGCACCATATTTAATAAGGTTCGATTACGATGTTCGGACACACCATTATGCTGTGGTGTTCCGGGCAGGGTCAACTGTGAAACAATTCCACACTGTCTTAAGTGACTGCCAAACTCATAACTTAGATATTCACCTCCTCGATCAGATCGAAGGAACTTAATCATCTTGTTACGATGATTCTCAACTTCACTCTGAAATTGCTTGAACTTTTCAAATGTTTCAGACCTGTGTTTCATTAAGTAAATACACCCATATCTACTTAAGTCACCAGTGAAGGTGAGAAAATAACGATATCCACCACGTGCTGTAACATTCATCGGACCGCACACATTAGTATGTATGATTTCCAATAAGTCACTCACCCGTTCCATTTTTCCAGAGAATGGCATTTTAGTCATCTTGCCCATGAGGCATGGTTCACATCTGTCAAGTGATTCAAAATCAAGTGACTCCAAAAGTCCATCAGCATGGAGCTTCCTCATGCGTTTTACACCAATATGACCTAAACGGCAGTGCCACAAGAAAGTGGTACTATCATTATCAACTCTACATCTTTTGGCATCAATGTTGTGAACATGTGTGTCATCACTATCAAGATTCAATATGAATAAACCCCTAACATTGGGTGCATGACCATAAAAGATATTACTCATATAAATAGAACAACCTTTATTCTCTGATTTAAATGAGTAACCGTCTCGCAATAAACAAGATCCAGATATAATGTTCATGCTTAACGCATGCACTAAATAACAATTATTCAGGTTCATCACTAATCCCGATGGTAATCGAAGAGAGAGCGTGCCGACGAAGATCACATCAACCTTGGAACCATTTCCCACGCGCATCGTCACTTCGTCCTTTGCCAGCCTTCGTTTATTCCGTAGTTCCTGCTTTGAGTTGCAAATGTGAGCAACCGAACCGGTATCGAATACCCAGGCAATACTACGAGAGCTAGTAAGGTACACATCAATAACATGTATATCATATATACCTTGTTTATCGTTGGCCGCCTTCTTGTCAGCCAGGTACTTGGTGCAGTTCCGCTTCCAGTGACCAGTTCCCTTGCAATGAAAGCACTCAGTTTCTGGCTTGGGTCCATGCTTGGGCTTCTTTGCAGGAGTAGCAACTGCTTTGCCATCCTTCTTGGTTTTACCCTTCTTGCCCTTGCCCTTGACTTTGCCATTTTTCTTGAAACTAGTGATTTTATTGACCATCAACACTTGATGTTTTTTCTGGATTTCAGACACAGCAACTTTTAGCATCGCAAACAGCTCGACGACTGACTTGTTCATCCCGTGCATGTTATAGTTCGTCACAAAGCTCTTGTAACTAGGTGGCAGTGATTGAAGAACTCTGTCAGTGATCGCCTCTAGCGGAAGGGCAATTTCTAACTCCGCTAGACGAGTTGAATACCCAGACATTCTGAGTATATGTTCACTGATAGACCCGTTCTCCTCCATCTTGCAAGCATAGAACTTATCAGAGGTTTCATACCTCTCGATCCGGGCGTTCTTCTAAAAGATAAACTTCAACTCCTGGAACATCTCATATGATCCATGACGTTCAAAATGTCTTTGAAGTCCCGGTTCTAAGCCATACAATATTGCACACTGAACTATTGAGTAATCTCCAGTACGTGCCTCCCAAGCGTTCTTAACGTCTTCGGAGATCATGTCTTCTAGTTGGTCACCAAGTGGTGCATCAAGGACATATGATTTCTGGGAAGTTGTGAGGATAATCCTTAGATTGTGGGCGCAGTCAACAAAGTTACTTCCATCATCTTTCAACTTAGCTTTCTCTAGGAACACATTAAAATTCAGGATGCTACTGCGCGAGCCATTGATCTACAACATAAATATGCAAAGTTTACTTAGACTATTGTTCAAGATAATGAGTTTAATTAATCAAATTACTAAAGATCCCACTCAAATTGACATCCCTCAGGTCATCTGAGTGTCACATGATCCAAATCCACCAACTCAACTCCGATCATCACGTGAGTTGAGGTGGCTTCAATGGTGAACATCATTATGTTGATCATATCTACTATATGACTCATGTTCGACCTTTCGGTCTCTTGTGTTCCGAGGCCATGTCTGTATATGCTAGGCTAGTCAAGTTTAACCCGAGTGTTCTGCGCGTGCAACACTGGCTTGCACCCGTTGTATGTGAACGTAGAGTCTATCACACCCGATCATCACGTGGTGTCTCAAGACGACGAACTTTCGCAACGGTGCACACTCGGGGAGAACACAATTTATCTTGAAATTTAAATGAGGGATCACCTTATAATGCTACTGTCGTACTAAGCAAAACAAGGTGCATAAAAGGATTAACAACACATGCAATTCATAAGTGACATGATATGGCCATGAACTCGTGCTTTAGATCTCCATCTTGAAAGCACCGGCATGATCTCCATCGTTACCGGCAAGACACCATGATCTCCATCAACGTGTCGCCATCTTGGTTGTCGCGCCCAACATGCTTCTACTACTATTGCTACCGTTTAGCGATAAAGTAAAGCATTACATAGCGCTTAATGATTGACACGCAGGTCATACAATAATTAAAGACAACCCTATGGCTCTTGCCGGTTGCCGTACTCATCGACATGCAAGTCGTGAAATTCTATACATCACATGATCATCTCATACGTCACATATATCACATCATGTAATTGGCCATATCACATCACAACATACCCTGCAAAAACAAGTTACACGTCCTCTAGTTGTTGTTGCATGTTTTACGTGGCTGCTACGGGTTTCTAGCAAGAACGATTCTCACCTACGCATAAACCACAACGGTGATACATAATTTGCTTTTCAACCTTCTCAAGGACCGCCTTTGTCGAATCCGATCCAACTAAAGTGAGAGAAACTGCCACCCACAAGCCATCTAGGCAACAAGTTGCGTCGAGGGAACCGGTCTCTTGTAAGCGTACGAGTAATGTTGGTACGGGCCGCTTCATCTGACAATACCGCTGAACCAAAATCTGACCAAGGGAGGAAGCAATCTAAGCATCAACGCCCACAAACCTTTTGTGTTCTACTCGAGATCTCATCTACACAGAGACCTAGCTCATGATACCACTGTTGGGGAACGTTGCATGGGAAACAAAAAAATTCCTACACACACGCATATCTATCCATGGTGATGAGCATCTACGAGAGGGAGAGTGGATCCACATACCCTTGTAGATCGCTAAGCGGGAAGCGTTAAGAAACGCGGTTGGTGTAGTTGAACGTCTTCGCGATCCAAATCGTCGTGTGTCCCGCGATCCAATCACGATCCGTCCCGCGATCCAATCACGATCCGTCCCGCGATCCAATCACGATCCGTCCCACGAACTTGATCACGATCTGTCTCACGAACTTGATCACGATCCTTTCGATCTAGCACCGAACGGACGGCACCTCCGCGTTCAGCACACGTACAGCTTGATGACGATCTCCACCGTCTTGATCCAGCAAGAAGGAGTGGAGAGTAACAAGAGTTCTCCGGCAGCCTGACGGCGCTCCGACGATGGTGGTGGAGTAATTTCGACAGGGCTTTGCCTAAGCACTCCAGAAAACCGATCTAGAGGAGAAACTATGCACTAGAGATTAGGGTTTGCACGTGGCTGAAAAATCAAGTGCAAAACCCTAGAAATCCACTAGTATATATAGGAGGGAGGGAGGAGGAGAGGCAGCTTGGCCTCCAAGCCTTGGAGGCTTCGGCCGAACCAAGTGGTGGAGGTGGAGTCCACCTCCACTCCTAGTAGGACTAGGATTCACCCAATTTTGCCTTTTTCCACCTTTTCCTATTGGATTTTCTTCTCCAGCTACATGGGCCTTGTGTGGGAGTTTCCACCAGCCCACTAAGGGCTGATATTCACTCTCCCACAGCCCATGAAGCCTCTTGGGTCGAAATACCCCTCCCGGAGGTCTCCCGATACACTACCGGCACTCCCGGTACACTACCGATGAGCCCAAAACTTTGCCGGCGACCAAAATAGGACTTCCTATATATGAATCTTTACCTCCAGACCATTTCAGAGCTCCTCATGACGTCCAGGATCTCATCCGGGACTCCTAACAAACTTTGGTCACCACCATACATAACTCTATACTACCGAAACGTCACCAAACCTTAAGTTTGCAGACCCTGCGGGTTCGAGAACTATGTAGACATGACTGAGAGACCTCTATGGTCAATAACCAATGGCAGGACCTGGATGTCCACATTGGTTCCTACATATTCTACGAAGATCTTTATCGGTCGAACCTCTATGTCAAGGATTCAGTTAATCCCGTATGATGTTCCCTTGATTCGATCGTCGGTATCTCCATACCTAGTTAAACCTCGTTACTGACAAGTATCTTTACTCGTTCCGTAATACAAGATCCCGTAACTAACGCTTAGTCACATTGTTTGCGAGGCTTATTGTGGTGTTGTATTACTGAGTGGGCCCTGAGATACCTCTCCGTCACACGAAGTAACAAATCCCAGTCTTGATCCATGCCAACTCAACAGACACCCTCGGAGACACCTGTAGAGCACCCTTATAGTCACCCAGTTACATTGCGACGTTTGACACACACAAGGTACTCCTCCGATATCCGTGAGTTGCATGATCTCATGGTCATAGGAACATATACTTGACAAATGCAGAAAACAGTAGCAATAAACTGACACGAACATAAGCTACGTTTGTAGTTTGGGTCTTGTCCATAACATCATTCTCCTAATGATGTGATCCCGTTATCAAATGACATCTCATGTCCATGGCTAGGAAACCTTAACCATCTTTCGATCAACGAGCTAGTTCACTAGAGGCATACTAGGGACATTGTGTTTGTCTATGTATCCACACATGTATCCATGTTTCCAATTAATACAATTATATGATGGATAATAAACGATTATCATGAACAAGGAAATACAATAATAAACACTTTATTTATTGCCTCTGAGGCATATTTCCAACAAGAGCAAGCTCTGAGAGCTAAGAGGAACAAAGTTCGGAAAGAAAAAGTTTCTGAGAGACAATGTGATGAATTTGACCCCAATCAACTCGTCACTGTTCAGTCTGAAATTCGCACACCCTCTGAGGATCAAGAGAGATATAATGCTGAATGGAAGGGCACCAAGGTCAAATTCGTCAAGGCTGCTCAAGCAACAGTTAAGGATCACAACACCAGGGTTGCAGCCCGATCGCAACCAGAACATCATCAGTCTGATGAAATTCCTCAAGCTGCTGATGAAATAGCTCAGCCTGATGAAGTTGCTGATGAAATAGCTTAGCCTGATGAAGCTGTTGATGAAATAGCTTAGCCTGATGAAACTGCTAATGAAAATGCTTCTGCACCAGAAGCAACTACTAGTGCTCTTGAGGAAACTCAGACCACTGATGATCATGCCAGGACAACCTCCATTGTTGTGCCTGAAGAAACTGAAAGGCCAGTTGAAGATTCTGCTGTGCCTGAAGAAACTGAACCCACCAGGGCGGCTGTAATAGTCGTTCCTGAAGAAATTGTCACTGCTAAGGAAAAGACCCTCAAAAGAAAAGCATCAAATTCAACAGCACAAGCTTTGAAGAAGTTGAAGACTATGCCAAGTTTTTCAAATGGACCAATTGATGCAACCCCAATTTCATCAGCACCTGCCTACCAAATTGTGCCATTTGGAGTGGAATATGTCATCCCAGTTAAAGACGAAAATCATTTTGCTGCTTCAACAGAGCAGATTGATGAAGAGACAGTTGTTGAAGACTCTGCGTCAACCCCGAAGGTATCAACACCCCAGCTTCAGTTCACTGCTAAGGAAGCTAGTGTTGAAGAAATTGATGAGGAAGTTGACATTGGTGACACTACTCCGGTCATCAATGATGAATATTGGGAATCTGCACACCCAAATTCACCAATGACCACTCCTCTACTGCAGATTCCTCAGTCTCCTGCTCCGACTGAAGAAATACCTGAAGAATCTGCAAATCCGAATATTCATGTTAGTGAAGAAATTCCAGCTGCAACAGCTGATATTCTTGATGCTCCCGCCACAGCTGAGGAACCTGTCCTTCAAATTACTCAGTCTGAAGTTCCTCCCATGCCAAAGGAGATCAAGGGCCACTTCAAGCCAAACCTTCAACCGAAGCCAAAGATGCCATTCAAAGGCTCAGCGCGCCCCAAATCCCTCAAAAGAAATTTCTTCAATGAGCACATGTTCTTCACAGGTCCAAATCCCTATGACTCTGCAAGGGCAGGACGCAACAGATTCTGGACGGCAACACAACTCAACTACTATGCATCAGTTCTTTTTGAGAAGAAGAAAGACTTTGAGCACCACCAAATTCCTCATGCTGACATGGAAACACTTCCATCATTCACACCGGTGCTCCAAGTTCTTCATGATGCAGGCATTCTTCCATTCCTTGTCGACATCTGCGACTGGAATGAAGAACTTATTCTTCAGTTCTATGCCACATTGCATATCAGCGGAAATGCTTGAGACGTCAACTCCTAGATATTGGGCTGGATGACAGGATCAACACACTTCACTGCTCAAGCTTCTGAATTGCTTCAGTGTGTACTAGTTCCAATTCCCTCAGATGAAGCCCGCAAACTGTTCAATGAGTCTGCACTTCCAAATCAGGTGATGCAAGTGTTGATGAAGCCATTGCCTCCTAGAAAGCCTCAACAAAACACCTTCCTTGTGATGGATCTGCTATATGTGCCCAGGACTATCTACCGTATCCTCACAAATACACTATGTCTCAGAAAGGCCAGGATTCTGAAGAAGAAGAAGAAGTGGAAGGAGTCATGAAGAATATGCTCTCTAACATCATTCATGGAATTCCCATCGACTTGCATGACTTCTTCATGAGGACATTGGTCAATGCTGCCTTAGATCCATTTGAACAGAAGCCCTATGCGCCATGGATCAGGAAATTCATCAGGGCAAAGTCCTCAGTTCCCTTCAAGGCTAATTTTCAGAATCACTTTGGCTTCCTGCCTCCAATAGAAGTCATCAAGAGCACAATTGCCTCGGTTGAAGGAAAAGGCAAAGCTGTCATTGATGAAGGCACTCGTCCGTTGGATGGACAGTTTCGCAAAGCCGCTTCTTTCTCCACCAATGATGACATTGCCACTCAAGACTCTGATGCAAAGGCCTCAGCTCAAAAACCTCAAGAGTCTGCCCCTCGTGTGATGACTGATCGCGAGCTTCTAATAAGTCTTCATCAGAAGGTCGATCGCAATCACAAGTAGGTGAAGCGTCAACTTGGTTACATTGTGTAGAACATGACTGTGACACAGAAAACTATGAAGAGGAATCACTACTATGCGCATGAAAACCTCAACCGCACTTGGGCCGTACTGTCTGACCTCATGTCTTCTGAAGAACTGAATGAGATGGATCTACATCCTGACTGGGCTCGTCGACCTCAGAAGAAATTCAAGAAAGTCCAAGTTCCTCTGATGGTCACAAGTTCATATTCTTCATCTCGAGAGCGCGATGACGATGAAGACATTGACGACACTACGACAGGCCCTGCATCAACAAACAACCCCGACAACGTTGGCGCTCCTTCCTCACCAAAATGATGAAATTCTTCAAAGGGGCATTAGTCCTCACTTTTTCGTCCCTTTTGGTCTTCGATGACAAAGGGGGAGAAAATTTGAGTTAGTCTTCAAGTGGGTCTCCCAATATGGGCTATTTTTGTTTAAGTTACAACTCTCGCTCTTCTAAAACTTTTGTTGGTTGAGTTGTAAACTTAAGTCCGATGGTGGTTTGACACTTTTGAACTATTACCTCGCATGTTTATTTCCTTAAGTACCTTAATGCATACATGCTGATTTTCGTCAGACACCATTTTCCTCACGCATTTCAAATTCTTCATATCATATGTTTATATGCATGTATGAATTACAAGATATAGGGGGAGTTCTCCATGTTTGAACCTACCATGTGCATTTGCAGTCCAAAGCAAATTCCTCAAATATGCACATCTTCAGGGGGAGTTCTTCTATATCTTGCAATCAAATTCCTCAAAATCTATACTTTCACTTCATATGTTTATCCGCGTTGAAAAC
This sequence comes from Hordeum marinum, assembly GCA_022496015.1. Classification (NCBI taxonomy): domain Eukaryota; kingdom Viridiplantae; phylum Streptophyta; class Magnoliopsida; order Poales; family Poaceae; genus Hordeum; species Hordeum marinum. The sequence continues at coordinate 508,795,113 of CM039673.1, read as the reverse complement.
TCAACCTATTTGTCATCAATCACCAAAAAGGAGGAGATTTTTAGTGCATCTAGTGCCCCTTAGTGATTTTGGTGTATTGAAGACTTATAGGTTAAGGCACTAATGTGTTTGTGAGTGTACACATGCTCTATAAGTCGATGAGGAGTTTGATATATTTGGAGATTATCGACCCCTAAAAATGTATGTCTTCAAGTGAAGACTTTGCTGAAAACTTTCCGAAGACTTTGGTGAAGACTTTGTGAAGACTTTGAAAATGAAGAAGTTTGTGTGACCTTGAAGATATGAACGAGGAATATGAAGCGTGAAGACTTTTGTTTTCATAGTTTCATTTTCTTTATTTGAGTCATAGGAAACACCGTACTGTTAAAGGGGGCCGAGGTAATACTAAGGAAAATTTCCAACTGATGCTCAACTCCAAAATCCTCAACCTATACAATCCTTCGAATGAAGCCTTTGGAAATCTCTTACGGTTCAGACAAGTTCTTCAGTGACAGAGACGAAGTTCTTCTGGTCTCTGAGGAAATTGATCTGCCTGAGGAGTTAGGATTTCGCCAGTGCAAATTGCCTACAAGTGAGGAACATGATAAGCTGAGGACTTTCATAGTTCGAAATTCCGACCGTTGCTGTGCTTAGCGCCAGCTGCCCCCAATCATTCTTATCCACATAACGGTCATATCATTGGGGGCATTTATGTCGTATCATGTCAGGTTGCACCCTGGCTATAAATAGCCACCCCCACAACCACTAGTTAGTTGGCTGCTCCGAGAGAGAACTGACACTTGTCATTTGAGAGCAACCCATCCTCCGAGGACTTTGAGAGAAAATCATCAGTGAGGAAAAACCCACAACCAAACTACCAAACCCAAAGTGATTGAGCATCACTGAAGAAATTTCTGTGTGGAACCAACGCTTCTTACCTTTGAGGATTGTGCATCCTCCAGACGGTTAGGCGTCATGGTCTAGTGCTCCTGCAGTCAATTGGGGATCACGAAGTGACCTTGGTCTAGAGCATCCAGCAGTAAATTGTGGATCGCCGGGTGACCAGTTTGTGAGGGTTTTGGAAGTCTACCCTGAAGACTTACCACGAGTGTTGGGCGAGGACTGTGTGACCTTAGCTCAAAAAGAATACGGTAAGGACTGTGTGTCCTGAAACTATGTGTCCTCTGGTTTAAATACCAGGCCGCTCCAAACCAGATGTACGACTGTCACAACAGTTGGAACTGGGTCATCAAACCATTGTCATCATCAAGCTACATGGTTCTATTTCCTCAACCCTTTCATTTCCTCGTATAACTGTTGATAAAATTGAACTTTACTGTTTGAAGAATTTGTCTGAAGACTTTCACAATTGCCTTACCTAAAATTCTTTAAGTTACCTTGTTCCTCACCTGCTTATCCTGTATCATGCTACTTGTACTATGAGCATGTTTCATTTCATCATAATGACTATGCTGTCGCTAAGTTCCTCATGCACTTGAGTACTTATTTCGCTGCTAGTTATTCATCACATTTTAAATTCCTCAAGTGATAAATTTGTAAAAATCGCCTATTCATCCCCCCTCTAGTCGATATAACGCACTTTCATAGATGTATATAGAAAAAATGTTTATCACATATAAAAACAACTTATACAAAATAATAAATATTTATGAAACAATTTCATCATCTATTAAAAAAATACTAGTCAAGCATTAAAAAAATCTTGAACAAGTGTTTGATTTTTTTATAATTAATCTTGTAGAAAATGTTAAATTTATATAGAAAATTTTTAATCAAATATTTAGAAAAATATTGAACAAGTGTTTGAAAAATGTGAGTCAAGCATTTGAGAAATGTTAAATGTATGCTAAAAAAATATTGTTCATGTATATAAAAATGTTAATTAAGCATTGGAAAAAATGGTGAAAGTATTTGAAAAATGATAAATGTGTTTAGAAAAAATGTTGACAATGTATTAGAAAATGTTAATCCTATATTTGGAAATGTTTAATCAAGGATTTAAAAAATTATAAAAGGATGTATAAGACAAATGTTGATCATGTATTCAACAAATTTTAATATTGTATTTGATAATTGTTACGCAAGAATTTAAAAAATGGTTAACCTGTGAATTGATTTCTTTTACCACATATTAAAATAGTATTGAATTTGTATTGAAAAAATGTTAAATATGTATTAAAATATATTATTGACATATAGAAAAATGTAGAATGAAAACCAAAAAAACTAAGAAGAATGAAAACCGAAATAAACAAAATAAACAAAGAAAACGTAAATTCAAAAAGAATGCAAAGACGAAGAAGAAAAATGAAAATATAGAAGATGAAAACCAAGAAAAGAAGAAAAAAAATCCGAAAAACCCGTCTGGACTCGCTTCAAGTAGGTCATGCCCTTTTACTTATCATGAACTCTAGGCAGGCACGGTTGTTAGTACTATTGGCTATCTTCTCAAAATCACTAGTTAGCGAGTACATCTTTTAATGATTACTCCCACCTTTCTAGATAGCGACAAGTGACGCACTGCATGCGTGCCACTTGTTACAACCTGGAAGTTTTCTTTTTTTCGTAGATCCGTAGTTTTAAAACGTTTTATATCCTAAACCGTGCGTCCAAATCTCGAACCGTTTTCACCGTTGGCTTTCTCACGTCGAGATCTTCAAAACTAGATCCCACATTGATAGGTTTTGACAAACATTTCTTTTCACGAAAAAAACAGGCCTCGTGCGATAGGAAAAAAACAAAAACATGTCTTTTTCCTTTTTCAAAAGGCACGCTCGCTGAAGCAAAACCGCGTCTCTCGCAGAAAAAAAGAGAGAAAGCAAAAAACGCATTTTCCCCTTTCGGGAGTGCCTCTCGCGATAGCAAAACCGTGCCTCTTAAGGAAGCAAAACCATGCCTCTCGCAAAAAAAACAGAAAACACGTTTTTTTCCTTTTCGAGAGGCACGCACGGCCGTGCCTCCCGCGAAGGCAAAACCGTGCCTTTCGCAGAAGCAAACCCATGCCTCTCACAAAAAAATAGAAAAAACGGATTTTCCCTCAGAAATTTTTTGAAATTGTCTTTTCGTCCAAAAGCTACCAGAGACCAGTGGAAAAGCGGAATACAAAAAAATCCGAAAAACCAGTCCAAAAAGGCAAAAATACGTACTAAAAAAATAGAAAAACAAAATCCGAAGAAAATGCTCAGAGCGCGACACGTGGTGGCGACTGAGAACGCGCCAAGTAACAACGCGTGGGAACGATGTTAAAACGCTTGTGAGGAAGTGCTCGCTAACTAGTTGTTTCCCTGTCTTCCTCGTACTCCCCTTTTCCTTTATTTTTATTCAACTGTGATGGGCCGGCTCTGTAACGACCACGACAACGAAAACCTCGACGCGAGACATTTTACGGACTCGCTTAATGCCAGGATGTAGTCCGCAAAGGAAACCTGCGATACTCTTACCTAAACTGCACAAACCCAACGGGCCGAGGGCCGCACCAGAAAACCCAACGGGGGGCCGACAAAAGCGAGCAAACACCCTACGACTACGATCCCGACGCAAAGACCAGCTCCAATCTCCCGCCATCCATGACAGCAGCTTCCGTCGGCACCACGACATCGCGATTGCTGCAACCACGCCACGACCTCGCCCCGGAATTCTCACCCGGAGGTTCTTCCTCGTCCTCCTCACGCGCCGTGGAGGCGCGGCCGGCGTCGTCGTGTGATGGCGGCGCTGAGGACGACGTGCGCGGTCTGGACTCCCCGTGGGTCGCGGCGGCCGAGGCGGAGTCGCGGCTGGAGGAGGCCGCGATCGCTGCGGCTGCGGCAGGACTCCGCCTTCGCGCCGAGGACGACGCAGAGGCGGAGGAGATGCGCGACAACCTGCAGCGGCAGGACGATGTGGTGCAGTGTTACTATAGTCTAACGATACAAACTGGAGGATCTCACTTTGTCCTATATCTAAAATATTGACTTGTACTGCGATTGTTAAGGTTTTGGGCGGGGGTTCTTTCGTTCTTCTGAAAACCGGAAAACGATGAAGGAGAAGAGAAGGCATCCCCCCTCGTCCCTCCCTTGTCGCTCCCGCGAGCGTCCGGAGGAAACCCTAGCCGCCACCTCCCCTCCCCCCCTCTCCCTGTGCGTCTCCCTCGCCGCCGCCACTAGCCCGACCGGCAAGGGCAGCGGCGGGGCCTTCCTTCCCCTCCGCGCACGAGGCTCGATTGGTGCAGGTCGCCACTCCTTGGGAGGCGTTGGCTTATGGCGGGGGCCAACGGCATGGCGCCTCGTGGCGTCTCGATGGCAGCGGGGCGGGCGCTTGTGGTGTGGCGGCTACCGCAGGTGCTGATCAGGTTTCTCCGGCCAGATCTGGTGGTGAACGCTAGAGGGACGGCGGCGGCGACGACCTCAGGTCCGTCCTGACCAGGGGTGCGAGTCGGGGGCGACCTGGGTTGCCGCCGGCGGCCCTTACCTCGGCAGATGGCTGGTAGGGGTGGCGGCACAACAGTAGTGGTCTTGGCGGTCGTGCTCGCCAATTTCTTGGCGGCTCCGGTGGCGGGAAGCTGGTGAGCGGCGTGGATGGGCTCCCCGACGAGCAGTGTTGGCGGTGGGCGGGCGGTCTCTGGGGTCTCCTTGCCGACAGACGAGCCGACGTTGGTGGCCTTGCGTGGAGCGGCTTCGACCTCCACGGCGGGACGGCACATTGGGTGTCCAGTGGGGAGGTTGGTGGGAGGGATTGGCGGCGCCGACGCTAGGGCTGCCCGTCGCCGGCACATGATGTGCCGGTCGTGGATGTGTGCGCTCCCCTTCTCCCTATTCCCCGTCTGTTTGTGTGCGGTGGCTACTCCGACGACGTTCAAGGCGGGACGAGAATTGCGGTTTCGTCAGTGGGGGGGCGTCCCTCGGCCAAAGCATGTCGCTTTGCTGGTCTTGGGGATGCTTGAGTGTCGGGCGGCGGGAGGCGTGGCGTTCGTGGGCGGAACTTGCGTCTCAGGTGCGGGCAGGCAGCCTTGGCCACGCGGGTGGCTTGGGTGTGGGTGGGTGGCGAAGCTAGGATGCGACGGAGGGTTGTGAATGCGGGGGTATATCACCTGTCCAACCTGCTCTGGCCAACAATGGCGTTGTTTGCGGACGTCGTATCCTTCATGAAGGCTCCATCACGGCGTTCCAACTCCTTCCGTTTTGCTCCGGGTGAAAACCTGATCTTCAGGATCGGACGGTAGCGGCTACCTGTGTGTCGTACCCTTCTGGGAGGCACCGTTTTGGAGTCCTAGTGGTTCGCCTCATCTCTCCGTTGTGGTTGCTCATGGTGGAGGTTCCCGTCGGCTCCAAGCGGTCCTCTTCGCACATCTGTAGTTGCCACACCTTTGTATCTCGCCTTGGGTGTGTGCGCCGTGTGCGGTGGCGACATGTGTCTGTATCGGTATCTCGGTTGTTGTGTGGTGATGGTTGCTTTATATATAAAGCGAGAAAAACCCTTTTTCGTTAAAATCAGAAAACCGTGCTACTACTAATTTTCTCTAGCTTGAACAGACTTATACTAAACCTTGATGAATTGTCTCGTCAGAAATTTAATTTACCCCAGTAGCTACTAACTTACCAGATCGTAAAAAAGATTACAGCTATGATTCACGGTTGCAATGGTGAACTAGCAGTTCAAAAGAGCATTAATTAAGCCCAAATTACCCTTTTAATTTACCCCAGGTTACTGGAGCCTTTTTTTTTATTTATTCGCAGGAGCTTGATGCCAAACTGGAGTGTTTGCACTTACATATGCACTTCACCGGACTCGTTTATTTTGATTTTACGACTCATGCTGCTTATTTCAAGCTTACTTTTATTTTCCAAATTGTTTGATGCTTACATTTTCACCTTCGATCATTTGTTGGCTCACTGCAGCTGATGGCATTAGAAGCAATATATGGGGATGACCTTGTTGAATTTGAAAGCAGAGGAGGGCTCCGTTATTTCCAGGTTTCTTATGTTGTTCAGTGTTCACTGCATCTATTTCATTTCTTCCAAGATGATCCAATTTGGGCTTAATTAATGCTTTGAATTTTTTAAGTGCAGATTTACATGATGGCTCTGAAGTGTGCGCTAAGCTTTCTTCAGCCAATGAAGACAAAAAACATGGAGGATGCCGTGATGGTGGTAGCGAAGAACATGAAAATGCATCAGATGAATTCTCTTACACTAGCAACTTTGAGTACTTGCCTCCTTTGGTGTTGATATGCTTAATTCCAAAATCATATCCTAGCAAGGACCCACCATATTTCTCTCTCACTGCTAAATGGATGGATGGGCATAATGTTTCTCAGCTCTGTGAGATGCTAGATTCCATCTGGTCAGAGCTGCCGGGGCAGGAAGTGGTTTATCAATGGGTTGAGTGGATACGCAGTTCTTCGTTGTCACATCTCTGGTTTGATGGCAAAATAATGTTAGGCCAAGACACCCCAACACCCAAAGGAGATATGCGTGCAATCTCAATAAGGGTCTCATTGGAGTCTGTAATCCCTTCAATGCTCAGTTATTGTAGTAAGAAGCATTACCAAGCTTTTCTTGAGGATCTCCATATGTGCATGATATGCCTCAACCAGAGCAAAGGTAAGTGTGTTTCCTTTATGATGTCTTGTTTATTCAGCATAGATACATAGCAAGAGATCAGTCTGGTACGTTTAGTATGCAGTCGCTCTAGGTCAGTCGTGCTAGCTAATTCCACGTTGTTGTCTCATTGAAATGTGGTAATTAATGCTATGAAATTTATGCGCTTCATGGTAGAGATGTGAATAAATTCTTTAAATTTATGCTTCATACCATCTTTTCCCAACAAGGAAATACTAGTAACATGTGCCTCTTTTGGTAGAAAATAACACACCTTTTGATATTCTGTTGCCACCTGAAATATTCTGTTTTTTGGGATGATGAATTTTTGTCCAACGCAGGGGCATTTAAATCATGTTATTCCTTCCCAAAAATCATGTTATTCCTTTCCAATCATGCTTTTAGGGACGCTGAACTACACTACCGCCAATCAAAGTTCGTTCGCTAGCAAACTAACTTTCAATTTGTATTAATTAGGTTCAAACTTCATCAAGCTTCCATGCCAGCACTTGTTTTGTGTGAAGTGCATGGAGACATTGTGCAGAATGCATGTAAAGGAAGGGAGTGTGTTCCAGTTGGTATGCCCAGATACCAAGTGCAATGCTTCCATTCCACAACATGTCCTAAAGAGGCTTCTCAGCGAAGAAGAATTTGAACGCTGTGATAGGCTTGCTCTGGAGAAAGCATTGGACTCGATGGCAGACGTGGTTTTCTGCCCAAAGTGTGTAATTGGTTGCATGGAAGACGAGGATAACACTGCACAGTGTCCAAAGTGTTCCTTCATCTTTTGCTCGTTTTGTAAGGAGCTCTGGCATCCAGGAAAGCAGTGCCTAACTCCAGAACAGAAGATCCAGCACCGGAAGGTAAACGTGCAACTAATATCTCTTATGTTTTAGCATCGGTTTGTAAGAAACTGCTCTAGTTCTGTGCATTATTCCGGCCCAAAGACCATGGTGCAATGAGTTCATTTATTTACCTTTTATTACAAACTTACATGTCTATTAATTTTAATGAGTATCTACCATCTTCTTTTGCAACTTTTATGATCACAGGCATCGGGTAGGATGAGTGAGAGGGAGATGGCGCAGGAACTGCTGAACATTAAAGAACTATATAGAGATGTTCGGTTATGTCCCCATTGTCGGATGGCCATCAGCAAGACTACAGGCGGCAACAAAATGACGTGCGTCAGCTGTGGGAAATACTTTTGCTTCCGTTGTGGCAAGCCAGTCACTGGCTACGATCATTTCAAGTAGGCCATTCTACGACATCCATTCCCCCTCCCCCCGGGGAGGCATCATGGATATCAGTTACTTACCACTTTGCGCATGCGTCCATTGCAGGGATTGCCGACTCTTTGAAGCTAGAGATATGACGGAATGGGAGAGGGAAATGGACCAACTACAAATAGGAAACCAGATGAGAGCCCAACAAAAGCCATTAGGTGGCATTTTAAGATGCCCAAAATGCGGCGAGAGATACATCAATGCATGAATTAATGGAGCAGTCCATCCCACCGAAATCGCCTTCTGTGACGAATCCAGTTTTTCTCTATATACATTTAACTGACTAATTGATGGTCATATATATGTTTATATATATATATACAGGATGACGAGAAATATCTATTTTGTTGGGTGTGCCGAGCTAGTTATTGTCAATTGTGCAAGAGGGTGGTCGATAATAAGAGGATGAAGAGTGAGCATTGGGGTTCGATGGAGTGTGTGGGGCTTGATAAATTCTAGCATTACACATGTACTCTCTCTTTTTTCTTTTTGTGGGGGATTACGCATGTACTCTCACCATCACATTTTTGCAACTCTAACAATATGAGGGAAAATTGTCAATCAGCAAAATAAAAAAATAGGCAAAATTTGGTTAGAGCAACAAGGATGTTATCACATATTCACAATTCACAGTGCATGCAAATCGAACATATGAGAAGGGATGATCAAGATCACTCTGAAGACAAAACTGGGCTGATCCTTATGGATGTGAGTAATAACCATATTAGCTCTCTTGCTGCAGTTTCTACTGCCTTTTCAACTCTAGATGATAGTGTCATGTCTGTCCATATGGAGTATTGCTCTGAACAGCTAAGAAAATTTGAGATGGTGGAATCTGATGGTGATGAGGAAAATGAGATACCTGACATGCAAATTCTTCCTAAAGACTTAGCTTCTGCTTTGGGCTCTACTAAAAGATCTTTGCTAGAAACTCTTGACAAAGCTGAATCTGAGAAGAAACTGAAAACTCAAAAGGATACTGCTTCCAAATGGGGACCTACTCTTTCCAACAGACCTGCTACTAGGAAACATGATAGCATCCACATTCTAGACAAGGCTAAAGCATACTTGATGAAGAAAAATTTGGAAATTCCTAAATCCTTCAAAGGTAATTCTTTTGCATGTTTAGACATTGATAATCTTGCTTCTCAATCTAATAGTATTGATATTTGCATTGGGGATAGTGAGATGGAAAGAAATGATATCCTTATGGATATGATTGAAACAGAGAAATTAAGATGCCTACAATTTGCTGATAAAAACCCTGAGATTGTTCTTCCAAACAATCTAGAGTTTGATATTAATGATTTTGAGTCTGGTAGGAACCAAGCTTTTCCTCTCAAGTCAGGCGGCACTACTGACTTGAATGAAGGTAGCCCAATCCTCCATACTAAAACCCTGCCTTGTGGCTTATCTCATCCTTTCAAAATCCAATGACAGGGGCTTTTTGGAATATTAGAGGTCTAGGACAACCTGGTAAATTACAGTGCCTTGGGGATTTCCTCAATAATAATAATGTGGATTTTGTTGGTTTCTTTGAAACCAAAAGAGAAAGTATTGATAATCATATTCTTAGAACTATTGAGGGTGGTAATGATTTTTGTTGGCATTTCCTACCTGTTGTCAATACTACGGGTGGTATCCTTGTAGGTCTTAAAAACAATCTTTTTGAGATCATTGGTTTCATTGATAAAAAATATTGTGTAATTGTTACTATCAAGAATAAGGAGGATAGTTTTGTTTGGCACCTTGTGGCCGTCTATGGTACTGCTTACAATGAACTTAAAATTGAATTCATAGCTGAACTTCATGATGTTATGAGTTCCCTCTCCTACCCTGTGCTGTTAGGTGGTGATTTTAATCTTGTTAGATATGCTACTGATAAAAACAATGGAGTTATTAATAACCAGTTTGCGCTTCTTTTTAATGACTGGATCAATAGATGGGGCCTCATGAAGATTAAGATTGCAAATAGGTGTTATACCTGGAGTAATAACCAAGACAACCCTATTTTTGCCACTATTGATAGAGTCTTTGTGACCACGTCTTGGGACGCGCAATTTTCCCTCTCTGTCCTTTCAACTCTTCCTAGGGTTGGAAGTGACCATACCCCTTTGATTTTAGACACCAAGGCTAGGAGGGTTACCTCCCCGAAATTTTTCGTTTTGAGAAATGGTGGCTTGACCAACCGGGGTTCTGTGACCTAGTCTGTAATACTTGGAAAACCATTTCTGGCTCGAGCTCAGCCATTGACACCTGGCTTAACAAAACTAAAAACCTGCTTAAGAAAATTAAAGGTTGGAGCATTAATTTGGAAGCAGATTTGAAGAAAAGGAAAAGAGACCTTATGCAAGAATTTGACATCTTAGATGTGTTTGTTGAATCTAATCGCGTTGATGAGAATGACAAAGTCCGTATATTTGAGATCCGTAAAGAGCTTGACAAAATCTGGCATAAAGAAGAAATTGCCTTATGGCAAAGATTGAGAGATCGTAGAATTAAAGACGGTGATAAGAATAATGCGTATTTCCATGCACTGGCTAATCATAGACATAGGAAAAATCATATGGTTGTGTTGAATGGGGATGACGGTCCAGTTCACGCTACCAAAGATATGCTGGAGGTAGCTACGTCTTTTTACAAAAAAATGTTTGCTCATGAACGTAAACATAATATTCATCTGGGCCCCTCCTTTTGGAGGGAGGAGGAGCTGGTCACCCCGGAAGAGAATGAAAATTACAAAAGCCTTTTTCTGTAGAGGAAATTAAGGAGGCCATCTTTGGCTCGTATGCTAATGGGGCTTCTGGTCTGGATGGCTTGTCCTTCCTCTTCTACCAATCTTTCTGGGATCGCATTAAGGATGACTTCATGGCTATGGTGAGAGATTTTGAGGAAGGGAAATTAGATATTCATAGACTAAATTTCGCTATAATTGTGTTGATTCCCAAAGAGACAGATGCTAAAGACATGAAAAAATTTAGGCCTATCAGCCTTGGGAATGTTGCGGTGAAGATCTTATCAAAGGCCATGACCAACAGGGCTTCCCCTATTGGGGATCGATTGATCTCCTCCAACCAGACAGCTTTCATCACGGGGAGATTTATCCTTGAGAGCGTGGTTTTAGCTCATGAGATTGTTCATGAAATTAAAAAGTCTAATACCCAGGGCTTAATCCTTAAGTTGGATTATGAGAAAGCCTATGACAAAGTCAGTTGGGACTTCCTGTTTGAAATGCCGGCCTCTAGGGGATTTGGTACTAAATGGATTTCCTGGACCAGGAGTATTCTTGAACGTAGCACCTTTAGTGTGAAAATTAACGATACCATTGAACCTTATTTCCTTGGAGGTAAAGGTCTTAAGCAAGGAGACCCGAGCTCTCCATTGCTTTTTAACTTGGTTGCTGATGTTTTTTATAAAATGCTTAGCAAGGCTTCTCACCAAGGCTTGATCTCTGGGCTTCTGCCTAATATCATACCAGGAGGGGTTACTAGTCTGCAGTATGCAGATGATACCCTCCTCTTCTTGGAAAATTCATGCGAAAAAGCTAGGAACTTTAAATGGATTCTCTCATGTTTTGAGAACATCTCGGGCATGAGGATTAATTTTCATAAAAGTGATTTATTGACTATAAACATTGAGGAGGATGTAACTAAGTCCTTTGCTCAAAACATTTCTTGTAAGATTGGCTCATTCCTGATCAAGTACTTGGGGATTCCCCTCCATTTTGAAAACTTGAAATGGGAGGACTTACAACCTATTATTGATAGAATTATTAAAGGCAACTATGGCTGGATGGGAAAGCCCTTGTCCTACAGAGGGAAACTTGTTTTACTCTGTGCTTGTATTGTTAGTATCCCAGCATATCTGATGGCAGTTATCAAGTTTCCAAAATGGGCCATTGACACTATTAACACTCAATGTCTGATTTCTTTTGGGGCAACCTTGATGGGCAACATAAATACCACCTAGCTAACTGGGGCCTTATCTCTCAGAAAAGAGCTTTTGGTGGATTAGGGGTCCCGAATCTCAAAGAATTTAACATGGCCTTGCTGGCATCCTGGGGGAAAAGATACTTTGATCAGGGGGTCTAAAGATTGGAAGAAGATCCTTGACTTTAAGTATAACACCAATTCTCCTAATATTCTCTGGGCAAAACCTGAATCTGACTCTCCTTTTTGGAATGGGGTCACTTGGGCATTGAATGCTTCTAGAACCTTTTATCGTTGGAATATAGGGAATGGGGCAAATATAAAATTCTGGCATGATGTTTGGGCAGGGGATTGTTCCCTCAAGACTCAGTTTTGGGATCTGTTTATTATTTGTAACCAAACAGAATGCTCAGTAGCTCAGGTGTGGGATGGGGAGAGGTTGAAACTAACTTTCAGAAGGTGCGTAGATATTAATGGTATGAATAGATGGCATGAGCTGATTGATACTATTAAGCAGTTCCCCATTTCTGACTGCCCTGATACCCCAATGTGGAGACTGGAAGCCAAAGGAGTTTATTCGGTCAAATCCTTTTATAAAGCTATAAATTTTGGTGGCATGGTTTCTACCATAGATGAGAAACTTTGGAAAGTAATGTGTCCTCGTAACATTCATATTTTTCTCTGGTTGTGTGCTCACAACAAAGTTTTGACTAGAGATAATCTTGCCAAACGTAGAAATATGAGTTAAATACACCACAGGTGCCTTAACTTGTCATGTTCGATTAGTTTAGTGCCTAAAGTTATAAAATACATGAAAGTGATGCTCTAACTTGTTCGGCTGTGCAAATACGGTGCCTCCTACAGTATCCGAGCATATGCCTTGCCCGCATGGCGAGCCAGTATGGTGACGGCCCGCATGTCAGTGACCGGGAGCATTTTTTTCAACCAAACCCTCACATTTTATTTATGTACACATAATTGTATCGCATACGGCTGCAGGATGATGGATCCAACCTGTCATGTTTGGGTCCCGCATATCAGCTACACCAGCTGTATGTGCAAATCACAGATATAACGCAATTTATAATAATGATATCGAGATATTAAAGGGAAATAAGAAATAAAAAAAGGGATCCGAAGTTTCGAACCCAAGAGCTCACGTATGGCACCCTTGCAATCTAGCCGATAAACCAAGCAAGATTGTATGTTTATTTAGAGTATCTAGTTGGAATTTTCCTATGAATTTATTTGTCTCACCCTCTAAAAGATGTAAACATTATTTCTCCATTTTATGCAATATTCTTCACCGAGGGACTTCTGCCAACCAACAAACAAGACACCATTTTTGATGCCTAAATGAGATAATTTACTTTTTAAACGTTTTAGTATCGGGGGAGATTTAGGGAATATGCTGGTGCATTTGAAAAAAAAGTCCGTCATGCGTTCAAAAAAAGTATTTTTGAAAGATGTTTGTCATGCGTTTAGAAAATTGACAACATGAATTTTTAACAATGTTCAATGTGCATTGAAAATGCTATTGTGTAAAAGTACTCTTACATTTCTACAAACACCTTTAACATGTTTTAATACATTTCTAGAATTACTTTTATTACACACTAATTTTTAATACATATTGAACAGTCACATTGTCCTTTTTTCTGTAATAGTGTATTTTAAAATTATAGTAATACAATGAAGATAAACACTAATTGTCTGTGCTTGTCGTCCTTCATGATGATACATAAATTTACACAACAATTTTCAATATACGTTGAACTATCGAAAACCACATAAATTTGATAAAACGTTCATGTTAACCTCTTCAAAGTACACCATAGTGAAAATAGAATAAATATTTAAAATACACATAATGCCCTACCGATAATTACTATATTTTTTATTTCGTAAAATTTACATATCCTGAAAACTAAACAAAAACTTGAACAAAATTAATAAATATATAGAAATGTGTTGAAGAATTGCAAACCGACACGCCGAATTGGTATGTATACATTTCTAGCTAATAATACTACGTATAACTTAGTTTGGCCCGATGCCTAGCATGTTATCGCGTTAAGCAGGATGTTCCAACTTCAAATTTCCATCCCAACAAAAATTAAAAATCACCCGTTCACTTCCAGCCACTGATTTATGGGTCGCCACCATGCTAGCACGCCACACAGGCAAGGCGTACACCCAAATACGGTAAGAGGCACCGTATTTGCACGGCCGGACAAGTTAGAGCATCATTTTTATGTATTTTACAACTTAGGCATCAAACTGTCCATACATGACAAGTTAAGGCACCCGTGATGTATTTAACTCTAGAAATATAGATGACCCTACTTGTCTTTTTTGTTGTGAAATGGAATCAGTTCAGCATCTTTTCTTTGATTGCATTATTGCGAAGTATATATGGAATTTGGTTGCTGAGGGGTTTCACATTAGACGTAGTACTTGCTTTGCTGATATATGTACTTTATGGCATTCTCATAAAGGAAACTCTGTATTGAATATGGTGACTGCTGCCTCCTTATGGAGCTTGTGGAAATTAAGAAACGACTTTTGTTTCCAGGGTCGAAGCTGGAAAGGTCTGGACTGCATTCTTGTGAAAGTTCGTGGTTTTCTTCAACAATGGATGATCCTCTGCGACAAACCCCAGGCGGTGCTTCTTCGTCAGTTCGTGCTGCTGCTGGATCGTCGTCATGGGAAACTTCTATGCATCGCATGAAGATGATGATCCCCTTTGCTGGAAATGGTCATGCGTAGAAGCTTCAGTGCTTCTCCCATTCTCTATTTCTTACTTTGGGCCTGTAATAAAAAGTATCTACCAATTGCGAGGTTGTTCTCGAACATGTTGGCTGTTTGCCTTATCTATAAAAATGGGGCAGGGGGAACCCCTTTCGTTCAAAAAAAACATATGAGAAGGGAAAGTTGCATCGCAAGAGCTAGAGCTAACACTAGTTATAAATTCTGTACGACCAACATACAATTGTCCAGTTTTAGTCATCACTGTGTGCCTGCGACTGTACGACAGCAGAATAATCAAAATATTCGGCATCATGTCTTTAGCCGGTGGGGTGTGCTTCGGCCGCCTCGCGAGCCATCCGATTTGATAATGTGATATGTCCCGTATCGTTCTTTCTCTTCTCTAGTTTCCTGCGGCAAGACCCTTGTTGCATAACAGCATTTTTTCTAATTTTCAGTAACATAACTCATGTTGCAAAACCTTTTTTTTAATTTTCAGCAACAAGACCTTTGTTGTACAAATTGCAATAACATTTTCCCTCGTCGCGTCTAATTTTATATTATACAACAATGTCCTTATTGCAAAAAATTGAAACAATATCTTCGGTCGCATAGCACCATTTGCAATGTTCTGCCATAACGCCGTTATTGAAGAAACATGTCTCAAAGGTATTGTTACAAACAACAACTTGGGGCCGAGCACTAGTAGTAGACGTGGACATATGTGTGTGTCATATTTTCAAGACTATTGCAGTACTTGCCGTGGGTGGGGGTCTGGAGGATGATGGCATCTTTGTCGTCGATGACGGCATCTTCGCCGCGTGGGCTGAGGCTTGTCGTCAGCTGTTGGTTGCTTGCTTTATGACCATCTGTTCGCATGTGCCATTGTGGCTTGTTCCATGTCGATGGCCAGGTTGGCCGGTGATGTCCATGTCAATATGGGTTGTGATGTATCGGTTTTAGTCTGGTTTTCCGTCAATTAACCAAGCAATTTTTTTCTTATTAATCAATGAAAATGGCAAGTCTTTTGTCTTGTTTTAAAAAGAATACGTAATAATTACCAAATACTATAAGATAGGTTCGGAAATACAGTACTTGCCTGTGTCCGTGTGCGTGTCATATTGCAGTACTTGCGAGAGAGTTTGTGTCGGAGTAGGACTGTAGGAGTAAGCACTGCCCGTATATATGGCCATACCGTGATCGTTTAGTACACGAAGTATGCGCGTGTGAGTTTTCCCGGCGAGTCCAAGTGCGCAACCATCAGCAGAGCTCTCGTGTGGAGTGTGTTCTCGCTCATGGCAACAGCGTCGTCGTCGCGCACGCTGAAACCCGAGCACACACCTGGCACGGGATCCTCGGCCGAGGCGTCGAGGCCGTTCTCGCGTGATGGTGGCGACGATGAGGACGTGCTCGACCTGGACTCTCCGTGGGCGGCGGTGCCCGAGGCGGGATCGAGGCTGCAGCAGGCCGCCTCCACGGCCGGAGTTGGCCTTCGCTCCGAGGAGGAGGAGGAGGAGGCGGGGGAGAACGAGGCATGAGACAACCTGCAGCGACAGGAGGACGAGGTGAGTGCACGAATCTACGTAATACGTACTACTGAACAAATTGGAATTTGGTACTACTGTTTTCATGATCATGGTCTGAGCTTGTGCTGTGATTCCTAGTCGCCATCTACTCTCTCTGTTCGTAGGATCGTCATTCATAACCGTTGACTATTGTATTGATTGCATTGCCTCCATAACTACTGGGTACCGACTGTGGCCCGAGTTGGGAAGAGTATTTGTTCGGCATCTTTTTTGTTCATCGCAAGTTGCCTCTACGAAACCCTAAACCCTAAACCCTCTACGAAACTGGGCTCTCATTTAAGCGGTTCAGAGAGAATGTTGTCTTTCAGTTTTAGACTAGTATGTGTTTGTTTCCTCACATGATATCTCCACTGCAGCTGATGGCATTGGAAGCAATATATGGGGATGACCTTGTTGAATTCGAAAGCAAAGCAGGGCTCCGCTACTTCCAGGTTTGCTTCTTTGGCCTTCAGTGCCATCCATTTCACCTCTTCTTGGATGCTGATGATTCGGGCCTAATGGTTTCTCCCAACAACAACAAAAAAACTTGAACTACAGATTTACATATACTATGATTTGCAAGATGGCGCCGAAGTATGTGCCAAGTTCTCTTCAGACAATGAACATGCAAAAGATGGATGTTGTGTTGATGATAGTACAGAACAACATGAGGACGAACCAGTTGACTTCTCATACTCTTGCAACTTTGAGCATCTGCCCCCTTTAATATTGACATGTGTGTTTCCGTGGTCATATCCCAGCAAAGATTCCCCACATTTTGTAGTCACTGCTAAATGGATGGATGGGCCTAATGTTTCTCAACTCTGTGAGATGCTTGACACCATCTGGGCAGAGCTGCCGGGGCAAGAAGTGGTGTACCAGTGGGTCGAGTGGATACGTAGTTCCTCTTTGCCGCACCTCGGGTTTGATAGCAAAATAACTTTGGGTCCAGATAGTCCTACGCACAAAGGAGATGACCGCGCAATCTGGAGAAGTCTCTCACTGGAGTCTGTAATCCCTTCCATGCTCAGTTACAGTAGTAGGAAGTGCTATCAAGTTTTTCTTGAGGACCTCCATATGTGCATGATTTGCCTTAACCAGACTAAAGGTAAGACTTTATGACATTTTTTTTATTGTTGTGCATCGTGTCAAAATTGTGCAAAAATAACATGCCCTGTTTTAAGTTACTCGTTTCGATCTTCCTCGGAATAATGGCATGCTCTTTTATAGATATACTCGTCTCTTATTGAACTGAGCCATTGAGGTAGAAATTTGTGGTTGAAATTTCCATAGCTCATGCAGATATTTGACTACCTGAGCTTCTAATTAAGCTTCTTAAGAAACTGGATTAGGCTCATTAAATTTCTTCCTTGGTAAACTAACTTTAATTTTGAAACAATTAGGTTCAAATTTCATCAAGCTTCCGTGCGAGCATCTGTTTTGTGTCAAGTGCATGGAGACCTTATGCAGGATGCATGTGAAGGAAGGTACTTTGTTTCAGTTGATATGCCCTGATACCAAGTGCAGTGCTTCTATTCCACCGTATTTGTTAAAGAGGCTTCTTGGCAAGGAAGAATTTGAACGTTGGGATAGGCTTACTCTTGAGAAAGCATTGGACTCGATGTCAGACGTGGTTCATTGTCCAAGATGTGCAATCGGTTGCTTGGAAGATGAGGATAACAATGCGCAATGCCCAAAATGTTGCTTTGTCTTCTGCTCGTTGTGCAAGGATTCACGCCATCCAGGGAAGCAATGTCTAACTCTAGAAGAAAAGATCCAGCAGCGACAGGTAGAAATGCATCTCTTACTCCCTCTTTCCTGAAATATAAGTCATTTTATACATTTTACGGTCTCTAGTGCACCACTTTGACTGGTTTTTTCACTTATATGGCTAAAGTTTTGGTAATATGTTGTGGGGTTGGACGGTGATTGAGACTAGATTGTTTGTGTTCCAAACTTGCATTGCTATACTACTACTCCCTGCATTCCATAACGTAGTGCCTACAATTTTTTCTAAAATTCAAACATTATAAACTTTGACCATATTTATAGAGAAAAATAGATTCATTTAGAATACCAAATGCACATCATTGGATACATCATGAGCTATATTTCCATAATATACATGTTTGATAGTGTAGATCTAGACATTTTTCTCTATAAACTTGATCAAAGTTGACAAAGCTTGACTTTCAGAAAAATCTATATGCACTAGATTGTGAAATGAAATGAGTACAAAGCGGTTTGTTGGTAAATCCTTCGAATATACATTTGTTTGCAATCTATCATAGATCTTTGAAGATTCTCATGTGCTTTTGGCATCTCCTTGTCGCATCACCACCCTATCAGTCTAATTGGCCGCTGAATAAAATTTCAGTTACTGAATATCTCCCACCTGTTATCCTCCATTTTATGTCGGCAGGCGACAGGCAAGATGAGCGCAAGAGAGATGGTGGAGGAACTTATGAGCGTCAAGGAGCTTTATAACGATGCCAGGTCGTGCCCAAAATGCAGAATGACCATTAGCAAAACTGAAGGGTGCAACAAGGTGGTGTGCATTAGCTGTGGTCAACCATTCTGCTTCCTTTGCGGCAAGGCTATCATCGCTGGCTATGCCCATTTCAGGTAGGCCAATAGTCTGATACATCCAGTGTGTTTTAAATTAAAGAAAGTGGGGTTCCAGTGTCTCAGGCTTACTTATCATTTTGCGTGTATGATTTGTGACAAACTGCAGTAGGAACTGTGACCTCTTTGCGGAGAAAGAAAAGGACACGACGGACTGGCGAAAGCGCCTGGAACAGCTTGAAACCGGAAACCGCATGCGAGCTCAAAGCCAGCCGGTAGGCAGCACCGTGAAATGCCCAAAATGCCGTCAAAAGATTTATAAGGTAATGAGACCCTATCTTTTTCACTCCGTAAGATCACATGAATGAGCACTGGTTTGCATCTATTGATTCTAACCAATGTCTGCATGTATCCAGGGCGACGATAAGTATATTTTCTGTTGGGTGTGCCAAGCCACCTATTGCACGATGTGCAGAAAGCAGGTCCAGTTTACCGGGATGCAGAGCGAGCATTGGGGGTCACCACAGTGTGTGGGGATAAAGTTCTAGCCTCGATCATATATCTGCTCCCATTGTTGCATTTTTGCAGATTAAATTACAAATTTTCAGGTTAATACTTCTATACCTGTGATGTATTCTGGTTAGTTGATTAAACACGATATATTGCAAGCAAGGGTGACTAAGTTGGTACATGTTGTATATGAGATCGTGCATGGCCAATTCCCTTCGTCATAGTACCCTTTCATCTATCTTGCTATTCATTTTGTGCCAATAGTTTGTACAGGGAAGTCTTGCTGGTGTCCAAGGGAGCCAAAGTCGTTGATAGCAGAAGTGTATGATATAATGCTTAAAAAGTGCACTACTGAAATTCATAGATGTCACGTTAAGGTCATGTAAACATGCATGATTTCAATATCATGTCCTTGTCTTATTTCCTTTTTTGTATCAACGGAAATAATTTGATACTGATATTAACATGTTTATGCGGCTATGGTTACAAACTGTATAGCGCCAGGATTTTTTTCTAACCTCATGTGACGCTGGGGGTCGTGCATTTCATTAAGAAGAGAGATGGTCCAGTTTATAAAAAAACCATACCTAACAACTTAATATTCTCGGTTATACAAAAAAAAATGAAAACCCAGAAACGAAAGAAGAAAAACATAAAAAAGGCACTAGAGCTTGGAGAGTTTACAAGGAGAATGCCAGGAAATCACGATGAGAAAATCCATTTGTTTTCACAATTTCCTTTGCCATATCTGCCACGTGGGAGCATTCAATCTATATATATGAGAGAATAACTTTACCTTAAGAAAATCAAAAAGGTTAGAAGCATAGTTAAGTAGTGGCAGAAAGTGTTCAATGAGGCACATCATAATTTTACGAACGTACAACTGAATCGACATGGAACCATATAGCATACGAAAGCGCATGGACATGTATAGCTTACTGGTCGACCATGCGGCGCGAGTGGAACCTCCCAAGGAGCAAGCAACACCAACATCAGATCAAGCATCAAGGAAGGGGAAAGGCAGCGGGAATCGAGCATCACGAAATTTTGCGAGGAGATTGGGAGAATTCCGCGAGACTAGAAGCCAACCAGCGCAACATGGACCCACAGGCCAGCGACACATAAACTTGGAGAAGATGGGGTGTCCATACAAAAAAAACCTGGCCTGGGCCTAGGGCTGCTTCTTTCTCTTTATGGCGCAAGTCATCATACTAGTAGAAAACGGCCCATTTGTCCGGGTTCCAGAGGTCCATTAGCCCTAGTTTTGGAACTGGGACTAAAGGGTCGGGACTAAAGCTCTAAACCTTTAGTCCCGGTTCGGTTACAAACCGGAACAGAAGGGGCTTTACGTGGCCGTTGCGGGGAGCCCAAGCAGGAGGACCTTTAGTCTCGGTTGGTAACACCAACCGGGACCAAAAGGCATCCACGCGTCAACATCTGGCAGGAGCTGGGTTTTTTTTTTGAAAGGAGGGAGGGGTGGGTTTTACGGCTGTTTTATAGGGTAATTTAGGGGTTTCATACTGTGTTAGCTAACTAATAGAGAGAAGTGTCCTCTCTTTCTCCGTGCTTGGTCGACGCTAGCTACTATAAAGAGAACTCGACATGCTAGCTAGTAAGCAAATGAAAGAAACTCAACACAAATCATTGTAATAAAATAAAATTGTGAATATTATTGCTTACGCACTTCATATTGTTTTTCAAAGTAGCCCCGCTTAGGGGTCGTCGTGTTGTAGATGAACTCGCAAACGTAGTATCCATAAAAATCATTCCCGACTTCCTGCCACAAACACTTTACGAGAAATATAGTTCAATCAAACTGATAATCAAGCATGATAAATGGTATTAATGAAACTAGAATCAATGGGAGATGCGCGGAACTAGCTAGTAGTACTTATTTTCGGGTGTGTAAACCGCAGCTCCCTCGACGGTGCCGAAACAATTGCGATGAACTCTTTTCAAACCCTGCCAGACAAAGAAAATAATTACTTGATATCAGGAAATGAACAAAGTTGCCGATATGATGCGATAATGATCGATTGAACTTACTTCTAGAGCATTTCAGTCATGTTCGCATATTCTTGGGGATCTTTTCGTTTCGAGTCTAAGACAGTTACTACTCCCCGCCCAATCTTAATCTCTAGCAGAATAAAGTAGAAGCTACGTACGCATGCATAACTCATCAATTACATTACTATAACCTCGAGTAATAAGGGAAACCGATTATGCACAAGACAGTAACACTCACTTGAAGTTGTAAGGAAAGAGTATTGTCTTTTTGTTTTGATTTGCAAGCAACGATTGTAGCAAGTTGTCCTCGGTTTGTCTGGCATTGTGTTTAACCGTAAACTCATGTATGCTATTTGGGTTAATGAACCCAATGTATAGATTTATGCTTTTCTGCATTCGACGATCTTCAATCTGCATAATGTAGTGATGATGATTATATATACATGCAATGAAAGAGCTGAGCTATATATAGAGACTTAATTACAGAAGTAGTACTTACAGACAGTAGGAAGTCACGATTGTTTTGTCGATGGCCTTTTGATTGTATAACTGGAATAACTCGTCAAATTCAACGGACAACTGCTCCATTCCAATGAGTTCGTGCTCCTCTTTAATTCTCATCGTCACAGTATCCTTCCTAGATTTGCTGCAGGTTTTCAGGTACCAATCATGGAATCTTCGCATCATCGTTGTTAGAAGAGGATGATCAGATTTGACGAGAGGATGCCCGTATCGGTATCTGAATTTGTCCACCTCCAACGGCTCAAACAGTACATCATCGCTCATGTAATCAACAGGATTGGTATCGGGCACAATCCCTGGATGATCTACGGAGATATCGCTAGACACCTTGAGCGGGGGGCACGATTGGTTCTCCTGTTCGCCGAGCTGGAGAATTTTTTCTCACTTCTTCGTTTTTCTAACCTTTCATCACTAGAAGTACTCCCCGACCGCCGCGCATCTTGATATGTCTTTTTAAGACAACGGACATAGTTGGAATCCGGCTCTAGCGGTAGTGGTCGCTTCAGGGCATTGATAGTGCGCTTTACTTTCACAGGATCTACCTTCTCCTTCGGAGGTGGAGTTTTCTTTACAAAATGGTCCCTCAGTTGGGCACGACATATGTCCTCGTTTTCCTGCTCGGTCCTCTCATATGGTAACTATTCCAGAGGCTTGAGAGATGGACTGTATCTGAATTGCCTCCTGCCTCTGCTTGTATTGCTAGCCGCCGGAGCGGCGACGTCTCTCTCCCGTCCTTGCTGACGAGGCAAAGAAGGAGGCGGAGTGCGCTGACGCGCCGGAGGAGCTGGAGCAGTGGCGTCTGCTTTTGCCGTTGCCGACGAGGCGGAGGAAGAGGTGGACTGCTCCGACGCGCCGGAGTAGGCGAAGGAGGAGTCGGAGTGCCGTCATGCGTCGGAGGAGCCGGAGAAGGAGGCAGAGTGCCCTGATCACTAGCCGGAGGAGGAGGAGGAGGAGGAGGAGGAGGAGGCGGAGTGCCCTGACGTGCCGGAGGAGGAGGAGGAGGAGATGGAGGCATCCAGTTTGGAAGCTTGATGTACTCCTTCGGCCATAGACATGTACTCCTCAGAGCATAAACCAGCTTCTTCTCCCCTTCACCTGTATGGTGGTCAAGCTCGAGCTCATCAAATCCCTCCATTACTTCATCCACCATCACAATAGCATAGACATGTGGAATCAGAAGGCAGTGAAAAGTTCCGCTGGGTTGAGGAGGTGCAGCAGAGCCAAGAGTTGCCTTGAAAGTGAGGTTCCGGAATTTCGTCCAAAGCTCGCAATGTTGAGCCTCCGAGATAGTATCCACGGGGTAGCTAGGAGCCGTGAAGTCAGGATGAACGAGCTTCGTGGAAGCCACGCTGCTTCTTCGCTGAGATGGCGGGGTAGCTTCGTGCCGCTGAGATGGTTGGACGGCAGCTCGTTGGCTCTCAAG